>JAGFMF010011803.1:6753741-6810798 GCA_019455555.1 Galemys pyrenaicus | reverse complement strand
CAGAAATTATACTTTCAACTAATGGTAGTTTAGTTGATCAAGAAAATCTAGGTTAAGGGCCACAAAGCAAACTCTTATGTGAGAAAAAAGCAAGTTTTCTAAATATGACTTTAAACAAGAAATCTTTCTTTTAAATACCAAATCAAATTTTCAACTGCTATAATGATTTTTAACTTTATGGTTTTTCACTCCTGCTTCTTAACTACTTTTTGTGAAACAGCAACCTATAAATTTGTTTAAATAATCATCTTTTCTTATTCAGAATTAAAAAATTAAATGTATTGAAGATGTCACTGAAAAATTTATAGAAATTTTTCCAATTAATTTTCAGATCTTCCTTTAAATTGTTTAAAGAAATATTATCTTTGAAATAATTCAAATGCATGTTTTACAAATCAAAAACTTATTCATATGTCCTTATTACCATAATCTCCAATATTAACAAGTCTCCTAAATATCTTCTGCATCAGATTTCTTGATTATAAAATGTCAATAATATGGAAACATTTTAAATTTAACAGAACATTTAATTACATCAGTTTTTCATCAACACACAAATCATTATATTGGCCATTTCCATTGGTTGGTAGGAGGCTCTTCCACTAAAGGTTCCCATGGTTTCCATTGTATCATTTTTCTCGCCAGACTTAGTTCATTTTCAGCCTGAAGAATCACCTCTTCTATTTCGCCACCCTGAAGTCGATCCTCTAATTTTTTAACATCTGTTTCCGCTTTAACAATACCCAACTTCTCATTTGTAATCTGTTCTGTGTACTTCCTATATGCTGCATTTTTAGGGATTTGCTCAAGAACATCAAGAATCTTTGTGTACAATATTCTTAGCCTCTCATGTGGAGTGTCACATACAGCCAATCCCACAAGGCCAGTGGTCTTCTTCAGTAAACCCGCCATGACAGGGCCGAATCGCCTTTTTGTTTTTTTTTAAAGGAAGTTCAAGAGTGGAAGGAGGAGGCAGCTCAAAGGATGAGGCCTGGAAGGAAGAGGGGAGTGAATAGGGAAGCGGTGCTGAAACTGGGCACCTCAAACCCCAAGTCCAAGACGAGGACAGGGCCCCAATGCACTGCATATCTTTGGCCAGGAAGTCAGGGTGAAGACCCAGCAAGGGAGAGGGCCTAGAGCTGCTGCAGGCTCGAGCCTGAAGGAGGAAGGGGTTTGGTCCACCCTCCCCAACGGTCACAGCCTAGGAGGCTGGGTTGTGTGGATTCTGCAAATAAAGCCCGGAGTTCTGGGAGGGCAAAAAGAAAAAGGAAAAAAAAGATCTAACTATAGAGTTTATAGTTTTCCTTATAAGAGGTATAACAGCGTTGCATTCAGGTAATGGAAGCAAAATTTAAAATATGAGCAGGAAATAAAACGCATAAAATATATCTGAAAACATGTATTCTGTGGCTGGTCCAACTGACCAGAGTTGGTTGGCTTGTTTTTCCTCAGTCGACTTGATTAATAGGACAGAACTGAGGAGGTGTGAATTTATTTTGGACCTGGGTAGGGAGCCAAGGGGAGTTGGCATCAACCCACTTAGGTTAAATCTGCATTTTAAAGTCCAGGATGGTGCCCACCTACTGGCTCTCCTGGGAGTTGGAAAGGAAGCATTTCGGACTGAGCTTCCTCTCAGCAAGCTTCTAGAAACAGTTTGTTTCCCCCACTCTTTTGCAAGTACAGTTATGCAGGCCCAAAGGAGCCTGTGACTAGGGTGCTCACTGGGCCTTTTCTTGGTGGGCTCAAGGACACAGAGCTGCCCTGGGAGGGGACAGGGGTTCAGATGATCAAACTCAAAATGCTCCTTGGGCCGGAGGTGGGAGAAGCAGCCCCGCACTCAGAGAAATAAAATAATATCCTCTGGGCTGTTCTCTTCACTGAGCACGGAGAATCATTTAGCAGCATGAAAGGTGCTTGAGGAGCAATAAATAATCTTCAAATGGGGAAAGGCCACGGTCTGGGAGGTAGAGAGAAGGAGGCTGCAACGCTGAGCATTTTATCTCAGTTTATGCTCTAGAGCCGAGAGAGGCTGATTTCTGGAGCCAAAGACACGGATAATGAAAAACAAAGGCATCTTTAAGACAGATCTACGTTGGCCTCCCTGTCCTTCTCCTTCGCCCTGCAAACCCCCGATGTCACTCCCTCCCATCTCCTTTTCCAGGAAAAGCAGGGAACACCCTCAGCAGGAAAATCACGCTAACGAGAGAAGACGTGTTCTTGAAGAAATTTTGACTTAGAGTTTACAGTTTATAAGCATTTCAGCAGCGAGAGGTCCCACATGCAGGCATTAAGTCAAGGGCGCATAGTTTCAGTGCTAGTTTGGTCTTCTGTGTGATTATTTTTACAACATTTGCAATTAGATGCAGATTTTCCACTGCCTGGATCTGACTGGACAAGGGGCCTCGCTGCTTCTGGATCTCTCAGCACACACGCTCGGTGTGCAAAGCTGCGGGGGGGCCCATGCCCCAGTGGGGCAGCACCCACCACAGCATGCACAATAATGTGACTGCCCAGGACACACGCATGCCCACAGAAACCCGCCCTTCTCCACTCTCCTTCATTAGAAACAGATCTCTGCTTCTCTGTTACTTTTATTTGATGATTGAAATTTTCCTCAACCAAAAGTGTAGGAATAATGACTTTTTACAGAAGAAACTGTGATAAGGAGAGCACAAATTTTTTAAAAAAAGATTTATTTATGCATACAAGATCAGGGCTATGAGCCAGAGTTATGGGAGGTGAGAGGATTCACCAGAGACAGTGCTGGGAGCAGAACAGGCAGATAGTCTGAAATATACTGCTGAGAGGAGCAGCGGGTGAGGTAGGAGAGGTCTGCTGCGCCATGTGGGTACCCTCCCTGGCAGGGGATTGAACTTGTGCTTCTGTGCTACGGATGCTTCACAGTGTGGTGCTCAACCCACTCCTCCACCAGGGAGGTCCCCATTTTTGTCTCAAGAGGAAGTGATTGCTGTGTGTGCACCTTTGTGTGTAGGTGTGATGCACACACGTGAGTGTGTATAAACGTGTCTATTCCTGTGCATGTGTATGTGCATGTCACACACATGAATTGTGCACCCTGCAAAATATGTGTCTATTTGTTTGTGCATGTGTGTGCATGTGCCTGCATGTCATGGGAGGGTGGGGATTCTAGAATGAAAAAGATAAGGACTCTGCAGGGATGAGGAGACATGTGGTGGATGTAATAGGAGGCCTGAGGAAATAGTTCTTGCTATATTAGAATAGAAAAAGTGTCGAGAGAGTGGAAATCTGGATTGCTCCAACAGGTCCTTGTGAGCTTAGGAACTGGAGACTTCCAGAAAGCTCCATATTGTCCTTTCTTCTCTGATGTTCAGTGCTGCCCTGCACTGGTCAGGAGCTGCAGGAAGAGAAATGGCCTGCAAACTTCAGGCCTGCCCAGTCTGGGACTGCGGACTCCAAGAAGGGCTTTTACTTTTTGCTTCTCCAGATCAGTTTAAGGGGCAGTTAGAGTCGCCTCACCTGGGCAGGTGAGCAGGGTGGGTAGTGGAACATGGCAAGCCTAGAGTGAATCCGATGCCTTCACCTTGGGGGAGAGACTTAGACTTGGAAGGGCTGGCTGCTTTTCTAGCAGTGTGGTCGTGGGGAAGCTCCTTGACCTGTCCATCTCAATTTTCTCCTCTGTATATTGGGGCTATCTTTACGATGTGCAATACTTGTGAGGCTGCGAGGAGATAGTGCAGGCACAGTGATGCTGAAGGCATTAGAGGTTCTGTGTACTCACACACTGAGTCCTCCAGTCTGCTGTTGGAAATGGACTTTCCAGAGGAAGTCTACCCCTCTGTCCTCTCCCTGGCCCCATCCCTGGTCTTCCTATTGGCACTAGGAGCTGGTCTGTCACTCAGGTCCAGGACAGATCTGGAGCAGGTTCTGTTGGTGGAGGAGAGAAGGGTGGCAACCTACCCAAGTGGGGCATGAGGACAGGAGCTGGTGGGCTGGTGCCAAACCCCCACTGGCTCCCCAGTTTTGCTCAGAACCAGCCCAGGGTAAATGGAGTTCGCCCATCTCTAAAAGCTAGCTGGGTGTCCTCAGCTGCCAGCAACCCATGTGCATTTTCCCTCTTTCCTCGGGGAAGCTTCCCTTGTTTTACCCGGATACTGTCTGGTCCTCCTGAGCAGCCCGGCTGGGGCCAGTTCTGACGCTGCCCTTACTGGGAGGCATTTTAGATGTCATGGTCATTTGTTCCTGGGACGGCTGCTTCTTTTCATCTTGTCTGACTTCTCCTGGTGGCCCCGGGGCCTCTCACCCATGCACAGCTGTGCTGGCCCTGCAAGATGGAGGCCAGAAGTAAGTCACCCCAACAATGAGGGTAAAGGTCAAATTTACAGGCTCAGGCAAGATCTGTAGGGTTGATGTGGAAAGTTGAAAACGGGATTTTTTTGGACATTGAGATTTAGTGTGTTGCCAAGCATTTTCAACCCATCTTTCTTCACAAAAAAATAATTGGATGTAAAGCACCCCTCCCACCCCAACCCAGACTTCTCTGAAGTTGGGTTTTGACATTGATTTTCCAGTTCTGTATCAAGTATAGCATCACCAAAGATCACCAAACTGCTAGTTAGACATTTTAAAGATGCAATTTGAGTTTCAGGAGGGGGAAAGGGGTGGATAAAAGAGATTATATGATAATGATATAGCTGTGGAAGGCTGTCAAATAAAGTGCATTTTCTCTGGTGGGCAGGCTATTTCTGGAGCTGGGCATGGGTCGCTACATGGAGGGATGTGTTTATCCTAATGGGAAGCAGGACTGAGTCTGAGTGAGGCCACAGCTCCCTGCACAGTTTTTAAAGTCTTACGATGCCACAAAGACATATGTGGTATCCAGAAGACACGTTTAATCTGCCCTGACCTTTTCGATGTGTGCTGACTTGGCTCTGACAGGGGCCAGAGGAAGGCCAGGAGAAGTGTAACTGCAGAAATGGGGGAAAGTTTGTCTGTCCAGACATACCCATTCGGATGCTTTTGGATACAAGAAAGAGAAAAGTCAATGCAATCTAACTTAAACAATAAAGAGTTTACTGTCTGGTCCAACAAGTAGTCAAGAACTGGGGTTTCAGGTAGAGTTTGATCAGGGCAGACTCTTTTGCTATTGTTTGACCTACTTTACTCTCTTCTAGTTCTTTGTCTTAGGCCCTCATTACTGCAATATGTCTGCTGACAGGAACTCTGGTGCTTGCTTCTTTGGTTATATCCGGGGAGAAAGAAAAGAATAGTTCTTTTCTCTAAACTGGTCAACTTGAGCTGCTGTCTAGACTAATAGCAGCCACTAGGCTGATCTCCAGGGTTTTGACCCAATTCAAGCAATGGGATTTGAGTTACAGAAGTTGCTAGAATCAGGGTCACTGAGGCACAAGCATTACGTGGACTGAAGGAAGAGGCTGGGACACCCCAAATGAGACTGCACAGAGGGAGGCACAGGCATGGTGAGTTGGGGGTGAAACTATTTATGCTCCCAGTAAGAAATGCAGGATCTTTGCTGTGGTCTAAGAGAAGGTCAGGCTGGCCTTTCTACCTCATGGAGCTGTCAGGGATCAAGAAAGATCACAAAAAGTAAAAATGTGAAATAGCTGTAAATTATGTCTATATAATGCGTGGTTTAAAATATATGTACATAAATAATGTTATTACTGAAACCATGAGCTTCACAGATGAACCTCAGATTTTCATTTTTTCTCTGGTAAAATGGACACAGTAATGCCGGTTTATCATCCTTTACAAAGGACAGGGAAATTTCATGCATTAATTCCACTTCTCCTAGAGACCTGCCTACCCACACTGGGGCTTGCTTTCCCCCAGAGTGGAATGGTGACAACTCCAGCCCCTTGACACTCCCTCCCTGTCTCCCCTTCCACCACAGCCTGGGCCAGTCTCTGAGCCATTCCCTCTAAAAAGTGTGGGAGACAAACCTCCAGAGTTGCCACCACTGCCTGCTGAACACTTTGGGGCTGGGCCTTCTGGCTCTACAACAGCAGATTGACTCACAGGTGGGAGCCTGCCTCTCATCCATGAGCTGGGGTGGCAAGCTCATGAATAGTCACAGAGATAGAGCCTGGCCAGGAACCTCTGACGGTGTGGCCAGGATGGGGATGGACAACCTTCCAGCTAGTCCCAGGACAGAGCAGTGCTGGTGACAGAGACAGGGTCAGGACCTGGGGAGACATGTGGGCTTCTACACCCCGCAGTTGGACACTCTGCTCCTGCCTTCGCAGGCAAGACAAGTCTCACAGGGGGTCGAAGTATGGGTTGTGAGGCCTGCATATTCCAGTGGTGGGGTGCTGGATTGTCATTTCCCCATACCCACTCAGGGCTCAGTCTCTGATGAGCCCCATGTGTGCCCTAAGTGCTATGAGGGCATAGGCATCTCCTGTAGCTTTCCGTGCCCTCTGCCCCCACGGTGCCTGGCCAAACAGCGACTATTTAAACAGCTTGTAGGAACTGGAAGGGGCATTGGGGGAGTGTCTCAGGGCAGTCTGAGGCTTTCCAGAGAGGGCTGGGGCTGGGACCTTCTCCTCTAGCCGTGCAGCTTGTCTCCAGTGGAGCCTGGTCCAGAGGCCGGCTCCGTGGAGGAGTGGGGAGGGAGGGACTGCAGTTCCCAGAGGATATGTAAGTCCCCAGGAGTTTGTCACTTGAGAAGAGCTGGAGAGGTCAGCGAGTGCTCCAGGCCCACTGCCACTCACCACAAGATGGCAACAGAGCTTTGTAGGAGCCCCAGCTGGGGATGGTGAGCCCTCCTGAGGCCTGGACCTCGTGTCCTTAACCCTGAGGGTCTCCCCAGCCCTTCGGTGTCTTTAGGTCAACTTGTGGGTTTTGGGGTGTCTCCTTCTTGCTTGATTGCCTTGAACTACGTTCTGATGTACACCTGTTGGATGACTCCGACCTTCTCCCCTTGTCCCTTTGAGCCCCTGGGATGGTGGGTGACAGGGGGCCACGTGTCTGCTCACAGGAAGAGACTGGTGGGAAGACAGGCCTTGGGTTGAAACCCATTCGCCACTAGATGAATGCTTAGAACTGAGTGTCCTATCAGTCCTGAATTTGCAGTCTTCGTTCAGAAGGGTCTAAAGTGGGTTTTCCACCCAGAACAAAATCGCTTGAGTTTTGAGCCCCTCTTCAGCACCTGCCTGTCTCCCTCATACCTCTGCATTTTTTTAATCTCTTCCCATTGGGCTGTGTCCAGCCACAGGGGGCTTACTGGGGGATGGTGCCGCTCTGGGAGGAAGTTGGAGTGGGGGAACCCAAACACCTCATCAGGGAAGCAGAAGGCTGAGGAAGACTGAGCTGTGATCACCTAGGGCAGTGAACCACTGGATCAGGAATTCTTGCCGACCTCAAGGGGTAGCTGAGGCCACAAATGGGAGGATAGTTTAGCCAGGGGAAGAAGGGGAGCAAACTGGGAGGTCAGGACCGAGGCCGTGAAGCAAGCAGGGCCAGCACCAGCCTGGCCCAGCAGCACTATAGAGACAGACAGCTCGTGGCGACTGCAGGGGTCCGGGAGAACTTTCCCTGTGTTATGATAAGGAAATATGACAACAATTACATAGGAGGTCGGAGCAAGAGATTTCTTTTTAATTTCTTTTTTTAAAAAAAGATTTATTTATTTATGCATACAAGAGTTGGGGTACAGGTCACGGGAGGTGAGAGAATTCACCAGAGACAGAGTGAGGAGCAGAACAGGCAGATCAACCGAAATACACTGCTGAGGGGAGCAGCGGGCGAGGCAGGAGAGGTCTGCTGCGCCATGTGTGTCCCCTCCCTGACCAGGGATCGAACTGGCACTGCAGTGCCGGGGGATGCTTCACAGTGTGGGCGCTCAACCTGCTGTGCCACCAGGGAGGCCCTCTTTTTAATTTCTATAGAGACTGAAGGGAATAAAAGCCCTAGATTGTAAACAGAAGCATTTAGGAGTGGGGGATGTTTGACCCACAGATTATCAGTAACACTGATTCATCCAATAGACATTGAATGACCAGGAGCCAAAAATTGTCCTGGGTTTAAGGATGTCAGAACGAATATGACAAGGACAGTGCTCTCTGGGCTGCAAGTGGAGTCAAACAAAGGGAGATGGAAATTGTGGTTAGTGGAGGGGAGGGGTGTTGGGGAGAGAGGAGGGGATAGGGGAGGTAAAATTGATAGGGTATTGGCTTGGAGTTTCAGTGGTGGGTGAGTGTTTTATCTATGGAGGTGTGAAGTTGTGCTCCCCAAATAACACCATTTTGTGAATCAATGGTAAATCAATAACATTTCCTTTACAAAAGAATGAAAACAGTAAAAAAAAATCATGTTGAAAACAACAAATACCAAATTCTTTACAAAAATCTAACTAGCTCCTGACACAGCCAGCGTCGGTATTTTTCAAACAAGAGGGTCATAATGCAGTAGCAACTTTTCTGACTGGCAAACGATAAAAGAAAGCGCACAGTGTAAACACACAGTCACGTCCAGTTTGCCACAGGGGTCCTACAAATAAGACAGCTTCAGGACTGAGTGTGAGAAGAGAATAGAATCCGATTTCTCTTCGGTGTGCTCTTTTCAAACAGTGATCTGAAGTTTCAGCAAATGATTATAAGTCCTGTGGACACTGGAACTCCAGCACTTAACTGTTTGGTTGACTGAGTTTCCTTCACTTTCAACCTCCCCTATTCATTTTCCCATTTATTCTCTTTATTTCTGAAGAAATGTATTATTTCATATATGTCATATATACACTGGTGCAGGCACCAAATTCAACAAGAACATATACGCGCTCACACACACATACACGCACACTCACACAGACACACACACAGACACGCGCACACACACAGACACACACAGACACACGCACACACACACAAACACACACCATTGCTACATAGGAGCCACAGACAAGGGTCTAATGGCAGGAGGAACCAGGCAAGGATGGGCCAGTTCTATGGACGGAGTGTGGCAGGTTTGCGGAGAAAGATTTTACTGTGGTTGCTCTTTTTTCAAATAGATTTTATTTTCTAGAGTCAAAACTGAGAGGATGGTACAGAGATGTCCCCTATCTCTCCAGACCCTACACACGTACAATCTCTCACATCATCACCATCCCACACCAGAGCAACAAACTGGTTACAGTTCATGAACCCACATTGACACATCACCCTAAGTCCACAGTTTGCATTCAAGTTCACTTTTCTCTTGGTGTGGATTATTTTATGGTCTTTGACAACTGCATAGTGACATGTATCCACCACTATAGTGTCATGTGGAAGAGTTTTGTTGCCCTAAAACTCCTCTGTGCTACCTGTATTCACCCCTTCCTTGCCTCTATCCACTGGCCACTACTGTTACTACTTTCCATAACTTTTATGACATTTTACAAATGTCATATGGTTGGAATCATAGAGTATGTCTCCTCAGATTGGTTTATTTCTCTTACACGTTCAAGGTTACTCCATTTCTTTCATGGCTAGAGAATGCATTACCTTCAGTGCTGCATAATATTCCACCGTCTGGATGAAACACAGTTTATTTATTCATTCATCAACCAAATTACATCTTTATTGCTTCTGAGTTTTGCAGTTATAAATGAAGCTGCCATAAACACTTCATAAGGTAGCTTTTCAACTCTTTTGCATAGAGAAAGGCTTCTTCAAGAGGTGTACTTGAAACAGGAGCCCTGTGTTGACCAGGGCAGTGAGGGGATCAAAAAGGTCCTCCAGGCTGAGGAAGCAGCATAAGTGAAGGTGCAGTGGGGGGGAGCTGGAGGGTGGGTGGCAGTGGAGTGTGGGGATTGTGGTGAGCACTCTGGCTAGAGGTACAGGCCTGTGCAGATGTGGAAAGCCTCGTTAAGTCAGTCTACGGAATTTGGACTCATCTTCATTTGTGTTATGGGGAGTCATTTAAGGATTTGGGGTGGTTGAGTTTTTCGTATCCCCATTTTTCCTGGGATCTTTGCTAGCTTTAACACTGAAAGTCCTACATCCCAGGAAACTCTTCCATTCTGGACAAATAGAGATGGTTGGCCTCCCTGGTTACAAGTAAAAGAGTGATGAAGTCAGATTTTATTTTATTTTTTACAAAACATAACTTTTTGTTATGGAATAATTTTAGATGCAGAGGAAACTGCAAAGAAAGTACAGAGAGTTCCAGTATACGTTTCACCCAGATTCCCTTTTGAAAATATCTCACGTACTTATGGTACATTTGTCAACTCTACAAATATATCACCTAAAACTATTTAACAAAGAGATTATGAAAACAAGTCATGAGCAGGAAATGTAATGATCTGCTAGTGAGAATACTGGCATTATCCAACCTATACAAAGATGGAAGCAAAATGGCACCTTTCCTTGGGAGCAGCCATAGTGACAGAGCACCTACCAGATGTGGACCCTGGTGTTCTCTGGACACACGGCCACAAGGTGCACCCACCACCCTCAGCCGTCGCTAGCCCTAGCTTCCCCATATCACAGCGGCACCAACTTCTGTTGCCCATAGGTGGATGAATACAAAGCTCCACTCCTTAAATGCAGTCCAACCCTGAAAGAATTTTCACCCTCTGTGCGGACTGCTGCCAGGAATATATATTACCAATTTCCAGTGGAAGCTCAAGTGTCCCTTTGTTATAACCTGGCCTCTGAGCACCAAGTTTGAAGGGTCACTAAGAGTTAGGGCTCTACCCAGGGGACCTCCTGCCATGCCATTGCCCGGTGAGAGGTGTGCATATGGTGGGGGTTGGGCGGTGGCGCAGAGGAGGGGGTGTCTGGAAGCATGCTCCCTTGGGTTGCAGCCAGGGTTCAGAGAAAAGTCCAGAGAAATCTTGGTTGGTATATTTCTAGGCCATATGGAAGAGAAATAGGACAAACTATTACGGGGCGCCAAAAACAACACACGCAGTGCCTGCCGCCAGCAAAATCGAGGTATATTGGCTTGCACCACACAAGAGAAGCTAACTCACCCTGTGGAAAGAGGAAGAGGAGAAGACGGAGGATGTTGAGAGAACTCAGGCTGCTCTCTGCCAACTGTGAAATGCCAACTCTGGGAAGAACGCTGCCTCCAAGCACCCAAGCGCTGGCATGTGCCAGGAGAAACGGGCACAGCTAGCTGGGTGATGGGCACCTTGAGGCGTCACCTGACCACCCTCAGCCCCTTGGCCCCTGTCTGCGCCAGCCAGAAAGTGTCCTGTCCTGCCTTCTTCCCAACCAGTTTCCTCCTTCCTGCTGCTCCCCTTTCCTGAAAGAGCCTCTCCTCTCCCATCCTCTGCTTGTTCACACTCCACCCATCTGTGGGGGCCTCTGCCACCGCAGAGCACATCTCTGCACCCCCTCTCTACCTTTGGATAGCTCCACACTGCAAGTCCCACAGTACGGAGAAGCCAGGAGACACACATCTCTGACTTCCATGCCAATTGTTAGATGTGTTCTGTCTACGTGAGAATTGTATGCCCCCATCAGAGAAACTTCCAGGGGTGACAGAGACACTATCCATGGCTTCAGAGTCTGGGTCTCTTGGACATTTTGTAGGTATCTAACAGTCTTGATTCAACTCCTCCTACCCGCTACCCTCCTCCCCCCCACCCCCCACCGCTAAATGAACTGGTAAGACTCCTGTTGTTTGCAACTAAATATTTGACTACTGCATCAGATGTCTTAGCTATTTTGGACACTTCCATAACAAGAAAGTTTCCCTTGAAGGCACCTCCGTTAACATGTGTGATACTGGGGAGACTTGAATGACATCTTTCTCTCTATGTGGTCTTTCCAGAAAGGTGGCTTCGGGGGCCTCAGGTCTCCAAGGGTGAATGTCCTGAGGGAGGGCTGGGCCGCCCTGAGGCACGCGCAAGGCTACTACCCACACTGCCCTTTGTCCTCTACCCACTGAGAAATGACAATCAAAGGGAGGGGAGCTAGACATCATCTCTTTATGAGAAGAGTTTGTGGATGTGTTTTACAACCACCACAGACCTTAGTTCCAGAGTGAAGTGGTTTCCCTCAAGTTACATGACTCATGGGTTAGCTGGACCAGAATGGGAGCAGGAGACCCGTCAGCTCACTGCCTTCTTAATGGCCAGATTAAAATGTTGCCAGGGAGCCAGATAAGGAGGTCTGATATGGGCGGGGGGGGGGGGGGGGGGGGGGGGGGGGGGGGGGGGGGGGGGGGGGGGGGGGGGGGGGGGGGGGGGGTGTTTCTTCAGAGTCACCTCATTTCAAGTTATTGTAAGTCCTTTAGGACACAAAACGCTTGAGTTAGTTAAACAAACAAACAAGCAGAGAAACGTATCTGTAATGACTTACTGCTAGCAATGATTCTAATAATGTCCCTTTATTTTGTGTAAAACTTGGTCTAGACACACATCGAATGATCTGTGAGAGATCAGACAGCAAGTCAGTTTTAAACCAGAATACATGGGGATTACAATTAATGGCAAGTATATGTAAATTTTAAAATATTTTAATAAAAAAATAAAAACAGTATCTAAAAAAAAAAATAAACCAGAATTAGAACCCGATCCAAGGTATCCTTAGGTCTTGATTTCCCTTCACTTTGCTGTGTTGGCACAACTCCCTGGATGAGCAGTGTACTTTTTATGAGAATATTCTTGTCTTGTCTTCCTTTGAGATGGCCGCGGGGTTCCCTCACTGACTTGTAGGAGCTGCAGGCAGCATAGCGAGTGGGCATCTTGGCTCTGGCTGATCCTGGGCAGGACAAGATTTCCCGGGGGACAGCAGGAAGCACTGGGTAGCCCAGGGAGCTCAGAGATTCAGGGACTGAGATGGGTAGGCTAGTGGGAAATTGCTTATGTCTTTTGATGAGTTATGACAAAGCTGGCATTCAAGCCCAGGTCTCCTCACGTAAAATCTAGCTTGTTCCTTCCTCTGACCTTAGATTCCTGTGTGCTTCTAAAATGAAAAGCAACCTGGTTTTGAAAAAGGGACTTGATTTAATTACCTATAGGTTGGGTCTCTGAAGAAACTTGGAAGCATTATTATTTTAGACAATGTACCAAATCAATCAGTCAAAAAATAACCATGGTGTGCTTCCTGTTTACCCTGCGTTGTGCCAGGTGTGGGTGATATTAATGTGTGATCTTGGCTCCTACCAAGTTTATACTGATGGTTCCGGCTTCAATTAGATCATGGACCAAGCCACCCAGAACATGCCATTTCACCAAGAGTTGATTATATGCACGATACAAAATGGTTTACTTTCATAGAACTCACACCTTAACCAATACTTTCTAGGAAAAACAAATAATAATAGTGTGCTTTCATAAAAATCACACATACATATGATGGCAGTGAACTTAAGTTCTATTGGAAAATCCAGAAAGTGTGACAAACTTCTAATTAAAATGATTATTTCCTGCAAACTCAAATGGAATATCCTTCCCTTGCTTCTATTTCTTCCCTCTATAAAACAAACTGCAAGAAATGTGAAATTTATTATGAGCGGGAACATGCTAACTTTCCAAAAATCCAGTCAGTCTGAGGAAATAGGGCCACGATGACTTGGAAAACACCTCCCTGACACACAGATCCATTCACATGTGTCCAGGCACAACCCCTCACCTTGGCTAGAGTCACACCCTCGGTACAGTCTAATAGTAGGGGGATCTGGTGAATCACCACAGTGGAGATTAAAATCACCTATTGTGTCTCCTGTTCCCACCACCAGACTAATCCAAACTCCAGCTCTGTCTATTGTACATCCTCCATGACTTTCCCAGCCAAGGTTTAAATGACTCAAGTTCCACTCTGCTCCCTGGAGGTGTTATCCTGAGCCAAACAGAACGAACTCACCATTTGGAATTTTTTTCCTTTTTATTGAATCTAATTTTTCCTTTCCTTCTTTTCCTACTGTCATGTTCTTGCTGGATCCCTTTGGACCACCCACTGCACCTAGTCTTCAAACATGTAGACTAGAATTTCTCAGTGTTATTCGTTTTGGGGTGCTCTTTTGAGTTGTCAGCAGTCATGGCTGTGGTACTGGGTCCCCGTCTCTTAGAGTCAGGGACACCCTAGGTGCAGCCCCCAGTCTAACCATAGTGTTGATTCTCTAGTGCACACACATAATAAGCATCACGTCGCTGCCAGGGGCCCATCATCCCAATTTAGAAATCTACAGTCTGGCAAAATTGGAAGAAAATTTTGAGCTGCTGCAAAAGGATAAGCTGTCCCAGCTGAGAGTCACTGGCAAATATGAAGTGAAAGAAAGTACAACCTCTAACTCACTTTGCCCCATTAGGCAATTTTTTTTTTTTTTATTCTTTCTTGTGACATTCTTGTTATTTCATTTTGAAATTCTGCAACAATTTTCTAAACCCTGAAATTCCATGATAATTTTCTAAGTCCTCCTTCTTTTGGCTTAAGTAAACCTTAAGCCAAATGAAATCTTGTCTAGCTTTAGGCAAATAGAATCCTCTGGCTGTTTAATTCAATCCTAATATGGCAATACCAGAAATAAAAATGATAATAACATTTGACTTTTACTGATAAATGTGCCAAATTGTATGGTGTCTCATTTGATTCTAAGTGGTGGTGCACAGCCCATTGTACAGATGAGAAGGTGGCAGCTTAGAGATGTTCAATAAATTATGAAAGTCTTGGGCTTGGAATGAGAGTTCAGATGAGCTGAGACCGTAACTCTACCAACACTGACTCCTGCTCTCCCAACCAGCCAAGAAGTGACCAAGGAGAAGGTGGAGTTGGGGTGAGTTCCAGACCCACCCTCCTGAGCACTGCCAAGCTTCTGCCTCCTTCTACCGCATTGCACACAGAGCAGTGTGTGGCAGACCCCTATCTGGCTCCCAGTGGCAGCTGTTACACCAGATATACTCATGTGTATGTCACCCCCATAAGGTCTCAGCACTGTATCATCAGGACCTAAGTCATCAGGTACAGACGATCATGGATAATTGGAACTTTGCTTTTGGGGAAGACTTCCAGACCTGGGCCTAGGAGAGACTCTTGCACAACACTGTCCTTTCGTGGTTTGCTTTTACTTTGGTAAGTCTCATCAGGGTTGAAAATGACGCCAGTGGTTCCATCCATCACGGAGGCTGATGGGCCAGACACATCCCAAACCAGAGGATCTGTGTTGGTTATGCAGGGGTGCTGGCCTGGGATCAACAAAGAACTCTGGTCCGGGGGTGCCATGTAACTTCTTCTTAGAAGTCTGTTCTCTGTGCTTCGATTTCTTAAGCCCTACCATGGGTATGTATCACCCTTTCTCTCCTTTTCTCTGGAGAATGTTGCTCCTAATGACAAGACAACTGCCCTGCTGTTCTGGCCCCAGGTGACTCAGCAACAGATGTGTTTCCTTTGAGTCTGAGGAAGGGCCCGGGAGGAATGGCCCTTTGCATTCTGCACTTTGCATTCTCCCCAAAGTTCCCTCGAAGCTCCAAGCCTCTGTCATGCAAAGTGACTCCCATGGTGCTGGCCCCATCAGCACACTCTGAGTCACGATCTCACCATTTTGTCTCTGAGATTCAGCTCAATTTCTGAATCTGTGGGTTGATGTCAACCCTAAGTTCCGAGACATTTGCAGCCATTAAACCTTCAGATGGCCTCTGATTCTTTCCTTTCCTCATCTTTTGAAACTCTGATTATCTTGGATCTTCTCACTCCATCTGCTATGGTTTTTAGCCTTTTACACTTTTCTCTTTTTTCTCTGGGCTGCATTCTCGATAATTTGTTCAGTTGTATTCTCCAGTTCACAGAGTCTGTGTTTGTGTGAGCTATGGTCTGCTGTTAAAGATATCCACCTAGTTTTAAATTTCTATTTTATTTTCTTCACAGAGTTTCATTATCTAGAAGTTCTGTTTTAATCTTTTCAACTCTGCTTATCCTTTATTCATATTTTACCTATTCTCTTTCATTTATTGAAAAAGTCATATGCTATTTAATAATTCCCCAATCAGATGCCTTCACAGGTTGATTCTGCTGTCATTTCTGTTGGCTCTGCTTTTGGAATTTTGTTTCCTTATATTTTAGTGGGTTTTAGCTGTGAGCTCTAGCTGTGTCTTCCTTAGAAATTGTTGGAAATTATGTGAAGCCCAAGAGAAGTTTCATCCCATCAGAGATTTCTGTTTTCTTCTTTGGGCCCTGTTAGCGATCTAGTCCAGACTAGATGGAATCACTTGAACCTACATTTTCTGCCTGATTTTTTTTTTTTTTTTTTGAGATCACCCATGTAGCGTGAATTCAGGCCATAAAGACACAAGAAGTCTGGCTTATCGATCTTGGGAGAGGTCTGTCTCCCCTTCATCCCAGAGCTCAGATTCAAGAGAAGCAATTTTTCATCCCAAACCTGGGAAGAAGTTTAGGGTTATTTCTAGTCCTTCTGTACAGTGAGGGTTTGGCCTTTGGAGGTTCTAATTTATGAAACATCTTCTATTAGACTGTGAACCTTAGGCACAGCGTGGTATTGTTTCCTGACCACAAGGCTTCATGAGTTTCCAAACATCTCAATTCTTAAATTTGTTAGATCCAGAAAATTCTTTCAAGACAAATGTGGGCTACAGAGCTCTTTTTACCTTCTAAATTCTGCCTTCATCTATCTTTTGGCTGCAGTTTCCATACTTTCAGTAACTGATGGAGACATTTGACAGAAATAGTTCCCCTGCATTTTTAATTGTTGAAAACAAGAAGAATTTGTTAGAAGCTGAAATCTCAGTTCGAATCCTATCTTTTCTAGGAAGCATTCTATAACCTTTTCAACCTACAGAGATTCTTGCAACTCAGAAACTTGACAGAATTGAACCAAATTAGTCAATTGACGTTGGCGACAGCTGCCTCTTCATCTGCAGCGGGTGGGCTACCCTGGTGGGAACTGATTCCCAGCTCAGTGTCTTTCACCCCAGGTGCTGTGCCCTAGTTGACCAGTTGGACAGGATGGGAAGATTCTTATTCTCTCTTATTTCTGGCACGTTATTGTACATTTCTCCATCCCTTTGGGTCCTCCCAGTTTGCATTAGTAGGTATGCCATGACTGCCAGCAGGCTGAGCTAATTCCCTCTACTTTATTTGGGTCTCAACAAAATACTTTCTCATGAGCTTGAGGAGAGCAAGATCACATTTCTCTGCAATGAAGGAAACAGTTGGTCTGGGGTTGTATATTTAGATACTCACATGATTATAATGTGAATAGTCAACGTGGAGACCCCTGTGTTAAAGTACACACTGATGTTTCAAATTCTATTGGTGAAGAAAGAAAAGTTAATTCAATAAATATTAGTCTGCTTTGTGATTTAAGCTTCTGTGCTATATAAAAAGTTTTCACTCAACCAGAAATTGTAAGAGAATTTTGTAAAATCTTTCCAAGATATTCAACCTTTATTCTTCACTCCTACCCCCAAATCCATTGTGTACCTCCTATAAACCAGACATGAAGCTAGTCCCAATGTCCGGGGGTGAATAAGACAGTCACAGTCTGTTTTTATCGGGCCTACAGTTGTAGGTGTCTCTATGGGGATTGGAACCCGAGACTAGACAAGGAAGTGGGGCATGCAGTGTGGATGAGGCATTGCTAGAACAATCTGGAGACAATGTTTTCTCAAAAGTGCCTATACCCAGGCTCCAATCCCAGAGAGAATGTATATCTTGGGCATAGATATTTTTGAAAGCTGTTGAGTGATTATAATGACAAATCAGTGTCAGAAAGCACTGTTTTAATAAATAATTATTATTTTCCCAAAAAGGGTGCTGGGAATGGTCATAGATTGCACAGGTCTTGGTGCACCCCTCTTTCATGGGTGCGCCAGGCCTGGGGTGCACAGCAGAACCAGGTGTGGGATAGTGAGAGTCTTCAGACCTGTCACCACCTAAATGAGACGCCTTGTCTGTGTGTGGTCCTGTAATGTGCCATTATTCTGCTCCCTATGTGTGCAGAGGAAGGATTTAGTTGAGGTTGGCACTGTGATTTAGTGAATGAATTAGGTGAAGGTCTGACAGATTTAGATTTATAGTTCAGCCACCAATTTACTGTGTGAGTTTGAGCATGTTATTCAGCTTCTTCTGGCCTCCATTTCCACTCCTGTGAAGTGGAAATCCCATGCACTTCATTTGGAACTTACATGGATTAGAAACAATAGTAAAGCAATAAAACCAGGAGTTGGTTCATAGAGGCAGATATTTAAAAAATAGTAGCTGTTTTCATCGATGAGGTTACTATTGTTAGAGAATTCTCTCCCAAAACTAAGAATGCAAGAGGAAAAGGTGGGAGCTAGGTAAAAACATGGGGAATGGTTCTCCTTGGCTCTCCATTTGAGGGATCCCACAAGCCTTCCTTTAGGGTCTCTGGGTTCCAAGATTGATGCAGAAGCATCAAATAGACCGCACTGGAAAGTTTTTGTGGAGATGTTTCGCCAAAGTCAGCTGTCTCTGGCCACTCATGAGTCTTCCTTTCTGCACATTCCTGCTCTGAAGACACGAGAGGGTCCCAAAGATCCTCTTCTCTGGACTGAGTCTGGGGATGGTGGGCCTACCCTGGGGTTGACTTGGCTTTCCAGCTTTCCTGGGATGAGGAGAGGATGAATGAGAAACCGGGCAGGAGCTGCAGACCTTTGACAGGGCTTGGCTGTCCTGCCGGGACATGAAAGGAGGAAGGAGACACAGCGGAGCCTCTGCTCTGGGCCAGCTGCTGAAGCTGCAGGTTCCAGGACAGAGTCAGCCTGAGGACAACTCATGGAAGAACGACCGCTAGGAGGTCAGTGAGTACATCAGGACTGGGTAGAGGGGAGCGTGAACCCCCTCTGCCCTGATCCTGAGGGGACGATGGGATGTGTCCCAAGGGAGTAGAGGCTGCTTGCTTTGCAGAAGGAATCCTTTGCTTCACAACTTGCTTTGTATCGATGGTGAGCTGGTCTTCTGTGGTGCATTAAGGAAGTCGTTCATTGGGCTGTTTTCGTCTTCTTTCCATCCCTTATGTCCTACCAATCTCCACAGCCTCAGTCATCCTTGTGAAATGCTCTTTACACCTCTCTTGGTCTGTTTCTTAATCTGAACACAAGGAAGACAATTAGGTTCCATCTACACAGATGCCAAAGTGCAGCCCCTCAGTGACCTACTTGAGTCTCCAACCCACCAGCTTGGCCCCCCAGGCAGTGCCTAGTCCCAGAGCAGACTTAACTCCTCAAGCTCTTTGAGGGCAATGACTGTGGCCCTGTCACCCCTGGGGTGGCCCTTAGTGTGCCCTGTGGTTGGAATCAGAACCAGCCCACAGGTATTTCCTGTGCGCCTACCATGGCAGTATGCGTGACAGGAAGAACTTCAGCCTCTCCCACCTTCATGGAAACCCAAGGTTCTCCCTACATCTTCTCACAATAAGGCTGTGGGACAGAGGATGCCCCTTCATCCGGGGCAGCAAAGCTGGGTCCCTCCTCCAGGGCCCCAGTGAGGGTAGGTAGCCACTCAGGCTGAGTTGAGCTCAGACTCTCCTGTACCCAGAAGTGTCCTTCCATTTTCAGGCACCCTTGCTGCTTCTGCGAGCTGCCGTGCAGACAGAGCTTTTGCATCACAGCCTCTTCTCAGTCTTTCCCACCCCTCCTCCTCTTCCTCTTTCTCACACTCCTCCTCTTCCTCTTTGATGGCTGAGTCCCAGGATCCACATATGGTTCACTTTGGTTTTTAAAAAAATTCCCTCAGGCTTCCAGGAAGGCTCTCCCATAGCGTGTGGGAGTCGGAAGCTGACCCTGAGGGCCTGCCTGTGGTCAGGCCGTCTGCTCTCCCCCTCTTGGGACTGTTTCTTTTTGACTCACCTCTTCTTCCAGTGTGAGTTATTCTTGCTTTGAACAGCCAGACCACAGAGAAGAAGTCCTGGAGAAGCCCACAGCTTCCAGTTAGCTGGAGGACACCTCAAGAGGACTTGGGTGTGAACTCGGCCAAGGCTCCCTTCCTACCAGGCCTGATGTCTCGCTTGCCCAGCCAGAGGGTTAAGCCAGGGCTGGGCTTCTGCACTCGACTTGAAACCCACTTTGCCTTCTGATGGATATTAAAATCCCATGACTTCTCCTGCCACTGAAGAATACTCTACACAGCCCCGATTTTACGTACTTTGCTTCATTGAACCCTGTAGATGGAGCTTTCTTTTAGAAAAAAACACTTCTTCCCTCCTGTGTCTTTCTTTCTGTGCGTCTTGTTCATATTCAGCACCCTTCGCTTCTGGCGATTCTGGTCACCAAGTGCGAGCCTATCCCTCCACACCAAGCGATTCTCTGAGGCACCAGCTAGGTGTCCTTCAACTTAACTTGGTTCTGACACTGTCCCTGGAGACAGCACGAGATCCCCACAGGTTAGGGGTTCATTCCCACAAGACTGCTCCCTCCCCTCTTCAGATGCCAATTGCAAGTAGCGGGCCCTCAGGTTACCCACAATTTCTGTCCAATTTGGCTACAAATTGGAGGTTCCCACAGCCCTCTCCTCAGATTCCGTTAATTTGTGAGAGCATTTCACAGAGCTCAGAAATACACGTACCTGCTTGTGAAAGCACATGGTAAAAGAGGCAGATGAACACGTGGATGGAGAGAGGTAGAGGGGAAGGGGTGTCTGGCCCCCATGGCATTTCTGTGTGCCTCACTCTCCCTGCATTTCCAGCTGTTCACTAACCTGAAAGCTCCCTGGACCCGGTACTTTTGGGGCTTTTAAAGAAGCTTCATCATGTAGGCTTGATCCCTTATTAACTCCATGTCCAGAGGATGAGATTGGGCTGAAAATTCTAAGCTAATCTTCCCAGTGACCAGCCCTCATCCGGGAGCCCACCCAGAGTCACCTCACTGCAACAAATGCTTCTCGTTCCCAGGAAATTGCAGTTCAGGAGTCTTGTGTGAGAAACTGGGTCTAAGACCAAACACGAGAATGAGATGTTCCCAGTGGTCTTATCACTTAGGACAATTACAAGGGTTTCAAGAGCTCTGGGTCAGGAACTGGGTGCAGAGACCAATATGATTTTCTAGCATCTCACAGCTGTGTTTGACACAGACCCGCTAGCCATGAGCATTTTATAGGGTTGTTGTTTCTGTCTGTTACCTGTGAGAACAGTAGAGAATTTTCCATTGTTCTACTCAGATGTCAAACAGGCATGAAAGGACAGGTGCTCCTCCCTCACCCCAGCTCGCTTCCTGGACACACATACACAGGAGGCCAGCGCCAGGGAAGGGGCACTGAGAGATGTGCCTCCAGGCAGAGAGGAGTCCCAGAGGCTTCTGCCCCCAGGGACTGGACTGAGAGAGGTCTGGCAGACATAGGAAGTCGGTTCACAGGCTCCAAGGCCCACTCACTCCCCTTCCCCCACCCTGAAACAGTGGGGTTCAGAATCAGCACAGAGGGCCTGATCCCTAGATGAGAGGCCAAGAGAAGGGCACCAGGACCCTGGGGAAGCAGGACCCTGGGGTGGGGGCAGCAAAGGGCCCAAGCACCATTCAGCCACAGAGGCAGAAAAGAGGGCCTCTTGCACCCCTGTGGATGCCTTAAAGGACAGAAGATAAGACAACCTTGAAACCAAGACCATTCGGTATATTCTGTGCCTTCCTGTACAAGCCCGACTCAGTACAACAGCAGCAAGGCTGATGTGGCCCCATTAATGTCAAAGCCTGTGATTACCTGTCTTTCACCTCACACCACACTTTACTCCCCAACTGCACTCCGGGAATTTCACCCTGCTCCCAGTAGCACAAAGTCCACAGCTCGGACAGTCTTGTTCTGTGAGCTTTGCTTGAGTCCTGGTCTCCACAGTATCACTTTCTCAACCACATCGTGGCTTTGCTTCCCTCCAGATTTCACAACGGAGAACTGCTTTGAAACTGCACATCTACATCCCCTTGTCCACAGCCCTCACCTCGATACTGCCCTGTCCCCCGAATGGACAGCAGCCTTCCGAGGAGCGTGGTGTGTGGGCCCCAGGCCCGAGTGGGTTTGCTGCCAGGAGAACTGCTAATCCTGGATTCTCAACACCTGAGCTCCTCCTGCCTTGTGCCTGGTTCTACCACATAAGCCCTTTTCTCTGCATCTTTGCCACAAGTCATACCGGGTGTGTTCTTCTGCTCGCCACTGGCCATGGCCTTCACAGACACCAACCCAAACCAAAGACGCCAAGCTGGATCTGTAACTCATCACCCATCTCATTTGGAGTCTCTGATTTACAGATTTGCCCTCCCCCACCAGGGTCTTTCCACTGGTGAAAATGAAGGGTATTTGAGCAGCAAAATAAATAACACAGTATTGGATTATAAGCTAAGTCTAAAATAAATATCCATGAGCCCATACTTATATAAATAAATGACTGAATATAAATAAATAAGTGGGGAGAAGAGACAAATGTTTCTATAGAAGAATGCCAAGTTATATATAGGTGCTCCCTCCTTGGGGGAGCAGCTAGGTCTCTCCCCTCCCGGAGTGTGGACTGTACACACAGCTCTCTCTTCCAGACAACAGAATGTGGGAAGGAGGAGAGTGTCAGTTGATAGTGGAGAAACCTGGCAGACACCACCTTGGCGGATAATCAAGGTCAACATCACAGTCATAGGTCACACAGTGGCGTGTGCACCCTGGTTTGATGCAATGAGAAGGGCGCGTCACCTCTGTGGTTTCCCCCAAACCCGTAGCTCCAGAATAGTCATGAAAAAGCGTCAGACAAGGCCAAATCAAGGGGCATTCTACAAAATGCCTGGCCTGGGTCAAAAAGGAAAGGCTAAGGAACTGTCACAGCCCAGAGCAACCGAGGGCCCATCAAGACTAAACATCTTGTGGCAACTCAGATGGGATCCTGGAACAAAACCCAGAAATCCAAATGATGCCTGGAGCTAGGTTAGCAGTAATAGCAATACACTGATGCTTCCTAGTTTTGACAATTGTACCATGGAAATGTAAGGTAACATTAGGGGAATGGAAGTGGGGTGAGAGGCCTACAGGAAAACTCTAGTAGTTTGTAACTTTTTTCATAAATATCAAATTTTTTCAAAGATAAAGTTCATTTTAAAAGATGAGATAAACTGGAACTTTTGTGTGTGTGCTTTATTAAGCAACATATTTATTAAAAATATATAGCTACTCATTGATATATTGTAGTCTCATTATAGAGAATTCAAGCAGAGGTTTATAGAACAAAGTCTGAAAGTCTCTGGTGGTTTCAGTTAGCAGGAATTTTGACCCCAGAGGACATGTGTAAAGACTGGGGACATTTTTGGTTGTCACGGCTAGGGGTGGGTGGGTATGGCTGGTATTTGGCAGGGAAGGTCAGGGATGCTGTTCGGCATTGCACAATGCACAGGACAGTCCTCACCGAAGAGAATTCTCTGTCGGCAGGTAATTAAGTCAAACGTCAGCAGTGCTGAGATTGGATAACTCTGCTGTTTTGTATTCTGTGGCAAACCTAGGAGATTCTGAGAGTCTTCACAGCTCTAACACACCATGTGGACATGCCACTTGGGGACTTCTCTCAGAGCAGCACCTCCCAGCATTCTCTGCTTGGTTTCTGCTCTGCATGCATCTCTTTCTGCTGGGGTTTTGGTCTCTCCAGTTTCCTCACAGAACATAGGCATGTCTCAAAAGCACACTGTAGGGCACCTCTTGCTGTATATCCCAGTTTTTCCTCAACTGAATTACAAGCTCTTGGAATAGAAGCAAGGACTTCCATTTTTTTTTTTTTGTTATCATCCACAGGACCCAGCACGCCATGCATGGTGGGTAGATTAGAAAGTCACATCACTGCTGTTCCCTAACAAGGCTTACTATGCCAGGTGATGTTCTACCCCAGGGCCTTCTGGCCTTCACTGCTCAGTAGAATACCTGGGAATGCTAAGTAAATACAAATGTCCAGGCCCAGACACCAAGTAAATCACAGTCTCTGAGAATGGTCTTGAACATCCTCATTTTCAAAAGTTCCCTTGCTGATTTTAATGCATGGCCAGGGAAGAGAACCAGGGAGCTAGTGAGTAGAGTTATCACAAACATCTGACTGAATTCTTGCAGTTTTTAAGATAATGCCTGGTAATAAATTTATGTCAAAGAAGGGGTCACATCCAGTTTCTGTTTTCTAATCCAGGGCTTCTCCAATTGTAATATGTACATAAATCACCTGACATCGTGTTAAAATGCAGACTTGAATTTAGTAAGTCTGGAGTCGGCCCGAGATCTTATGTTTCTAGCAAGTCCCAGTTGACGCTTCTGGTCCGAGGACCCCATTTTGAGTAGCAAGGTTTCGTAAGTCATTTCAGCGTCTAGGCATCTTCAAGTGGCCCCCCCAAGTTAGGCTCTGAAATGCTTTCTGGTTCCTTGGCCAATCACCCAGTCACCTGCTTGAGGATTCAACTCAAGTACAGCCGAACTGAAGCAAAAGTTTGGAGGAGAAATGGCAAATGTTTACTGGGAGTTAGAAAACAAAACCAAGGAATAAAGCAGGAATGGGGCTGCTCCAAAAGCTTTAAAAAAAATCAACCAAAAAAGCGCAACCCTCCAGGAAACTCAGGGCCCCTTCCAGCTTTAACAGCCTCTAGTTGATGTCCATTAGAATGTCAGCTAAAATTCATCAAGAGTACAACTTCCTTCCTCAGACCAAGGCCCTCGTTTTTTGCTGTTCAGGCCTCACTCTGTTCTCCATCAGTGGGATTTACGCATATGGAACCAAGTGTGGAATTGGGCCTATTACATTTAACTTCCTATATCTGACATATTTAATACCTACTTTTCAAATAAATTAAATCCTTGTTTAGTGCCGGCCTGAAAAGGTGCAGTTGGTTAAGGGATTTTTCACGGGCAGTTCTGTCAGACCCAGTGGCTTCTTGTAGAGTCTCGGGGAAGATGGGAGTTGCCCAGAAACTGGGGAACAAGGTCATGGAATAATGCACTAACTTTTATAACAAATCGACAAATTCCTTTTAAAAAGTTTCACTAAAAGAAGAGCTTTTCTGTGTGAAAACTACAATTACTCACTGTTAGAAATGTATGTGTCTCAGACATGGATGGGAAAAGTTTCCAGAAAGCCATGGATCTGTGCACCTAGCTCTATTATGTGCCATTGAGAGAGTTTCTTGGGTCTTGTGTTTGTAAAGGATGATAATGGAAACACAAGTTGGTCCAGTTTTAATTTGGTCTCAAGCATGTTCTGAACTGATCACTCGCGGTGGGTTGGAAGTGGGTGACAGAGAGCAGAGATCAATAGCCACACCGTTTACCAACCGGCTACCTGGCCAGCAGGTGTCGAGGTAGAGTTTCTGCAAGGTGCTGGAGCTCCAGAAACTGAGACTCGAAGGGAGAAGTGTGTGGCAACCCCATACCCCGTCCTCCACCTCCAGGGCCCATTGGCATGAGCGCCTTTGCATGGGTCCTCTGGGTTTGGGGCCGATGGGTAAGTGTCCTGTTCATCAGCCGAGGGGCATCTAGGAGGAGAGAAAAACAAAAACGATGGACAGACTACCACGTGCTTCCTACAGTGTATGTCTCCTCGGCTTGATGGAGGATGGGGGAAGCTGTGAAGCTCTTTTCAGTGCTTGTTCTGTGAGCTTCCAGGTCCAAACTACTGCTTCCCAACACACATAGGATGGGGTGGGGTGTCAGCCATTGTCCCCTTTCATGCACAAACTCCAGCTTCTCCAGCCAGTCACTATCCTGCAGTCCTAGAGCATCTGTCACTGCCTTTAAGCCCAGTCTTTGGGACCCTGCAAGTGGCCACGTGGTCAGTGTGTCATTAGACTTGCAGGGGAACTGTGTGAAGAAATTGGCTCGCAGCTTGTAGTGTTCCCTTTGGGCCACTTCTTTCTAGCACACACCAGTGCTCTCAAGAGCAGAATACTTAGGAAAGTAAAACAGAGAACCTGAGAAAAGCTGTCTAATTGTGATGTTCTTGCTGTAAACATCCCAGACACCTCAGTTCAAAGTCAGGGCTCAGTTCACTGTTGTGCAGGTCGGTGCCCTTACTCCCTGCAATACTCTGGCAGGCCACGACCACCTGGACATCAGTGTGTCTAATGGGGACTTTCTCTCCTTGTTCTGCCTGTGACTGGGGCTGGGAAGCTGTTCCCTGTTGGAAGACAGATGGATGTAGTGCTCCTCTCTGTATCCAGCCCCACCCCATTCCCAGCCCCAACACCCTAACAAACAGCCCTGTAAAAAGCACTTACGTTTATGAACTGTTTATAAATTTTCTGACATTGATTTATGACCCTTGGCTGGACCTGACATTGGTCTCCTTAGGAGTATTTCTTTTTCCCTTTCTTCCTTTTCTTTTTTAAAAAATATCTTTTTAAGTGTTAATGTTATGGTTCACATTCTTAATATAGCCACACACCAGGAACTACACAGAAGACAGCTGGGAGCCCAACCAATGACCCATGGGCAGGAAGGGAGACTTGATTTATGCCAGGGAGGCCGGGGCTGGTGGAGCAAGCTGTTTCTGGTTGGTTTAGGGACAAGCTCTTGCTCCAGAAGAAGACCCCGAAGAAGCTGGCGGGACAGTGAGGAGCAGTGGGAAGAAGCAAGAAGAGGACAAATAGGATCTGGAAATGTGTAGACCTCATGATGGGACCATATGAAGTGATATTACACCCTGCACACCAGCTTCCCTATGCTGGGGACAGTAAAGCTGATCTCAAATGGTTGTGACAGAGCCAACAAGGCAGTGTGTGCAATATTCACATCTGTGCCTTGCCTGTCGAGGTGTTCAGTAAGTGGGGGTGAGCATCGCAGGAGGAACGTTCATCTAGCCGGGTAGACTGGACTCTGGAGACCTTTTCCAAACAAAGCTTAGTCTAGTCAACCATGATTAGCCTTATTGCTTATTAAACAGTTCCATGTACAGTGTGGAATGGAAGTTGCCCTCAGCCTGAGATGTGGTATGATAGGGTTCCTGGCCGAGTACCAATTGGTGGGGGCCCCTCACCTAGCTTGCTAAGGCTCTGGAGGGATCTGGAGGGAGCGAGAATGAAGAGGCTCCTTCCACATCTCAACTTCTCTGCCCACCCACACACACCCCACAAGAAGCAAGTGTTACTTTCATTGGGTCACGAAACTTTAATTATTACCTACGCTCTATCTCACCCTATGTCTACTAAGAAAAGAAGGAACTGGCCTTCATTGAACACTCTCAGTTGTCAAGAACTTGGCAGGACTTCTCTCATTTTAAAGCTCACATCACTCTCTGAAGTGGGTATTGTTCTCCCCATTTTACAGATAAAGAAACAGGTTTGGAGAGATTAAAGTAACTTGCCTGTGATCACACACAGCTAATAAGTGGTTGAGATATGACAGAAACCCGGCCTCATGCCTAACCACTTTATTATCCCCAAATCTCCTCTCTCTCTCTATGTGTATATTAAAATACAATAAAATAACCCCCCCAACTACTGACTGAGACTCTCTGAGAGCTTCTTGCTCTGAGTGAGGAGCAAGCTGAGCAAAGCGTATCCTTTAGAGCAGGAAATGTTCCAAGTTAGCTTGTACCTACTCAGCTGCCTTGATGGAGTCAGACCCTACCATCTACCACAGAGTCTTTTGAGCCTAAAAGAAGAGCAAGAAAAACAAAGCCCAAAGTAAGAAGTATCTCCAGGAACTCTGTTAGGCCCCAAACCCACAGGCAGTGACCCTCTTGGACACCAGGTGGCGCTCCAGGAAGGCCAAATGCCGAGTTTTCTGATGGGCTGACTTCTGAGGGGAAACAGCCATCACAAACTGTCAGATAGGGTGGGTTAAGGTGACAGCTATGGAAGAGAGGTGTCCCAGTTCTGGTCAGACGGCATTTTGGAGAGGGTGCCCTGTGTCAACACTAAGCTTTGTGGCCTTGTTTTTGCACTAAGGCAGAGTGATGGGGTGGGAGTTGTGGGTGCAGAGTCAGAGGGTCCGAATGCAGGCAAGTCAGGGACAGAACCTGGTAGGTGTGTGTGTGGGGGGAGGGCTCCTTCTGTTTGTCTAAGAGGCCCTCGTTCCAGTATCCTCTCAGAGAGGAAACCCCCAACACCTCCTCGATTCTGTGGCCTTCCATGGCAGCTGGGTGGACATCAGTATATGCTTATGTTGGAGGAGGCCTCCCTGGACCCCCAGCTTCTGATCACAGTGGAGGATGGACAAGACTGACTCAGGGGCTGCCCCTAGGAAGCCAGGCCCTCTGCCCATCGTCCCCAGCCCCTCTCCATGGAGCCTTGACTCTTGATTTTGGCATGGAACGACGTAGAAAGAACCTTTGTGATAGTGTTCAAGTGGAGAAAGGGATAGCATGATGTATGGATATCACACCCACCCTGCCCCACCTCCTTATTGCTAGGACTATCTCAATCTTTCCAGAACATGTCGATTTCAGACAGCCTAGTTTTCCCCATTAAATTGTTGACAATAGTCTAGAGAGCTCAATACTCAGCTCAGTATCTCCCAAAAAGTTCTCCTTGCCAGAAGTGGGCAGAACGTCTCATTTGCTTACACGTTCTGGGGCTTGGTTTAGATGACAAGGTTGACCATGCTAAATCTCATCTTCCTAAGGTCTGGGGCCAAGAGGAAGGGAGATGACTTTCTTCTACTCACAAAATGCCAACAAGAAGAGGTTCCCTGGTGCTAAGTTCTTAGTCTTGCGGCCCTTGCCTTCCTCCCCATCTGTCGTGGATTCCAGAGCCATCCTCTGCTCTCATAGACAGAGACTGAATTCATCCATTACTCATCAGTTACATGGCCAAGGGCAGGACAGAAAAGAAGTAAATTCATGAAAATATTCATTGAAAGTTAAGTGCTGCCCATGCTCTTGCTAATTTGAAGTCGTGCAGCCCATTTTTACTTATGTACCTGTGTGTGTTAAAAATGAGATGTTGCACAGTATAAACTAAGTCACATCCCAACCTAACGATCTGGAAAATCTCAGTTTAATAAACAAAGCTGGCTTTGAGTTACTCAGGAGAAATGTACATTTGCCTGAAAAACTGACACACACACACACACACTCTCTCTCTCTCTCTCACACACACACACTCTCTCTCTCACACATATACACTCATACATGCGCAAAGCATTAGGATCTCAGACTTTCTGCTTATGTCTTTCCCTCCGTAGATCAAATTAAACAGTCTTAGTCTCTTGCTCTCTCTCTTCCTCTCTTTCTCTTATTAAATTTATTTTTAACATCACCTTAAAAAAAATAAACACACCCCTCTGTGCCACTCCTATGCCAGGTGCAGCCAGGGGCAAATTTTTACAGCTGAATTACATGACCTGAAAAATACGGAGCATATAATGAGGACATTGAGAGACTCCCATGTACAGCGCTGGGCCAGCGACTGGTGTAATAACATTCCTGGAGAGAGCAGTAGCTGGAGCAGCAGCAGAGTCAGGGCTGGAGCCCTTACTCAGCATGAGGAATTATATATATCTTGGAACTCTTTCCTGAACCTAAACATTATTGCTAAGAAAGGGATAACAGTGTTAGCAGCCACCCCTCTCCAGCCGGGACTTATAACTGCTGCGTGTATAAGTTTCCATGTAAAGGCTGAAGGGCAGTCCGCCAGACCCAGCTCAGCCACCGACTGCGGTGAGGATGGAGCTGAGGACGCGGGAAGTCCTTGACTCCAGAGGAGCATCGGCAGAGCTGTGGGATGAGCTTGGCATCCTGCTAGCCCTCTGAAAGGCCTCCAGTAGGTGTCCTGGACATTTTAGAAGTCTTGCGAGCCTACGTCAATGTCATAGCTGATGGGGCATCATTTTGGACTCCCCAGTTATCTGGAGATCAGGTCAGCGCCTCCTTGACCTCAGCTATCTGTGACCATAGCAAGAGTTAGGCGGGCAGGCAAGGTGTCAAGCTATAGGAATTAGAACAACAAAGGTGATGTTTAAAGGGTGTTCCATCCTAGACAGAGGTCTTTTTTTGAAGTAAAAGTCACATAACATAAGATGGACCATGAACTATTCGAAAGTTGATACTTCAATGGCATTTGGTACATTCACAATGTTGTGCAGCTCATGATGTTGTGTTGGTGAAGAATTCCAAGACATCTTCACCACACCAAAAGGACTGCCTATCATTAAGCATCCCGTCTCCAGCCGAATGCCTGGCAGCTTCCAGTCTGCTCCTGTCTGTTTGGATTTACTGATTCTAAATATTTCATAGAAAAGGACTCACACAATATGTTGCTTTTAATGAAAGAGATTTTTTTAAAAATTCGTGGAAAATATGCAGACAATGCGCAGATGTTAACTGTGACAAAAAGAGCTTGACAAATTTTCATAAACAAACCATACCCAAGTAACCGACACTCAAAATAAAAAACAGAACAGAAGCCCCTCAGACTGCCTTCCAGTCCCACGTCCCCAGAGCAAACCTCCTGACTTCGGTGTCATGGTTTACTTGGGCCTGTTTAGTACTGGTATGTGTGGTTGTATTCGGTCTATTTTCCTTGCTGTATAGTATTCCACTGTGACTATACTAAAATTAATGTATTTGTTTGTTGATGAAAATTTGGGTAGTTTCCAACTTCCAAGCCATGTTATTCCTCTTTAGGAATAATTTAGGTCAAAATTTATTCCCTGTTATATATGCTGAATTGTGCCTTTTTCTGTTACCCATACTCTCTGTCCTGTTATCCATACACTAGAGCAGATACTATCATCTGCAGATTGTGCCATGGCCAGTCCTGTTTTTGGAATGAAGGTTTGGGGCAGCCCCTTTGAAAACAAACAGGAGATCCGAGTAAATGAAATGCCAGTGTGCAGACATTCAGACTTCTTATCTTCTGTGCTTATACAACTCAGATCAGAGGACTCCTCAGTCTTTTCTAGCCTCCGTGCTAAGCGCAGCCTCGGTGGGCAAGTGGGTAAAATACGCACCAGTAAACATCTTTCAGGTACTCCCTTTGTGGGAGAGAAGGTGTCTTGGAATATAGATTTCTCCAGTTTATTTTCCTTTCCTCCTGTGGCAGTTGTTCGGACTACATCATCACCTACATTCCCATGGACGTGACATCACTGGGGAGATGGGTTCACAATGAAGCTCTGTGCAAGGAAATCAGTTGAGAAGAAAGGGTTCGCTTACCCCTTCTGAGAGCAGAGAGAGAACCCTGGGTCCAGGCCTGATTTCTGGGTGACCTTGGCACTTCCAGATGTTCTGTCTACTCTGCTCATGGTTCAAGGTTTACTTGCCTCCACTTCCTGGGAAACCCGTTCCGACTGCCCCCCTCCTCCATGGCACCTCCAGCTCCCGCAGCCCAGCTGTCCGTGGTCACTTACCTGCCCCTGTTTATTGCCCTGTGGTTTGTCTTTCCTCATAATGCCTCTCTCCCTACCCACATCACAGCCCTGTAAATTGTAGCAAGAGTGGGGATTAGAGGGGTCACGTCTTCTGCAGGCATCCCAGCTCCCATCACACATTTGGCAAGTCTTGGTGTTTTTATAATCTTTTGGCCGTTGATAACAATGGTGTGAATAATTGTGTGATTGGGTTTTCTGTCATGGATGTTTTTTGGACCAGGGTTTTTTTTATTAAGCTCAGAATTCTGGAAAATTGAAGGCCAGAGATGAGAAACACGTAGGTCAGTTCGTACAGTTCCTACTTGGGTGCCGGGGCCTGGCACCCTCTGTTAGGTGTAACCGGCGCGATTGGATGCAGGGGGGCAGGGTGCTCAGATCAGTTAGCGATGTCTGCCGTGGCACGGAGCTGTGAGGAGTAGCAAGTGTGCCACAGATTTGCCATGCTTGATCTCATCCAACTGCTTCATCTTACAGTGGAAGAGACGGAGGTGCAGAGAGGGGAAGTGACTTTATCCAAGGAAAATCAATTTCCTAAAAGGACTTTGCGCTTGGGGCAATGAGCTCACACATTGGCACCATTCACATGTGGCTGTCTTGAGCTTGGTCTCCATAAGACCATCTTCCGTTTCCCTTTGAGGTGGTGGATTTTGACACGGGAAGACATATTAGGAAAAGGCATGACTCACATCTTCTGAAGCTGCTAAAGAGCATATTAAGCCATTGACAGCTTTTTCTGATTTTTGGTTTTCTTGCAGTAGTTGAATTGATTTTTTTTTTCTTTTTAATGTAAACAGACTTTCCCCTCTGCAGCCAGCCAAGTGCCCCCTGGTGAATCTGTTGGGGGATGGCGGCTTTTATGACTTCACAACCGAAAGAGTTGAAAAAGCAACTGGATGTCATAAGAATTTGTGCTGCTTTTTCTGAGCTCAATCCCCAAGGTTTTGCTGGGACTTTGCTCTCTTCATTCCTCGAAATCGGCCATGCCCTGTTGCATTGCTTAGAGTCTACTTAGCATCACTTCATTCTGAATTATTTTCACTTCAGCCATCTAGCGATATCTAGACCTGGTAGACGGTGAACTTCTCAAGGGCAGGGGCCGGGACTTATTTATTACCATGTCTCTCCCACAGCCAGGCAGACTACCTTGAACTCTGCCCACTCACCGGTTCATTCATTCACGTGTGCTTGCATGCAAAAATCATTTGGGGAGTGCCTGCCTTGTCCTGCGAGAAGCCGTCCTGGAGAGAGCTGCTTAGATAAAATGGGTCATGCGGATCCCACGGGTTATTAAAATCTTCAAGGCGCAAGGAGTAACTGACCCTGACCTTTCTTTACACAGTTTGATGCCTTTTAGGGTGGCGACTGTATCAACACAGAGCTCCAGAGGGATCTGATTGAAGGGCAATTTGGGGGAGAAGGTGAAGTGATGCTTTGAGGAAAAGGCATTTTCTCCAGCTTCAGAATCTTTTTTTTTTAATTTTTTAAAAAATTAATTAATTATATTTGACATCATTTGTATTCCCCAGGGAGTACCCACCACCATTCCACCCGTGCACCATCACCTCAGTCCCTTGTGCTCTTTCTGCCCTCATCCCCGTCTTTGCCCTTCCCTCCTCCCCCCCACCCCACCATGATCCCTTTGGTTTATCTTGGCTTTTTGGTCTTGTTGAGTTTTTTGTTTGCTTTTGGTTATAATTGCCCAATTCCTTGAGTTTTTTCTTTGTTGTTGTTGTTGCTCTTTCATAGTCCTCCTAATAGTGAAGATATCTGATATTTCTCTCCTGCCTTCTGACTTGTTTCACTGAGTATAATTCCTTCTAGCTTCAGAATCTTAGGCAAGAGTATTGTTAGGAGTATTGAATGTCAAGAGTATCAAAACGGAGAGGTTTCATTTCTGACCTCTAGGTTCCGTTGCTGGCTCCTTTTCTTGCAATTTCTGTACTGAGGGGCCTGGTATTGTGGGGCCCAGCAGAGCCCTTCTGCGCTGGGCTGCTCTCCTCCTGCCACGGGTGTGCAGTACAGCCTTTTCCTCTGAACCCTGAATTTCCTGTCGCCCGGTGGTTCTACTGCCCACATTTTCTCACCCAGGCCCTCATACACACAGCCATTTGTGAGTGCAGCCCTTCCATGATCTGGTGCTCAGTGCTGGCCACCCACCTGCATCACAGACACCCCTTGCCTGTGGAAGAGGCTGCAAGACCCTCGTGGGTCAGGGGAGGCGTTTTCCCAGGGCACTGACTGTCCTGGTGGCCCCACTTGGGCCCCTGTGTTTCCTTCTCCCAAGCAGGCTAGTCATCCCTTAAGCAAAACATCTATCCTTTTGTGGTTTTGAATTTGACACTAAGAAACTTGACATTTACACAGATGCAAGCCTCAAAGCAGGTTCCAGGAATTAAAGCTATTCTTAATCAAATTAGTCCTCTAAGTGATCCGGAAGCTCTGGTTTCTGCCCTTGGTATGCTGTCCATCCGCATTCCCCAAATCTGCATGAGGTGTTTTGCACAAACCCCACAAAGCATCCCTCCACCCCAAACTGTCCAAAAGCCAGATCCCTGCCACCTCGATGGCCGAGGACAAAGCCACAGACAAAGGCAGAGAAGAAGCCTTCTGTATGTGACCAGGAAGACAGCCCAGGTCTGTGCACTTTGGTATTTAAGGCTGGTGTGGCCTTGCCCAGTAATTGTGCATCAAGTCAGAAGACACCCAGCGGGTAGCCAGAGGTGAGAATTGACAGCACAAGAACTAACAGAAGGACTATTTTAAAATCTCAATAGTCTGGGCCTGTTTAGGGTAGAGATAAATAGCCTAAGGTTGTAATTACCACCGCCATCACTGGTCGGAGGAGACTGTCTAAGGCTTAGAGCAAGGATGGAAGGAAGAAAGACAGCGCTGTGACTCAGGGCTGTTTATCGCCTGCAGCGTGGCATGCCGGGGAGCTGACGAGAACATTTTATTAAATATTCATTGAAGTATTTACACCATTTAATAAGCTATAAAATACTTATAATGAAGTAACATGCCAGGTAGAAAATGGAGTCACTAATGTCAAAGCACAAACTCACTTTGAGCAACTAAATGAGACAATGCCCAGATGGACTTCCAGACAGCGAGAAGGGCAACACCCCAACCGAATGCCCTAGGTGTCTTTCCAAACCGTATTTGAACAACCAGACACACTAACCCTGGGCAAAGAGACTCTTAAAAGAAAGCATAAAAATGGGCCACCCTGGTGGCACAAGGGGTTGAGTGCCACACTGTGGGGCTTCCACAGCCAATGCGGTGTGAGTTTGATCCCCTGGCCAGGCAGATGACCCACATGGCGTAGTAGGCCCCTCCTGTCTCACCTGCTGCTCCCCTCAACAGTTAATTTCAGTGGATCTGTCTGTTCTGTTCCCCACTCTGTCTCTGGTGAATCCTCTCAGCCCCCGTGCCTCAGGCCTGTACCCCAGCTCTTATATGCATAAATTAAATATTTTTTAAAAAACGCATAAAAATGGTACTTGGACTCCAAGCATACTGCAGGCGCATCTCTGCAAGAAATCGTTCCGTTGAGACACTGCACCCATCCACACAGGCCACGGAGCCCTCTGCACCTCTGACACTGGATGCGGCCTGCATCGCGGGCACCTGACAGGCTACACCTGAACATGCCTGGGTTGGAGCCATTCAGCACCTTACCTGCTCGGGCTTCAGTTCATTAACAATTGGCTATGCTTGATGGAGAGAGTGTTGCACAGACTGTGTGGTCTCAGTTCGCGCTGAGGATCAGGTTGGCCGGGTTTTACTCGTCACAGGTCATTGCCCATTTGTTCATTAGTTTGCTAAACTGCAAATAAATTGACCTTGCGGAAAGACAACCGTGTGTGGCTCGTGAGTTCTGCTCACAAGGACAGCGCCTTGGGCTGAGGCAGCCTCGGTTTGAGAGCTGATGTGGGCACATGAGAGGGATTCTGTGAATAGGGACCCAGTGCAGGGGCACCTAATGTTTTCCTGGAAAGTGTCCAGAAGGAGCTTTGAAGAGGAGTTGAAATTAGCCAGGGAGCAGGGGACAAAAGGCTGTTCTGTCCTGCAAGGAGCAGGGGCTGCAGGGAGGAGTGGAGGGAGGCAGGGGCCAAGCTAGGATGCTCCCTGCAGCAAACCAAACCTTCAGAACGAGTTCCCAGGAATTCTGAAGATTTTAAGTAGGGGAGATTTACACTTTAGAAAGGTTACTCAGGCTGAAAGCTTGAGAGGAGAAAAAAGCAGTGAGGAGAGGGGAGAGGAAAGGAGGGGTGGGGGGAACAGAGGAGAAGGGAGAAGGCAGTGGGGCAAAGAGCTGGGGAAAAGGGGATGCCAGGGTCATCTCACTTAGTCCTCCCACACCACGCCACAGAGGCCAAAGCCATCTCTGTGTGAAGAGACTGACTCCTAGAACAGTCTAGCTCATTCACACAGCCATGATACCCTGGCGAGGGAGTCCATTTAAGCTTGCTCCAGGCCTCCAGGACCATCTTCATTTTACATCCTTAAGTTAAATGATGCTCGACACAATATGCAGGAAATAAGGAAGGAAGGTCTAAGAGGTTTTAGAGAGATTTCCATAAAACAATTAAAATATCAAAGGGTGCATTTTCTGAGGAGAACCTGATGACTCATGGCACTGGTGTTCCTGGCGAAGTGGGTGCTGGGAAAGCTTTACTCCAGCTCTGGGAGCAGGGCGCCCAGGGAGGCCAGTCACTGGAGGGGGGCGGTGGGAGCCAGGGTCGGCTAGTAGGGTATGTCTAAGCTAGAGACCCCTGGAGAGGTGAAGAGTCCTCGGGAGAGAAGGACAGTGTGGGTGGCCTATGTGGAGAGCATAGACCCAAGGGTGCTGCCACAGACAAGGGGCTTGCCAGCTGGCTGAAACCTACATCAAACCCACCAACTGGTGGCTCTTATTGAAAAGTGTGGCAGTCTCCATGGGAAAAGAATAATGGTAAATTCTAGGCATTTGAGAGCTCTCTTTCTCTCCCATTCTCTCTCTCTGTCTCTCTCTGATACACACACACACACACACACACAAGCACGTGCACGTACACCTTTTAAAATGTAAGAAGCAAGGGGAAAATGTCTATTTGCACCATCTGGCTTGTTCTTTAAATAGCTCATTCCAAGAAAGAAATATGTTCTCCTTGCCTTAATTTATGTTTCTACCTTTTTCTTCCAATAAGCCTGCAGAAGGAAACGGGGGAGGGGGTGGAGGCAGGGCCGATGCTTTGCAAGGATTCGGCAATGACTTTGGTATGCTACTGCCTACACAGCAGTATTTAACCCAATTACAGGATAATAAGGGCTCAGACAAATTATCTGCAAATAGATATGTCTATATGTAAACCCTTGAATTTGGAACATGCGTCTGGAGCCAAAGAAAAGTTAAACGCTTAGCCAGAAAGGGGCTGAACTCAGGCTTGCCCTCCCCTCCCGCTCCATGTGTAGAGACACCTGAGTCTGATAAATGTGAACCCCAGGTAGATACCAGATGTTGGAGCCTTGAGGTTGTCCAGGGAACAACTTGCCAGCCTGGGAGGAACTGGGGTCTGTGGCTGCCCAAGGGACTGGGGGTCCGCAGGGGCAGGTTGGCTCAGGAGTGCAGTCCCCTGGGGCTGCCCAGCACCCTCCTCCTGGTCCTTCCCAGAGCTGCAAGGACGGACCTCCCTAGAGAAATGCTGTCAGGCTGGTCCAGATGGACCCGCTTCGAGCTTAGTAAATGGAGGCTGTGGGCTGAGAATGGCTCTGAACCAGACACCCAGGCTCACTGAGATTTGAAAGTCCCTTTCCAGAGTGTAGGAAACTGAGGTCCAGAGAGAAGATTTGCTCAGGCCACCTGGCTGGCCGGAGGGGAGCTAAGGCAGAACTCGGCACCCGCCCCCAGCTCAGTCCTGGCGGGAATGGCGCCGCCCTCTTAACAAGACCGGGGCCCTCCCGGCAAGGCCGGGGGTGTGAAAAAGACCTCAGCCATGTGACCTTCTCTGAGAACACAATTTAAAAGAGAAACTGGAATTCATTTCTTTTTTTCCCTAGTGATTTACATCTAGAGGAAAACATATTTTTAATATGAAGTATACAATGTGTTCACTTAAAGTAGGGATTGCATGATGTCAGATTCCTCTGTTGCCGCTGGGGGTTTGTCCACACGTCGTGGCGTAATGGGGTGGCTCTGGGTGGGGTCTGTGTGTGCCATGGGGTGTCCCCTTGAGCCCAGCACTAGGATGTGTTGGTGTTCTGTCCATCTGACAGCTCACACGGCCAGCACATTTCTGCCCCCTCCCCGCCCTTGGGAGCGGGTTTTTTCCATTATGATATGTTCCGTTGCACCTTTTAAAATACATTTCTTTAGACAGGGGTTCGCTGTTTTATGTGGGCAGCTGATACCAGCCCACACCTAGGCCTTGGAAAATAGTTTTGATTCCCAGAAAGAGGGAGGTGTCCCAACTGCAACAGTTACCCTGGTTTGTGTGTGTCTGGGGGGGTTCTACAGTGAGGGCTGTAAAGACACCTTGACAGTTTCCCCTGCCATTTCCAGGAATATATTAAATCACTTTGAACATCTGCAAGGCTTTGTGGATGGTGGCAGTAGGGTCTGGGGGAGGGTGTAAGGCGGGAAGGGGGCGGAAGGAGGGGTAGGAACCAGCCCAGCTTCAAAAGGCTCCTGTCTGAACTCTTGCAAGAAGCCCCCAATCTGCCCAGGCCTCTTCCTGCCTGTTTTCCCACCTGTTTTGAGTACCTGAATTTTCCATTCATTTCTGTTTCCAAAGAGCAGGGGCAGCGGAGCACAGAGCAGGGTTGGGCGTGGTGGAAATACCCCGGTGTTGTTTTTGTAGACGGGAGGCCTGGTTTTTGTTGGGAGTGAGGAGGCTCCCAGGTGTTTTAATGCAGTCCCCAGCATGGGCCTGGTGGGCCAGGCTGGATTTCAATTCTCCATTGCCAAACTACACTTTCAAGAGGTGTCAGATATCGAAAACCCTGCACCCCCCAGCCAAAACAAGCATTTGGGGGAGGAAAGAGGTTCAGAAGGGTATAGGGACAGGAGGAGATGCTGCTAAAAAAAAAGAAGGCAAAAGCGAAAAGAATAGTTCCTTCATATAGTCATGTTCCAAGCAGACTGTTTCTTTTTTTAAAAAAAAAATTGGTTAAGCTGCTCATAAAACCAGGAAAGTCTGTTCTACATCAGAAAAGATTTTGGGCAGAAACCTGTCTTCCTGCCACAGGGCTGAGTTCAGGAATCTGAGCTTTTCAGGACAAGGGAAGTGATGACCCATGGCGACCTGGCCCTGAAGGTGGCCAGAAACAACATAAAGTGACAGGAAGGGAAGACAGAGGAGGGGATGAATAGCAAGAGCGGCCAGTCCTCTGTGGTCTCTGGCCCCAGCCTGTAGGACGGGGCTGGCTGGTGGGAGCCCAGGACCCTGCTGCTGTCTCCTCTGCCTGCCTCTGTGCCCCCATCTTTAAGTATCAATAACTGTTGACTGCTGCCCCCTTCTATAGGGTTCAGAATTCTTCTCTCTAATGACTCATGAAAGCATAAAATTAAGACATTCTGGGAAGCCAAAGGAATCTGGTTTAAAATGTGTGTTTGGGGAATGGAAGGCATTAGAAGAATGCTCGTGTCTGGACTTTTCTGTTGTTTTCTTCCCCTGTTTTCTCTTCAAATTAATGAATGAGTCACGGTCGTCTTTAGGACTGTAAAATGCCTCCAGAGGGAGAGTCGGGGCGGGCAGGGATCTGACAATCTCATTTTCTCTGGCTTTCTGGACTGTTCAGACCTGTGGCTGTTTTTCCTTCCACTTTCTATCTGTCTCCAGAGAAAGGATCGTTCCCATTAATAAGCAGCACAACTTGAGAGCCTTTCTCTTCCCTCCTCTCACCTCCAGGAGGAGACCGCCCACCTTGAATAACATCCAGCCAAGTGCTAGGTCCTCCCAGAATCTGGGAGGCCAGGCTGACCCAACGCCTCACAGGGGTGGGTCTGGTCAGAAGCCGGCTTCTCACCATGCACCTTTGATTCACACACGCCACCCCACTCCCGTCTGCCTTTGGTCAGCTCCTCAAGCCAAGGGCATTTCCTCGGGCTGAGTAGAACTAGTCCAACCTTAGCTTGTGGAGAGGACAGAAGGCCCCCGTGTGTCTTCTGGTGCCCTCCTCTGAACCTCGAGGACCGCCCACCCAGGCCCACTGTCCAGGGCCCCTTCTCCCTGCCCAACCCAGCCTGACCTCCTGCCTCTATGCCTCCTATAGCCACGGGAATTTCAGAAGCAGTGCGTGTTCCATAATGATTTCTTAAGGGAGCCCCTTCCCTCTACCCCAAGAAAAACACCTCTCTCCTTAATGTTAGCCTTAGGAATTCCTTTACAACAGGAGAAAGGCAAGGACGGGTAGGAGGAGGGTCTCACATTTGAACAGCTCCACTGAGGACCCCTCAGGGAAGCTTCTCCAGTGCCCTGGGCAGTCACTGCTGACAGATGGAGAAACAACATCCTGTTTCCGTCCCTACCCCCCCACCACCCCTAGTCAGTGCCTCCAACGTTGCTTATGGGCTTCTGTGGCCTCTCAGCTTCTCTGGGGAGAGCTGGGAGAGGGGAATCACAGGTTATTTTACTGACTGCCTAATCCGTCCCCAGAATGATGCTTGCATATACCATATACCCTGCAATTGAATCAGGCAGCTGCTGAGATATGAGGTTCATAAGCAGCCAATGGGCACGCCAGCCACCTGGGGCCTTCAAAGTGTCTTCCCAAGCGCTATCCCATTTTTTCTTCTGGAAGGCAGCATCCACAGCCCACTGTCTTCAGAGGCCTTGCCTGCAGGATAACATTGGGAGTACATCTTCACTTAAGCTGGGCCGCCCCCTGTGCCAAGGTCAGACGCACTGGGGACAGAGCTCCAGGGGAGGGGCCAGGGAGCCCATCTCCCTTCCCAACCCCAGCAGATGTCCAAAATACTTGAAGTTGTTGCGCCCAAATGAGGTATAGAACATTTATGTCTTATTACCCAGCCACCTAGCAACAACTATGTAAACCATTAAGTATGTATCAGATTCACGTCGCTGTAAGTTTGATTTAATTACAACACTAAAATCCTACATACATATATTTCATTTTTATAGGTTCTTGCTTGTTGAGTATGGTCATTTGCTCAAAATAAATTGAGGGAACACTGTTTATATATGCCAGTTTCAGAGCCAGGAGAGAAAAGCTGATGTTTATGCAAGATGTGATTATAAAATAATGACTCTGTTTTTTCAGCAAACAGACTAGAACTCCAAAGACATTCCACTGGAAAGCTCCATTCTGTTCCGGAGAAGCTGCCCTTCTCGAGTACCTTGTGGCATCTCTGTTGGAATTGCCTTCAGAGTGCATTTGTGTGGGCCACATGGAAAAAAATAAACCACGCTACCCCACCTCATTATTGACCGAAAAATTCTATTACCCAGTTTGATTACTCACCTAATTCCCTGGGATTGGACTCAAATGGCTTTCAATTGCTTATAAATAGCAGATCAACCCTCAAATGACGAGAACTCGCAACCTTTGAAGGACATTTCCAAGAATGCTGAGCAGGCTCTGGGAGCAGTTCCAAGAGAACTGAGATCCCAGCGGGCTTGGCGGGCGAGGCTGGCGTGGAGCTGAGCCTTGAAGGACGGGAAGGCTCTGCGCTATGATATGGCCCTACAGTTTTCCAAGCGCTTTACCCTCTTACTCCTTCTCTGGGCTTTCCTAATAGCCCTACTCGAGTACCTGTGGCCTCTCTTTCGGAATTGCCTTCAGAGTCCATTGTGTGGGCAGGTCCCATGAGGATCGCCAGATTGTAGATGAGGAATTTAAAGCCCAGAGAAAACCATGTCTCGGTTACACAACTGGCAAATCAGCCACGGGGCTGGAAATCTTGACTCTGCCTTGCATGCCCATGGCCCGCTCACCCCTGTGTGCCCCAGTATCTTAGGAGGCAGAAGCCAAGAGGCTCATTTGCCTTCTGGAAAAGATTCCTGTAGGGAAGAGCAGGAGGGTGAAGCTAAGGGAGTAGGTTGGACTGGCTTTCGGGGGCCTTTGAAGCAAGGCAGAGATTGATGCCCTAGCTATTGGCTACAGACTAGATGTGGGCACAGTGCAGGCTGGAAGCTGGGCCTCTTTGCCTGGATGCCCACACCGTAGCCTGGCTTGCTAGGCACCTGTCCCAGCTGACCTTCCTGAACTCGAGGGGCTGACCTTTGCAGCCAGAGTTCTACTGCTGACCCAGGTTTAGATCAAGCGGTAGCCCGTAGGAGGCATGGAAGGTAGAGGTGAGCCTTGGAAGATGGGGGTGAGCATTGGTAGATGGTGGTGGCCAAGTATGGGGAACATCGGAAACCTGGGTGAGGCGTTTGTTTATTCTGGGACCATCTTCATAGATCATGAACATTGTAGGCATAGAAGTTTCTGCCCAAATTGTCCTGTGGTGTCACTGGGGTTACTCCAGTCTGCATTGTTCCTGGTGTGCTTTCTTGACCTTCCACAAAATTTTATAAATTCCCCGGTACTCTCTGATAACCCCCACTTTCTGTAAAATACCCAAACAACAGGACTCTGCTGTTTGCAACTAGGACCAGCTACTTCCTTCCATTTAACACACAGATGCAAACTTTCCTGTAGTTTACTCAACATCTAGTATTGTCAGAAGTTGTATGTTTGACATTCATTTAAGACAACAGACTTCTGATAAAATCATACTCATTTAGGGAGGAAAAAATGAAGCTCAGAGAGGTTAAGAAATATAACTCCACTCACACAGCTAGATTTGGGCAAGATTCTGAAATTGTCCCTTAGTCCATGACCTAGAATGTTCAGGAGAGCTCTGAAAGGAAGGAGGTTGGGTGAAGGGATGAAGGTATGTGTGTCTTTTAAAGAGAGGAGCTTCAACATGCCCATATGCTGGAGTTTTGAGGGGGTCCTTGGCCACAAAATTTTGGGAAGGATTAGATGCAGAGACACTGAGGAGGGGACAGGAGGGAAAGCGAATCCCCGTCTTTGGGTGTGCTTTGCTTGCTAACAGCGGTGTGTTCTGTAAAATGGAGACCAGAGTCCTATAAATTGAGAAGTCCTTTGAAGACACTTAGATGCTTCCCGGTTCACAGAACTGCTAGAGAACACTCTTACTCACAGGAAAGGCCTTTCCTGATCATGTCGTGCCCTCAGCTCCCCTCTGTAGTTCAAGTTTTTCAGAAACCGAGTCAAATAGTGCAACGGGCTCTGCCCTCCTCTGGAGTCCCACCCAAGCTCTTGCCAGCATTCTCTGGACAAGAGGTGTGGGAGCATTAGCTCCAGGATTTTCCCTCTCATTTAAGTAGGTAAATTCTCATGTTAGGTTCCTTGGAACAAGAATCTTGAAACACCAGGGCTTGCTTCCTCCAATTCAGTGACAAGGAACTGAAAACATGGAAGGTAAAGATTGACGTCAATGCGCTCAGCGTCCTGCTCCGGCTTCTCTCCCATCCCCAGAGGTGGCCTCCCCTGCCCAGAAGCCTGGGGCTGGCCAGTAGCCAGAGCGCTGGTTTGCCAGAGCAGCGGTTCATCAGGTTCACCAACGACAGCCACCAGGCAGCCACTCCCTCACTTCCCTTCATTCCCCCCTATTTTCTTTGACTATTTCCTCATCTTCACCACCCCTATCCCACTGACCCCAATCTCTGCCTTCTTCCCCTCTTTGCCCTCACTCTCTTGTCCTCCTCCTTCCCAAGCTCCTGCATCCTCCTCACATCCCTTCCTCTTCTTCTGTCTCCTACCCCTTTATTCCTCAGCCCCTCACCCCTCATCTCTCACCCTCTCCTCCCCAACTCCTCGCCTGCTCACACCCTTTGCTTCCCTGCACCTCACACCCGCATGCAACTACTTCTGTACCTCATCTGCAGACTGCTGCTTCTAATGGAGGCTGGGTTTACAGGAAACCAACCCAGGCCAACTTCTTGGAGATTTTGGGTGTGATCAGTTCTACTACAGTTAATAGAAAACCCAACTCAAAACTGATTTGAAGAGTAGGGAAATGATACATTTGGAAATGCAAGTGAAACACCACCACAGTGGTTTAACCTTCAGGAGTGGTTTTATCAGTGCTGTGTCGTGTCTCCATTTCTTTGTGATCCTCTTGCTTCTGCCTTTTTTTTTGGTGACAGTTGACTTCATTTCAGCTTAATTTCCCAGATGGAGGCAAAACAGCTACAGCAGTGCCAGGCCTCACATCCCTACACCATGGAGCTCTCTAACCACTTACCCCTAAATATGCCATGTGAACCCCCACTCCGCTCTGATGGGGCCAGGCTGAGCATCATGATAGCCAGGAGAAGGTGAGCACTCATTGGCCTCGGCCTGGCTCCCTTCATCTCCCTGAACAAATCACTGAGGTGAGGATGGGATGTAATGATTGGCTTGTGGATCTGGGGGAGAGAGCCATTCCCTCGAATGCTCCCAGTGTGGCAGAGGGCCAGAGTGGGGTCTGGAAGGCCATCGCATTGTCCCCCTCCCCAGAGCACTGGTCTTTGGTCTGAGACACAACAGGAGCCCCGGGGGCCTCTGGTTGAGAGCATGGCTTTAGGTCCTGACTGACCCCAGGCCTGCCCCTCCCAGATTAAGGGAGTTTCAACCAGTTACTTAATCTCAGTGAGACTCAGTTTTTCCAGCTGTAACAGTCCAGGGAAGGGCTAAATGCAGGAGAGCCCTGTGATTCGTGGACACTGCGGTAGCAGGAATTACGACATGAGAAGTATGAAATGCCCAGGGACAGAAGCAGCCGCTGTCTGTCACCTCTTTCCACCCATCACTGCGCCCTGCCGTGAGGAAGAAGTTCTTTGGTTTGCATCTGAACTGGAGGCAGAGGAGAAAAATGAAGGCCTCATCCCTGTGTCAGCAGTGAGTCAGACCATGGAGATGCCCACGGATTCCTGGTGCACCGCCCTCGGCCCCTGGAGAGGTTGTTCCAGGTGACACACTCAGGACTGGCAGGCCTGAAGCTCTGGAAACTTCCTGCTTGCTTGCAAAGCCTCTGGGAAGAAATAAAGGCTTAACCTGACACTGATGTCTGGCTCCAGGGGATGAGTTGGAGTCCTCAGTCAGAGACCTGGTTCCAACCCCAGGCCACCACTTAGGAACTGCTGGGTTTGGTTCTCTGAGGAATGATTTCCTCATATGTAATACGGAAATAGTAATTGGACTCACTTCCTGGGCTGCTTGGGAGGATTGAGTATAACAAAGCATGTCATCAACCTGGATTACTTCAGGGAGTAAACATGTATCGATAAATGTCATTACTGTTATGCTGAAGTGCCAACAACATATTTGTATTTGAGGAGTCTCTTATACCTCTTAATATTCTAGTATCTATTGATTATGGGTTCAGTAAGATTGATGGGATGCTGATAGTATTTCCTCAGTTTAAGTTGCATTCATATGTTTCCATTCAATCAGTATTTATTTAGTTATATTTTATTTAAAAAACATGTGTGATATTTTAATTTTTTTTTTTTTTTTTAGTTTAGGTGATGTTGCTTTACAGCATTGCTGGTATTTGGGAGTAGAGCATCCTTTCACTTCATGGATTATTTCCACAAGTGCACCCTCAACCAAGGCACCCATTGTCCATCCCCATAGTAAGTACACTCCCTCCGCATTTTGTTCTCATCATCCCCTGCCCTCCCAAAGCCCCTCATTCCTCGGTTCTATAATCAGCTTTCAACGGTTAATTTTCAGTTTGGTTTTATCGGGTCCGTTGTTTGATTCCTCTGTACTCCACTTATAAGCAACACCATCCTGACTTATTTCACTTAGCACACTCCCTTCCAACTCCATCCATAGTTCGGAGAACGGCGTGAGTTCATGTTTTCTGACCACTGAGCAGTACTCCGTGTGTGTAACTATCGCAGCTTTGATTCACTTCTGTTTTTTTTAACCTTTATTAGCTGAGTCCCTACCAAGTACCAGTGACTCTTCCCGGAACTGAAAACACAACGGACTGTTATTATGGTCTCACGGGTTCTTCACTGCACAAGTCCATGTGTCCAATCACATCTTAATCTAGGTAGATGAACTTCAAGTCCCAGAATTGTGCACCAAGCACCCTGCGTGTGCACACGAAGTGCTCTCCCTGCTCTCTGTGCAAATCACCCAATCATTATGTAATTGAAAACTCAGATTTATTCAATGAAGAACAACTAAGGGGTGTGATGTGATAAGACTTCTATCAAAGGAGGCCTAGAGCAAACGCTAAGTCATGCAGAACCTTACTGGCTGCCCTAGAGACTTGGTATTTTATGCTCCAAGCAATGAGAAACCGTTGAAGATGTTTAAAGGGGAGTAACATGATCAGGTTTGCATTTAAAAATATCCTCCGGCTGTTGTATGGAGAATGGATTAGAGGGGCAGGGGTGGAAGCAAGGATTCCTCCATGAGGATTTCCTGGGGGAGAAATGTTCATGGCTTAGACTTGGGGGTGAGGAAAAACAGAAAGGGTCTGGCTGGAACTTAAGTTTGCTCCAGATATTCTTTTCTTTTTTTCTGAAAGATTTATTTATTTATGCATACAAGAGCTGGGGTACAGGCCAGAGTCCAAGGAGGTGAGAGGATCTACCGGAGACAGAGTGGGGAGCAGAACAAGCAGACGGACTGAAACACACTGCTGAGGGGAGCAGCGGGCCAGGCAGGAGAGGTCTGCCTGTGCCAAGTGGGTCCCCTCCCTGGCCGGGGGCAGGGATCGAACTCGTGCTGCAGTGGTTGCGGTTTGCTTCATAGTGCATTGCTTAGCCCGCTGTGCCACCAGGGAGGCCCTGCTCCAGATATTCTAACAGATTCTGTGTAGGCCTTTATTGTGGTCCTTATAGTCCATGTTTTGGCATAAGGTTTTCTTAGCAACCGCAAGTGTGGAGTGCAAAAGAGTGTGCACGTAAGTGTGGGTAGAAAAAGAGGCTCAGGGGCAGATCTTGGTCCAACAGCCCTGCTCAGAAAAATGCTATGGTCTCAGGGAGGCCGGGGTCATGCCTTTGTTCTGAGCAGTGCTGGGGGCCTCAAAACAGAGCAGCGATCTTTACACAAAGGTGACTGCAAGTCCAGCATACGAACTCCCTAAAGGAAGGCACTTTATGGAAAGCTGCCCAGGCCGCTGGATAAATGAGTCAATCCCAGGCACCAAAAGTCTGGGCGGATTGAACTGGTCTCAGAAGTTTACCTGTTGGAAAGCCTATTATTACACTTCTAAACTACCTTAATCCAACCCGCAGAGGCGCTCCCTACCTGAATGCAAATCTCCCTTCCACTCTTCACTTTGGAGCCATGAGTCACGCTATCTCCCGGCTTCCAAAGGCTGTCCTGCTCCATGGAAATTACCCAGGGTGGTGCTCACCCCTCTGAGGGCAAAGGTTCCACACAGATCAACTATCCCGCTTCCCCATCACACCACTGCCCTACTGCCCTACGCCCAGGCAGACAGGCAACCTCCTTGGAGATGGGCTCCTCTCTCTTCAAAGCTCAGCTGTGCAGACACAGACCAATCCTAAGAGCTGGGCTTGGCGAGGGACGTGCTGGATGCCGGGTAACCAACCCAATGGACGACATTTCCCAAATGACCTGTGCTCAAAAAATAAACGCCTGTACAAGCCAGAGACAAGGTTTACTCCATCTTTCACAAAGAGCTCCTGTTAGATGTAGGCTTTCCATTGGAATATTCCAAAGCACTTATGTTTTATTGTGTACTCTTGCTACTTCTTTACTCATTTATAAAATGTGAATCAAGCATTGAGTATGCACTAGGTGATAGGCAGGATAGAGGGGAGAAGAAAGGGAAGAAGAGGGCAGGATGACCACCTGCACAGAGTTTGCCTCTTAGCACCCTGGAAGCCAATGACCTCTCTCTGCCCAAAGTCTGAAAAGCTCTGTCTGCTGCCCAGAGGTATCCTTCTTCCCACCCCAACGGTGAGACAAGGTACACTTCATGCTTTAGATACCAACTCAGCCCCTGAGTTGAATAACAGCCCCACAGTAAGAAAAAGATACTGCTGGCATAGTCAACCAGAGAAGGTAACGACCATGAACTCAGACCCTGTGGTCGGCGTTCTAGAATAGGGTATTAAGGCAAGGTCTTTGACAACTCTCGCAGGCACAAATAGTAATAAAAGTAGCTAACATGAACTTTATTTACTTGCTCTTTCAGTCCTCATAGGCACCTTACGAAGTGATCACTTAACGAAGCGCCATAATCACTTCTACACAAGAAGAGAGTAATGGGACAGAGAATAATTAAGCAGCTTGTGAAGCGCATGGCCCACAACCAGCAAGAGCCAGGATCAGGTACTCCGCTCCTGAGCCTGCACCGAAATCACCCGCCACTCACTCTGGCAAGTACCTCTCCAGCCTAACACGCTAGGTGCAAGTTTGAGGGTCCGTCCATGCTGCCTTCCTCGGTTGGGACGAGCACATCAGTAGAAACACCTAGAAATGGTAGAAGCTGTGTTTCTGAACCACACTGAGACCTTTGCCTAAGTGTTGATTCAACTGGGTAACTGGTTAAGGGGTTGTAGAGATTGAGTTGGTGTTACCCTGGCGGGCACTTTCTAGGTGAGAACACATTCTGGAAGGGACCTGCTTGGGACCAAGCTCTCCGAAAGAGCTGCCCTCAGCTGTGTCCTGTGGAGCCATTTCCATGGTGACGAGGAGGGTGATGAGCAGTTGTATTAAGGAGCCTGCAGGGGAGGACAGAGACCCGGCCTGGGCTGGGGGCTCTGTCTTATGGGTTGGTTATCTACCTGGAGGAGGATGACAGGAACCGATTAGAAGCTTAGATGAGACAACTTCCAGGGAACAAAAGCAATGATGACTTAGCAGAAGGAGATGTTTATTGGCAGGTAAGTCCTGGCTGGATCCAGTGAGGATGCTGCTTTTGTGGTCTCCTGTCCCAGTCCTAGCCACTCTGGAGCCTTGGGTTCAAATCTCATAAGGCCCTGACTGAGTCAGCTCCTCACTCAGCCTGCAGGCAATTTCCGGTTACTGGATCCACAGAAGTGACGTGGACATGAGATTTGTAAGTGGCGGGAGAATCGAGACAAGAGAGAGTCATTCAGCTCTGTTGACTGGCCGGCACTGTCACCTCAACTCTGCAAATGCCCAAGTCTCCTCTTCAATCTGCTTCAAAGCCTCAATCAGAAAATACGTCACTGCTGTTTGTAGATTAGCAGGAGTTAGTTTCTTGGTTCCCAGGACTAAGAAGCAGAGGGTGGAGATTGAGTGGCATATTTTTCCTGAGAGGGAGAGGATATGGAACCAGCCAAGACGCACGCGGCCATCGCGGACCTGCAAACACAGGGGAGAGGTAGTACCAGTTCCTTTGCTGTTGCAACAAGCTTTGTGACTTCAAGTAAACACCGTCTGTTATCTCCGGCACTACAGGTCAGAAGGATGGCGCAGTGCGGCTCAGCCTGGGGAGAGTCTTATGTGGCCCCAGTCAGGGTGTCTGCTGGTCTGGGCTCTTACCTGAGTGGTTTTGGAGACCTTCAGCTCCAAGCTCATTCAGGTAATGGCAAAATCCAGTTCCTCTCTGGTTATCAGCCAGAAGCCTCTCTTTGCTCCTTAAAACCATTTGAGTCCCATGTCCCCATCCCCCTTCCACTAAATAGCAAAGGAGGTTCAAGCTCTTTCCATATTCTGAATCTCTCTGCCTTCTGCTTTGCTTTTAAGGACACGTGATTACAATGAGCCCATCCAGATCATCTAGGCCTATTTGAATGTTCCTGACATTAATTACATCTGCTAAGATTCCTTTGAAGAAGATGTGCCAGGCAACATAACATGCCCACATATAACATTAAGAGGTGATGGTTAGGGGGCCAAAGTCCTGCCTACTTTTGAGGATGCGTGCTTTGAGGAAGGAGATCCAATGTGGGAAGGGGAAACAATTCTAAATAAAACCCCATTCGTGCAGCACCTGTGGGCAGGTCTTTGATCCCAAGGGGCTGATTCATAACTTAGCGGTGGTGACAGACAACAGCTCTAGAACACAGCACAAAGAGTGTTACCCAGGAGTCAAAAGAGGGTTACCAATGCTCACACCAGAGAACTGGGTGAACACCCCCAGCCCCTCTGGAGCACCACAGGGCTTCTAGGTGTTTCACATACTATTCCATGTAGCTGTTGGGGGGCTCCAACCATCCTCTCCACATGGACCTTTCCCTGCCTGGTCCCATGCCCTAGAACTGCACTGCCCCTCTCTCCCTGGGTGCCAGGCCATGTCTCCCTTCCAAACTGGAGCCAGATGCCTTATTCGTGCAAGAGAAAGGGGCTCATACATCTTCGCCTAATGTCAAAATCTCTCTTCCCTCTCACCTCTCTCCCATCCAGTTTTCAGTAGGCCACGCATCACTGGTTCAAATCTTTTACAACTCACTGTTTCAGAAAGAAAGGATAAGACCAATATCTGTACCCTCCCTGCCTGAGGCCCCCTCTAGTCTCTTTGTTGCTTTCTTCCCCTACCCAGAGGTGAAGGCCCACCCAGGTCTTGTCTCTGCCTATCCAAAGAGGCCCTAGAGTACAAACCAGGCATGATGAAGAAGGGTCTCCTAGGTAACAGAGGCATTTGAAGGGATGTCAGTTAGATGGGATGCCAGTGGATGAATGGTCCTAACTTAAAATGCTTAGCTTACAAAGACACTTAATGATTTCATAGAACAAGAAGCCCAGTTGGGTGTTTCTGGGGTATAGTGACTCAGTGATGTCATCAAGACCCAAGCTCTCCCCAACATCCCACTAGTCCATCATCAACCTGACAGCATTGGATCTCCACATTGTTACGGGATGGCAGCTACAGCTCCGGACATCACATGTGTATCCCATAGCATTATAAACAGGGATAAGTGTATATGACAGCGACTACTTTCCACATGATTTATTTCAGATCTCCTGTTAAGTCAAGACAACCAAGTGTGATTGCTATAGCATCCAGCTTAACATTTCCCTGGTTTCTTTTGTTTCTATGTAATAAAACTTAGAGCCAAGATTTGATAAGTCCAACTCATTTGCTGAGAAGAGTCAGAGTCCTCTTTCCTACCTGTTCTCATCAGCCACACTCATTCCCTTTGGCTTTCTTCTTCTAATTCCCATGATCCCTCTGCCCACATCTCAGTGTGGCACCATTGACTAACTAATGTTCCACCATTGGTCATCTGTCTCAGAGGTGGGAATGAAAGTGATCTAGAATGCAAAGGAAGCTTTTGCTAAATACAGAAAGAATGTTTGTGACTCATTCATTTTTTCATTTAACAATTACATATTAGTCTTACTTAAGAGCTGGGCACAGAGTTTGGGAACAAGCAGATACATCTTTGTAAGAAGATGTGCCAGGCAACATAACACACCACATATATAACATTAGGAGGTGAAGATTCTTCATGAAACTTACCTAGCAGGGAGGCAGAGGATAACAGAATCACATAAACAAATGTAGCATCACTCACGTGTCCTTGTGAGATATGCTATGCAGAAGAGATGCAGAGTGTGGACTCTGAGACCCTCTGACCTGGTCTGGGAGATTGGTGAGGATGGGTCAGAGGTGAGAGAGGGGTGGGAGTTAGCCAGACAAAGGAAGGCACAGGGGGCAATGTGCTGCAGCTGGAGGGTAACCACCTACTAGTTTTGAGTGTGTACAGCTTGCTCCAATTCTGCTTTCAGTGGCTTCACATTGGTCGCTTAAAATCAGTAATAGTGGGAGTATTAATACCATAGGAATTGTCAACCATTGTGCATCAGGGCTTCTGTTTCTGGAGAGCCAGGAACATTAGCCACTGGTGACTTCTGAGCATGGGCAAAGACCAGGTGCCCACAGTTGGTATTTGAAGCCATTTTTAAGTAGTCTTCAGGCTTGTGAAGACAAGAGACAAATTCTCAACTGTCAGATGCATCATTGAACTTAATTTTGAACAACTCCACTTTTAGGGGTGTAGGCTGAGTGCGCTGAGGTTTGATGAGAAAGAGTGAGCTAGCATTTAAAGCTGATAGGTTTGACAAAGGCAACTTCTGGTTAGAAGAGCATCTTCAACTCACAGCGAAATTTCAGGTCTCTGGAGAGCTTATAGCTCTGCTCCAAGGGCAATGGCATCTCTCCAAGCTCACTCCTGGTTACTGTCTTTTGTGGACTGTTCAAAGCAAAGCAAACTAAATTCCTTCCTTACTCAACCCCCTTCCTATCCCCATTCTCTAGATGCTTCCTTCCCTTCAAAAATGCAGGCTTCTCACATTTCCAACAATTGGATATATTATATCCTTTAAAGGTGCCCTTAAGTCCCTTCTCCTCCAGGAAGTCTTCCCTGATTACCCCAAGTCCACATTGATGCCCTATAATTTAGTGTACTGTAGCAAATGTGCTTTTTATTTTTGATCTGTGGGCTTGGTTGCTTTGTAGCCAGGCTTTAGTTAGTTCACAGGTATGCAATCAGATTTGCTAACAGTATAAGCACCTTAAGGTCAGAGAGTACCTCCCAATACAGGCATACCTGGTTTTATTGCATTTTATTCTAATAAAAAACTTTACACATATTGCATTTTTTACAAATCAAAGGTTTGTGGCAGCCCTGTATCTTTACCATTTTTTCCAATAGCATGTATTTATTTTGTGTCTCTGTCACAGCTAATTAAGGTAAGCATATTGTTTTTAGAGAAAGCACTTTTACACACTTATAAACTGCAGTATAGTGTAAACATAACTTTTATATGCACTAGAAAGCCAAAAAATTCATGTGACTTTATTTTTTTAAGGATTTATTTATTTATGCATACAAGAACTGGGGTACAGGCCAGAGGTGTGTACAGGGGGTTGAGAGAATTCACCAGAGACAGAGTGGGGAGCAGAACAGGTGGCTTGATGGAAATACACTGCTGAGGGGAGCAGCAGGCGAGGCAGGAGAGGTCTGTTATTCTGCTCCCATGTGGGTCCCCTCCCTGGCCAGGGATCAAACTCATGCTGCAGTCGCTGCAGATGCCTCATAGTGCGGTGCTTAGCCTCTTGTGCCACCAAGGAGGCCCCCATGTGAGTGATTTATTCTGATACTCATTTTATCATGGTGGTCTGCAACTGAACCCATTATATCTCTGGGTTGTACCAATACTACTACTATTACTATTATTTGTAATCCCTAAAAAAGACTAAAATAAGGCTGGGTATTGGGAGACATGTCAATTATTGTAAAGATGTAACAGTGAGTTCTAGGAAGGGGGGAGGGTAAAAGGGGCTGTGTGTCTTTTATTTCCCTGTTTAAAATGAGCCAGGATACAGGGGGATGAAATTAAAGTAAGGTCAAGCAGGGACTCAGTCCCTCCAAAGACTAGCTGTGTTACCTTGAACATATTATTCTAATCTCTCTCTCTTTATCTCTCTCACTCCTATCCCCTCCCCTCCCCTCCCTTCCCCTCCCCTCCCCTCCCCTCCCCTCCTCCCTCCTCCCCTAATCTTTCTGTGTGAGCAGCACCCAGCAGGGCATAAGGCATCATTCAGTGGCTGTGGCTTTGGTCCTGGCAATCTGCTTGGAAGGGTCTCTTCCTCTGCACCCCAGAGATGCTACATTTTATTCCTGGACTTCTCTGCTGTGCTCATTCTTGTTTCCTCAACACTGAGGAATGCCTCTGTACATAGGAGGAGCTTACTATCTGTTCAATGAAGAGGCCAACTATGCTGTCTTCAGCTGTCAGAGAAGAGTTGTATATTTTCAAGGATGATTTTCTGGTAGTTTTTTTCTACTCCTTCTATTTGCCTACAGCATATTCAGTTGTTATTCATTCTTCAAAGTTTGCGTTCCCTCCCCACTGCCCCAAAGCTCCTCCAGACCTCAGTCATGATTTACACCCCTTTCCTCACCTGCCCCCTCGTGAGCAGTTCCCACTGTGACAGGCACTTTAAAAAAAATCTACACCAATTATCTGATCCAACTTGTGTCTGTTCTCCAATCCCAGCCCAGTGGTTGTGGGGTCACCCTGTGGTTTGCTGAAGGTCTGCTGTGCCATGTGGATCAGCTCCCTGACTGGGGATCGAACTCATGCTGCAGTGGCTGCAGACAGCCTCATAGTGCTGTGCCTTAACCCCTTGTGCACTGGGGAGGCCCAAGAGGCATAAAGTATTGAAGGGCCCCCCTTCTCCTATTTTGTATGCTTCAACTCAGCTGCACATCAGTCAAATCTTCCCTTGAGAGAGGCAACCTGGGCCAGCAGACGTGGAGCCCCACTTGAGGTTCCAGGAAGAGTCATAGGAGGTCAACACCCCCTAGTTACCATGGGCAAGAGGTAGGCAACTTCCTCACCAAAACGCAGGACAACATCCTTGGTGGTGACCGTCAGCTCTGTCCACCTTGGAGCGATGAGCCCCAGAAGCTCCTGGGCCAAAAGTTAGCAACCGCTTGTCAGTCTCAGGATTCTTGGTGGAGCTGGCCTTTCTTCTCTCCAGGGCAGCTGTCACCCTGCTAAACCCCGCCATAGCCGGTTTCAGGCGCGGAAGCTAAGGCCCCGATCCAGGCTCTGTCCAGGCTCCTGTGGTGACACTCTTACTGTTCCCTCCCTAGTCTCTTCCCTACTAACCTCTCTCCCTCCCACGCGCTGACTCAGGAAGCCAAGGTTGTACCCAGCCATAACTCAAACTGTGATCAGATGACCGTGTAATGGAAGTGACCGCCAGTCACTGTGACATCACCCTTATTATAAAAACCTCCACTTTGGCTCTTGTGATGAGTTCACATCCACTTTTGGGTTTGGCTCCCAAGCCAGTGACCTGACTTACGTACTCTATATTACCTAAAAGCTTATGCGTAAGTGCTACAAACCTCCCCAGCTGCTGAGGTCAGCTGCAGCGTGTGCGTGACCACTCCAGGGAAAAGACAGAGACTGTGATGCTTTTGGCTCCTTCGAGCCCTTTGCAGAAATCCCTGCAACCACCAACCAAGCACTTCTCAAATCCCCTTTAAATGTTTTCATGATTACATATCTTAGAAAGCAAAAGTGACACTCAGCTGCTCCTAGGCTATTTTAGGAGGAAGAGGTAGAACTGCTCCCTTGTCACTACAGCCACCCACACCCGTCCACATCTTCCTGTCGCATCCTCTGTGGTTTGTGTAGTAAGTTTCATAGGTTAGTTCTTGGATGGTGAGGTTTGAGCCTTGTTTTGGGGTAGGTGGCCATTAAGGCCACACTAATACTAACAAGCAGTGTTTATGTAGCTCAAAACGATGACCACGTGCTCCAGACCCTTCCTCCAGCTCCTCAATCACAGTCATTTCTGCTCACTCTGTGGCCCCTCCCGACCACCCAACTCCTTGCATCTTGGCCATGGAGGTAGGTCTCTGGCTCCAAGGTTGCTGCTCGTAGACACTGCTGACTTGGTAGCTTTGTTGCTGAGTCTTCTCCGGCTGACATTGGCCAGTAGCTCCCAGATGGCTGCAGCTTCCAAGACACCCTCAGTCCTGATGGTCTAACATGAGCAAAACATCTGTCACCCCCTGGAGCGCTCCAGGTGACCCACCTCGGCCATGGCACAGTCATTTCTCTCTTACAACTTCCCTTCTCTGGAACCCTGGCACAAGCACAGGTCACTGATGTTGGAGGAGCTGGAGACAGAACCTGTGGAAGGAGAGGATGAGTCAAGTAGCACACATTCAAAATAGCTCAAGAATTTCTCTGCCTGGGAGGGGGTGATCTGTTGTTCTGACATCAAGCACGTGCATTGGTTTTCTCTTCCCTTAGAGAAGTGACCTTCAAAGATGGTTGTTGGTAATAGGAGCCTCTGGGGGCATTCCAATCCCATCACATACACATCAAGAGATTCATGCAGTAAACCCTGCTAGTTGCCCAAGATGCCACGTTAATTTGGCATTCACCACCACTTAGGTCCCCATCTTGTCTGAAGGCAGGGGCAGGAAGTCTGAGAACTACCTTTCCCAGAATTCATTGCCAGCAGGTTTCTGATTTAGATTCCTTAGTGGGAGGCACTGCTCTGAGATTGGAAATCAGATTGGGATGGGCAAACATTGACAGTGCTTCAGATATTTCTCCCACAATGTTGGAATTGAACACGCTGGCCAAACAAAGTTGAAATTTTATAAAAAAGAGAGAAAAAGACCTCTTTTTTCCTCTAGCAGGGGTGGGCATTGTTTTTGGCACATGTAGGCTTGTAGCCACTTCTGGTTGTGAATCTCCTGCCTCAGTGCTAATAGGCAGTTCTTGTGGCTCTAGTATTGGGGCTTGGATTCCTATGTAGTAGCTCCCTGATGGCCTGAAATCTAGCAGTGAAACTTGGGGTAGCACCAGCCCTCCCTTCCCTCCTTTCTCGAGCACTGTCAACAATCCTGCAAGTATTCTATTCTCTGTATCGACTTCCTTTTGCACTGAATTATACGAATTGGGTTCTGTTTTCTTGACTGATACACATATCCAGTATCCTTCATACCTTCTTCCTTATGAATAGATTCCTTTTAGTAGGGCAATCATTTGCCCAGATAGAATATTTGGGTGTTGTCTTGCAACCATCCCAGACTGGGTAGGAGGTTCATCACCGGTTCAAGCAGTCTCTTTGTCTTCGCCACCGTCCTGCTATCCCTCACACTCCACCGCACCACACCACCACGCCGGCGTCCCCGAGATGCTAGCTTTATACACCTCGTGCATTAACCCAGGTGCATCCACTTGCGCATGCCCACCCAGGCATGCACAGGTTTCCATCATTACACCAAGGGTGCAAAAACCTGATCAACCTTTACCCTACAGTCCACCCCCTTGGGGTGTTCCACCATACAAAATATATGTACATTTCCCTGGGCAAATATGAACATTGCAGTCATGAACCATAACAAATAAACTGAATACAACTGAATACAGAAATACAACAAAATACAAACTGAATAAAAATATACCCAGGCAGGTCACCAACCTAGGGGCGAAAAGATAAAGAAGTTATTGGCACTAGTAATGGGAGACCCCTCCCATCTGGCAATACACACGCCAGTTTTGCTTCTGAAGATAATATTGTAGCTGGCATCGCGAGTACCACACCCGCTTTGCCAGTGAAGAGGCATCAGAGGGCTCCACGTGCAACAGGAGTGGTGAGCTCATTATAGGCCACAAAGTCATCACAAACGTGCCTTTTAGAATTGCCCTCTGATCTGCCGCCCCAGGGTAGGTAACCCGCACCCATGGCGGCCACTGTGCAGTCACCTTTGTGTTACTTGTAAATCGGCCTCCAGGCCTCGACCCCAAGGGGCTATCAGAGCCACCCAGCGCATGTGGGAAGCTTTCACAATCCAGGGCCATTCCCAATCCATAGTCTGCCCTGGGTCCAGCCCAGTTGGGGCTGGCAATAAAATGTTGCCCTGTCGTCCAAATCCAGGTTTTAACAAAATATCCCGAGTTTGTATTTGTAGCTGTATAGGAGCAGCGGCACGATGCAGCAAAGCCTCCACTGGTGCCAGGCTGCCTTTCCTGCTCCTTTCATTTAGTGTTCGCAGCACACCCCACAGGCGTCGGCCCCACCCCACCAGCGTTGGAGTGGGGGCTGTAGCTCTCAGTCCTTCCTTTAGCAGGCCGTTGTAACGCTCTAAGATCCCTTTGGGATTATAGGGGGTGTGAAATTTCCATTCAACACCCATGTCCTTGGCCCTCACCCTATTCAAAAGAGGACAGGGCGTCTCCCGGGTCTGAGGTTGACAGTAAGTGGTCTTCCAGGCACAGGGCATGTGTCTGAGGCCTGGAATTTCTAGGCTCTCCCTTAGCAGCAGCCCTTCTTATGGGCGTAAACCTCTGGTCTTCCTGCAGTTGCTTCCATAATTCCAACAGATAGGCATTGGGCCTCGCATGTATTTTG
>JAGFMF010011803.1:6667106-6753605 GCA_019455555.1 Galemys pyrenaicus | reverse complement strand
GAGAGCGGGGAGCAGAACAGGCAGATCAATGGAAGTACACTGCTGAGGGGAGCAGCGGGCACAGCAGGAGAGGTCTGCCGCGCCATGTGGGTCCCTCCCTGGCCGGCAGCAGGGATTGAACTCGTGCTGCAGTGGCTGCGTTTTGCTTCATAGTGCGTTGCTTAACCCACTGCGCCACCAGGGGAGGCCCTAGACTTTAGTTTTAAAAGGCTTCCTTGCCCTCTTTGGCATTCCTGATCTTTCAACGATTACCCGTATTCCCTTCTGAGTCTGGGAGTGCCTGCTCTCAACTTCACCCAAGCTGGCTAGCATTGTGGTGACATCATGAATTTGACGTCCCACATAAGGTGCTAGAACTGCCATAAGGGATCCAAATGAGGATGAGGGAGCACTTTTTAGTACCAAATCCCTCACTCCTGCTGTGAAAAGCTCGTCATCAGGACCACGAGCATTCACATTGAACATGGCCTGCTGCATCCCCAATTCCCAAAGTACCTGCACCAGGTCGGCATACGTCTGCCGTCTGCTCACTGTCTCTGGCACGTCTCCTGCATCAGCCCACACTGTCCGTACAGCAGCCGTTATCCATTCCAGCAGGGTGTGATCGCACTGGCCATGCTGCCGGCTGTTCTGCAGCCTCTGTCTCAAGGACGGGTGTGAGGTCACAGAGGCCAGTCTCTCCATCTCTTGCGCTGTACAGATAATGCCATCCACCCCCAGGTCCCACACACGCAGCAACCAGGCTGCCAAGGGTTCCCCTGGTTTCTGGCGGAACTGTTTGCCTAAGTCCACGAGTTCCGCCTGGGTGTATGGTCTGTAAGTTGTAAATTCCGTCATTTGGGGTGGTCCAGCAGGCTGACCACCTGGGGCCATAGGCCGTTGTTGTTTCATTTTTTGAGTTACCACAGGACGGGCCCGGAGTATGGGAGCAGCCTCCTCCTCCTCTCCAGAAGGGTCTGGCATTTCCGGAGTCGCAGGCTGGTCTCCCACTACTGGGTGAGACTCAGGCAAAGGGCTAGCTTCCCTCTTTACCTCTCCTGAGGAGTCTGGCGTCTCCAGGGTAGTGGGTTGTTTTTTCCAGACTTCTTCCTCCAGAATCCTCAAATGTTGTTGCAGTTCCTGCATCTCGTCCTGTAGTTGCTGGACTCTGGATCATTCCTTCTGCCTACATTCTCGCAGAGCTGTGAGAAACACCCATCCCACAGCCCCTGCCGCCTCACGGGCACTACATCAATCCAGGTTCTCTTCTATTTAGTACAGGGCCTGTTCCAACTGCAACGGGGATCCATCTACCTCTGGCCATTCCTGGGGAGGTGTCCCCTGGGAGAGGAGGCTGGCCACAGGATACCATCTGCTCGTGGCCGGCTACCCCACAATCCTTCCCCAGGTTTCAAAGGGTTCCATACCCGTCTGCGTTGAACCATCCTGCCATCTATGCCATTTGTCTTGCAACCATCCCAGACCGGGTAGGAGGTTCATCACCGGTTCAAGAAGTCCTTTTGTCTTCGCCGCCATCATGCTGTCCCTCACACCGCACCACATCACCACACTGGCATCCCCGAGACACTAGCTTTATACAGCTTGTGCATCAGCCCAGGTGCACCTACTTGCGCATGCCCACCAAGGCATGCACACAGGTTTCCATCATTACACCAAGGGTGGAAAAACCTGATCAAACTTTTTACCCTACAGGTGTTATCCTTCAGACTGATAAACTATAAACAAAAGTCTATAGGGGAGTAGGGGTTACATGTGCTTTTCTAGTATTGCCCTCCTTCCTTCTCTTTATTCTCATTTTCTATTTACTGACTGGAATTTGGGCTTAGTGATTAGAAGTCATATTGTGATCAGGAGGGAAAGGTGAGGGGAGTTGTAGAGCCCTCACCCCTCAACTTCCTAAACCTCTGAACTGATAGTAGGAACGGCTTCTTTTGGACTTCCTGCTTTGTGAGAAAAATTTTCACCTTAATTTAAGTACTGCTTAGTCATGATTTCTGTTGCTTTGGTGAAGAGCACGTCTAATGAATACAGTGTCCCTCCACCTCACCTCTTGGGGGATCGCTGTCCTATTGCATCACATTTTTTCAGGGGCGTTGAGATGGAAAACTGGTTGTAAACATCTCCTGTATGCAGGATTCCTTCCCGAGGCTTCTGGGGCCTCTCATGTGAAAACAACCCCATCCAACTGCTTCAATAGCTCCTGGACAAGTTCAGGCATGTCTGTATCCACAGGATATAAACACCTTGGACAAACCTTCCAGCATTAAAACAGGTATGGGATTTATCTAGAATCTCTGAATCAAAAAAACTCAACTCTTAAAATATAAATTGTCTCTTTCATCTCTAGAATGCCTACCCAACAATCACAATAATCTGTTACATGTAAAATAGGGTCAGAAATTCACGCAAATAGACCAAAAAACAAAAATACAGCCTTTCCAGGACCTACCATAGAACAGATCTGGCCTGCTTTGAAAGGTTATAATTAATACGGTGATTGGGATTATTACCAGGAGTAATAGTGACAGAGAAGTACGTCTGTTTTTGCAAGGTAGTAGGTGGTGTTTTTGCTTATTAAAGGGGAAAAAAGGGTAATTTTATCTTAAAATAAAGAACTTGATTGTTCCAGAATGTGAAAGAGGATGGTGAGGGATAAAACCTCTTTGAATATAGGAAGGAGTAGAAGTTTTCTGAAAAGAGAGTTTTATTTGACTTGAATTATAATATCTACAAATAATGAGTCTCAAAAAAGTTAATGAAATGTAAAATGGGAAATTTTGCCAAAGCCAGCTAAGGTTTTATGGGTTTATTCATAAGTTGTTTTTTTTTTTAAAGAAACTTGTTCAGCATTTACTGCCAAATATTATTTTAATGTAAAAATCAGAATTTTGTTTTCTCTCTACTAAAGCAACAAATTGGTCTCAAAGTATTCCATTTACTCTTAACAAGCAGTAATAAAAGACTTGATTTTACCTAGATAGCAGATTCAATATTTCAGAATGACTTGCTGTGCTTTGTGCTAATTTTATCATACTTTTGATCATTTTTAACATAGCAAACTATGACACTTTCATACTTTGGGAAAAATCTGAGGTTCTTTAGAAGAGTATTTCAGAGGTCTCAAGATAATCTAAGTTTTGCTGATTTGCTAGAAGACCTCACAAGACCTACTAGTAGGCTATAATCACAGCTCAGGTTTATTGCAGAACAAGAATATAGAGCAAGACAGCAAAAAAAAAAAAATGTTTTGGGCAAATTCCAGAGAAATTAAGCACAGGTTTCCAGTTTTCTTCCATCTAGAGTTCTCCACAGGGCATACTTTCTCTCTGGCTATGCAGGAACATGCAATGATGACTTCCCGCCTTGGGAAGTCCATTTGAGTCTTAGGATCCCTGGTGTTTATGGAAGTACACAGGTACATAATACTATGCCAACAAGCATGACAACCTAAACTTGGGATTCCAGTGAAACAGGTGCACATCTTCAATCTTGATGTTTGTACAAAGCAAATCTGATAAATCACTATGTCACAAAGCATTGTTCTAGGTATACACAATGAAGTTAATAGTCACTAATATAAAGAACCTTCTGGGTACCACGTTCCCAGAGATTGGCCAGTCATGATTCCTATTTCCTTTGGATTCATGCAAAGAAAGAGCAAACAGACTTGCTGTCTTGATTATTTCCTCATATGGGTGTTAATCTTTTCTGTTATTTAAAATATGAAAATATGACACTGTCATGTTGATTAATAGGTAGAAAAGCTACAACCTTTAATTATTTTCAGGTATCCGTTATCTTTTTTTAATCAAATGACTAAATCTCCCCTGGTAACTTATTGAATTTTGCTTTCCCAAGATCACACCCTAAGTTAAAAAAGAAATCAAAATTCCTGAGTCTCTTTTACACCTGCCATGATTACTGAGATGTTTTTTCCAAAGTAGAGAGTCAATTTTTATTGTCACCCTATAAAAAGAAGGATGAAAAATGATTTCTTTTCTTGTTCAGTATGTTCAATATTAAATAGCCCAACACTGTCATGAAAGCTGCATGTGAAGGACTGTCAATGTTTCTACTTTCCCTGGACTATTTTGTTCAGCTGGAATATTATTAATATAAATATATGTGAGAGATGTATCCATTACAGGTAAGCGCTGGAGAACTGGGAATGTTTTCATAAGAAACATTGGTCTTTTTTAAAAAAATTATTTATTTATTAATTAATCTATTTTTCTCACAACATTTGCTTGCTTTTCTTGGTGTGGTCCCCATAGCAGTTCCATCACCAATTCATCTGTGCACCATCACCACAGTGCCAGTGTTCTTCTCATCCCTGCCCTGGCCCCAAACCCTTCCTCTTCCCTCCCTAATGTCTCTGATTGTAGATGTCTGTTCATTCTTGTTGTGTTTAGTTGTGGTTTTGTTGTTGGTGGTGATTTTATTGTCATTTTTCTTTTCTTATTCACTTGTATTCCTCCTATGAGTGAGACCACCGGTATTTTCCTTTTTCCTTCTGGCTTATTTCACTGATCATAATCCTTTCAAGCTCCATCCATGAGAAACATTGGTCTTATGAAATAGTTGTATGTTACAACCTACTGCAGTTTGTCCTCCATTTTTATCATCAGTAGGCGATTTCTATTTCTTCTCATGCTTTCTCGAAGTCTTGTTTTGAAGTCCAGTTTAGAAATTGTGTCGTCAACAAAGAACTTCCAACAAATACAGCCGAGAGTCTGAGGACCTCAGTGGAAGGTACAATACCAGATACCCTCTAACTATTATGCCTTCAAGGGATAGGCTTGGGGGATCTGAGCTGATACCACTTCCATAATTTTAAGAGTGAAGAGTTTTGAGACTCTTTCTAGCCCAGAAACAGATGACTCCCTGAAAGCAAACTGCTGACAAAGATCCAGTAGAATGAGAATATATTACATAAGACTGAGTGAAGTGATGAAGCTAATCTGATTATTGTTATTTGCTTATGTCTTCATGTTCATTGTTTTATTTTAGATACAGGATGAAGCCCTTACTTGTCTGTTTTATCTCTACCTTTGCGTTAAAAGTCTTTGTTTTTGTAAAATGAAATAAAAATTCCTTAAATGGTAACTTGTTTTCATTGACCTTTCCACATTTAGAAATAAATAGAATTTTCTGAGTCGTGTTACATTTAATGGCATTAATATGGCTCTAAATCTGTTGACCACACTACAAGAAGGCTGTGTACATGAGCACTTTAGGCTGTGCTAATGTAAATGAATAATAAATTAATGATAAATTCATCAGGCTAAAACACAGTGTGATTAATACTAGGAGATTATTTATATTCTGAAAATTTATCCAAAACTTGGACATCAGTAAAGGCATTATTATTGATATATGTCCTTTCGGTGCTAACCATTGCCCAGCAGACCCACTGGAATACTGGGTTCTCCAGGTTTTTGCCTCTTTGATCTGCTCCTAAGTATTGACCTAGGATATCTTTAGCTCCATGTATACTGGTAGAAAGCGAAGATGATCCTAGTGATTTTGTCCAATAGCAACATAATGTTTTTTGTTTTTTGTTTTTTTAGATTTATTTATTTATGCATACAAGCACTGGGGTACAGGCCAGAGGTGTGGGGGGGTGAGAGGATTCACCACAGAAAGCGGGGAGCAGAACAGGCAGATCAACGGAAGTACACTGCTGAGGGGAGCAGCGGGCACAGCAGGAGAGGTCTGCTGTACCATGTGGGTCCCCCGCCTGGCCAGCAGCAGGGATCGAACTCGTGCTGCAGTGGCTGCGGTCTGCTTCATAGTGCGCCAATAGCAACATAATGTTAAGAGGAACTACAAACTCCTCTGCCTGGCAGAAAAGATAACTCCAAAAGTTATAGTGTTATTGTTCTGTGGGACATTAGCCAGTTAAGTATCTAAATCAGCAATCATATTCAAGCCTTTTTTGTTTCATTCAGTAGAAATGATTTGCTTACTCCAGTTTTCTTTGAATCAGTCTCAACTATCTTGCTCTAATGACACATGCTCACTTAAAACAAAACCCTGAACAGTGAGAATGAAGAAACATCAAAGTTGAGATGTTTCTTAATGTTCCTTTTAAAGTATCATAGATGCTAATCTTCTGACTCTGCAGGAAAACAAAGAAGGTATGATATTAATCATCAACAAGAGCCTTGACTATTTCCCAACTCATGCAACAAAACCCAAAAAGAATGTCTGGTGATCCTATAGAAGTATTGGTACGAAGTAGACCACGTCATTCATATTTCTGGAATGATATGCTTTACAACTTGATTATTTCCACCAAAACAAGAATCACTTTCTTGGCTTGGGATAGAAAGGCGGGTGCTAACAGCACTCAGAACGGTGTCATTAAAAGTTGAAACGGCTAAATAAACATTTATGGATGTTACCAGGAAAGCAGCTCTGTGCAGTGAAGCTCCAAACGGAGAAAACTTGGAATCATCAGTGAGGCAAAAAGTCAAAGATGATCACAAATAAATTTTATATAAAACTATGTTTGGAATCATCAAAATTTCTGAAAAAAATATTGACTGTCAATAAAGAAAAAAAATTTAGAAAATACTATTAGCTTCTATCATAATATCAAGTGGTTAGTCTGAAATAACTGAGTAATTTCAGTTATGATACTTTATAAACTTCAAAAAACAATAATTTCAATTTGGGTGTATTATTAGGTCTAGATTTATGGTTTCATTTGTTACAAAACATGTATCTACTGAAATATAAAGACTGCTTTTTGTAAAACATGCATCAAGACAACAGAATGTCAACACTTTAATCAATTTTGTTTATTTTATGGAACTGTAAGTAATAGCATCTGAAATAATAAAACTGAGTTTATCATCCATGCTTGAAAAACATAATTTTTCACTGAGCAATATTTACATGAAATTCTTATTGGATTTTGTACATAGTGTACCAGTGTAATGCTATGGAGAATAGCTGAGATTTCAACCATAATTTTAGAAACTTTTCCAGATATTTTAATTTGATATTCTAAGGCACTGTATTCAGCTACCTTTGAAAGACACAGTGAGAGATGTAAATAAAGTAAATAATTTTAAATCTTTATTTCATAAATTAATATTTACCACCATTCTCCAGAGGAAACATTACTAGGGATGAAACAGTATATTTGAAGACTGTAAAATTTAAGTCATAAAAATTGAAGGCACATGTAAATCTATAGAGGCAGCCTGCAGGGTAAGGAAAAAAGAAAAGCAGTTTGGATATTTGTTTTAAAAGGAAATATAATTAATAAAAAAATTTTTAAAAATTGGAACTAAAATGATAAAAAAAAATAAAAGGAATTATGGACTAGAGATACTTAAACATTTTGAAAATAATTGTTTTTAGCTATTCAACTTTCATAAGTGATTTCCTAACAAAATGATCATTTCTTTCTTTATCTCCATAACAAAAAGTATCTGGGAACAGCATATAAAACTCAATATGGGGGGTGTCCCTCTCTGGTGGCGTAAGGGGTTCAGCACCACACTGTGGAGCTTCTGCAGCCAGCAGTGTGAGTTCACTCCCAACCAGGGAGCTGACCCACATGGTGCAGCAGACCTCTCCTGCCTGGCCCACTGCTCTCCTCAGCAGTGTGTTTTAGTCCATCTGCCTGTTCTGCTCCCCACTCTATCTCTGGTGAATCCTCTTACCCATGGCACCTCTGGCCTGTACGCCAACTCTTGTATACCAAAATAAATTAAAAAATCTTAAAAACAAAACAAAACAAAAAACTCAATATGGGGAACTGTGAAAGAGAAACAGAAGATATTATAGAAGCAAAGAAAACCACTGCCTCTCCTGGCCCCTCCAGCTCCACTCTCCTTTGATTTGCCAAGGTTAGCTTGTGCTGGCCCCTCGGTGGGCTCCTGTGTGCTCAGCCTGCAAGGCAGATCTGGCAAATTGGAGGACCAGCAAAAGGTGGGAATAGGTGGAGTCTGAGGTCAAAGTGACGACAGCCAGGCTCCCTCCCTGCCGGAGCGACCCAGGGAGGAAAGTTTCTAACAAAGAACTTGTGGCTGCCCTTACCACACTTTGGTAAATCTCTCTTCACTCTTTGGTGACACCTTGGGCACTAGCTCTTGGGTGCTCCTGGTGACCTTAATAAGGTCATTCTTACCCCTTTATGAAACTCCCCTCAAATTTCCCAATTTAAAGAATGCCATCCTTCTCCTCTGGGACCCTGGCTGATTTACATCACATCTGAAACAACAGAAAACAACTACTTCAAGGCCAGGGTGCCACAGGACAGCAGGTGCATGAAATGGCCGAGAGGACGCCCAGGGCACCCCATCCTGCTCCCTAAGTCTCTAGGGAAGAAAGCAGCTCCAAAATCTGCAATGATCTGCTTTACCAACTCACTCCTCCCCAGGGACCCAGAGGACAGGCCTGGGAGGAGGTAGGCCTCCCTGAGACTCCAGCAATGCGGGGGGTGGTGGTCCCCGTTGTGAGCAGTGGCTGGGCCTCTTCAGCGGGGCTCCCTTAGGCACGGAGTGCTGGTTGGCAGCCCTGCCAGCGCACAGGGGAAATCCCGGCATGGACAGGAGGCACCACAAACCTGGAGCTAGTGCACACCCGCAGCCTGCCCTGGTCCTCTTGGCGGCTGGACTGGATCTGCCAGGGTTAATGCAGTTCCTGCGGGAGAGAGGGCTCCCCACACACGGATGCTCTGGACACACAGCCAGTGCAGGGGTTGGGGGGGGTGGGCACGAGGGCAGGAAGGACGGCATTCCGGGGCTTGCAGGTGGTTGGGGGCACTTTGCCAGTCTGGTCCAGATGTGCGGGCCTTCGGGCCAGGGCACTCTGCAGGGCTGGTCTGCAGATGTGCCTTTCCCCAGGGCCCCTCTTGGAGGCGAGACTCTATTTATACTAGGTACCTGGACAGGGAATCCGGAGAGAGAGCGAGTTCGCCATGGCCGGGACCAAGAAGAAGTGGACAGGACCCCAAGGAGATTTCACTCATCGTTTCGATCTTTTCTCCTGGAAACCCACCCTGCGAGGCAGGAGGGATAGCTCTGATATATTCATGGCTTAGAGTCTCTCTCTCTCACTCTCTCACACACACATACTCACACACATGCACACACGGCACATTCCAGTTTTGAGAATGTCACAGACTTTTTTAATGTGGCTGCGATGATGACATCCGTACACACTGGAAAGGGAGTCTCCAGGGGCAGAGGCAGCAGGAGGGGGTAATAGGATGGGCAGACAGTTATAATCCTGCTGTGACTCTAGAGCGCACAGAAGAATCTGTCAACCATTTAGGAACCACAGTCAGGCCGGGGCTGCCCCAGGAGGAGGCTCAGAGACAGTTCACGCCGGAGAAACCCTGAGAAGCGGGCTTGGAGATGTGTCTAAGCTAAGCCGGCTGTCGGCGCCCAGCCCTGCGCTCAGGCTGCCTTGAGGGTGGGTCAGGGGCACTCTGCTCTCTGCTGGGGTTGCTCTTCCCAAAGCATCTCTGCAAAGAAAGACAGGCGTGGGCAGTGAGAACAGGGTGGGGAGGGCTGCAGCTTCCTGGGCGTGACTCCGTCAGCCTGGCAATGACTTCTTTCCCCCAGGTGAGGAGAGCTTGGGGGTGGACAAGACAGCTGCTTCCACTCCTGGGTCGTGACCCTGCAGACAAATGTGAGTGCTTCGTTTGGTGAGCGTAGTAGTCAGGCTTGGAGCACAGAAAAGCCACTGACCTTCCTGTTGGTGGCTATGGTAAATCACCCCATGTTATTCCTATGTTTATTCCTATGTTATTATCCCATGTTATTCCTATGTTAACGGGGAGCCAGCCATGTAAGGATGGCCACGATTTCCATCTACTGTACTGGGAACCACCAGCTTATGCGTCTCACCTCTGCCCGGGCTGATCTCACGCTGCCCATTCATTTACTCCACACATTTACTGAGCACCTACTACACCCGCAGACCCAGCACTAAGCCAGGAAAGCTCAGGAATTCAGTGTAGCCATTTACTAGTTGTGTGACCTCTGGATTCCCTTAACCATCTTGAGCCTCAGATTTGAAGACAGTGTGTGAGTTCAATGAGATAATACTTAAAGGGGCTTTGCACAGCAAGCAATGACTCCAACTCCTCTTGGTCTCTTTCCTTCTCGCTTATTGCTGCCCTGAGTGTCGCACAGCCGAGAGCACACAGTGTGCACTCCACGAAGATCGGGTGACTCTAGACATTGCCTGGGGACAAGCTGGGATGCAGGAATCACTGTGTGCCTGCATTGGGGCACTCACTGTGCCTTCTGGCCCTGGTTACAGGCCTTATGGCCACAGAAGTCTCCGAGACGCAGTCACTGTTTCATTGTGTTTTATTTCTTCTCTCTTTTATTAGCAGACGGGCATACCAAGACCCGAGGAAATGGTAGCTTGCCAAAGGGCAGCTGAGCAGTGGAGTGGGGAGCAGGATGGACAGAGCCTGGAGAGCTGGTTCAAACCATGACTACATTATAGACCATGTGTGTGTTGGGCCAGGGCTTTTACATTCTCAACGTCCAAACCTGCCTTCCCCAGAACAGTGTGACTTATCCCTGCCCCATCTGCTCTGTGATGCTGTTGGCAGGGACTAAGGCACCACAAAGGCACAATTAAAAGAACATGGAGAGTGGACGAGCTTTGGCAATCGGCACTGTCACTGTTATTGCTCGTTAACCACATGCACATCTGTGTTAACCAAGATTCACTGCCATGGTGGGAAGAACAGGGGATGTTGGATTCTCGGGTTTAAATCCAGACATAGTTGCTAATTCACTGTAGGACCCTGGGCGTCTCCTCACCCAGTCTTGCAAACCCAGAGTCTGTGCTAGGTAATCCACCACATCCCTCTGGGATTTGCAGGTCGATGACTGTGAACAGACCCAGATGACTTTGAAATGCAGCAAACCCACTCCAGGGCTGATGCTTTGGAGAGTGATGATCTGCTGACAATGAGCAAGCTGGCTGCTCTAGGCCAGACTCTTGGCGTTCGCCCTGGAGGTGGCTGGGGAGCATAGGGGCTGTCCAGGCCATCACTCTGCTCACGTGCAAGGCAGCTGTGGGGTTGCAAGCACATATTTGAGAGGAAAAGCATTTCCTTCAACAGAAAATCTGACAGCTGCAGGAAAGGTGGGTCTCTGGCCCTCAGTTTTGCATGTCAGGCTTCTGATTCCTACAATGTGCTTCTGCACCAAAGATGCATGGGGGAAGCCTTCTGACTCACCCCCTCCCCGGGCCTGCGGTTCTCATCTGGGACTCTCCTTGACAAGCCATCACGCTAAGCACACTCACCTCTTTCTGTTTTGCCTCTCAGAGGTCCCTCATTATATCCCAAACCCACATGACATCACAGAGAATCAGAGAGCCACAGAATCTCTGCATTGGAATAATCTGGAGAAATTTGATTCCATCGATCTTAATTCTTTTTAGTAGTTGTGTCAAGAGAAAGTAAAATCACCAAAACTGGCATTTTTTTTTAAAGTTCAAGTTTACACCACTGGCTGCTTCTAGAGCTAATAAATGAACACAGTGATCGTGTTTTGATGGACTCCAAAATTGAAAATTAGGGATTAGGAGTTATAATCATCTCAACATCAGCATTCATTTATTTCTACATTTGTTGTTATTGCAGATCATTAAGAAGATAAGTAGCTGCAAATGGTAATAGTTTATAATTAGCTTGCAATCTTACAGGCACCCTTCAATTAAACAGAGATGGCTAAGGAGCATCATTTGAGGTCTGTTTAAAAACAAGTTCACCTGACTCCTCTGGGGGTTAGGGTAAATTGGCAAGTTAAGAAACCACAAACGAGGTTACTCAGAGCCATGTAACATGCCCTCCACAGCTGTCTGCATCAGGGCCCAGCACACATTGGCTCATAGAATTTAATAAATGTTTGCTGAATGAATGAACAGTCAGTTGACTTGATGTTTTAATCTTGATTTGATATTCTTACCAGACTTCCCACCATATTCTCAATAAAGATGATATTAATAAAGATTGAGAGATAGAGCGAAAGTAGAATAATAGACAAAAAGATAGATATCTGGTGATCTCAGAGTTAATTCTTCTAAGAATGAATTCTTATCATATGTTGCTACAAATGGAGAATCCACCTTTAAATTTTTCTATAAAAACCTTGACTCCATGGGCTTCCTTGGTGGTGCAGCCGGATGAGTGCTGCACTGTGAAACAGCTACAGCCTCTGCAGTGGGAGTTCGATCCCTGGCCAGGGAGGGGATCCACATGGCACAGCAGACCTCTCCTGCCTTGCCCACTGCTCCCTTCAGCAGTGTATTTCAGTCCATCTGCCTGTTCTGCTCCCCACTCTGTCTCTGGTGAATCTTCTCACCTCCTGTGACTCTGGCCTGTACCCCAGCTCTTATATGCATAAATAAATACATCTTAAAAAAAACACAACACCTTGACTCCTGTAGGAGCAGACGTTCACTTTACTAGAAACCACATATCAGTCTCCTTAGCCTCTGGGTGTGCCCCATAACTAAATTCTCACTGGTGGAATATGAGCGGAACTGAGGAGTGTAACTTCTGTTTTACTGGCTTAATTGAAAATCACCCTCTATTTCGACCTTATGAGAGGGAGGATGATGAGGTAATGACACAGCTCTTATGTGGATGAGGACAATTTTCTAGAGGACAGCAGAGCAACAAAATGGAAGAGCAAATGGAGAGCTTCCTTACCCCCTGGAGCCACTTACCTCAACTATAGAGACAACGCCTCCAGTCTGATTGCGGTCCCTGTTACAGTAGCTTCCACAGCCCATAGCCTAACTACTGAACTAGTTTGGGATTTAATTCTTAATTATAACCACTTTTGCAGAAGATGTCTTTTGCTAAAACTATGAAAGGTCAAGGTCAGGGTGTGGTAAATGTGGAATTCAAAAGCCATGTCTTGAAGCTTTTGTCATTCCAGGACTTCCCTCTATGCCAGAATGTCCGAATCTTCTTTCTTCACACACAGTGTGTTAGCATATGTGTGAGTGTGTGTATACAATGCATGCATGCACGTGTCTATGCACATTTGGGTGTGATGTGTATGCTGGTCCATTTGTGCATGTGTGTGCATGTATGTCTATGTATATATGGGTGTGCACTCGTGTGTGCTGTGAGGGTGAGACAGGGATGGCAGGGGTTGCACACTTAAACATGACATCATCTGGAAGGCATGCGTTAACTTCTGTTCTCTGCATCATGCCAGCCGTCTAGCAGCGATGGATTGTGCCTCTCATACCAGACGTCACTTATTCCCCAGGCCTCAGGGTGCAATCATCACTGGCTTTTGTGCTGCCCCCACCCCAGCCTCAGGGCGTAGTCCCCTCTGCCAAGCAAGTGCCCCTTCTTGACCACCCAGGCTTTCCACCTCCAACCCCAACATACAATGCCATGGAGAGAGTGCCCATCGCACTCGAAATTCCTTGGGGCTGATCACGTCCAAGGGCCTTGTCTCTCTCCCTTTTGATCTTCCTGAAGTTGATGCAAAACCTCAGAACTGCAGTGGACTTTGATCCAAGTAATAGAATCAGGCAGAGGGAGACAGTAACATATGCTGAAAAGCCTTTTCGGCTGGCTTTGGGTTTGGACGCTTAATGAGGGTAAATCCTAGGAAACCCAAGATATAAAAACTAAAAGATGTAAACAAGGAGAGATTATCGCTGAATTCTTGTAATTGTCTTATAAGCCCCTGCGGAGGGGCAGACAGTGACTAAGAAGGGGACTCTGCCTGGGGCTGACGATTCAGGTTTGGCAGGCAGAGGTGTGGTTTAGAGCTGGTTCTGAACTAAACGAACTATTCCGATCTGGGCTGGGGGTTCGACCACTGATTTTGTCAGCTTTTCTCCTCCAGCCTCTGCTCAGCAAGCTGTTAGGCATGAGTCAGAAAAAGGACACCGTGGGCCTAAGGAAGTGGGCTGGCTCCTTCCTGCTTAGTGGACCCCCAATTACCACTCGGCTGAGTTGGTGCCAGCTCTGCCCTACCCAGTCACAGGACAAAGCTTTCCCTTTGCCTCTACAGGCCTCCGTGTCCTCACTGGAAGTTGGTTCCCTTCACCACTCACTACCTCTGCTGGTTTGTTCCCCAGCTGCAAATCCCCAACCCCACCCCATGCTGGACTCTAGCTATGGGGCCCAGGAAGGGGTTATTCAGAAGGGGGTCCCACTGAGAGAGCGAGGCTGAAAGTTGCTGGAGCTGACTCTGGAGCAATCCTTAGCTCTTATCTGACCACAGCTGGCTGATTGAACTTGGACTTGTTATTTAGCTTCTCTGAGCTTTAGTTTTTTCATCTACAAAGTGAAACTATGAGTTCTGAGATTTTCACCTGCATAGATGGACCTTGAAGGCACAGCTAACTGAAATAGACAAATCTTGCCTGGTATTACTTACAAATGGAATCTAGAAAGGAAAATGTTGACCTCATAGAAACAAGTAGAAAAGTGGTTGCCTGGGGCTGGGAGGTGGGGGAAATAGGGAGAGGTTGGTAAAAGGGTACAGATTTTTTAGCTATAGGATGGTGTATAACATAGTGACTATAGAGATTACACTGTGTTGCAAAATTGTTGCTGAGAGAGTAAAATTTAGATGTGTGTATGTATAACTGGTCATGGATGTGTTAACTTGGTGGGAGGAATCATGTGACAAAATATTTGTATATCAAACCATCATGATACATACTTTAAAGACCTTATAATTTATGGGGTCTCCCTGGTGGTACAGGGGGTTGAGCACCGCACTGTGAAGTGTCTGCAGCTACTGCAGCATGAGTTCGATCCCTGGCCAGGAAGGGGACCCACATGGCACAGCAGACCTCTCCTGCCTTACCCGCTGCTCCCCTCAGCAGTGTATTTCAGTAGATCTGCCTGTTCTGCTCCCTGCTCTGTCTCTGGTGGATCCTCTCACACCCGCCACACCTCTGGCCTGTACCCCAGTTCTTATATTCATGCATGGATAAATCTTTAAAAAAATAAATACCTTATAATCTCACTTGTTAATTATACATCAATAAAGTTGAAAAAAAGGGGGGGGGATGTGAGGATTAGACAAAATGTTCCATAGAAAATGCTGAGCATTGTACTTGGTTCAAAGAGAGTGCTCGGTTCACATTTACTCCTAACTCCACTCCTTTCCAGCTCCTCTCAGGCCGGCCCCTGCTGCCAACTTGACCTGGTCTCTCTTTTCTTCAGAATCTCTTTGGCCTCTGATTCTGCAACTCGAAGTGTTGATCTTTGAAAAGATGGTGACACTCACCCATGGTGAAGAAGTATATCTTTAAACATCTTCCTGCAATCAATAGCAAACAGACCCCACAATAACCATGTCGCACACTTATTTCCAATCCTTTCAGCCTTCTTACCGGGAAGCCATTGTTTTCTTCAATTCACAGAAAAGGATACTGGGACTCCTTTGTGAGATAATAAATTAACTAAGGTTACATGCTTAGAAGGTGCTGGAAGCAGGATTTGTACTAGTTGGGGCTGGTACCAAACTCTCCAAGGAACATTCACTCACCTGAGTACCAGATGGACCCTTCCAACCCCGCTTTGCCCTCTAATACCAGGTATATGGGGGCAGTGTGCAGGCAGTGTGCCTGTAAGTTTGAGTGGCCACTGCCAAAAAGCACCTGGCTCTGAACACATAGGCATGACGCTCCTGGCAGTGAAGCCAGTCTGTAGGGTGGAATCCTCCCAGGAATATTTCGGGAGGAAATAAAGACCCAATTGGACACATCCAACCACAGATGATGGAATTTTACTAAATTGGAACTTTAAATTTGTACAGAGACTGGAAATGTATTGTGTCTTATTGATACCTAGGAAGAAAGAATTTGCCAAGCAAATTAATAACATCAAAAGGATTTCAGAAGAATCTTTAATTCATGTAATCTTGTCTAATTCAGTAAGTATTTCATAAAGTTGCTGGAGATATAGAACTGATTGCGTCTGCCTTTTTCCAAAAGAGCTCACAGTTCAGCCTACAAGAAAGCGCCCAGTGTTCTCTCTCTCTCTCTCTCTCTCTCTCTCTCTCTCTCTCACACACACACACACACAAACACACACTACATTTTAAAATATGAACTAAAAAGTTATAATCAAGTTCTGCATGAGCACTGGTATGAGAAGGGGTTTTACACAGTCTGAGAAAACATAAGACTCATCCAAGTACTTTCAGAAACCCATTCCATTCTGAAATACTTTTCATTTGAAAGAGTAACTTAGTGGTTAGAATTATCCCCATCAAGTTATTAGAGCATATCAAAGGGCTGATGCCACTTCAATTTTGATAAACCCAGTTGAAGCTAGTACGTGCTCTTTAAAATTCTAAGACGTCTCTCCTGCACCCCCTTCTAGAATTCTAAAATTTAGATGTATATTTTGTTCATCTAATGCATCTTCTCTGTCCAAGTTAGTCCTTTTCCCTGTGGTCCATGTATTTAGAAAGGTTATCGCTTCTATTTACAGGGAGTCCTGGGTGGTTTTGCAATGAATAGTTTCCAGAAGGATGTGGAGAATATGGTATAGAGGGACTCAGGGTTAAGGTGAAATGAACAGCATGGGGGATGGAACAAAGGAAGGACTGCTGGACTATGAACTTGGCATTTAACCAGACTTCCTGGACACATGGGAGAGGAGGAATCTGGGGTGAAGATGTTAGTTTAAAAAAATGGCAAAATTCAGAGGCACAGCTGGCAAGAGGGGAATGGTAGAGCCGGATGAGGCTTTGGGTCTCACTTTGGACGGTGGTTGGGAGGCCATGAACCCTCTGGACAGGATGCGGGGACCATGGGAGGAGAGTAACCGTGGGAGGTTACCTCCGCTTGATGCTGAACCCTCGGATTGCTCCCTCTTTCAAAAACCAACAGTACTCCTTGAAAGCTCCCCCAAGCCCACTGACTCACTCAGCAGGCCTGGGAAACACCAAGAAACCCTTTGGGGAAAATCCAAAGCCCAGACCTTATTCTGAGAACTTCCACCACCGGAAGGAAGAGAAGATCATGAAACTAAGCACTTTCCAGCTTGCTGTTCCTCTCCACTGGGGCAGCACCAGCCAGGGGTTGGTGGCTCTGCAGCTATTTTTACCCGTAGGTTTCTGGAATTGTTGACCAATCTTGGTTACACGACACCACAGTAAACTCCACTCCATCCATAGCAATCACAAGAAATCTGAGCTACAATGCACAGCTGTGCACGGCCACACTGCCCTTTCCCCGGACACGGGCCCAATTCCCCAACCTGGTGCCAAGGCTTAACACGGGAGAGCAAAGAGGCCGCTCCCTCAGGCTTCCAAGGGTCAAGCATGAGGTGACGTGTGTCAGAGCCAAGAGCTTCTGCCTGTCGGAGGACACCAAAGTTCAAAGTTCTTGTTTGAATCCTTCCAAGAACCTCTAAGTTGAATGTGCTGTGGTTTGTGGTGGCCCCCATCCAGAATAGTCCTTTACAGCCACAAAGAACTACTTTGTTGAAAGCTGTCTTGTTCTGACCAGCTCAACAGTAGTGTCTTTCCTCCTCTTCCGAGCTTGGCACCTGTGAGCCTCCAGGCCGACTTACCTTTGTCCTCCATCTTCTGTGGACTTTCCAGTCTACAGGCTTCCTTCAGAGTTCCCAGAGCAGGTGTATTTGAGCAGGAGCTATTTCCTCCCACTGTAGAAAGAGAAATAACATGAACGCTAGAGAAAAATTTTAAGCCAAGAAAGGACTTTCCTTCTGCCTAGAATGTATGTGAAGGCATCCTGTGAACAGCAAAGTCCCACTCAAGACTTTTTCTGGCTGACTGTGAGGGTGTCGGTGGATAATGAAAATGATCACATCTTGATCTTCTCAACAGCAGCCAAGGCCTTTGGGTGTCTCTGGGGCGATAGTGAGAAAAAAAGAGGCAAAGGATAATTTCTTATAATTGTTGTTAATAGCAGCAATTATTATTGTCATCATAAAGAGAATCCTGCCTGAAGGCCAAAGACTGTCCCGGCTGTGTGCTCAGCCTTCCTCAGGGAGGAGGGCTCACTCATAGCAAAAGTCTCTTGTCCTCGAAAAGGTGTCAGCGGAAAGCAATTGAATACCCAAACTACCATTTGCCCTTTTTTTTTCTTTTTTTTATTGACCAACGCTTTTTAAACCTCAAAATACCACTAAATTATAAGGCCTTTCCCCATCGGATTTCCCTCAGAAAATTAACTTGGCTCAAGAAGGATTCAGCGTGGATTGGACTCTAAACCTGCCCAGTTCAGGGAGCTCAAATGTTGGCGCCCGCGTCTCTCCTGCGCAGGCCCAGCTTCCATGACCATCCATCAGGGGATTTGCAAAGCAACTATTTTCCACTTCAGTGACCAAGCAGTGGCTCCATAGCTGCAGTTACCAGCTCTCTGGCAGAGTTTAGGAGACCAGCCTAAGAACGGGAGTGGGGTGAGTGGAGGTGGGAGGAACAGCTTGTGAAAAGAAAGTTACAAAAATAACAGATTTGATAGGCTCAGTATTTCATCATGCCATATTCAAATATTAGACACTGGCCCAAAATAGCCACTCACTTACTGCCTTTTCCTTTTGTATTGGCGCCAAGAAACACCAAGCCGAGAGGTAGCTGAACAAAATGCCTCATTCATGAGAATCTGGCGGATGCAAGCAAGTTCATGACTTGATAATCCCTGACAGCCCTCATTAAATCAGGAGCTGCAGGTGTGAAGGCCGCTGGGGCGGCGGGAGCTGTAACCCAGACCCAGCACTGGAGCCCTGTCGCTGGAGGGACCCTGTCAGGGTAGGGCCACTTTCCAAGTTGATAAGGGACTGGTGCCAATTCAGAATGAATGCTTACGGCAGAAGTCCCTTTTCATGGCAAGAATTCAGAAGTCCTTCTCTTCATTTGATGTGTGTCTATAAATGCTTAATTTCTTCAATAAAATGGAAATCCAGATACCCCAAAACTGGCAAAAGGGAGAGGAGTTCCTGGTGGGTTGGGAGTTTTTCAAAACTTATACTTGTAGGGGCCTCCTTGGTGGCGCAGCAGGTTGAGTGCTTCCACAGCCACTGTACCAGTAGTTCGATCCCCGGCCAGGGAGCAGACTGACATGGCGCAGCAGACCTCTCCTGCCTCGCCTGCTGCCCCCCTCAGCAGTGTGTTTCAGTCGATCAGCCTGCCTATTTTGTTCCCCACTGTCTGTGGTGAATCCTCTCACCCCCAGGTTCTTGTGTGCATAAATGGTTACATCTTAAAAAAAAAAAAAAAAAAACAACAAGACCAAAAAAAAAAACCCAAAAAACTTACCCTTGTGGGGCTCCACCCTAGCTGCTTGTGCTGCAGGTGACCTTCAGGAGATGGGAGGCAGCCCTTCTCAGCAGCTGGCACATGCCACGTGCAGGGGTTTCCTGCTTTGGCTGTGGAGAGGGTATCTCTGCTTGGGGAGCTCTCAGGCCTCATCCATCTCAGAGTCCTGTTAGAGGAAGTGGGAAAGCCTCAGGGCATATTTGTTTGACAAGGGAACACTTTAGAAAAAGAATTAAATTTATTGATTTATTTTCTTACATTATTGTTCATTTTGGTTTTGGGTTTGGTATTTGGTTTTTCCCCTCAGGTGTCCTCCCGGTAGTTCTCCCACCACCACATCACCCATGAGCCATCACCACGGTCCCTCATGCCCTTCCCTCCCCCGTTTTGACCCCTGCTGCTGCCTCTCCCCTTCTCCTGCTGTATGCCTCAGCTCTATGACCAGCTTGCAAGTTTTGTCTTTTCCTTGACTCTTTCTTTGACAAAGTAACACTCTTAGGTGCCAGGCTGGCTTCCCTGTCACAGTTTTTATGTGGTGTTAGGTGGGAGCTGAAAAAATTTCTGCCATCCTGCCCTTTGGTCACTGATGTCTGAAATTCCTCAGCTGAGGAATCTGTTAACTTTGGAAAATAGCTTGTTAAATTCCAAGTACCACTAGCATCATAATGCAAGATGCTATTTCTTTTTAAAATTATATATATATTTACATTAATTTTCATTTTTGTACAGTGTGTATTTCTCGTCCCTGTGAAATTCCCATCACCAGTTCCCCCGTGCACCATCACCATAGTCCCTTGTGCTCTTCCCACCCATTTTGTTCCTTCTCCCTCCTCCTCCCCTCGGGAATGTCTCTGGTTTAGAGTTGTCTGTTGATTTTGATTTTTTATTTATTGTAGTTAATTTGTTTTCCTTAGTCCCTTGTTTGTCTCCTCTACATGAGTGACACCATCTGGTATTTCTCCTTTTCTTTCTGGCTTATTTCACTCAGCATAATCCCATCTAGCTCCACAGGATGCTATTTCTTCTAGGACAAGAGATGGAGAGGAGACATAAAGAAGTGAAAGAAGCCTGGTCCCGCTGCCACAAACTCTATCACAAGAAAGAACTGACAGATAAGGCCACTTTTGACAATCGCTTTGATCCTCAGTTTCTTTATCTGTATAGTGGGGGTGATGATCATGACAAAAGAGCTTAACTCCAGAGGATCCTTAAGAAAATGTAACCAAGTCCAGAAATCTACATGCATCTCAAAACTACACTCCTCAGAGGAGACTTCCTATTGCACCATTTGCCAGAAGGCAGAGTCCAGGGAAATCCTCCTCTGCTAGATGTTTCCAGGTGGTTTTGGTTGTTGACCTGGTGTAGAATGTGTTCTCCAGGGATGGAGGCCACAGCACGTGCCCTAAAGTCTTGGCTTTGTGAGGTCTCGGAGTCGATTGCAGTGCAGAGGAAATACTGACCACCGAATATGTCTAAGCACAAACGTTGAACTTGTATCTATGGGAACACCATGTTTTCAACTTCAACATGTACATTTGACCTTATACCTAGTGAAAATACCCATTACTCATTAACTCATTCACTTGGTCACCCAGATAGAAACCAGTATTTGAGGAATTGGGAACAAAAACACAGAAGTCATTCAAAACAATCCAAACCATTGAAATTCAACCACTGTGTCAGCACACTTTGCAAGCAGACAAGAAAAATGTAAAACTGAAGCTATTTCTAACGGCTTTCGCTAAACTAAATAAACCTAAAGGGGAAAATAAAATTATTTCTTCCAAATGGAGTTTTTATAAGGAGCGAAAAATCAAAAGCTTTCCTTAAATTCTACAAAGCAAACAAAACCCTTCAAAAGTCCATGAGAAATGGTGGACATTTAGGTGGTTAAGTGTGAGAGGATTTGCAAGAAATGTTTCTGGAAAATGGTGGAGCAACTGGCCAGACAGCGCTCCTGAGAATCCTCAGGAGCCAATCAAACCCATTATTAGCCATACTTTCACCTTCAACAGAACGGAATTTGAAGTCTTCAGAAAGCTAATTGTTGAAAAATAATAGGTAAAACACTTAAAATCATTAACATTTACTGAGGCCTTCCTTCCCTGTTGTTTGAATTGGATTCTCTCTAGGGCTGCTGTAACAAAATACCTCTGATGACTCAAACAAGAGAATTTTATTTTCTAGTAATTCCGGAGGCGAGATGTTCAAGATCAAGGTGTCAGCCGATCTGGTTTATCCTGAGGCTTTTATCCTGGCTTGCACATGTTTCTGTGCTCAGGCATCAGGAGTGTTTCTTCTTCTGCACAAATTTCCTCTTACGAAGACAAGGGTCAGATTCTCTCAGAGTCCGTATCAACAGCTTCATTTTATCTTAACAACTTCTTTAAAGTCTCTTCTCAAATACAGTCACATTCTGAGGCCCTGGAAGTTTGCACTTTAACATACGTATTTTTTTGGGGGGGGGGGTAACTTCTTCACCTTTGCATAAGGAAGACTGCTGCAAATGTTTGTTAATTTCCGCATCTTCTCTGTCTTTGTCTCTGACTCTCTCTGTATCCTTGGTTTTCTAGAGGACCCTCTGTGAGGACCTTTCTCCACCTTCAACGCAAGGCCCCTCTCCTATATCATTCCTCTGTTCTTTCTCCAGCTATCTGAGAAGTGACCTCTATGGACCTGCTTTGAGAGATGGAACAGAGAAATGTCCCTGCCTTCAAGGAATTTTTCTTCTCCAAGTTGAGAGACTTGACCTTAATTAAGTATCATAACACAAAGGCAGGGTCCTGTGTAGAGAAGAGGTTGGCAAACTATAGCCTGCAGGCCCAACATTGACAGCACAGGGCAGAGTGATGCATCTGTGGGAGAAAGAGATCAAACAAAGAGGGGTTTGGGCTAAGCCAAAGGCAATGAATGGCTGGCTGGTGCATGGATTATTAGCGATGAGGATGATGAGGTTACGATCACTGGCTCCTAGCATGAGTCCAGTCCTTTTCTAACTGCTTCACACATGATGTCTCACTCAACCACATCACAATCCTGTGAGGAGATGCTCATATTGTCCCCAGTTCACTGACAATGAGGCTCAGATTGAGGAGGGATTCAAACCCAAGCTAGAGTTTCATATACAAGCAAGTTGGACTCACATGTCCATGCTCTTCTCCACTGTGGTGAGAGGCGAGATGTAGCAAAAACCTTTTGCAAAAACCTATCATTTGGAGAAAAAGACATAGAAGTATTAGGAGTCATAGTTTACAGCTAGCTTTGGAGTAGATTTTAGGTTTTGGGAAAAAAATAGGTATATAAGGATAACTGTTCTATCAGTGCATGCATTTGGCTCCACTGTGTGCCTCTGAAGGAACTGATTCCCTGCTGCTGTGGGAATTCCCTGCTGTGGATGCAGTGAAAACCTGCATTTTACACATGAGATGGGGGCGAGGGGAGCACAGTGCTTCCCTAAGAGATGTGCCGAGAAGCAAAGTTTGTGCACCAGCATATCGGAGTGTTGTTCTTAATACCAGGTCAGCAGTGTGGGCTCACACTATAATGTTCTGTGCTTGTTTTGAAAGCACATTCATAAGAGTATTCGATGAAGTCCCTCGGGCCCTCCTCCTACCCTCCCACTGCTTGCATTGGGTTGTGCAGTGGTGCTAGCCTGGCTAGCAGAGCCTCCTCAGAGGCCTTGGGCCACTAGAGACGTGGCAGAGCAGAAGGCCAGGCGATCGACAGGAAGATGCCCTCCGGCAGCATCAGCAACTGAAGGAGTAACCGCTGTGCGGTCCAGACAAGGCGCACGCAGGAAGGCAGCGTGCCTCCTGGCTGCACTGGGGCCCTGACGGGGAAGGTCAGGAGCGACCCCCGGGCGTGCGGGAACACAGAATGGATTCAATGTGGGAACTCGCTGCACTGGGGCCCTGACGGGGAAGGTCAGGAGCGACCCCCGGGCGTGCGGGAACACAGAATGGATTCAATGTGGGAACTCGGTAGCTCCTTAGGCCCCCACCCTCTGCCTCCTGGGATCCCCACATACCACTAGGTCCTAAATGACAAGCTGCAATTACAGTGAAGTGCTAAAGTTACAAGTTGTCCTAAACACTCTTCAACAAAGAATATTCAGCGAAAAGAAACCCCAGGCGGTTACAAACCCTTTTTGCTGTGTAGAAACCATAAGGTTTGCATCCAAGAATGTGTTGTCTGTTTAAGGCTGGCCTTTATTCTTTCAGTCGGGTGCCAGTGGCATGCATTTCAAATGAGCAGTTGTCTGTGGCCCCAGAGTCTGTGGCTGAGGCATATCTAATCAGGTTAAGCAGCCGTTCATCCAGCTGTCAGCTTGCTGGAAATCAGAACATTATCTGCAACCACACACAACTCAAATGGAAGGCTGGGGCTCGGAGCCCCGAATCTCTAACTCCCCCCTGACCTTACTGTGGTGGCCCCTGGTTTTTCCTCTCCCTACGTGACTGTATACAACAGTAGCAAAGCTATTTTAGGGATTAGAACAGCTAATTGCAGATTTCCATCCTGGCCAGCCACTCAGAACGCAGGTTTGGAGAGCACGTTGGTGGTCTTTGCCTGTGGGGATGGTTTTGGCTTGTTTGCCCATGAAGTCGCTCGTCCACACGCTGGACCCACAAAGCTGTTAATTGGAGACTCTTCCATGTGGGCCACTTGGTTCTGGGCGTGAGGAATTTGGGGGAATTGAGTGTGAAATAGCGTGTGATGTTTTCTTGGCCCTAAAAGCATGGTTAGAAGGGCCTTTAAAAGTCATCTACTCTGCCTGCTTCCTGAATAGATGAAGAAACAACGACTCAGAGCAAGTCTCATAGCAAGTAGGGGGCAGAGGTGAGACGAGACTCCATTTATTGGATTGCCTTTCTGGTGCCCTCTCTTCTGAGAGGTCTCACACCTCCACTGTGTTGCTCAGAAGCTTGAGGGAGGCAGGAAAAGAGGCATAAGGCCAGCTTTAAATCCAGCTCTCTCAGGCACACCAGCCGGACCCTGGGCCAACCCAGGACTTGGCTGAGCTGTCCTTGTAACATCTATACAATGGGGATTGAAACAGCCGCCTAGCAGGTTGGTCTGTTCTTTAAATGAGGTCATGACTTAACTCTTAGCTCAGTGCCTGGCTCTCAGCAAGTGGCCCCTGGGCACTGCTCGGTCCTCCTGTTCCTGGCGTTGTGATTGCGACTCTTTTCATGGAGGGAGAGTCTCATGGAGGTGGAGATGCACTAGAAGTTGATTTTCATGCAGTGACGCCCTCTGGTTTCATGAGTGTTTTCTGTTATTTCTGAGAGGTGGCTCCCCCAGGGGTCAGTGGGACCTAGGTCGGGGGATCAGAGAAGTTCAGAAGACTGTCTGCTATTTTCTGCTATGGGATTATAATGGTCTTACTTGTATCCCCATGCAAATAAAGCCTTTGAATCATGCCCTTCCTTTTTCTTTAGATAGTGTGGACGTGCACACAGTGTAACAGAGTCGTCCCAGAAAAGAGGTAAGTTCCAAAATCCTGGTTCCGCTCTAAGTGGGTGGAGCTGAGGAGGGAAAGAAGATTCTGCAAAGAGAAGGAAGGAAGGAAGCAGGATGGAGAGCAGCAAGGAGACCTGGGGGAGGCACGTGGAGCAGAGCCACATGTGAAGAAGCTGCGCTTGCTTTTTGGTCTTGGACTGTTTGGAACAGATGTGGGTGAGAGACCCGTGGGGAGGTTAACAATGGCAGCTTTCATCTTGGTTTTGATTTTGCTCTTTTCCTCCCGGATTTGTCTGACTCTTTCTGACCCTTTTCTATGGGTCTCCACTGAAAGGTCCTTTAGACTTGTGGCAGGCTTTTGGGCCTTGCTTTGGGCCAATCCTATTTGGCTGAACTTTTGCCCACGGGGAGATGGGTAACTTTAAATGCTTAACTTAGTAACTATGTTCTGTGTCCTTTTTGTATTGTACCCTAATTGTATTAAAGTTCCTTTCCATTAAAGGTTTTATATGTTTGTCTTAATGCAGCAGATGGCAGAACCCATTCAGAGAGGGCAGGTTTAGGGGGTCTGGGGTGCTCCTCTCCCTGCCCTGTAACAATAGCATGCCCACCTACTGTTTTATGTCTTTGGCCTCTTGAGAAGAAGCAATGTGTGTCTCTCCATTACCAGGCTCCAGGATGTGCCGTACAGCGCAGCTTGAAATGGCCAGCGGGGGCTTTTCTCCTCCAGGTAAAAGTGCTGCTTTCATGACAGGAAAGGACTGAGTCATGTGTTGCTTGTTCCCATTCTCTCGTGCTGATGTGGAGCGGAGACTTACTAGACCCGAGGCGCTTCCAAGGCCAGAGCAACTACGCCTGTGAGTGGAGATCTCCTGAGATGTTCGAAATGAAGAGTTTTTCCCTCTGCCTAACCAGAAAACTGTCTGCCAGAACAAATGGAAGAAGTGGGACATTTTGGCAATCTTGCCAGATATTTGAAGATTTAAAAAGAAAATGAAGCACTAAATGAAAAGAAAGGAAAGTTGGAGAGAAAATCATGAGACTGATGATTTAAACTCACAGTTGGAAGAGAAAAAATTTGCGATTCTGAGATTTTGCTCTTTTTCTGGCGTTTGCATTTGTCTTGGTCCACTTGGGCTGCTGTAACAAAAATACCAGAGTGGGTGGCTTGTAAATAACAGCGACATATTTTTCAAAGTTCTGAAAGTTGGAAGTGTGAGATCAAGGCAGATTCTGTCTGGTGAACGTCTGCCTCCCGCTTCTCTATAGCTTCAAAGGGAGAAGATCTGAGGGAGCTCTCTCCATCCTCCTTTGTAAGGACTCTTAATCCCTTTCACAAGGATTCTGCCCTCGGGACCTAATTATGTCCCAAAGGCCCCACCTCCGAATATCATACCTTGAGGATTAATATTTTAACATAAGAATGGAGGGAAGGTAGACATTGAGACCATAGTAGCTTTTCTCTCTCAAATAGAACACTAAATCCAATTTAATATAGTAAATATCCTTGTTTTATTATAGCGTAGATGTCCTTGATTCTCTCACAGATCTTCCAACTATGACTCCTGAAAGTCAAATAAGAACCACGATGCACAAATAATTATATTAACAAAAGATGAGCAAAAAGACAGATTTGCCTTACCAAACATGAATATATATTACAAAGGAGACTGAAAATTTAAAAAATGGGCAAAGGATGTGAACAAGCAATTTACAGAAAAGGGAGGACCAGGTGGCTAAAGAAGCACATGGAGAGATGCTCAAACTCATCAGAAACCAGAGAAATTCAACTTGAGTCAACAATAAAGTATCACTTTACACACACAGGAATGTCATAGTTGGAAGGTTGGATAATGCTTGGGTTGCATGGATCTGGAATGAGAAAATTCGTGTACTACTGGTGGAAGTGTGGCTAGGCACACCCGACTGACATGCAACATTACACCTCCTCCTGCAGGTATAGAGTGGGAGCGGAGGAGACCTTAGTGTGGACAATTAAGATGCAAGAGAATACATAGAATACTGTGCAACAGAGAAGCATGGTGTAATATGGATCTATCTTAAAAACATGGGACGTAGTGGGGGGAATCTAAACAACAGAGGGAGGGTCATAAAATGGCATCACTTAGACAAAGTTAGTATTTGGTATTGAATGCCATAGTACACATTTACATGTATGTGTACAGACTCAAGAATACATACGAAGCACATTAGAGTGCCTGCCTGTGGGGGGAGGGGACACAGGGCATCCAGGAGCGAGGCTGGACCTAGTGAGGAGTGCCTGCTGATGAGTGCAGAGCTCTGAGTAGACACTCTGCACCTGTGGTCCATAAACAGGTAAGAGAGGAAGAAAAACCCATTGTGTATAAAGGAAAGTTCCATGTTTGGCATCTATTTTAAGATTAAATGAAAACAAATTTGGGAATTTATTCTAAAGAGATGTTGGTGAGTCTAGTAGGGGTCGGAGCACTAGATCTGAGGGGTGCTGGCAGAGGTTAACCGCGTCTCCACCATCTTGATTGTTTCCGGCATGTCTTAGAGAACTGAGGCCCAAGGTCATTTGAGAGCTGGTAGTTAGAAAACGATGTCCTTTTAAGCATATAGCAAGAGCTGGTCATTTTGAGGGTTTTAACACCAAACAGATAAATGAGAGAAAGAACTAAAAGACCTCACTTTAAAAACTACAGAAAATGTAAAAGAGAGAGAAGAGCAAAACTGAAAAGGATTAGGTTAGGACTGATACAAATTTGTAATTTAAAAATTTTGTTCATCTTTAAATTTTGTGCTGGAGAAATGCTATATTAACATTTCTTTATAAATCTTTTAAGTTTTTTTCTCTGTAGGAATGATCCACATGCTATTTAATTTTATTCTTCAACAGCCCTGTGAATGAGATATTGTAACCGCACTTTACAGAAGGAAAAAAACTTGAAATGAAAGGATGAGTTACTTTCCCAAAGCCACAAAGGCAGGAAACAGAGAAGGATTCCGCCCAGGTAAGGCTGGCTGGCTCCAAAGTACCTGATCTTTCTAATGCTATATAGTAGAAGGAAGTTGAGTGTAATTCCACTGGTAAATACACGATAATATGGTATACTTTTGACATGATAATATGGTATGCAGTATTCTGTGTGGGGCAACGAATCATTGTATTTTGAACAAAATGGAATTTAATACCAGAAATAATTGCTTATGAAATCATTGGAAGGGTTGGAATCCCAGAAAAGACTCCTGTAACACTGAAGAAATGACATGACAATCATGGAGGAGGGAAGGTAGAAGGTTAGGTAGGGCAGGAAACACCTCAGTAACGAGCCAAGAATTAGGAAACCAGACCAGAAAGTTGTCACCACCACCAACATTGTCCCTGAACACCCAGGAAGCTGGCGGTCACACTGGAAAGCTGTGTGTAGCTGCTACCTGTACTTCAACTGCCTCTCCTGGAGATGGAATTGGACCTTGTGTCTTTGTGAATGACTTATCAGCAAAAACTAGTCAAAGTATCTGGAAGGAGGCTTATGTCTCATTTCTATATCCAACGTGCATAACTTAACTAGTCCAGAACTCCAACTGAAAGGGAGTCTGGGAGGTGTAGATTTTACCTTCCAGATGCTATAGCAGGGGGAGGCACATGAGAAAGGTGTGGCTTGGGGCAGGGAGTCTAGCATGGGCATCATTTTATTTGAAACTCTAAAGTTATGCCACTAGAACTAAGAAAGTCATGAACTAATATCTTAAGCTCAAGAATATCATACTCCCCACCTGAATCCTGCAAGACTGTCATCTATTACCACCTGCTAGCAAAATATAAAAATATAAGACAATCACTAAAGAAAAAATAATCATCCTGAGTATTGACCCAAGTGGAGATTGTAGAAAAAAGAGTAGTCACTAAAAATTCCAAACAAAGTCCAAAACCTCAATGGGAAGGTCAGATAGCAAATTAGACATAGTGGAAGCGATATTAGTGAAATGGGAAATAGAAGTGAGGAAATCACTCAGATTGAAGCACAGAGACACAAAGAGATGGAAAATAAAGAGATAAGGTGAAGAATCATATAAAATTAATGCCATAATGAATACAGGAGCTGCAGAGCAAGACAACTCAGAGAATAGAAGAAAATATTTGGAAATAATTGCTGGAATATTTTTAGACTTTGTTAAAGACATTCATGTTCAGAGAGCCAAGCAAACTAGAATTTAATAAAAACTTACTTCCTAGAACACCAGAGACAAAGAAAACAACAAAAGCAACTAGCAGAAAGGGTAGATCGTTTTTAAAGGAATAACAGATGGATGATAAACTTCTCAGCAATAGTGGCGGTCAGAAGACATACATTAATATCCTAAACATGTGGAAGGGTAATAACTATACCAAAAATTCTATGCATAGATAAACTATCACTCATGGAAGCAAATAGAGATTGCAGTTGTGCAGAGACTAAGGGTTTACCACTCTACAAGCCCCTCATTCAAAGATATAAAAGATACAATCCAGAAAATGGAAAATTCACTCCCTGAGGGAAGAAGATGCAAGAAAAGATGGTGACCAAAGAAACTGAAGTATCTCGCCTAGTTCTAAAATAATTTCTGACTTAAAAAAATAGAAATAATAACAACTGTTTTGAAGCAGGGAAAATTAAAAACAACCAAGAAAAGTAATAAGAAATGGTAACACAGAGGATGTTTAAATAGTTAACACCTTCCTAGGACCTTGTTTTGTTAGGAAGGAGGGAGGGGATGCTGATTAACTCTGTTTGGTCAGGACACGCCTAGAGGAGCTCCTTAAGGTTAGAGGCAAAATGTATCCAAGGACTCCTCACCACCTTTCAATAATAAGAACTTGTTAGTTCTGTGTGAGTCTCACATGAATTACTGAGCCCTCAGTGTGGAGGACAAGTAGTACATTTTAAAACTAAAGACTTTCTTATTTTAGTCTTAAGTAAATAGGAAAAACAAGGAGGAAATGGACATTCTTCCCTGTTGGAGACTAGCTAGCTCAACCTTTGTTTGGTGTCTTCCAGCGGCTGGAAAGAGTCACAAAGCAAGTGGCCCTCAGCCTGAACTGCCTATCAGGCATGGTCTTGGGAATGGTGTGCACTGAGCCAGGAAGGCCGGAGAGGAGAGCTCAGATCAGACTGGCACTTTCTCTTTGCTTGAGTGAAGACTTAATATTCGGGGGGTGGGAGGGGGGGCAGTGTGGGAAGTGGGCCCTGTCCAGCAGTGGCCAGACCAGCAGTCCACAGGGGCAATTCCTGACCCTGGTCTCATGAATTGCCCCTGTGAACGCGCTCCTGTTTGGGACCCAGTCACACGACTACCTGTTTAGTTTGCCCATTAGGAAGACTCTGTCACAAGGTCTTCCGGTGCACCAAGGGCGCTGCTCAGGGTTGACCCTCCTTGTTCTTGAAATAAAAATACTAGTGACCCAATTTTCACTCACAGCTCTGCACTTGGCACAGTGGTTGGTGGTTGCCCTCTGGGGTCACTCCCACATTCAAGTGCTGGTCCCCTCCTTTCTGGCAGTCGGTCTCAAAGGGCTTTGTGAGCACTCAGTGATCCAGGCTATGTAGCATACACAGAACTAGCTAGTTGTCGTTACTGGAAGGTGGGCAGAATAAAACAACGGTGATCTGAACTGGGCAATCTGGGTTAGAATCCTGTTTTAATTCTCAAAAAGCAATCTACCTAGAGCCTCAGTTTCCTCATGAGATGGAGATAAAATCACTTGGTCCTTGGATTTGTTATGAGGATGAAGCGAGGCAAGACACATGAAGAACTAGCACAGAGTTAGCCCAGCTTCTACACTTGGAGGGCTCAATGATAAAAACGAGATTCATGATGTTCCTTTAGGAAATGGAAGCTTGGGAGGTAAAGGGACATGTCCAAGGTCGCCCAGCCAGTAAAGTCCTTGAGAGCCATGGGTGTCACTGTGTCCTTGGAGGCCGAATGTCCTGGAATTTCATTTGTGTGGTGAACTAAGAAGCAAGATCTGTTCACAGCCTGAACACCTTATACTTTTGGCCTGTAGATGCCATCCCAACTCAGGATAAAGCCTTTGGGTTCATTTCAGAAGAGTGGATTTCAAATTTGGGGACATAGGTAGACACTTTGCAGAAGTGGGTCTGGAATGAGGCTGTTCTTTTGGAAGGATAATTTGAGACACAATAGAAGGGAAGGGAAGCTGTGAGAAGGGAAAGAAACAGCAAGCCTTTGGGCCAGGGACCTGACAGGGAACCGAGGGACAAGCTGGAGGAGAGGCTTCTGGAGCGAGGGGCTCTGTTCTCCACCCCCTGCGAGAGGCTGTCCCTTCAGCTCTGAGAAACCAACAGAAAGCTCTACCTGGTTTGTGCTCCTCGGATTTTTTCCAATTGCCATGTGGAACTGCCAACATTTTCCACATTAAGAACAAATCAAAAGAAATTTTTCACTAAGCATGAGTTAGTGGAAGAGAACGAGAGCAAATCAAATTCATGCAAAAATAGAGGAAATTAATTTTTAAAAAGTCCAACCAAACACCCTGTAATTTTCAGTGATTTCCTTTCAGGGAAACTGTGACCACTGTCACTATAAACAAAGCAGAGAATAAATAAATAGAAAGGGAAAGAAGGTTGTGTTTTTTTCTCTGTGCCTCCCTGATGGATGGTTTATAGAGGCCTCGGGATAAAAGTCAGTCTCTAATCGTTCCCAGATGGCGCCCGCCTCTGCCCGGCTTCTTCTTCGGTGTTTCCCCGAGCCTCAGGCCCGGCCTGCCAGCCACACCAGTGGTGTCGGGAGCTGGACCCTCAGCCCCTGGTCTGTGGCCACAGCCAATGCAGGGGGGCAGCTGAAGGTCAGGAGCTGTCGGGAGTGAGGGGGGGCACAGAACCCCAACACCACTGTCATGGCAGCCACAGCCACTCGAACCAGCCTGTACCCTCTCCCTCCAGAGCGGTTCCTGGGGTCTGGGTGTTGCTGGAGGTGGGGCCCCATCGAGGACTTGTGCACCTTGTTTTTCTCGAGTTAACTCCCTCAGCTGTGCTCACTGCCATCATCTTGAGGCCACTGAACCACAGGGAAGAGGGCGTGACTGGAAAGAGCTCCTCCGTATGAAGGGGCCCCAGGTCCCTCCTGGGCCCCCGGGCGTTGCGGCAACTGGACCACATATTGTAAACAGACTTGACCCCTTCTGGCACCAGGCGGGGTGTTTGTATAATTAAGGGACCAATATCACTTCATCTTTGTTTCTGTGAGGCCGGGGCTGGGATGCCCATGGGTTGCCCCCCAGCTTGTGTTGCTACCCAAGCACCTCAGCAGTGAGCCTGCTTTATTTAGCTTGTGATTCCAGGGTGTTCACCTGGGGAACCTCATCCACCTCCTTCCCTGCTCCAGCCTCTGCCCCGACCCTGGAGGAAAGCTTGGAGTGCCTCATGGCTGGGAACTTTCTGAGTCCTCAACAGCTGGAATTTAGCAGAAACGGAGGCTGGACATGGAGCCAGGTTCTGAAGCTCCATTCTCATCATCTTGGCTTCCCCAGTGACCATATTTGAGGAACTTGGGTGCTTTTACAAGACCAGACATTCACTGTACAAGAGAAGACAAAAGGCTTTCTCTACCAAGAACTAGAAAATAACTTTTTAGTTGTTGAATATCTCTTGCACAATAAGTATCATGATGAGTTAGCGTAAATGAATCAGAAACAGATGGGTAAAATTTATCTGAAATACACAGAATTTCGACCCAGAGGGAAGGGGTGTGGGGGGACATTTGGGGTTTCTATGAGCACAAAACACAAAGAAAGGCACTTGAGCCACTTGATGGACCCAGCCAGCCAACTGAGAAGCGCAGCCCGAGACATGGCCACCCTCCACGGGCGTAGCTATCAGGCACCCCAAGCTGCTCTCAAGTTTCTGAAGCATGGCTTCTGAAAATGAGCGTTCCAATTTCCACTCTACCTTCTCCTAAATACTCCCATGGAGCACATTGCCCCGTGGAAGATGGAAATTATTTTGGAGATAACCAGTTGCTGGGTTTGGCATCCATTCTGCAACAGTTACATGTGTGCACAGAGACCCTGATTGGTAGGGTAGGCGTGTGCTGGGGGCGGGCAGGGGCGGATGCATCAGTGGTTTCAACAAGAATGCAAAAATACTATATTTTGTGACAAAGTTGCTCCAGGGTAGGCAGATTGCTCACAAATCGGTTACAGATTTCCCTGAAATATGTAAGGACTTCCACACAGAAGAAAGGGAGTCTGGGGCCCAAGTGCGTAGGGGGTTTTGCTGAGCTCAGATGTGGGAATAGAGTTGGAGATGATGACCGGTCCCCGTGGTGGCCCCTGAGCCCTCCCTTGGCCCTTGACCCATGTGGCCGTGGTGCTGGATGCACATGGGCGCTGGGGGCTGTACAGAGTTCCCTAGAGCTGCTGCTCCCTGGGTTGTTTAGTCTTCCCTGAGGTGTCAGTTCCTACAAGAGCGGCCTCAATCCCGCTGCACTGTCCCCAAGCGGCTCTTTCACTGTGAGACAGCAGTGCAGTCTGGGGCATCACATTTTGAAAATGAAGCCAACCTGAAAAGTGATTGGGGATCACTGTCGCGGTGTTAAGGTTTTCCTGAAAATTTAGACACTCCACCAGAGGCCCACCCGTGGTCCTTCCTAGACAATCAAAAGCTGAGTTAATTGATTAGTTCACACCAAGCACTTCTAAATGAGGGGTCCTTATTTCTGTGAACACAGAAATATTCTTATCTCAGCCCGGGGCAATGGCATCTGCTCAAGGTGGAAATCTCAGATACTGCCTTGATTGTTCCATCCAGTCTATTTGGAAGCCTTGGAAGCCTAACTTTCAAGTTCAAAGTTATGTGACTCTAGCCACTGGCACTGTCCCTTGCAGGCTCCCAGCAACTTCTGCCTGGGCAACCTCGGTCACCTCCAGGTGGCCTCTGCCATCTCCACTCGCTGAACTTCATGACTTTCTTTCACCCCATCCTCCACACAGCTGCTCCAGGAGTGTTTTTTTTTTTTCCCCTCAAAATGTAATTCAGATCATGTTATTTCTCTGCATAAAACTGCTTAGTGTCTTCCCATTGTACTTACAATTAAATCCAAACTTCTCACCGTGGCTTTCAAGATCTTGCATGATCTAATCTTTAACTCCTTTCATTCTTCCTTCTGCAGCCTTCCTTCCATACCCTTCACCCAAAGTTCCCAGGGATCCAGTTATATTCCCTCCTCCAAGACACCTAAGGACACCTACAACTTTCTCAAGCCCTTCACACCCATCACGGCCTCCTTCCCGTGCTTTTGTCTCAGCTTCAATGTCTCTTCTTGTTTGTAATAATAATGACCCAAAAGCCCCACTACCCTCATGTCGGTCCATCATTGATGACAAAACAGAGTACAAAATAGAGAATTTCTCTCTATGTAGTTCTTGGCCTCTATTCAGGTTTCGACACTTGTTAGCGTAAGGCTGTATGTACACACACCTGCACACATTCACTGACATGAAAATTAACACACAACATGTACAGTAACACTTGATTCTGGCAAGCAACGTGCTAGGAAAGAGGGGTTCTCGGGACAGAACTGGGGCTTACATATTCTCACATGAAAAATCCAATGTAATCTTGGAGCTTCCTAGCCCAGGAAACCCTGCCAGGGGCAGGGAGGGGGTTCTGAGAGCAAAGGTTTCTCTGCTCTTTCCTGACCAAGGTTGGTGAGGATCCCGGGGCCCACGCCAGGTGGGAGGTGAGGAGGCAGGAGCCTTCCACTGCACAGGGGAGAAAGGACAGCCTTGCTTAAGCTAGACCGACTGTCTGGAGCAAGAAGGGGAGTAGGAGAGCTCAGATGAAGACTGATTCAGGACCGACCAGGAGGGGGGTGCCTTGCAGGCAGTACACTGATTCTTCTATGGCCCTGTCCCATTACAAAACAATAAATGCTCTTTTAGGAATGTCTAGCAATAAAATTACAGAACATTAAGATCTAAGAGAAGCGAATTTCCTAAAATTTCCAATCCAAAATAGCTACTGCTGCTATTCTGATGCATTATTCCTGCCTTTTCTGTATGCGGGAGCCTCTCTTCCTCCTTCCCTCCCTCCATCTCTCCCTCTCACCTTCCTTCCTTCCTTGACCCTTCCCCACCCTTTCACTCTCATGTTTCACAGCAGCCACCATACTACATGCACTTTTTTGTCCTGCTGTTTCAAAACATTTCACCAAAGCATTTTTAAGGCTGTTACGTAGTCACCGAGAATATCATTATTGGAGGGATGTAATTACATATGGTCCAATTTCTCTGTCTCCTATGAATGGGAACTGACTTCATTTTGGATAGTCAGTTATTACACATATAGCAGTCAGAACATTTTTTTTTTTGCATGAAGGATTTAGGGATTTCCTAGGCAAGATTAGCTGGATTCTTTCAGTTGGGCTAGTTATTTTAATAGGTGACTTCACCTTTATTTAGTTCATCATGGTCGGTAATCATTCTGAAACATCCCTCTGGACCTCCTATTGTTGTCCCTTAGATCATAACCTTCTAAATGACTGCAGGAAGTCTTACCAGTCTATAGTTGTGAAGGACTAATAGCTGCAAACTCCCTTTCTCCCTTCTTCCTGGGCACACAACTAGATCTACTTCCCGCTTTCTTTCCGGGAAGAAAAGTTGAGTTTTAGCCAGTGGGATGTGATAGGAAGTGAGGCGCCCCATTTCTAGGCCTCTCCACAAAGTCTCCCATGTGTCATTCTCCAGTTTTCTCTTTCAACTGGCTGCACAGTGACCCAGAGACCCTAGATAGTGAGCTGGGAAAAGGGGCTTGGTCCCTGAATGGCAAGGAAGGGAATTACTCTGCCTTTCTGAACATGTGTCCAGAATGGTTTATGTGAGCAAAAAATAAAGTCCTATTGTGTTGAGACAGTACAGTTTGGATCTATTTGTTGCAATCCGTTAGCCCACACTTTCAAATACAGGGTGCAGAGAGAGCCCCCTCCCAGTACTAATATCCAAGTTTTGATGACCCCAGAGCTCTGCCAGTATAAGTGCATGACCTCATGCCCTTCCCTCCCACAAGTATTTCAGACGTCCTGGCTGCCAGCGTGCAAAGGAACAGAACTGCTCATCTTATCAAACCACCTCAGTAAGGATGCTCTCCATTTCTCTAGGTGATAACAACACAGCTGTTACCCACAACACAGAGGTTGATCTTGGAGTCCATAGAGTCAGGGGCATGCTTTGAGTTCCCCAGGAAACTAGGGGGGCTCCACCTGGCCCATAGGACTAGGTATCTCCTCTGGGCGGGGCTCCTTCGGCCCAGACAGGAAGACCTATCAGCTGCTGGGTGCAGGGGGGCAGATCTGAATGGTGTGGCCCAAGGCAAAGACAAGGAGAACCAAAGCACAGTCGTCCTGAACCTCCTCATTGAGCAGCGGGGTGGGGAAGGCCGTGGCAGCCAGAGGCAGCAGGCAGAGAGAGCGGAGGTACAGCAGCACATCCTGGGGTTCTCAGGAGTCCCAAGGGAGGGCCTGTGACCTTGTTCTCTGGAGCTCAGGGGTCTTCAGAAGGTGCCAAATGTGTTTATACATGTGCCATGAAATAATAAAATGCTATTTCCTTAGCTGCCTGATTTAAAAGCCACATCAGTGAATGGGTAATAAAAATATTTCATATTCCACATGCGATGACAGTGTTCTCAGTGCCAATGTTCCTGCTAAGGAACTCTTTGGTTTTTAAAATTTTTTTAAGATTTATTTATTTATGCACACAAGAGCTGGGGTACAGGTCAGAGGTGTGGGAGGTGAGAAAATTCACCAGAGACAGAGTGGGGAGCAGAACAGGCAGATCTACTGAAATACACTGCTGAGGAGAGCAGTGGGCGAGGCATGAGAGGTCTGCTGTGCCATGTGGGTCAGCTCCTTGGACGGGAATCGAACTGGCGCTACTGAGCCACGGCTGCTTCACAGTGTGGCGCTCAACCCTCTGCGCCACCAGAGAGGCCTCAGAACCCTTTGCTCTTGATGATCTGACCTGCACAGCTTCACAGTCCAGGGGTCACTGGGGAGAGACGGCGATGGTGGCAAATCCCAGCTCTGGCCACTCCACAGGTCAAGGGCATGTCCCTCTCTTCCCTGTGTCTTACTTCGCTCTTCTGAAGACAGGGACACGGTGAGACCTGTCTCTCATGTACTGGGAGGACTGAATGACTCAATGCATGGGAAGTCACAAAATCATTAGGAAGATGCCTATTATCATAAGAAGCAGGCATTCTCTGACTGAATTATACAGCTTAACACAGGCTATGACCTTATATTTACCAGACACCTGAACCAAGTAAAATAGCTATCCAATTTGGAAAGCACTTTTATGCTTTGTTTTTGCTCCAGTTCTGGTTTTTATTTTCATTTCATATTCTACAGGTCCAATTATTTTTTCAAACTCGGTTTGCTGGGCTTTTGGAAAATCTTTGGTCTGGCTAGTGACAAACTCTGAAAACTAGTATTTGGGTTTGGTTTGGCTTTTCGTTGACAAGCACAACTTGGGCTGATCTGGGGTGCACTGCTGGGCTGGGTGCACAGCCATGTGATTCAGATTCTCTTCCTGTGCTGCTCACCCCATGTGCATGAGAAAAGAGAGCAGCAAAGCCCTGGGGTTAGCACATATGCAAATTTTGCAAGTTGCTGGGTGTCAGGCTGTGCATTAAATGTAATTCAGATCCTGGCATTTCTCTGCATAAAACTGCTTAGGAGAAACTCTCAAGTATCTTGAAACATGATAGCTTTGGAGGTCTCAGCACTGTACCTCCCACTCACACTGCAGGACCATCGTGGGGACTATTGGGTTTTATAAGCAGCCAGAGAGCATTACCCAAAACCCCCACAGGCATTTGGAAGACCCTGCAGCAGAACCTGGTCTTAACCTGAACATTCAGCAGCTGTTTGCTCTAAGTTCATGTCCATTGATAGATTTTAAATTCTGTCCTCACACTACTTGAGAAAGGCTGAATTTGTAGAAAATGTTGAACTCATCCACTGCAAAATTGCTTTTAGTTATATTTCCCCAAGTACTTTGAGCAGGGAGGTTAAGTGAATTTCCAGGTCACCTGATGGCACAAGAACCCTGGGGACTCCGACATCTGGTGTCCCACTCTAACCTCCAGGATGTCTTCACCTTGAGGGGGTGGAGACATTCTCAATAGAAATTTTCACAGTAAGTCTACAGTGATTCATCATCTTCTCACTTTCTTTTTGATGTTTCAAAAACAGAAGATCCAAAACACAGAAGAACAGTACGTAAGTGAATGTGCTGTGGTTTTATTTATAAAGCCAGAGCTAGTTTTTACCCCTGGAGCCCAGTTCCCCCATGATGTAAGCTCAGAGGTTGTCCATTATAGTAAGAACCCACATCTCACTGGTTCTGGCCTCTCTTTGTTCAGGAAGGATCTCAGTCCCCTCAGTACTTCTGGGGATTGTCCCCCTAGACACATTCTTGGAGTGGGGGGATGCAGCCCCTGTCTTATTGTTTGGGATTATCAAAGGCTCCCACTGTTGTGCTGCTTCCAGATTTGTGGTGGCAGCTAGGGCACAAGAGCAAGTTCTCGATGATTCGGGCAGACAGGGTGTCTTGCAACCTTCCCAGACTGTGTAGGAGGTTCATCGTCGGTTCAAGCAGTTTCTTCGCTGCCGTCACGGTATCCCTCACACTCCACCGCTCCACACCACCACTCCACACCGGCGTCTCCGGGACGCTAGCTTTATACACCTGGTGCGGTGCATCTACTTGCGCATGCCCACCCAGGCATGCGCACAGGTTTCCATCATCAGTGGTAGGAGGGCGGAAAGTCCTGATTAACCTTTTACCCTACACAGGGTAAAGGAAGGAGTCCTGGAGTCCTTGGTGGCATTTTTAAGCTTTTTTATTGCATCATTGTCTCGGAGGCGACCAGGTACACGGCAGGCAGGGGTGCCTAGCCCCAGGCGCGTCCTCACTCCCTGAGCTCTCCAGCCTCTGCTTCTACTGCTGTGCTTCTTTCTTCTCTGCTGCTCTCGTTCTTGCTCTTTGGCTGGTGTGTTCGTGACGCTGCCCTTATACACCCGTGTCTGAGCCCAGATGCACCCACTTGCGCATGCCCACTCAGGCATGCGTGCAGGCCCGCAGGTGTCCATCATCACACCAATGGCGGGAGGGTGGAAAAGCCTGATCACTTTTCTGTGACCCTACACAGATTTTCTTAGTGAAACATCTTGTTTGACCTCAGCCTTCTTTCTACCTTCTTAGGTCCCAGAAATGAATCCACGTGTGTTTCAGAAGGGACAAACCACAGCACAGATTTCAAGTGCAAACTCTTTAGAATTATGACTTCTCTCTGACCCTAAAGGATCAGTTTTAACTGGGTCAAGCTGGCTCCCAGGCGGTGGTCATCTCTTGGCTTGTGGTCTTCCAGGTGTCCTAGTTCCTTGGGTGACTTGCGGTTCTGAAGACCCTACCCGCGAGCTTCGCAGACACATGCAGAGTCCAAATTCCAACTTAGGCCTCCACCACTTGTCTTAACACGGTAACGGTGGCTGTGGGTAACAGAAAATCTCATGAACATAGAGCTTGAGCTATCAGTTCCTGATGGACTTAAATTGGCTGCAATAAATGCCATGTTTGTTATTTATTGTAAACTCCGAAGTGTTATGCAGATAGCAGACTAATTTGGCAAACATCACCCTGCTTGTTGTTATTTCACTGCAGTTTTTATTTGGGAAAGTTCGAAGAGCCCTATGACCTATGCTTGCCTTTGACCAGGCTGAATTACCTACTAACTAAATTGTGTTTCTGCTGACTACTTAAACTGTTGACAATAACTCACCCTGCATGAAGTGGTTCCTGAAACCTTTGAGGGTTTTTTCTTGTTTTCAGTTCTGGCTTTGCGAAGGCTTTCTAAAGTCAGTCCCTGAGCTGAATTTGGAAGCCCTCCTGGGGAGGGGTTCCACTGACCCTGTCTTTCAGAAAAACAGTGGTGTCCTCTCTTGTCCCACAAAAAACAGGTAATTTTGCCTGTTACCTGCCCTCAAAAACACTTGACAGCAAATCCTTGAGACGACCTCTCAAACCTTGGAGTCTGCCAGTTTGGGGCACAATTGCCTAGGGATAAGACTTATTCCTGGGGTAGATTGTCAGCCAACATAACCAATAACAATTCTTCCTGTTTCTTATGGGCCTTGAGAGGTAGTCTCCTCCCTCCCCTTGATTTTGGATTGACTTTGTAGAATTGACATTCTGGAACTCTAGAACCCAGGCTATTAGAAGCTTGGCTGCATCGCCATTCTGAAACTCTGAACTACCCTCATGTAAATCAGGTTACTGTAGGGTCAGAGAACTATCAGGTCTTTCCACCCTCCCACCACTGGTGTGATAATGGACACCTGTGGTGCTACGAGCACTCCAGGGTGGGCATGCGCAAGTGGGCGCACCTGAGTTGGACATGGGCTTAAATGGGCTGCGTCATGAGGACGCCAGAACCAACAGGACCAACAGTACTGACCAAAAGCAGCAGCAGCAGCAGTGGGAGAACAGAAGAGTAGCAAAGCAGCCAAGAGGGTGAGATGCACTAGGGGCTGGGAGGCCATGCAAGCCTCCCGCCGGCACCCATGCCTGCCATGTACCTGATGCCACCTCTGATGTAGAGATCAATAAAAAGCATAAAAGTCACTGAGGGCTCCAAGACTCCCTTCCTTTACCCCCGTCTGCTACAACCATCCCAAACCTGCCCAGTGCCATCCTTTCCTGCCGCTACAGTTACCTTCCAGAGAGAAAGGCTCCATCGGTTGTGGGTTGTTTCGGCTATAGCAGCTGAAGGGCCAGGCATGTGAGTGAGCCTTTCTTAATTTATTCCATCTCAATTGGGTCTTCAGACTGTAGACTCACATGCAAATAAATGATTCTTTTTTAAGCTACCAAGTATGGGGTGACTTGTTAGACTGATACACCCACCATCTGTAGCTAGCTGAGCATTGCTTTGAAACTTACTGGGAAAGTATAAGCAAATTAGTGAAACGGGACGGAGGATGCTCTGACTGAAACAGGGAGCGGGGGACAGTCTGAGGCCAGAGAGCCCCCCAAAAGCTCCTAAAGGCCAAAAGACCACAAATCAGAATCAAGGGCTATAGCAACAGAGGCTATAGCCAATCAGAGGACAGTGCCCAATACAGGTCACTGTCTGTGTGTTCTCACCCATGCGCACAATTGCAAGGGACCTCAGGCTACAGGAACAACAGTCATGGGGTTTATTTACAAACAGGGGGAAACAAGAATGCTAACGTATCCACAAGAGGCTGGCTGCTTCATCCGGACAGTGTCAGTGTTGGCAGTCACCGGTCACCAGTTCTAGGCAGCACTGTCCAGTAGCAGTGACCACTATGGGCCTACAGAGGTAGTGATTCCAGTGTTACAGCTCTTGTGAGTTGTTGGTTTATACCACCAATAAACAGCTTTTTGAGACACCAGGCCCAGGGCCTTTGGTGCTCTTTCCAGTCAGTGTCACAGACAGGACTGAGTCCTAGTCCCTACAAAGTCCTTCAGTCTCTCTCCCCTCCTTAGAGGGCAGCTGCTGGAGGCTTCCATTCTTTCTTTGAAGGCTGGAACCATCTTCTCCTCTTCCTCTGCAGGAGCTCTTCTTCCTCTGCTGCTTCTTCGGACCCCTTCTTCCTCTGGGCTACTGTTTCTCCGTCTGCTCCTCCAGGTCGTTCCGAATCCCAATCTGTTCCCCATTCCAAGCTAATGTATTCCAATGCTCCCTTCAACCCTGCCTTATAGTCACTTTCAAGGTGCCCCCCCCCCAACAGTCTGATTGGTCCATTTTCCAATCCTGTACCTGATTGATCCATTTTGGCCTGTTCCAGAATTCAGGAAGTGTAATTTACAAGAGGGGCTCTGCTACCACTGACTTGTGGTGAGAGGTGGAGTCCTGGCATCAATCAACCCACAGCTCACACCCAATTGGTCCATTCCATGATCCAGGCAACACACTATAAATAAAAGGTTTCTGAGGAAGGATTGCCACACTAACTGCAGGGGAGCCAGAGACCACTCCTTCTGCTGGCTGTAGCCCGGTAAAAATTTAACATTAGCATTAAGAACTCAGTGGCCTTGTGGGGAAAAACAGATGAAATCTCAATCTCTCCTTCTAGAACTTTCCAGTTCAGAATGTATCTAAAGCCCAGACTATAATCTAGGGACATGAGTATGCAATAACTTCCTGAAATAAAACTGGTGAGGAGGTAGGGGGGAAGTGTCCCTCATTAGTGGTCACAGAGCTTCCTGAACTAAGGCAGTAGCCACAGACAGAGAGACTAATTCCCTTCAAAGTTAGTCTCCTCTGAGAAAAGCCAAAGTGACATATTGGAGTTTCCTTGATATATGGGGAAGAGGAAGGGAAGAGAAGGTGGGGTTTGAGTCAGAAAGACTCAACACACTGCAACCCCAAGCATCACCATTGAGACAATATGGGTGTGTGTGTGGGGGGGTATATTTTGACTCTCAAATAGTAAAGTCAGAATTCCCAGGTGTATCACTGTTACGATTTTCATCTTGAGATATTCTATCCTGAGAAGGAAAAAAATCTTGAAAAAACAAACAGTAACAAAAATTGTAAAGAAATATCCTCCCATTTACAAGCAATGCCACTTGTTCTTTCCAAATGTATATTGTGTGTAGCGTAAGACAAAGAAATAATTTTTAGCATATGAGGATTATTGTTCATAACATTGCCACAACCTGGAGTTTGAAAATAAGCTAAGCTCTTTCCCTTACTGAATACATGAATGGTTAAAACACGGTTCGGTTTTGTTGTTTTTAACAAGGGTGCCAAAGATGAGTGATTTTTTTTTCCTGTTCTTTTGCAATTTTTTTCTTTTCAGAAATCAACAAATCAGAACACACCTCCACCTCACTGAACTTGAACTCCAAACGAATGCTTACGGGAGACAGAGTTGACAGCCTGGGGACCAGAGGGTCCCATTAGCAGTCGTCCACACCCATTACCCTGTCTCTCTGGATTTCCTTTCATGCCACAGTTCCAACACTCTGTGCAAAGGGAACTGGCAGACAGATTCTGAAATTTGCATGCAGATCCTTCTTGATAGTAAAAATGCTTCAAGATGTGGCTGGGAGGGCTGGCGGTTGACTTCTGGGCTTTGAAAGGCCCTTCTGGTCTCAGCCTCAATTCTCACGGTAGACTAGTACCAACAGTCAGCCCTCTGGGCAGCTCCACCCCTCCTCTCCCTTCCACTCCTCCTGAGCAGGGTTTCCCAGAAGGGACCACGTGACCCACAGGGGACACTGGAGGTTAAGGCTCTCAGAGGAGGGGGTGGGGAGCAAGGGGCTGCAGACTGCCTGAAGATGGTGGATTGGCAAATCCTGTTCAGTGACTCTTTCATGGCATCTGTTCATCCAATAACCAAAGATGAACTTGGGGCAAAGGAAAAGAATTTTATCCGCTGGGTGAGTCTCCCCCTTTAGCTTCAGTTGGTCTAGTTTCTAGAAGGGTCTCAATACAACCCAGTTTCAAAGAAAAAAGCCAAGTTCTTTTCTGTCTGTGAACCCACTCTCCTCAGGGATTTCATGCTTGGGTACCAATTTTCATCACACCTCTCTCACCCCAACCGTGATCCGGAGAGAGGATTGGGTGAACAGCTGCACCTGTCACGTCTGCCCTAGGCAGGTCCTCAATCTTTTCTGGCTGCCTCCTCTCAAGTGCTGCCAATCTGAGGACAAGTGAGAACGCGTGAGAGCCGGTGGAAGGGTCTTAAAGGTGAATCCAGGGCATCCCATCTGTGCCTGCAGTGGTCTCAATGCCATGTATTTTGTTGTTGTTGTTGTTGTTTTTTAATCAAGACACGAAGAAATCTGCACAGTAAACCTGACAGTCCTCCTTAAAGGGGCCACCACACCCTTAAACCAGGCCCTAGAAGCTTAGCGCACCAAAGGCCTTGGGTGTGCTTGTGCAACACGAGCGGAGCCCCTGGGCAGACAAGCTTAAAAAAAAGTGTTGGCGCGCAAGAGGCTTGCTCACGAGCACTCATGCGCACAGGTAGGAGGGGCCGGCACTTGGGTGGTGCTTGAGCTGCACCCAGACGTGCTCCTGCACCCTCGTGGTCCTCCTGGCAACGTGCCTGGGTCCTCTGCATCAGGCAGTGCAGTGGGTGGGAAGGGAGGTAGAAGTCTGGACCTGAGGCCCGGCCACAGAACGGAGGTCTGGAGCAAGGAAAGTAAGTGGAGGGAAACCTGCAGCCTGAGCGGGTCCTGAGCATTGACTGGCTCACGTCTGGAAATGAACCGTCAGAATGCCTGCAGACAGTAGCACAGAATTCGACAGAGCTCCGTTTTCTGCGTTTCTCTTTAAGACTGTCAGGATCTCCATGACCTAGTCTTAGCTGGCCTCTTCTTTCCCCATTTTCATACCTCCCCTTGCACCTGCCCACCGCCAACTCTAGGCATTTCCCTGGGAGCAGGCTGACACCCCTGGGAACTGTACCTTGGATGATGTCTCAAGACTGGCAGAGCCATCTGGGAAGAACTAAGAGTGGGGAACCACTGCCTGGCCAACTGGTCATCTGGCAGAACCCACTGGGTGTCCTGCTTTGCTGTCCAGCTGTGTCTCTGTGTTTAGAATTCCCCCAGGAAGAGTTTTGTGCTTCAAGGCCTGGCTTCTCCCCTGGCATTGCCCTTTCCTGGCGGTGTCATAAGTCATTGACGTCTCAAACCCAGTAAGATGGGTCTGCTTTTGAGGGTTGTAGTGAGCATTGAAAGGACAAATAGAATCAGTCTTTGACACCCTGCAGAACTGTAAAAGCCATTGCCAGTTTGCTGTTTGGTTGCCATGGTCATTATGCCACTTTCTGGGGATCCGCTCATATTCCAGAACAGCCAGCAACCTTCACTGGCTATTCTGGTGGGACCCCTCCCAGGCTGGGCAGTGTCCCCCATGTGCCAGCTAGAGTAGAGTATGTGGTGGCCAGTTCAGGCACTGGGAAGCCCAAGCTCTTTAGACCTCTTCTTCTGAGGCCACACGATGGGCTGTGGAAAGGATGGGTTGGACATGCCTCAGATGGGCTCAGCGAACTAATGTTATTTAAAAACATATTGATGTCGGACCTCCCTGGTGGTGCAAGGGCTTAAGTGGCAGCACTATGAAGCTATCTGCAGCCACTGCAGCAAGAGTTCGATCCCTGGCCAGGGAGCTGACCCACATGGCGCGGTAGACCTCTCCTGCCTCGTCTGCTGCTCCCCTCAGCAGTGTATTTCAGTAGACCCATCTGTTCTGCTCCCTACTCTGTCTCTGGTGAGTTCTCTCACCTTTCCACACCTCTGGCCTACACCCCAGCTCTTGTATGCATAAATAAATAAATCTTAAAAAATAAAAACATAATGATGTCCTATATTTGTGCTATCAAGTTTGAAATGCCCTTTCATCAATATCTAATTTAATTCTGAACAACCTTACCAGTTAATATTTTCCTCATAATAGTCCCATTTATTATGTGGAAACTGAGGCACAGAAAGGTTACAAATTGCTTGGGTCATGGAATCTTTTTGTGTCCTGTTCAGGTTCCCAATCATAACAGCCTCTGGGATTTGACTAGGGTTGGGGTTAAAGAAGAACCACCACAAAATGTGATAGACAGTAGCCATCCAAACGTGAGAGTGCCTGGATTCTTTTGGAAGCATCCCATGTAAGAGAAGGCCACTTCTGGACCCTCAGAGTTACCATGGCCTGATTTATAAATGGGTCTAAAACTATGTGAGAGCTGGGGTGCTGGGGCGGGGCTGGGGCAGTGGTCCAGGACCACATGAGAGAAGACCTGGGGATAGCTCAGGGTCAGGGGCAGTCCCTGATGACCCACCACAGGTGCCATCACGTCTACTCCAGCAAACCAGCAAATCCTGCAGGTCCTTACCCAACATTTCCACCCCTGCCTCCCATGGCCCCTGGCAGAGATGAGATTCCAATTTAGCCAGTTTGAACTGGGAGCGGGGTACAATACCAGTTGTGAATGTGACTGGGGTCGGTGTGGGGGGAGCAAAAGGTGGCTGACACCCTGCCATTCCTGAGACTCTCCTACAAGATAAATTGACCCGTGCCCTTCACAATTGTCCAGTGTCCAGCTTGGATGGTCATTCCTGGAGGTCAAAGATGTGCTTTTTTCTTAGCAGAACTTGATAGAATTATTTTTGTGTGGTTTTAGAATACATTAAAATTTTCCAGGAATGCAACCAGTCCATAAATTCAGGTGGTGCTTCCACAGTGCCCATAATGTAGTTGCCATCGGCCCCCATGGGCAGATGGGGCTGCTGGTTGTGTCTGCAGCCCCTGGCACAGGGTCCATTCACAGGGCAGTGCTGTGTCTCACCAGGGGTGCGGAGTAGCTGAACCCTCACCCAGTTGTGTATGGCAATGCAGACTTATTTATTATAGATTGCTTTCCTTTTTTTTTTAAAGATTTATTTCTTTATGCATACAAGTATGGGGGTACAGGCCAGAGTTGTGGATTTATTTCTTTATGCATACAAGTGTGGGGGTACAGGCCAGAGGTGTGGAAAGGTGAGAGGATCCACCAGAGACAGAGTGGGGAACAGAACAGGCAGATAGACCGAAATACACTGCCGAGTGGAGCAGTGGGCGAGACAGGAGAAGTCTGCTGCGCCTTGTGGGTCACCATCCCAGTGGCAGGGCTCAAACTCATGCTGCAATGGCTACAGTTTGCTTCATAGTGCGTTGCTTAACCCATTGTGCCACCAGGGGGGCCCCAATTGCTTTCCTTTCATTAGCATTAAGATATTGACCTTTTAAAAGTGTGCGTATGAATACATGTTTCCTTGTCCTTTCTGGACAGTAAGGGACATTATGAAATATTTGTAGTGGAGAAGAGGGAATGCACCTGATAGGCTTGAAAATCCCTGTTCTCAGTAAATGGCAATTTCCTTCTTTACCTAATAATCGTTGGTTTTCAGGGCTGGAAGAGACCTTAAAAGGTCACCTGTCCTGCCCCTTCACCCCTGTCCTCCCATCCAGTGGTGAAATCCCTGTGTTTGGAGCCCGGATGGAAAACCTTCATGCCCCACTTCCCTTCCTCCTGTGATGGGACAGTAGGAGATGGGCCTGTTTGGTAAGGCCCAGACATAGCGAGCTCTTCAGGTCTTTTGGGGAGGCATTGTAGATGCGGGGGACCAAGAGCCACTCAAGATGCTGTCTACTTACAGCTCCAGGCACCCACTCAATAGAGAACCTGGACCTAGGTTCCAGATGGAAGTTCTCTCTCTCAAAGGCTCAGCCGTATCAGGGATTGCAGAAATGCCGAGTCGGTGGATACAGGCCTCAGAACGTGTCTTGGTGCCTGAGTTCCATTTAGTGGCCCCTGTGGGCATCCAAGTCTCATGAAACAATCAGAAATAAGTAAATAGGGAGGCTGAGGACAATACAAAATGACAACATGACAAAGTGAAGTTGTCCACTCTTAGCAGTTTATGCCACAGTCAGGCATCTATTGCCCCACAATCTAGGATGAAGGGAGCTGTCAGAGGGGAGCTGCAGCCAGGCCAGGCCCATTGTTTCTGCTGACTCCATGTTCTCGAAGGAGAGGGCTCTGAAGAGCAGGGCTTGGAGGACCCTTCCACATGCTGAGACGCTCTGCTCCACCGCTGGACCACGCCATCTTCTCCCAGCCTTCTTCCCCACTGCCTGCTCCACCCCGTGAGCCCACAACCCCCTGTCCTGTCCCCTGCCTGTGTCCCTTCCATTGGGGGCTGGCCAGCCTCACCCCACTCGCTTCCCGCCCGCCCCTCCCCATGCGGCTGACACAGAGCCCTCTGTCCTCCTGTGGAATGCAGTAGCAATTCTGAGCGTGGTGCTGCACAAGAAGTCCAGCTCTCCCTATAAACTTTTTATAGCTTAGGAAAATAAACATGTGGTTTAAGGTCTTTGCATAGGCAGTGCTCGCCGAGTTTAAGCTTGCTTTACAGAACTATGAAAGAAAATATTGGTAGAGCTAATACATTTCCGAGCCAACCAAGGGACAGTAGTCCAGAAATTTCAGGGAGGGTCTGATGATTTGGGAGAAAAAGAGGCACTATCTCTGCAGCTGTTATTCTTCTCCCACTCAGAATTTGTGTGCCGGACGGATGCAGCCAGGCTCTGGCTACTGAGTTCCCCGGGGCAGGGAACAGCAAAGGAATGGGGAGTCACGGGGTTCCCTGTTGCTGGGCAGGCCCTTGGAGAAGGCATTGCAGGTGAGGAAGCAGAGTCCGTGGCGGGAAAGTGGAGGAAGTGACCTGCTGAGCCCCATAGCCCACGAGAGCCGAGGACCAGCATCGCACTCAAGCTGCTCTTCCGACATCTGCTGCGTGCTGGCTGGGGACGTGGGAGAAAGGAGCCCACTCAGTGCATGTGTGCATGGAGCAGGGCTCCATGGGGTAGGGAGGACTTCAGGGACCATGGTTGATGGTCAATTTCTGGGTTTCTGGAAGAGCAGAGACCTGGGAGGAGGGAGAGTGACAGAGAGGTACGACTGGAACACGGTATAGTAACAATAAATACAGCAATAAACACTACTCTTGTTATCATCTATTAAGCATTTTTCCATGCCAGGACCCAAAGTCACCCCCGTTGAGCCAAAGCCCTGAGAAGCCATATTACAATCCTTGTTTTGCTGCTGAGAAAAATTGCTGGTCACTTGCCCAGACACTGAGCTAGAGAATGACAGAGACAGGAGTCAAAGCTTGGCTGCCTGACCCCAAAGCCTGTGCACCTGCCAGACAACTTGCAGGTGCAGGTGACAGAAAAAAAAAGTGGGTTGTTTTATTTTTTATTTTTTTAAAGATTTATTTATTTATGCATGTAAGAGCTGGGGTCTAGCCCAGAGTCGCGGGAGGTGAGAGGGTTCGCCAGAGACAGAGTGGGGAGCAGAACAGGCAGACTGACTGAAACACACTGCTGAGGGGAGCAGCGGGCAAGGCAGGAGAGGTCTGCTGCACCATGTGGGTTAGCTCCTTGGCCAGGGATCGAACTCGTGCTGCTGTGCCGCAGATGCTTCAAAGTGCAGCGCTCAACCCGCTGTGCCACCAGGGAGGCCCAAGTGGGTTATTTTAAATTGGGTAAGTTTGAGGACACTGGGGTCAGTCAGGCAGAGCTAGAATTCTAGGTCAGAGCTGAGCACCAGAGTGGAGCGTAAGGATTTTGTGTCACCTGCTGAAGAGTTGCTAACAAAGCTAGGGAATTCCCAAATGAAGAGAGGGGTGCTGGGGCAGGTGCAAACCCCAGGCACGTCGGCCTGATGGGCAGGCGGAAGCCTCCTGAAACATTTCAGGTCGTGTAAATGTCTCCCAGTAAGCAATGGGTCAGACGATGAAACACAGGTAGCCAGTACCATCAAGTTGTTGAATAGTATTGATGTTCAAGATTTTTGGCACTTTGTCTTAATGGACTGACTACAAACAATAGAATGACATCATTTTTATAAAGAAAAAGGGATATGTATGTCAGCAGGCATGGTGTGAGCGAGCTTCTCTTTGGATAGTGGGATGGTGGGGTATGCTTTCTTTCTTTCTTTTTTTTTTCATAGATTGCAAGGTTGGTTTGGCTTTTTTATGTCAAGTTTTTATTCTGTTTATAATTCAAAAAAGTTCTTTCTATAAGGACTCATCATGAATAACATTGGCAAATGCTTTCCTGGCGCTTACTTCATGCCAGGCGTTGTTCTGAGTGCTTTACAAGGATTAAGGCATTGAACCCTTCAGAGCCTTCAGACGAGGGAACTGCGGCTCAAGGAGGCTGGGCAGGTTGCCCAGGTTCAAAGAGCTGGAACCTGAAGCGAACACATCTGCCAACAGGGCCATGCTCTGAACGACAGCACAGCACGTTGCTCCCCAGTGAGAAGGGGTCTCCACAGCCCACAGGTCCCGGGAGCACTTTCATGTGCTCTTCCCATCCGTAGAAAAGGAGGTCTTGAAACACCGTGATTCCGAGTGCCTGTAAGGCAGTGTTCAGACAACATGCTCAGTGAATGAATGAATGAACAAATGAATGAACGAACGAACTAACAAACAGGCCCTGCTGATCCCCCAGGATCTCAAAAGAAATCCCAGTCTGCCTTTTGCTGGATCCAAGGACAACCATGATGGAACTCGGGAACCTCCTTCCCACCTCGAGAGTAGGTGACTTAGCTACCGTGCCTGCTGTAGCAAGTGGCTCTGTCTGCCGAGAAACCAACCCTGTCTCCCTGGGACAGAGATGGCTCAGGGTATCCCGGCTGGTAGCACAGGCCCACGAGGGGGATGCAGCAGCTGTGGTGGATGCCTGCAGGGTTAGTGCAACCTCCAGAAGTCACCCTTTGATGGCTCCTCCCACACCGACTCTGCCGTGTGCACCTGGCTGCCTTGGCCACTGGGCTTGCTCTGCCTACAACACACACAGAACGCATGAGTGTGTGTCCTTACAACCCCTGAAACAGAGCCCTGAGTGGCATCCTGAGGGGTCTTCTAGAGCGAAGTCAGTCCATCATTTCTCTCTTTTTTTTTTTTTAAAGGTTTATTTATTATGCATACGCCCTGGGGTACAGGCCAGAGGTGCAGGGGATGAGATGATTCACCAGAGACAGAGCAGGGAGCAGAACAGGCAGATCTGCTAAGATACACTGCTGAGGGGAGCGGCAAGGAGACAGGAGAGATCTGCTACGCCATGTGGGTCACCTTCCGGGGCGGCGGCAGGGATCGAACTCGTGCTGCAGTGGTTGTGGTTTGCTTCATAGTGCGTTGCTTAACCCATTGCACCACCAGGGAGGTTCATTCCTCTCTTTGCAGGGAGCTATAGCTCGCACTACTCATTTGAAGCAATGCCAGCAGTTCTTAGAACCTACACAACCCAGGCAGTCCCTGTTTCGCCGCTACTCTAGTCCAGAAGAGCAAGGTCAGTGGATTTGGGAACCTGGCTGGAGCCACTGACCCCACAAGTTGTGCTCATCGAGCCTGACCAAACTGGTCACTTTTCTATTTCCCAATTTCCTGCCTGGGACCAATGAGGACAGCCAAGACTGAGGGGAAATTCTATGAATCAAAGATACATCTGGAATCTGCTGGAGAGCCTGGGAGGCCAGTCAAGCCAAAGCGTCATCATTTCACAAACCGGGAAAGTGCAGGCGTGGAGGGGCCACGGGTTGTCTCAAGGCCTGGGGCTGGCAGGCTGGATGCTAGAAGGAGACCCAGGGGTGATGCTCTCGGCTGGAGAACAGGATGAGTCACCCCCAAGGAGGTATTTTCCTCACATGGTTTCAGTTCTCAGGTCAGGGTCTTGGCGCCTGAGGGGAAAGCCTGGTCCAGGCTGCGAGGAAATCCTGAGTGGCTGCAGCATGGAGCTCCTGTCGGGCGTGGCTGGGAGGCGAGTGGGCTGCCAGTAAGTGATTTACAGCATGTTCCCTCATGTTTTACATTTTCATCATTTCATGTTGCAGCCCAATCTCCAGTAATGGGATCTGCAGAGGCGTCTGGTTCCCTAGCCTGCTGCCGTAGGAGGAGCCAGGATGGGGAAGCCGGCCCAGTCTCCCATACTTAGCCTTGATTTTCAGTTGGCTCTGCTGAGTCTTAAAACTCTTGTATCTTAGAACCATTATCATGGCCCTCTTGGGACTCCTCCTTCCCTCGCTCTTTCCTTGACACCTCAGACTCTGAGGGCCTGCTCTGAGCCCAAGCTGTTCTGTATAACGGGGAGGTAGGAGCTTGGATGCCTTGGAAGCACCAGGTGGGACCCTAGGTTGGCCTCCCCCACCTTGGCCTCCACATCACACGAAAGTCCTAGACAAATCCTCTACCACTTGCTGTCAGTCAGAGGATTCTCAGAAACTTTGTTCTGGTGGGAATGTGGATGACACAACCCCTGTGGAAAAGTTTGGCAGTTTCTCAAAAAGTTAAACATAGAGTTACTATATGACCTAGCAATTCTACTCCTAGATGTATATATATCTAAAGAACAGAAATCAGGGGTGTATAGACTGTACACTGATGATAACAGTGTCATCCATAGTAGCCAAGTATGGAAACAAAAGTCCATCAAGAAATGAATAGATAAAAAAATGTGATGTATGCGCAAAGTGGGATATTAATCAGCCACGAAAAAGAATGAAGTACTGACACATGATACAGCATGAATGGACCCAGAAAACATATTATGAGAAAAATCAGACTCTTAAGATCACATATTGAATGGTTCCATTTATATGAAATCTCCAGAAGAGGTAAGTTCAAAGAGGTAGAAAGCAGATCAGTGATCCCCAGGGGCTGGGGAGAGGGGGGAGATGAATGAATGCCATATAGGCACAGAGTTTACTTTTGGGGTGCTAAAAGTGTCTCAAACTACACAGAGGTAGTAGATGCAATGATTATGAATGTAGTCAGTCCACCAACTCATACATTTTCAGATGACTACTTTTGAGTCACATGAATTTCAACTTTTTTAAATTAAAAAACATTTATAAAGAAAATTTTTTTTCCAGTCTACAAATCTCATAGTACCCTGATGTCCACATTGGTCATTTATACCTCCAATTGCTCACCTCAAGACTTGAGGTGGTTGATAAGGTTGTCAATGCAGGAATTTGGGAACAGCTGAGGGTAGGGCCCCAGGGCCACTTTTAACCAGTGAGTGCCCTTGAGGCTGTCTCAGTGTGGGTACTGCCCCCGCCAGCTGGTCTTTTCTTTCCAGGCGCCCATAGCATTGTAACTGCATTTATGGGAGGAGTTAAGCATAGGTACATAATAGTGGTGGCTAAGGGTTAGGGGAACAGAGAAGACCTCCAGGCACTTCCTGTGTGGCTTGTCGGACACTACTGTGAGCCCAGATCTTGGATTTGGGCTTCAATTTTGTTGTGTGATTGTTGGATGCAATAGCTCCCCGTCACCACTATCACTGCTCCCCTGCTTGTCGCTCTCTGGACCCCTCTAAGACCCTAAAGCCCCCATCCCTAAGGCTCTTCCTTCTCTTACCATTTACTAAGCAACATATGTTCCAGCAAGACCCCCACTCCAGCCTCCAGTGACCCTCCCTTCCCTGAGCTCTGGAAATACCTTGTGGGCCTCGCCCTTGGTATTCTCTCCACCCAGGTATGGATGTGGGTCAGTCCTATGAACTGCCAATTTGGTAGTTTGAAAATTCCAGTATCAACCATCCATCACATTCGCCCTATGAAAAGTCAATGACAACTTACGCACTTTTGCTTTAGGTCAGTGTTCAATAAATAACAGTTGCTGTTTAAATGCAGACCTGAGGCGTATGGCGCCCTTAAATCCAACACCAAGGTTTCATCTTGGCCTTGTCACGGGAAATTTGATCTCTTTAGCAGGAAAATCTTTGACTAGAGAACTGTGATGACAAGGAAGATGGAGTGGAGAAGTTCCGTGGGTTAGAAATGTGGACATTGGGGGGTACTGGAGGCACCCCATTTCTACCCCAGGATAAGCCATTCTCGGCAGGAGTCCCAGTAGTCGCAGGTCAGGCCAGGTCCTAAGAGAAATCCTAAACCTCCCGTTTCCCAGGAGGGGGGCTCAGAGCACCAGGCTGTGTCCTGGGTCGTCCTGAGCTACTGTAGAAAGTCTTCAAATTTTCCTCTTTAGATTTATATCTGCGCTTCCTGTGAATTTAGGCTCCAGCTTTGGAAAATAAGGCCTCAGGGTAAAATGACCCAGGGAGAAAGATGGGGCCTGGCAAAGTGCACAGCTAGCACAAGAACGGGCCAACCGCCTGGGTATCTTCTGTGCAGTGGTTTTGCAACTGCTTTTTCATTTAGAAAGGAGACACTTAGCTTCCATTTAAAAATAATGCTGAGGGTTCATCTCATTGGGACAAGAGTTAAGGTTGCCTTTCTTTGGCTCCAGTGTTAGTGGAAGGGAGAGGTTGGGAACAGGGGAGGGAAGAACTGCAGGCAGAAGGGACAAAGAATGTCAACCCACGCCTGTCATCCCAGGGGGCTGTCACTGGGACAAAGAGTTGTTCCCTGAGGGAGAGGACCATGGGGTGAGGTAAAGCACTAGGAGATGGGTCCACTCAGGAGGTGGGAGGCTGAGAGCAAAGAAAGCGTACACCCACACACCGAGAAAAAGGAAGGGGGGGGCAGAGGCAATAAGACTGAAGGAAGCCTCCCCTCCCCCACCTCTCCAGACACTGATGTTCATTTTGGGCTTCCCTCTCACATATGGGCCTAATTCAGGTAGAGTGAAATCTCGCATTGCTCTGGTTAAAAATTATTGCTTCGGATAATGAAATCTTTGTCATTGGAAACTCCAGAAGTTAAAAAAAGGCCCTTCAAGCTGTGACTTATGGGCAGTGTGGTGATGGAAATGAATTCATCATCCCATTTTCCCGCATCGGAACGGGAGGACAAGGTTGATTCATAACGGGGCCATGTGCGGCTGGTCCCAAGGGCGGGATGGCGGCTGGGCTGCCAAGGAACCAGCAGGGGAAGCTCCAGGGACAAGGGATGGGGGAACTTAGCGATAAGCATCTCCCTGGCACGCTCTGGCCTTAGGTTTTCCTGAGGATTTTCCCGAGCTGTCAAAACATTTCAGGGCTATGCAGACTGTCTGCTTCTACCAAGAAAATCCCATAATAGCACGATGAAATGAGCTGTGTTTTTTCTGCAAACCCTAAACCTCACACCCACATAAAAAACTCCCAGACAAAGCAATCTGACCTGCACGGGCGAATAACACAGCCGTGAATCTCTCTCTGACTATGGTGCTTTTCATCTGAGGGAGAAGCATAGTTGCTTCTAATGTCGTATTTCTTTGCTCCCCCAGCCTCCCTGCAGGACAGTTAAAGGGAATAAGACACTAGAACTGTTGGATAGAAGACGATTTGACCATGGTGCAATGAGAGTGGAACACGTGCCACCCGGAACCAGGAACCTTGCGTCCAGGTCCGTCTGTGCCTCCTCCTCAGGCCTCATGGCAGCAGCCCAGCATCGGGCCCTCCATTCCTTCCATTTCATGACAATGGTTTGGCCACTGGGACCCAGGCTCCTGACATTTTAATGGGGTAGAACATTTTTTGTTTCCTTGAAGACCTGAGGTGGGCGAGCAGAAGAGGAGGTGCAGGGCAGGGAGGAATGTCTGGCAGTGAGGGCAAGGGCTTCTTTACGAGTGGGCTCAAAGCCTGGCCGGTGAGTCTGGAGGCCCATGAGGTGGGGCTGCAGGTTCCATCTCGCAGTCCTGTCAGGTATGTCTGGTTGAGGGATGATTTCTCACACAGTGAATTTCTCCTCAGGGAAAGAAAAGTGGCTATTGAGGTGGTGGTTGGCTGTAGACAGAGGGACGTTGGGCTGGACAAAGATGGCTTCAGTTGGTGCTCAGTCTTCTGTCTTCACTCAATCCTTTGCTGAATGTTTAGTGAGCACGTGAGGGAGCCCTGATTCAGATGCTAGGGATTTGGGGAGGAAAGGGGACTACCGTACTTTTATGCTTGGAAAGGGGGCAGGCCATAAATAATCCATGGATAAATGAACGGAGAACTGTCAGGCAAGTGCCATGAAGAGAGTGGCAGAAACCAAAAATGAGGAGACAAGGACAGACTGGGGACACCTGGTGGGGAGGGGAGGGGAAGGGTTGAGGGAAGATGGGAGCACGAGGGACTGAGGTGATGGTGCACTGGTGAGACGGTGATGGGGAATACATGGGGATTACAATTGATGGCAAGTATATGTAAATTTTAAAATATTTTATATTAATAAAAAAAAAAAGAAAGTGTGGCAGGTGGAGGAGGAAGTGACGAGGGCCTGGGGGCTCCTTTAGATGGGGAAGTCAAGGACACCTCTCTGAGGAGGGGCCCCCTGAACTGAGTCACAGAGACAGGAGGGAAGCTGCCGCCTTGCTGAAATCTGGAGGCGAGGACTCCAGAGCAGCTCAGAGCCTGCAAGGCTGGAATGGACAGGCGCAGCGTAGCAACTAGCAGCTGAGTACTTTCCCAGAGCCAGCGGGGCACACGTAGGACCCTGGCCAGCCCCGGCCACCTGCCCACAAAGGGAGTCAGCAGCCAGACAAGCCTTGGGCTCGAGCGCCTGAGAGCCAAGGGCCAGAGTCTCTCACCTCCGCTGCACTGACGTTAGGTGGAGAAGAGGAACCATCATAGAACTGGGAGAAAGACACGTACCACTTGAACCCTGGCTGGCCTTTCGCTAGGCCGGGACTTGGAGCGATCGCTGGACCAGAGTAAACCTCAGTTTCCTTATCTCTGAACTGGGAGGGTAACTCCTTCTCCAGCTTGCTGTGGGAGTTAGCAGTGGCGTCTAAACTGCTTCAGCCGCACTACCAGCAGCCAGGGACTTGTTGCTTTGTTTTAGAGCTAAAGGCTTCTTCCCCCAGCCTACCTGGCCATATTTGCTTTCCTCACTCCTCTCTCCTCCACCCCTGGACCCTGTTGCCAGGGCCTACGACCCTGAGTGATGGTCTTCTGTGCCAGACCCTCACCTCACACCTCTGCCTGGTCGTCTTGGCCCACCTCCAGCCTCAGGCTCTCTCCATCTCAAGACTGCCGAGTCTTGGCGACTCCAGCCACTGCTGCTTCTGTAACTAGGCGGACACATCCCTGCTTTCTGCCTGGGTCATGCAGACCCCTCTTCAAGTCACCTGCTTCTCAGGTCTACAGGCTGCAAGGCGAGGCCTCGACTAAGCCCTGGCCCTGGGGCAGCCAGGAGGAAACTCAACTTTGAGAGAGCCCAGGTCTGGGTGCAACCCCAGCTCTGCTCGTGCACGGTGTGTCCCTGACTCAGCGACTTTCCTGTCTGAGCCCAAATATTCCTAAAGAACGAGTCTCAGCCATGTACTTTCGGGCATTTGGTTGTCTCCATTGCTTGCCTATTGTGGAAAGTGTGGCGACAAACATAGGGGTGCAGGTGTCCTTTTGAACGGGTGTTTTTGTGGCCTTTGGGTAAAGTCCTAGGAGTGCGACTGCTGGATCCCATGGGAGCTCCGTTTTTAGTAGTTTGCGGAATCTCCACACCACTTTCCATCGTGGTTGGACCAGTTTGTATTCCCACGGGGACGAGAAAGACACACTACAAAAATGAAAGATAATGTAAAATATATATATAAAATTTTTAAAAAGGAAATAAGGTACAGGATGTAAAAACTTCAATAAATAAAAAGTCTAGAAAAAGCTAAAAAAATAAAATGAGTCTCAGAGGAAGAGAAGGACCGTTTTAGCGCAACCTGTACCAGTTTTGCTTAGAAAGGGAATGATCTTATTTGGAAAAGGCACGGATAACGCACTTGGGAATAGAAGGGGGACTCTCTAGGGAAACTAGAGGCGGGAGGAACAGAGAGCCTTCCCAGTCTGCTGGGGACCAGAAGCTGGTGGTGAGGATAGAGCGGGGAGGTTGGCAGAGAGGACCGAAGCAGTGTGGGCCTGAAACAGGGGGAGGCCATGGCCCGGGAACTTCTTAAAAACTTCAAAGTTCACTTAATTTTTTCTGTAGTTAGAGTGAAATGCACATGTCTTGCTGTTGCCACTGAATCTGCAGAAAAATCTCGACAGTGAACTCCCCTGACTAATTACATGCAGAGGCCGGGGCGTTGGGGGAAGGCCAGGCGCTTCTGGGTCCATGGTGAGGAGGCACCACAGGAAGAACCACAAAATGCAGAGAGAAGAACGAGGGCCAGAGGCAGAGGAGGCCAGGATAGTCATGGAGTTCCCAGAAGTCTTGGGGCAAGGGCTGGACATGCCATTGCAGGGGGTGTAAGTCAGTCTGCTCAGCACCTAAAGGGGCAGGTAACTCCAGTGGACCCTGGGGTGATGCCACCTTGCAAGTCTTGGGGGTGGTTCAAGGACATCTGTATTAAGGAAATTTGTGTTTAAAGGACTCCCTCAGAGGACACATTCACAGTCATTGTCCCAGTTGGCATTCTTGGGGGCCGGGGGAGGGGAGCAGTGGTTACCCTCTCCTGGTCTCTGCTGGACAGTAGGGTTCTGATGCTTTCTGCACAGGAGAGTTGGCAGCAGCTTCCCTGGAGCATGCTGGACGTCTGGCCCAGTCTTAATGCTTCCTGACAGCTCAGTGCCCCCGCTGCAGCCTGAGGGCGTCAGAGCAAACCTCGGAAAACAAACGGCACACACTGAAGCGATTTCTGCTCATTTCTTCTTGCAGCGCTGGCACGCTCTGAGGACAGGCCTGGTATCTGAGCGAGCAGAGCTGCCAAGTAATTCCCTCTTGCACCACCCTTTGTGAGGCAGGGCCCTTTGGAGGGGGGCTTACAGCTGGCTTCAGAGAGTGAGCTGATCTCCCCCTCAGCATGGGGCCCCTCACCCTGAAGGATGTAGAGGGGAGGTTGGAGGGCTGCACCTTTAACACAAAAACCCAGGTACTAGGCTTGGGGCTAAGAGGGAAGCCAGGTGCTCAGGCCTCTCCTGGGTCAGCCTGGTGACGCTGAGCCACTAGGACATCACATTTGGTCTAGTGGGGTGCAGGAGAGAGTGGAGGAAAGCTTGGCATAGAGATAGAGGAGCAGACAGCTGGAGAAAGAGGGAACAGCGAGGGGCAATTGCATGTGAAATTTGGCATTGAAAAAACATTAAATCCTATTATTTACTTTAAATCAAATTAAGTCTGATCCTGAGGCCCCATTTGCCTGTTGGAGGGCCTTCTCAGAGGGTGCACCATCAGGAAGTTTACGAGGGAGCATGGGGCAGGTTTATCCTCAGTTGCTCTTGGGCTTGGCTCAGGTGGGGAGGCTGTCATGCCGGGGTTACCTGGGACCCCTGGACCACCCAGAGTGACCATCTTTCTAGTTCATCCAAGACTTCTCCCCATTTTAGCTCCAAAAGTTCTTTGTTCTGGGACTCTTCAACCGCTAGGCTGTACTCAGGTATACCAGGTGGCCGTTTCTCTGGACGGGCCTATATCTGCCCTACAGGGGCCTGAGAGAGCTTTGCAGGGCCTGCTGACTAGGGGGAACACTATAGCCTCCTCTGTGTGCCCCTCCCCTCTACTTTTCCCTTCCTCCTCCGGTTTCTCCCATCAATCCCCTTAAGCTGCTTGGACTTCTAGAAGGCAAAGGCCAGAGAGCTGGATTATTCCTAAGCAGCCTTTATCTCCGGCCTCTGCCCAGAGTGAGGGACAAACACAGAGCTCCCATCTCAGTGAATTCTCCTGCCACAGGCTCCACGTCAGTCACTTCCAAAGGCTCAGACAGGGGCCTGCTACAAGTTGTGTTTCCACAAGAGGCTTTTCCTGGGGCTTTGGAACACACCTCCTTGAACTCAGGGCTTGGGAAAGGGTCTTATGCTGCAAAAATGTATCTCTGGGGACTCCTGCCTCCTCGTGTAGCACCTCCATCTGCTAGTGGAGCTTCCTCCCTCCAGATAGGCTGCCACTCTCTGCCACCTTCCCTGACAGGAAGGGTTTCCTCCACGTGGACTTGATGCCTTCGGTTTTCTGAAAATCAAGACCAGGAGCCTCAAACATCTGGCTTGCTGCTGATTACAGAAACAGTCTACGATTTAAGACAGTTCTGGGCAAGGTGCAAAAGTCAGCCTAGAGAAAATGATGCTTATTAGCAGGGTAACACCAGGCTGGTGAGAACCCACAGGCAGGGAAGTGCGATCCTTGGACAGAGGCCAGGCTGGAGACGCTTGCCTGTCTCCCTGGCTGCAGAAATAACTGGAAGAAAAAATGGAAGGGGGTGTTTAACCCACTTATGAGAACAAATAGCTTTTAAGTACTGTAGACATGTCGTTTACTTGTAACCAATTGATGTGCTAATTCCACTTCATTCTTCATTGTTACACCAAAGGAAGCTCAAAAGCATTCTCCTTGCCAATAGCCCGTTTCGGGTTACTTTCTGTCCTCAGAAGGAATAAAACTCCATTTCTTTAGACAGTGCTTGATTTCCTTAAGAACATTCTGTAATTGGGAGATTTTATAAATCCATTTATTTCCAGTTAGTTCATATGCAGTAGGGGCGTCAGAATTGCTCAAATTGCCCGCCGGGTTCCTCCAGATGCCTTTTGATTTCCAGTGCCAGGGGCCAGGGAGGGGACACCACCGAGAGATGTGGTGACTTCACCCTGTCCGTGCTGGGACATTCCTCTGCCTCACTGATCTTCTTTGTTGCCAATAAAAATACACACACACATGCCTATAAGCGAGGGGGCGTCTTTTCACTGGGGAGGACACCTCCACGCTGGCCCACGAAGGAGATGGCCTGCCTTTTATCTGCAGAACACAACTCGGAAGCCCACACGACAGCAGAACCTTTCGTGTTGGTCTCGTGGGCTGGGCCTGCAGATCCTGGGATCCACTTTCCCTGGGCCTTGCCCTTCTCAGCTTTCGTCTGGGCATCCTTCCCTCCTGGTCTCCATCCTGCTTCCCAATGGTTTGGGCTTCCTTTCCTCTTCCCCTGTTACCTCTTGGTGAGAGCTGCCCTTCTCTGCACCTTCTCTAAACTGACCAAAATCCCACTTCTTTCGAGAACTGGTCTGAGCTCCAGAGGCAGAAAAAAACCTCGCTCTGCACAAATGTTGTTCCCCAGTGCCTCTAATTCTTTTGGGCACCTGGGAGGATTGTGCTTCTCTACCCCCTTTGGGGCCAGGCTTGGACATGTAATATGCTCTGGCCATTCAAATGTGGATGAAAGAGACGGTCATCACTAGTGATTGGAAGCAGTAAGAGCCTGGGGGAGAATCCAGGCCTGATTTCCCCTGTCCCATGGTGACAGCTACTACTCGGCCAGCCCCATGGTGGATAGTCTCCAGAGCTCACTTCTGGTGTGGTCAAAGAGGATAGTGAAAAATAAAGACTAGAGCACAGGCTGATCCAGAGCAAGGACAGAGCTTCTCCCAGAGGGTGAACTCAGACAGAGTAAAGAGACAACCTCATGCAAGGAAGGGTGTCTGCTGAGTGGTCTTAGGTACCCACCTAACACCCCTTTGCCCCCTGTTCAGGACAGGAGGGCCATTCTGCCCCACGCCCCCCCCTGTGCAGAGCACTTGTCATATATATCCCAACCAGGAGAAATCCCAAATAAAACTACTGATGAGATGATTGTGTACCCCACAAGGGCCCTAGGGCACTGAACCTCCATCGGTCCATAGGGGACTTTCTCCCGAAAGGAGGAGGGAACTTCAATTTTTATGGGATAAAGAGAGTAAATTAAATATTTGTGATTATGATCTGGTTCAAAACATAATATGAAAAGCTATACAATAAGAAGCTTCATTCAAACCTATCCTTTACATCTCGTTCTATTCTTCCCCATTAAGATTTATGAAGGGACTAAGATTTTACCCCACTTGCAAGCTAACAAACTGGCCTGCAGCTGTTTCATGGATTCCAGCAGAAGATACACAGCAGAATTAGGTAAGAGACACAGGACTTCATTACTCATAGCGCAGCAGGCAGCCTGAGCCTCCCTCTTCCCCTCCAAGTTCCATGGGCATCAAGTGGCGTTGGCGAAGGTAGATGCAGTACACATAATGGATTTGCATCACAGTGGAAGAACCTGAATTTAGAAACCCATAATCTCTTAAATTGGGATGAAAACAAGCTTGCTCAGTCTTTGCCCTGGAAGGAGATATTGTCTCCATTCAATCTAATGTCAAACAAACCTGTTTTCTGCTCTGCTGGAAACACCATATCTTCTAAGACTGATTCCTAGAGGACAGGAACTTTTTAGAGGACAGACAGATAGATGGTGGCTAGTTGGATGAATGGATGGATGGTTGGATGGATGGATAAATGGATGGTTGATAGATGGTGGGTGGGTGGATGGTTAGATGCATGGATGGTGGATGGAAGGATGGACAGTGGATATATGGATGGATACAAACATTCTTGTAAAGAAAATGTATAGTAAGCACCATTTATTTCTAATGCTCAAAAGTCATGCAGAAAATTGTCTCCCAACATCCCCATACTTAAACTATCCCGGTAATCTATGTGATTAGTTTCCTATATATCCTCGCAGGGTTTCTATATACAATTGTAAGCAAGTATAAATGTATTCCCTATTATTACCCTCTTTCTCCCATAAAAGTAGAACACTACATTTATCATTATACACTTTTGCTTTTTTAACTAACAATGTAAGTCTTTTTTTTATTGCTGCAGAATATTCATTGTGAGGATATATCCTTTATTTAGCAAACGCCCTATGAGCAGACACTTTTTACTATTTCAAAACATTTTGCAATAGATGATTTTGAATATATGCCATTTAAAATGAAGAAGGATTGATTACTGGGCCAAACGGTAATTGAATATGTAATACTGTAAACTGTTCTATATAAAACTTTCATACTTTCACTAACTTTACCAATTTTATCAATCAGGGAAGCAGGCAGGAAGCAGAATCTAAAGGAGCGCTTCCTTCTTCCTCTTCCCAGCCTTGCAGTCTCCTTTTAGCACCCACTACTGACAGAACCTCAGGAGGGAACTGCTGGACAGAACTGGCAGAACCTTTGCAGGATCCCACAGCAGAAGAGAGAAGGGTGAATTTGCAGCTGAAGTCAATTTATTAACTGAGCTACCTCAAGGTAGGTTGTCAGACATTTGGATTTTTGCCAGCCTTGAAGTGAGAAATGGAGTTTTAGCGTGCATTTCTCTTATTAGGCATGGGATTGACCATTCTTTATATGTTTAGGGACAATGATATTGTATGTACTCACTTCATACTTTTAGACCAATTTTGAGTGGGGTTGTTGGTATTTTCCAGAAACATCTTAGTGCAAATGAACAGCTGGTGGAACAATTTCCCTCCTCAGTCTGTTCATTTTGGGCGGGGGGGGGGGGGCTTTGGGGGAGCACTGTAATGACGTCGTCCAGGNTGTGGGGGGGGGGGGGGGGGGGCTTTGGGGGAGCACTGTAATGACGTCGTCCAGGAGGAAGCTGGGACATGGCAAAGTCCAGCTTGGGTGCTCCTCAGGCTCCAAGTGAGCCCCACAGCACACTCTCTTAGCTCAAGCCCATATTCCTGAGTCCTTGACTCAGAGCCTGTGACCTGATGCCCTGGAGGGGTCCTCTGGCCGCCTCAAACTGTGGCTTACACAGTTGTTTGCATATCTGTGTTCTCTTTGGTGAAACCTCTGGGAGACATATGCTGGATCCTCGCTTGTCCCCAAAATCCGGGTGGTCTTGCCAATGCCACTTCCTCAACTGACTCATCTAACGTGGGAAATTCTGTCATAGAGCAGTTTTTGTTTTTTTTTTTAAACCTGGAAAGTACTGGAGAGTTTTTTCTCAAATTCAGGGTATGTGGCATTGGACATGAAACACACTTTCCAATTGGGAACAGAAACCTGCATAAAATGGTTAAATCATTCAAGAAGTTGGGAACCCCCTCGGTAACTCTCAGCTGAGAATAGGGAAGGAAGCGGAAAATTCTCGACCCTCCCAGTGGTCCATGTGGTGAAGATCTCGTGCTTTACTCATCCAGTTGGGCCTCCATTCACAGCCTGCTCCCTCTTCTACAGACAGGGAGGGCAGATCACATGAAAAAAGGGATGTTTGACTTTGAACTGTAATAACTACCATTTATTGAATGACTGCTGTTGCGTGATATCTGCTTTGCAGGTTTTATTTCTGATGCCCACATTTGACTGACCGTGCAATCATCCCCATTTTACAGATGAGAAATGGAGGCCCAGAGAGATCAGGTAACTCACTGGGAGCACACGTGTAGTAAGCCTGGATCCAGGCTTATAGTATTGGGGTGAAGCCTGCAGAGTTGAAGAGTGTCCTAAGGTAGGGGCTGGTTTGCACTCAACCAGCTCAGCAAAGCTAAAAGGACACAGTGGAGGACATGGCTTTGGAGGTAAAGGTGAAAGGTGGTAGATCCTGAGCAGGGCCTTGAGGACTAAGGAGGACCAGGGCAGTGGGGACAGAGGATGAAGGAGTTCTAGGGAAGTAAACCCACTGGGGGAAAGGAACCTGGTGGTGCTGGCATGATGAGGACCTCCACCTCTGAGGTGACAGAAACAGCACCTGTCCAGGGTGTTCAGGTGGGAAGAGTTCCTACATGAACTGAACAAATGCTGCAAGGAAGTGACTGGGCCTGGATCCTACGGCTCAGAATAGGAACAGAGGGGATGTGCCTGCAGACCCAGTGCTGATGACATCTGTGGCCAGGGCCAGGGTGGGCTTTGAACCTTCCGCAGGGATGCCCTTCTGACCACTGAGCATGAGAAGGGGCCTTTAAGCCTCTCACACGGGAAAGCTGAGGCTTTGGGAGAGTGGTTGCCCAGGTTATGTGAATATGGTGTGTGAGCCTTTAATCACTGTGCTAGGCTGTCCTGGATATAGAAATGAAGACAGAGATACAGAACTGTATCTTACACAGCACCTTTTTTAAAAAAAAAAAGATTTTATTTATTTATGCATACAAGAGCTGGGGTACAGGCCAGAGGTGTGGGGGGTGAGAAGATTCACCAGAGACAGAGCGGGGAGCAGAACAGGCAGATCGACTGAAACACACTGCTGAGGGGAGCAGCAGGCGAGGCAGGAGAGGTCTGCTGTGCCATGTGGGCCCCTCCCTGGCCGGGGATCGAACTCAGCGCTACAGTGGCTGCGGAAGCCCCACAGTGCAGCGCTCAACCCCTTGTGCCACCAAGAAGGTCCCCCACAACATGCTTTATCCTATTTTGCTTTCTCACTTGATAATACAAGATACTTGTTTTCCTATATTAATAAATATTTTTCTACAACACAAGTTTTATTATTTATGATTTATTAACCCATATCCTATCATTGTTTTTAACTTTTTTCTTAAATAATCAAAGCTGCTGCAAAGTCCTCTGTGCTTCCAGTATTACTTTATTGTAAACCTGTGGTCTAGGAATTTCTGGTTCAGAGGTTGGGTGCATTTAAAAGACTTTTGCTACAATCTGCTGTGTACTAAGAATTTGTGGCAATTTACCTCCCACCTGTCATGGGGACAACTGTCCTTGGTCATCTTCAGCCATGGTGGATTTATCCTTCCAAACATCCTCACTTATTTGACAGGTGAAAAGTTATGACTTGTTTTAACTTCCATTTCTTCCATTCTTAGTGAGATCACACAGTGGTCCCCACTTTGAAATTCCCTTTGGATTGCTGGGGGCTCTATTTAGAAGGAAAAGGGAACTTCACTTTTCCAGGTCAGCAGGAGACTGTGAGGCCATCTTAAGCATTTTAAGCCCCACATGAAACCACTGAAATGTTTTTGCTTTTCCCCATTAGAGAAAATAAATTCACTGTTTGTTTTGGGGGTTTCTCCATAAATTTCACCAGGTATATAAAGCATCCATTACATACTCTCCTCTAAAGAAGAGGAAAACATTTTCACTCCCTCAAGCTGTAAAGGGAATCTCAAGCAGGAGCAGAATGAATGGGGACAAGCTTGGAAACAGAACCCCTTCCTCTCCAGAGCGGCCACCTGGAATGTTCCTTCTGCTCCTCAAGAACTGCAGTGGAGTGCAGGGGTTAAAGATGGAAACTGACTTGGAAAAGAAGGAGAAAAGCCAGGTTGTCTTTAAAGGACACAGACTCTAGAAAATGTTGAACTCTCCCTCCCCCGGCATTCCAGATGTGGACAGCTGCAGAAGTGACTGCTCCAGGGGTCCTGGTCCCTGCCCTCGGCATCACCAGGGGCCAAGCCAGTAGCGGGTTTGCACTGCAGAGCTGGCCTGGCGGTGATTCCTGCAATGGCGTTAATGTCCTCCAGCTGAAAGCAGGCGGCACGCAGGGGACAGGTGTCCATGACCTTTGCCTTCTGCTTCAGATGACTCACATCTAGCAGCAGATGCCAGTTGGGGCCCAGACTGGCAGGGCACAGGCCGTGAGCACAGTGACCCCTGGCATGTTAATGTAGGGGTGACTCCCTCTGTGCCCCTCAGCCCAGCTGCTGAGTCAGCCATCTGGAAGCAACACAGGCATCTGCCAGCTGCCTTTCATGAAAGCTGCAGACACGCGATTCCATCCAGTCATGTCCCTGACTCAGCGTGTAAGGGATACCAGCTACTTCACTTAGCGCCTGGGACATCTCCGGCAAGTTATTTAAACACTCAAAATCTCACTTGTTCACTTTAATATACGGATGACAAAGATTCCTGAATCATTCAAGGGTGGCCTTTTCAGCTAGTGATTTCAGATTTCCTGTTTGCTTAGATCAAAACCTTGTTGCTGTTCTTTTCTCTTTTCTCAACCCCCTTATCCAGTTCATCAACACATTTCAACAGCTCTGTGTGCAAAATATCCAAATATATCCAGGGTCTGGGCATTTCTCACCATCTCCACCACTTCCTTTCTGGTCCAGGTTGCTGTCTTTGGCTTATATCACTTTATGAGCTTCTTAATCAAGTCCCCATTTGTACCCTTGGCTCCCTGGGCAGTCTCTTTCTCAGAAAGCAACCAGGGTAATCCTTCTTAAAACATGAATTTAGACTGTCTTTGGTGTCACTGGCTCTGGGGGACATCTGCTGTGATGTGATGACACTGGCACATCAGATGACAAATCCTCCTGCCACCATGTGAGGGAGCCATCTTGGAAAATGGTCATCCTGTTCCAAGTAAACCCTCTTATGACTTCAGCTCCTGCTAACATCCTGACATAGTCATGTAAGAGGCCCAGGTTCATAACCTTTGAATTCTGCTCCTGAATTCTGGAACCCCAGAAACTGAGTGATAAGTTTTGGGGATAATTTTATGCAACAATCAATGACTTAAACAGATTTTTGGTATCTGTAAGAGAGGGAGGCCATAATGAATACCTACAAATCTAGGGGTGGCTTTGGAACCAGGAAGTGATAGAAACTAGAGGGACATAGATAAAGGTACAATGAAAGCTGAAAGTGCTTTGAACAGCCTGATGTTGAGAAGACTGGTGGTGGGGCCTAAAGGGAAGTGAGGAACACACCATTAGAAATAGGATAAAGGAGAATCCCTGATATGGGTGATAGAAAGTTTAATAAGTGTCACCGTTTTCATATAGAAATAGGAAATATGGAAACAGAAATGTAATATGGAAATTCAACACCATGATGAATTTGGTGAACCAGCTAACCAAAGGGTTAAAAGTTCTGCCTAGTTCTTGCTGCCTGTACTAAAATGAAACAGGAGGGAAATAAGCAAAAGGATAAGCAACTGAAAAAAGGAACCAGGACTTGGTGATGCAGAAGCTTCCCAGCATCTCCCAGCAGCTTGCCCGATGATGCTAAACGAAGAAATATATTTCAAGTAAAATCAAATCAAGAGTACTGTTAGGGATGCGTGTGCAAAAATAAAGCTCAGGATGGGACCATAAAATCCTTTGTTAAGACCTCTGAGAGATCAAGGCGGTGGGGACAGCGGTGGTGCCTAGAACAGTTTGGCTAGACAAAAGGTGTTTAAGCGTTGAAGGATGTGTCTCACAGAATCGCAAACAAATAATAAGGATTCTAAGAAGCTTGTGGGTAAATTTTGCCATTGCAGTAGAAACCCAAAGTATAGAAGGGGTTCTCTTAAAGATTTGTGTGTGGCTTTTGGCTAATGGGGGAAACCCTAATAACATTCATAGGAAACCTACAAAAATTTAAAGATGGGACTACTCCGATGTTATCTCAGTAAAGAAAAAAAATAAAAGCTTATAATAATACATTTTAAAAATGTTTCAGTGTTGGGCCTCCCGGGTGGTGCAGCGGGTTAAGCAATGCAGTATGAAGCAAACCGCAGCCACTGCAGCACGAGTTCGATCCCTGCTGCCGGCCAGGGAGGGGACCCACATGGCGCAGCAGACCTCTCCTGCCTCGCCCGCTGCTCTCCTCAGCAGTGTGTTTCAGTGGATCTGCCTGTTCTGCTCCCCGCTCTCTGTGGTGACTCCTCTCACACCCCCCACACCTCTGGCCTGTACCCCGGTGCTTGTATGCATAAATAAATAAATATTTTTTAAAAAATGTTTCAGTGTCTTCTGCTTTCTTGATTGATCTCCCTTTCTTGATTGATCTTGACTGTGTCTTTCCAAAGAGCCAGTTTTTGACTTTGCTGATTCTCTCTACTATCAATTTGGTTTTATCATGTCCTTTTTACTTTCAGCGGGTTCTTTCTCTAACTCCTTAATTTGGAAGACTATCTCACTAATGTTGTTAATTAAAGTATATTGCCTGCTAAGTGATCTTTAGCTACACCTCCGCCCCCATTTCTGACGGGGGTATGGTATCCAAGAATGCATCTGCCTCATCATCTCATCCAGTCCCCTAGCGATAGAGCATGGATTACCGCTAGCTCTCTGGTACCAGAGTAATGCCACGTGAAACTATTTGGACATTTCTAACCAGTGTAGAAATTATTGCTCGAACTTAAGAGGGGGAGGGGGCTTGGTTTTCTTTAAATACCAGCATCCTACTTTCCATTTTCGTTTCTCCAGCACTTTCGTCGCCTCTCTTCCGGTCACTGGGACAGTTACATGAGACCAGACGTATTTTCAGGTGGCATCAGAAGGGCTTCGCACTGTCTAATCTTGAGATTTGCCCCACAGTAAACCTGCTGCCAGCCCTGTCAAAGGGTGTGATGGGGCAAGGAAAGAAGAGCTTGGGCAGAGGAAATGTAGAGCCTGTGAATATTAACGTCTCTGTGGACGACCTGGAGCCGCGCTTATGGGTGGAGAGGGCTTTACGAGGACAGAGGAAGCTCAGGTACCAGGTTTCTCTCCCTTGTCTGGTGCCACCCAGGGTTTTGTGAAAGGCTCCCCCTCGCCCCCATTCTCCCCTGACGAGTCATTGTCCATAAACTACTGCCTCCCACCCTCACTCCTACCCACTCAGTACCCCTCCACCGTCCCCAGGTCGCCAGTGACTCAGCGAGCGCATGCCCAGATGCCCACTCCAGGGCCACTGGAGGCCCAGCAGGAACAGGGGGACCAGCAAGATGACAGGGCTGCCCCAGGGCACCTTCCTGGAAGATGTTTTAAAGACAGAGCCCAACTCCCAAGCCCAGTCTCTTGTGTTCTTAATTTGTGGCTTTGTCTGATGGGGTTCACTTCCCTTTGCATCTTCCTCTGGCTGTTTATTTGGGTAAAAGATATTCTCCTCCCTTTCATGTCTGAGCGGTTTCCTCCTGTGTTTGTTCACTGTGAGGTCTTCTGCTCTCCTGGCCCACAGACGGGGTGGCTGTTCTCCCGAGAAGGAGAACCCTTGATGAGGGGGGGCAGACAGATGTTTTGGGGGGCTTCCTCCTGGGGGCCACCTTTGCCCCTCGGCAATGCCTACAGATCTGACTGCAACTCTCGGCAGATTTCCTTGGACTTGGGTTAATAAGATTTTTCCTTTAAAAGGAACTTTCCATTGTTTGTTTTAAAAGTGAAATGAGCATTTTTTCCAACCGCAGAGGCGATGCTGAAGGAGCCTGTAATTTCTAGGATCCAAGACTGGAACTTAAAAACAAGAAGAAGAAAAGGAAAATAAAAACAAGCTTTCCAATTAAAATGGGTCTCTCTGCCTCCCCTCCGGCATCTCTCTTCTTCAGTCTTCACTGGGAGACCAGCAGGACTTTGGTTTTTCCTCCTGCTCCCAACTCTAATGAGCGCATTCTTCCATTCTCTTCACACTAATAAAGAGATACCTGTAGCTAATTAGACACGGGGAGTGGAAATTAAGTTTCAGTGTGTTCAGTTCGATGCACACCTACTATGTGCCCTTCTACTGCTCTTTGGCCACACACCACCTAGAAGAAAGGTAGTCAAGAAGATGCCACTATCTTTTTTTTTTTTTAAGATTTATTTATTTATGTGTAGAAGAGCTGGGGTGCAGGCCAGAGGCTCAGAAGGTGAGAGGACTGATTCACCAGAAACAGAGTGGGGAGCAGAACAGGCAGATCCACTGAAACACACTGCTGAGGAGAGCAGCGGGCGAGGCAGGAGAGGTCTGCTGCGCCCTGTGGGTCCCCTCCCTGACCAGGATCGAACTTGTGCTGCTGTGCGCAGAGGCTTCACAGTGCAGCGCTCAACCCGCTGCGCCACCAGGGAGGCCCCCAAAGAATCCACTATCTTTACAAAAACGGTAGTAAATGATCCCTGTGTGGCGTGACGAGAGCAGCACAGGGTGGACAGCAGTGCCGTGAAAGGCCTGATGAACTGTCCTTGGCTTTGTTTCTCTTTTTCTTTTTTCCCTCCAGTGCATATGCAGCCAGCAGAGTGCCGGGTGGAGAGATGTAAGCCTTGCTTTTACGGGACCACAGGTCTTGGGGACAAAGACCCGCTCACCAGTGTAGATCAAGGCAGGACGACGAAGAACTAGTTACCACATGGAGTGATGATCTAGTGCCAGGGGGCCAAGAGGGAGAGCTGGGTCTAGGCTGGGGAGAAGGATGCAGGGGAGTATAGGAGACCCCAGGGACCCCACAGGCCTTTGGGGGCTGTGCCTTTGTCAGAAGTAGAGCGCCAGGGCCCAGAGTGCCTGGCCTGCGGCAGCGCACCATGTGGATCCAAAATGTTGGGGAGCATGTCCAGGAGGAACGGTGGGGGAGAAGTGGGGCCTCCCCAGTAGTGGAGGCTGCCAGTCATGGTTCAAATGAGCTCGGAGCTGACCTGGCCTGAGTGAGCAAGTTCATTACCAGTCACGATTCTACCTTCCAGAGTTTGCAAAGTTTGGCTGGAAAGTTTATGAGAACTGGCTTATTCTCTGGTGTCTTGGCACTTCCCCGTCATGTCCTGATTGGAACCAGGGAAGCTGTAAGTGCAAACGTTTTTGTACCTTAGAGTAAATGATAGCCGCGGTCCTGGAGAAGGCTGCGGTGAAAGTGTCTCTTGTTTCCAGTGGCCTGCCTCTCCCCCTCAGGAGACCTGAATTCCAGGCCTGCGCTACTATAACGTTGATGAATGCATGCCAGGCCCTAATCCAATATGCAATTGCCCTTCTTCTCTCCTCTCCTTTCTGCAGGGAAAGGAAGCTGGACTTTTTAATAAGGTAATAGCACCTCTTTTATATTTTCCTTTCATAAATTATAAAGAATTGAAAGCAGAATAAGGCAGCAGCTTGGCATAATGGAAAGATCACTGAACTGGGTGGGAATGTAAACTGGTACAACCACTTTTGGAGAGCAAATTGGCACTCTCTAGTAACCCTAAAGCCGTGCGTGCTCAGCGGCACAGGAACCCCGGTCAGGCACAGTCCCCAGCCCAAAGGACCGCGTGGCCGGGGCTGTTGGAGAAGTGCGGAGGGAGTGAGATGCTGGCAAAGAAGAGTCTGCACAGGAGAACGGGAAATCGTGTCCCCCAATGCTTATTGCCTATTACTTGTAACAGTGAAAGAAAAATAGAGCCAAAGCATCTGTCAAGAAAAGATAAATAAACGATAGATCTGAGCGGGGGAAAGGGGAGGAATGAGGTCTGCATTTGCTGCCCAGTTAAAGCTCAGCAGGCCTAAGGAAGGCATGCCGGGGACAAGGGCAGGGTATAGCTGCTTACATCAAGTTTGAGAACATACCAGATGAGTCTATGTACTGTTTATAGATACGCACATATGTTGTAAAAATACAAAAGCTCATGGGAATCGTAAACACCATATTCTGGATGGTGGTGAGCTCTGGGGAACAGGGCTGGGCAACGGACTGGGGGAAGACCATATGCACCTTCAACTGTGTCATAGTGTTTGATTTAAAAACAAATACTGTAGGCAATTTTTACAAAATCTAAAATTTTGACAGACCTGGGAAATGGATATGTTATTCACTACACTTCTCTGTAAGTGGGGGGTCTGGCTACACCCCAACTCTGCCACTAACTCACCATATGACTTTGGGAAAGTTCCACCCCTTGTTTGGGTCTCACTTTCCTTGTTGGTAGAATGGGGGTTTGGACCAGATTATCTAGAATCGCCTTTGTGGCTCAGAGGCCTGACAGCTGTGGTGTGGGAAGGCCATGTGCTTCCTGGACAGGCTTCTGAGCAGGATGGGGTCGGTCAGACAGGGGCCTCCTGCAGGAGGCTGGCTGCACCTCCTTACTTTGCTTGGTCCCAAACTGGGGAGCTGACCCAAGGGTGAGGGGCAAAACCCTCACACTCAGGCCCCCCAGGTCTCCAAGGGAAGATGCTATAGTGTATGCAGTCACGAAGGAGCTCTGACTTGGGAGTCTGGAGATCTTGTCTTCAGGTCCAAATCCTATTACCTGACGTTGTGACTGTAGGAAATCACTTCATGTCTCATGGCCCCTCATCAGAGAAAAGATGAGATGAATGAGGGGTGACCCTTCTTCTTCCTCGTGATGGGATTTGCCCGTTCAATAAATATTTATAGTGGGCCTCCCTGGTGGCGCAAGGGTTAGGTCACTGCAGCACGAGTTTGATCCCCGGCCAGGGAGGGGACCACATGGCGCTGCAGACCTCTCCTGTCTCACCTGCTGCTCCCTTCAACAGTGTATTTTGGTGGATCTGCCTGTTCTGCTCCCCACTCTGTCTCTGTTGAATCCTCTCACCTCCCTCACCTCTGGCCTGCACCTCAGCTCTTGTATGAATAAATAAAAAAATCTTTAAAAATTTATAGAATGCCTGGTACTGTGCTAGGTGTGGAGACAACAGAAAGAGTCTGTGGGTAGAAAAGTCTTAGGACCAAACTTTGGGCATCTCAACATTGAAAGTGTGATCAGAGGAGGAAAAACAACAAAGGAGACAGGAAGGAATAGCAACAGAGGGAGGAAGACCAGGCAGAGACGGCCTCACTCATGTCAAGAGAGGAGAGTCTGAAATAGTAGGGGCTGTTGAGTGGGCCTCATACTGCTGAGAAGCCAAGAGAGAAAGGACAGAGAAGAGACACCTGGATTTGACGGCTTGAGGTCATTGATGACCTCATCAAGGGGGAGACTGGGAGAGGAGTGACTTTGTGAATGGGGAGGATCAGAGCACCTGCCCATAGCCTTTAGGGTGGACACCTTTGTGACCATGTGACCCAGCCCCCCACAGAGAGAAGAGGCACCAGAGCAGAAGCCACACAAGCTGAACCAATCAGATTGTCTATCCCAGGTGAGGAGGTGGGATGCCTTGATACTGTTGGTTGACTGGCGCCTCTGGCTCTGGAGTGGCTGTGTTTGGACTGAGTGTAGAGTGAAGAGTTTGCCCGCTGCCCTTGTTTAGAGAAGACACCAGGTCATTCAGCCCTATTATGTTCTTAATGTCAGAAGTGAGTGTCTTTTCAAAAACGGACATCGGTGGTTTCTGTTCCTTTTATGAGAACAGCATGTATATCCCTTGAGACAATGGATAATGCCATTGTTTGAATAAGAGCAGGTTCAAAGAAAGCAAATTATCCAAGTTGTTACCCATCATATAAGGAGTGCCTAGCAGAATTTGCAAGTGAGAAGTTCCTGTTTTCTACAGCTAGCTCTTTACCTCATGAACTCTCCCTATTTACTGCCCTGACTCTTTATACCAACACCCCACTTCCTTAAAAGGGTGGTGTGTGTGCCCACCCAAGGCAGTGTGAAGGTAGCTCCTTCAGCTGGCACGTGTCGATGGTGCTGGTGACCACACGGGCGCTCAAGGGAGGGGTTGCCGCAAATGCCGGATGGGCACAGCCATTTTCACCCTCAGGGATGAGTCAGACTCCGCAGACCTCACAGGCGTGAGAATTCTCTGTGAATAGGGCTTGAGTTCTGCCATGTTTCTGGCTAGTGTTCCTGTTCCTTTCACAGGAGTCAAGCTCTGAGAGCACAGGGCCCGGCTTGTGATCGGTGCCACTGTGGATGTCAGAAATGTTCAGTAAATGAATGACTTGTTATTTTTTTCTAGCGTGAGCCCTCTCTTTCTACACAGAGAGCATTTGGCGCCACACAGGCTGGGAGCCACCCCCTCCAACCCTCCTAATGAGTGCCTCCTGGTGGTCTCTGGTCTGGGACCTCCAATTTCATGGTGGACCCCCAAACCACCCTCCCATAATGTCCTTTGAACTCTCTCCTCTGTTCACTCATTCCACATTCATTTTTAATGGTGGGCATTTTCAAACATAAAAGTAGACAGAATCATTGAATGAATCTCAAAGTATCACCTCCCAATCTCAATAGTTATTGATATTTTCCCAACTTTTCATTAATTCTCCACCACTTTTTCCCTCAAGCATTTTAAAAGAGATCTCATCTGGGTTCCTTTTCTGACTGTGATCACCAGTAACGAAGACCTCGGTGACTTAAAACAACATAAAAGCTGGGTTCCTTTCTGGAGGCTCTAAAAGAAATTCTTGCCATGTCCAACTTCTCACATGCTTTGGGTCCTGACCTCCTTCCTCCAGGTTGGGCTCATCTAGATAATCTAGATAATCCAGATCATCCCTCCACTTGAAGATCTTTAACTAAATCACATCTGCAAAGCACCCTTTGCCATGCAAAGTATTATGTGCTGTGTGGTTTCAGGCACTAAAATGTGGATGTCTTTGGGGAATAAGATCCTACCCATCACTCAGGGACATCTTCCAATTTCACCCTAAATAATTCAGGGTGGATCGTTATCTATTGACTATATCTCTCTGACATTATCATACTTTAAAAATCTAAAATTAACCATTTGATATCGGTAAGGGCCAGCTCATATACAAAGTTTCCCGATTACTTACATTTTGCTCAAATGCAAGCAAGGTCTATGGATTGCATTGGGTTGTTACAGCTCCCAAGTCTTTTTTCATTCTTTAGAAGCTCCCTTCCCTGCTACCCCCATTTTTCAATGCCATTGATTTGGTGGAGGAATCAGGTTATTTCTCCTAAAGGAGGCCCTACCGTTTTGATTTGTCTGATTGCATCCACATGGCACTCTTTGATTTCTTCCTCTGTTCCCTGACTCTCCTGTGCCCCGGCAGTTAGATCAAGGGCATGTCAGGGCCAGATTCAGGTTTGTCCATCAGTATTTCACGGGGCAGGCGTCACATTGTGAAACACACAGCATTTGGCTTTCCCACCGTTGGTGATGTTAAGATTGATGGGGGGCTCAGGTGGAGCCAGTCTGGCCCGCCCCTTGTAAGGTTCCCCACCAACCTTTCACCTAACAATTCTGGCAACCTTCAGTGCCTGTTGCCAGATACGTTATTTCCTTAGGAGTTACACAATGCTGATTGTTGTCCTTCCATAATTCTTTCTTGCATTTACTCTCTGGAAATTTTCCCCTAACATCAACTCGGTTACTCCAGGAAAACTGCTTATTCCTTGCAATTTTCAAGGGCAACTTTCAGAATAAGTTGGTGGTTCAAGAGCCTTCAGAAGGTAACATGTAAATTTCCACTTGAGAACTGTTCTGATGTATTTTGGTCTTTTTGTTGATCAAATGATCTTTAGCATCGAATAGAGGCTCCTGTATTCCAGTGGGTGGACTCATTAAAGTAGTTCTTTGACCATTTCCTTGCTTCCCAGGAGGAGATATCCAAGGCTCATCCTGGACCTTGGGTATTTTTGTTCCTCTTGATCAGAAATCACATTTAGAGATCACGAAGCTAGAGTGTGTCAGTTTTAAAAAAACTTTTCAATGGCTAGAGCTACGAAATATGTTATTTATTAAGAGGATAATGAGTTTATATTAATTTTCCATGTGAATTTAAGATTATAATAAATCTAGTGAATGCAATTTAAAATGTCTTTGTTTCTTTTTGTCCTGGGAATATAGCTTACTAAGGACGTGCAGCGGCAGGAAGGGCCGCACAGGAGCAAGGTTCGGGATGGTTCTTAGCAGATGGGGGTAAAGGAAGGAGTCTTGGAGCCCTTGATGGCTTTTTATGCTTTTATTAGTAGAGGTGGCCAAGTACATGGCAGGCATGGGTGCTGGGGGGCCGGGAGGCTGACAGGCCTCCCAGCCCCCGGCGCATCTCACCCTGTCGGCTGCTTCTTCGCTCTCTCTCTCTCTGCCGCTCTCACTGCTGGTGGGTACTGTTGGTCCTGGTGTCCTCATGACGCCGCCCATTTAAGCCCGTGTCCAACTCAGGTGCGCCCACTTGCGCATGCCCACCCTGGAGTGCTCGCAGCACCGCAGGTGTCCATCATCACAGTGGTGGGCGGGTAGAAAGACCTGATTTCTCTAACCCTACAGATGTATAATCAAACTTCTTGTGCTTTAAAAATAACTTGAAGTGTTTCTTTTATCTCTGTGGTTGATTGCCAAGTTTATATACAATAAAGATTATTTTTTCCATTTGTTTGAATAATTTTTATGTACATTTACATACAATCATACAATTCCATTTCAGTTATTACTACTGGGAACTACTGTTGCTTTTTGCTTATCTACCTCCCTCCCTCTTCAGTAAGCTCCATAAGAGGAAGATCCCCTTCTGTCTAGGTCTTCCCAATACCTAGAATAATTCTTGGCCTATAAATCACCTACGTAAGAGGCCTGCCCTGTGGAAATTGCTTTCCTATATATTATCCCCACAGTGAGAAGGAGATATTATTACCCGCAATTAACAGGTGAGGAGACTAAGCCTCAAACAGGATAGTTACTCATGCAAGTCTTCACGAGTAGCAACAAGTGGAGACTTAAATGAGGTTGAGCTGGTGGATAAGATGCTAGACTTGTGATGATTCTAGATTTGAATGCATTCCATGGCTGGGTATCAGCCTTGTGCTCCTGGAAAAGGGAGCTCTGGAAAGACCCTCCATCAGCTGCATGGTTTCCAGCTAAGTGACTGAAATCTCATGTTGTTGGAGCACTCCTTGGGTCCCTGGGGTTGCCAGATTTCTTTGGGTTGACTTCATGGAAGTTTGTTACTGACCTATGACCCTATGCTATGAGACATGAATATCTAGGTGTCTTGCAACCATCCCAGACTGTGTAGGAGGTTCATCGTTGGTTCAAGCAGTTTCTTCGCTGCCGTCACGATATTGCTCACACTCCACCGCTCCACACCACCACACCACACCGGTGTCTCTGGGACGCTAGCTTTATACACCTGGTGCATCAGCCCAGGTGCATCTACTTGCGCATGCCCACTCAGGCATGCGCACAGGTTTCCATCATCAGTGGTAGGAGGGCGGAAAGTCCTGATTAACCTTTACCCTACACTAGGTTAAGGAATAGTCTCTTGAAAATAAATAGAGGAGGAGGAGGGCAGAAGTGAGGAGAGGAGGAGAGGGGAAGAGGGGGAGGAAGAAAACCCTTCTAAGTTTGAGCCAAGGCAGCAGGTGGGAAAGCACTTTATGTGTGCAAGGCTTCTAGATGGAAGAGGTATTATCATCCCTTGCTCCATTCCCTCTTCTCGTGGCATTTTAGAAGTGTGTTCCTTTCCGGCCCTCCCTGGTGGCGCAGTGGGTTAAACAACGCACTATGAAGCAAACCACAGCTACTGCAACATGAGTTCAATCCCTACCGCTGGCTGGGAAGGTGACCCACATGGCGCAGGCAGACCTCTCCTGCCTGGCCTGCTGCTCCCCTCAGCAGTGGATTTCAGTTCCTCTGCCTGTTCTGCTCCCTGCTCTGTCTGGTGGATTTTCTCACCACCCCACACCTCTGGCCTGTACTGCAGTGCTTGTATGCATAAATAAATAAATCTTTAAAAAAAAAAGAGAGAGACATGTGCTCCTTTCTGCCAAACACTCTCAAAAAAGCTGTCCAGGACTGCATTCACCCAGGAGACAGACAAAAGACTTTTCTGAAGGAAATCATCACATGAAACCCAGCAAATAACCCCCAAACAGGAACTGGATGAAACATTTGGCTTTTGGTGACTGACTCAATACGGTAGAAAAAATATCTTCCAAATAAAAGCAAGGGATAGGGATGTGGATGCAAACTCCCATACTTTGACACATGCTCTGTGCCTTCCTGGCCTTACCTTAAATCTGCGTGGGAGGAAACAGCACCTGCATTTTGTGGAAGAGGAAACAGAAGCTCAAAGAGGCTGAAGGACATGCTGGAGAGCAGACAGTTGACCAGACCAGAAACAGGACTCAGAATCCGGAAGGTTCTCATTACTTCGTGTTGCTTCCACATCCAGGGAAGCTTAGCCAACTGTAGGACTGGGAGATCACACCAGGTAGGGCTCACTTGACTTGACTGAGGAAACACTGCAGAAGTTGAATCTCCCATCCTGTGAGGCTCTGTGCTCGGTACATAAAGGACTCAGGATGGTCTCCAAGTCGTGGATGATCTGCAGGATGCTGGAGTGGCCCAGTGTCTGCAGGCACTCTTAGCAGCCATAGAAGCCAGCCCCGGACAGCGGCCATATTGGGTGTCATGGCCTCTGGGCCAGAAAGCAAGTATTCAGTTCAAGGTTTCAGAGAAAGGGAAGAAATTTCAGAGCAAGTCAACTACAAGACTAGAAGCCATGTGGATCTACTCTGGAGGTGCAGAAACAAAGGCTTCCATTTTACTGGTCCATCCCAGGACCAGGTGAAAATGCTGATTGTTCTTCAAGGTTCCTTTACATCTGATTTCTCCAGAGCATGATCAGTAGGAGTAGGAAAACCTGTTCCATGTTTGTTTCACCACAATTCAGGCAGGGCCTCAGCTTTCTCACCTACAATAGACAGACGTGAGGTCACTGCAGACTACTGTCTAAGCTGCTCAGCAAAAGATACAGAACTTTGGCCAGGATCTAGTCCTTATCTGTCTTTTAGCCAGCTGAAAGCAGAGAGATCTGCCTTTATTATTTTTTTTAACCTCTGCCTTTGTCTGCTTAATGGCTCTCTCTGAGCCCCCTTTTCTGTTTAGAACTACAGGGGAGTTCTCCTATTTACTACATGGTTCAATCTAGATAGCCTTAAACCCCTCTACATCTGAAATTTTCTTCTGGAAATTAATAATAGTATCAATCTCATAGTTTTTGTAAAGATTAAATGAGATATAAGTAAGTATATCTGTATGCATGTATATTTTAGATAATGTTGTGGGTAATAATTTAAATACTTTTAGACAGCTTTTTCTTTCTCTTGCCACTACAGAAAATTCCATCCCATTCTCTGATTTCCTTTCCCATGCCATCGTCAGAACACAGATGACAGGAGTTAGCTGAAACCTGGAACTTCTAGTACAGAAATCTTAACTTGAAACCACTGTAGGGAGAAGTGTTTTTCTCAGGTTGGAGAGAAAATGAAAAAGAATGATGACTGCAAGTTGCTAGAGTTTAATTATTATACATAATTATATATTTATTACATATAAATACTTTTGTTACTTTATATTGCCCTGGAGGGGAATAAATGACTTAATTCTCTTTCCATTCTTTTCTTTGCTTGTTGATTTCCCTGCCTATTTAACTCATATAAAACATATCTCAGGTGATGAAGCCTTGGAGTGGAATGAACAACTTGAGGAAATTTAGGGCTTCTGTGGAAAGCAACAATCCGTTGCTAGGGAGGACCGGGAGAGTGTATTTGTTTAACATCCTTGCTCCCTCCTTGTCCAGTGCAATGGCATGTTATTTCCACTGGGCTGGAGCCAGCGCTGAGTTCCTCCCTGTTGTGTCCAACCTTGAACATTTCTCTGCGATTAGGTTTCATCGAGGGATTAGCAAAATGCAGAGGGGAAAAAAGCTGAGAAGGTGTTTGGCACATGGGCTCAGTGCTGTGTTAGCACAATCCGCAGACATTCTCGGCTAATTGGAGAACAGCAACAAACAGGGGGGCTCGGGAGAGCCCGGGACGGGACGCGTCGCCTTTGGTTACTGGAAAGGGTGTATGGAGGCTCACACTTTCTTCCTTTGTTTTTGTTTGTTGTAAAACCTCCCTCTCCCCAAGGAAACTCCAAATAAACAAGCAGCTCTCACGCCCACACTCTGGGCCCACCGCTACTTTGCTATAAGAAAATCTTGAGAGCGGTGTCGGGACAGGAGGGCCCGGGGCAGGTTCTCTATGATCTGGGTAAAGGAGGAGTCCTGGAGCCCTTTGGTGGCTTTTTCAGGCTTTTGTTAGTCTTTTTGCATCAGAGGTGACCAGGTACACAGCCAGTGGGGAGGCCGGGGCGGGGGGTTGGGGCCAGGAGGCTGGCTGGCAGGCCTCCTAGCCCCCCTGCGAAGCCTTCACTCTCTGGGCTCTCTGGTCGGTCACCTGTGCCTTGACTCTGCTTTTTCTGCTGCTATGCCTCCTTCTCTTCTCCTGCCGTCTCTCCTGCTCTGACGTCCCCCTGACACCAGCCTTATATACCCAGTCTGTTGGCGCAGGTGCACCCACCTACGCATGCCCACACCCTACCTCAAGTGCCGCCATCAGGCACGCGTGCAGGACCACAGGGGTCTATCACTGGCGCTGATGGCGGGAGGGCGGAAAAACCCGAGAACTTCCACTTACCCTACAAGCGGCGAGTGAGCAGCTGAGAGTCCTTCAGACCTGCCAAGTGTCATCAGTCTTGAGCGAATCTTGACACCTTTGTTTCTTGGATAAGGGGATACCCTTTAACTGTTAACAGCAGAAGTCATGGCAAGCCCCAGAGAGGCTCCCCAGGCTCCCCAAGATGTGTTTGTGGCAAATGAAGGGTAAAGGGAGAAGTTCTGTGTCAGCTCCAGTCTGTCCATGGCCACCTGTCATCTCTCTAGAGCGGAGTCAGGCAGGCAGGGAGTATCTGTGTGAGGAAGGACAGCATTGCGGGCAACTTCTAAGGGCCTCCCACCTCTTCTCTTTAACTCTACCTGGCCCTGGTTGCTGATTGTCTCCAGCACATGGTCCTCAGTGCAGGAGACGTGAGGACAGAAGCTGGTAGGCAGTCCTCTCTGGGCCCAAGCGTCTGTGTGTGCGGCTTCTGCCCAAGCTCCCAGAACCCTATGCTCTTGCAGTCCTCCTGTGAGGTGGGGCTGGGGGTGGGGAGCCAGAAAGGAAAACTAGCAGTAACTGAGCTGCCACCAAGTTGCTACAGAATCAAGCTCCCAGTGAAATTTTTTATTAAAACCCGAGGCTGGTGGTTGCATCGAAGTGGTTTGTAGCACACTTGAGGAGTGTGCGAGGTCACCAGTCATTCCCTTAAAAACTGGATGAGGGTTGTAGGCCTGAGCAAAACTCCAAGAAGACATCAGGACAAGGGGGTATCAGAGCCAAGGTGCAAGTTACAGGTGTGAAGTTGGGCTCTGTAGCCAGAGACTGAAATGTGACCATGGAAGTGGACTGGAATAATAAGGAAGAGAGCACTCAGGCAGGGAGACAGATTTAACAAGGAATTCAAGTGAGCCAATGTGAAGAAATCACTTAGACTGGAATTAGCCCCGGGTTCTAATCTCTTCACTGCCACTTACTAGCTCTTGGCAAGGAATTTAACCTCTCGGGCCCTCTAGTTTCCTTAGCTGGAAAGCATAAGAGTTGGGCCTATTATAAAAAATAATGCAAGAGAGTTTAAAAATTATATAGACATTTCACCAGTCACTTAGATGCAAAATGAAGAAAATAAAAGTAACAGAGCCTAGGTAAGTATTATTGATTGCAAAATCTCCACACTCTGTCTCCCTTCCCTGTCACACCCTTTGCAATATCACTTTGCCTTTTTTCTCAAGAGGAGGTCAAGACTATTTCCCCACCCTTGAATCTGAGAAGACCTTGACTTGCTTGGGCCAATGGGGTGTGACAGAGATGACTACAGTCTTGAGCCTGGGGCTTGAGAGACCCGGTGTGCGGGGTCCTGCTGTTCTATATGGACATCCTTGGGCTAGAGTGTGGGCCACACGGAGAGGAGCCCCGTTGTCATAGACACGGCCCTTGTATAGCAGATACAGCCACGAGTCCCCAGTGTTATTAAGCCCAGAACAGCAGAGCCGCCTACCAGCTCCCAGCAGATGCACGAGTGAACCAGCTGAGACAACAAGACCCCTGGACTCATCGGCCATAACTAATGCTTATTGGCTCCAGCTACAGAGGTTTGGAGTGTTCGTCATGTAGCATTAACTGATCTTTATAGCTTGTGAAGTGTTTTGCCAAAAAATGAATCAGTCACAAGGAATCATCAAGGCTAAGGATTCATGATCTCAGGTAATGGCGGCGACACACGCCGGTGGTCACAGAAAGGGGCAGTGTGGGGCCACGCCCGGCATGTGGCCCGGCCACACTCTTGGGCAGGAGGCTGCAACAGACAAGAGGAGTGTGACATTAGTGTGAAAGGCAATCTCTGAAAGGAAAACGAATGTTTACTTCAGGTTCACGAAAACATTTATTGCAACAAGTGAATCCTTTCTGTAAGACCTGCTAAACTGGTATGGACGCAGCATCATAATATGAGAGTTGGAAGTCAGAATCCCCATGCTTGAGGATCGATTTACCAAACTAACCTGCCAAATTAACATCCTTCTTCCAAAGACTAAGAAACCTCACAGAGTGGATTCGAATGTCAAGTGGTACCTGTGGAGCAGCCTCAGCTGTGACGCTCTGGGACACCAGAGGGAGCAAATGGTGCAGGACAACCGGAGGGTGGTCCCCGTGGAAGGTGGCCCCTGCCCAAACCACTGTCCAGGGGCTGTGGTAAACCCCGTGGTAAATCAGGCTCTAGGCTGGGGACTCTGCTTAAGCCCAGCCTAGCAGGAGTCTGGAGAGGCCACAGGCTGGCTCCTGGGAACCCGCTCTGTCAAGCTGCACCTGGACCTCAGGGCAAGAAAACAGAGTGTCCCCGGGGAGGGCACTGAGAATGGGCCCTTGCCTCCTCTTGGCAGCCTGGAAAGAGCTCTCAGGAAGGCGAGGCAGAAAAGCAAGTCCTCTGGTACCGGTAAAAATGGCTGTCATGCCAGACATGGTTGGGACTAGGGCCAGCTCTGGGCTGGGTTGAGACTGAAGGTTGATGCCTTGAGTTCCTCTGGAGGCCTCAAGCAACTGTATATTGAAGAGGGTTTGGGCCATGATTTTGTGTGAAGGGAGGACATGGCAAAGAAGCCTGTCTCACAGGAACTGTACCAGAGAATGGAGCACCACTGGGTCCTTCCCAGCAGTCATAATCCTCTCCCCGCGAGATCTAGAGCATCAGGATGGGGGAAGTGTGAGGGTGGAGAGAGAGAGCAGACTCCTGTGGCTTTCAAAGACACTAGCTTTGAAAGCAGCGAGGGCCGGTGCTCTTAAGTTCTTGGGTCCATCTCAGAGTGGTGACTGGATCTTACAGGGCACAAAATTGCTTCCTGCTCTGAACCTCAGGATTCATGATTTTTTTTAATTCAAATTAAAAGATAACAGTTCTAGGTCACCCCTAACTTCCCCCAGTACAGAACCAAACTAACCCCTAATGTGAATGCAACATGCTTCTCTGCAGACACTGGTTCCGCAGGCTTCAGGCTGAATGAAATGGATTCTTTTTGAAGGTATGGCTGATCTTGGAACTTTGGAAGTTTCCAAACTTGCTGTCTAGGATGAAATAGCTAATTCTGTAGCACTTTTTCCATAGAAGCAATGACACCATTTATATCCACTGCTGATGAGGCCAACATTTAAGCTGCATAACTCTGCCCCTTCAATCTGCCATGTCCTGATTCCTTCGGGGCCATTTCCAGGCTCCTGGAAGCACACACAGTGATTTTGTACAAACCGGAAAAATGTGTCCTCTCAGGGCAGAATTAGCAACTATAAAAAATGTGTCTCCTCTAGGTAGAGAAATTAGAAACAGCACTCCCTCTGAGGACTGTGCTTCTGGCTGACGCAGCTTCTGCACCAGGACACAGGTTTGGCAAGGGGAGCAGGCTGGAAGGCAGGCCCACGTGCGGCCCCTGGCCTTGGCGCCTTTGTGCAGAAGCCAGTCTGCCCGACTCGATCCAGACCCACCTGCTGCCCGGAACCAGACTGCCTGACACCTTGTTCCAGTGTGGCCTGCGTGCACTCAGGACAGGACAAATAAGATTCAAACTGGGTGGCCAGAGGTCTGAAGAGAGTTGGGAGGGAGTCCTAGGGGAGGCAGGCCTCATTCAAAGACTTCAGCGCATTCTTCTGTCCTGCCACAGTTCTTCGAACCTCCTGCTAGTTAAGTGACCTAGGGGATTCAGGTGAGCTGGAGGAAACCCTCCTCTCCGACAGCTCAAATAAGGTGTTTTTCTGTAAGAGAAATGTGAGTGATGAACAGAACAAATGGCCAGTGGGAAGATCGAGTTCTATAAGAAACACAAGCAGGGGCCCTCCCTGGTGGTGCAGTGGGTTGGGCAACGCACTATGGAGCAAACCACAACCACTGCAGCACGAGTTCAATCCCTGCCACCGGCCAGGGAGGGGACCCACATGGCACAGCAGACCTCTCCTGCCTCACCCGCTGCTTCCCTCAGCAGTGTACTTCAGTCTGTCTGCCTGTTCTGTTCCCCGCTATGTCTCAGGTGGATCCTCTCAGCCCACACATCTCTGGCCTGTGCCCCAGTTCTTGTATGCATAAATAAGTAAATCTTAAAAAAAAAAAGAGAGAGAAACACAAACAAACGAAGTCCCCCTCCAAGACGCGTGCTCACACAGGCGACAAACCAAGTGTGCAAGACACGTCCTTTGTGGGACACAGGTGCCCCTCATTCAGGATGAATTTCATTTCCGTTGGTGTACCTCCAGAGCACGCTGGCTGGTGAGTGATCCCATGTTCCTTGCTTCTCAACACCAGTGACATCACCACTTACTAAGTCAGGGACTCGCAGCCACATTTCAAAGAATCATTCAGTTTTCTCCTTAAGATTCTATAGGAATTTTTTTTCCACAGCAACAGCCTTGCCAAGGCAATGTTAAAAATAGACCTGGTAATGCTTTTCACATTTGTAGGCAGTCGTGAATGTTTCACAGTGTCTATGTCCAGCAGATGCACATAGCTTTAGAATTAGGCACTGAATTTTACAGAGTAATATGGTCGACCTGTATTTGCTGAAAGGATTTTTTAAAAAACGGAAGTGAAGCAAACAAAAAAAAAAATCCCCAAAAAACCAAACCAAACCTTAGGCTTGGTTTATCTAGGGGAAGCAAAACTTGTGAGCTACTTCATCTGGTAAAAAGTGTTCAATGAGTAGAATATTTGGGGGTTAATACATCAGTCAAATAATAGGTATGAAAAAATTTCAGAAGTGTTTACATTTGAATATTTTGATTCGGTCAAGTCCTGTGGTAAGTTTACTGCTATCAAGAGTCTGAATTCTGGCTCTCAAGGTATAGAATTATTTCTGAGGCAGGCAGAGTTCTAAGCCTGTCTGGGCCTGCACTGCTTGGGAAAGGGACACGGTTTGGAAACCGGGAAGGGGTGAAGATCAGATGACCCCTTGCTGAGACAATGTACTGAGTCTGACAGCCTGGAATTTCTCAGCAAGATAAGGCCTAGAGAGAATGAGACACTACCTAAAAAGAGGTAATGAGATACACAATTATGGTTTAAAAACGTAAGCACCACACATTAGTAACTTTACTTGTGGCGTGTCCTTAGTAAGTACCAAATAAATCACCGCTTCTAAAGAAAGGGTTGAAAAACTGCCCTAGCTGGCTTCTGAAGGCAGCTTCCAGTTGGGCCTACTTAACATTTTCAAAGTGTGTAAGACATGCCTCCATGCATTTGGAGAATGGAGACATGGATAATTCCTGAGCTCCTAACTCTACTTGTTAGCTGTTGGAACTGATCAACTGATGATAAAGCATTGATGGCTTTATAAACACAGCTCTTAATCAAAACCATCAGAACTTTCTGATTAGACTTGACTGGAGCTCCTTCATCTCTAGAAGTACAGCTACAAATGGAGGTGTTTTTGCTTTTCTGGACAACACAGATAAAGATGAACCCTCTTCTCCCAGGTCCTCAGAACTATTTTGACCAACATGTTTAAGTCAGGGGTTTCATGTAGATACAGTTTAAATGAGTCATTAAGAATTTTATTGGTTAAAGTAGGCATATTTTTTCCCAAGTAGACATAATGACATAACAGTAATAAAAATGTAATATTCAAGTAATTGCTGTAATGTAATTATAGTTTGGTCATAAAGTAAGATTAGAGGTCTGGGATGGCTGTTTTGTGGGTGTATATTTTAACGTCTGGGTGCAGCCTTCGAGGTGCCTGCCCATCTTCCGGGAATGCGGCAGCAGCCCCTCACACAACCAGGTGGCCAGCAGCCCAGCTGAGCCAGCATTGTCTCCACGTCCTGTTTACCCTGACTGCCCTCTCTGGACACCGAAATCCTGCCTGCTTCAGATGCCTAACCATCACACACACAGAAAATGGTGTTTGTGGTCCTACACAGACAACAAAAGGGAAAATAAAGAAAGCCAGACTCCCCTCTAGAGAAGGGTCGCCACAGAGCTCGTCACACCTTCAGCTGCCAGTTCTTTGCCCACATGGGGCTGGAAACCTTGGAGCTTGGCTCCTGATGTCTCTGCGCTGTGGGGTTAGCCTGTTCAGGTTTCTGAGAGCGATTGCTAGTTAGAGTCAGTACAAAAAACCTGAATTAGGCATTATCCATAGTATGTTTTATCAAAGGATTGCTCATTATTCTTTCGACTGTTTTAAATGAATTGTTTTTCTACCTTTTTGTTTTTTTTTTAAAGATTTATTTATTTATGCATACAAGAGCTGGGGTACAGACCAGAGTCGCAGGAGGTGAGAGGATTCACCAGAGTAGGGAGCAGAACAGGCAGACTGACTGAAACACACTGCTGAGGGCAGCAGCAGGCAAGGCAGGAGAGGTCTGCTGCACCATGTGGGTTCCCTTCCTGGCTGGCGGCAGGTATCAAACTCGTGGCAGGGATCAAACTCATGCTGCAGTGGCTGCGGTTTGCCTCATAGTGTGTTGCTTATGCCACTGCGCCACGAGGGAGGCCCTATGTCTACCTTTCTTTTTGAAAGTCATGACCTAAAACAAGATAAAATTTTAGCAAGAGGGGCCTCCCCTGGTGGCGCAGTGGGTTAAGCAACGCACTACGAAGCAAATCGCAGCCACTGAAGCACGAGTTCGATCCCTGCTGCCGGCCAGGGTGGG
>JAGFMF010011803.1:6631851-6667056 GCA_019455555.1 Galemys pyrenaicus | reverse complement strand
CCCCGCTCTCTGTGGTGAATCCTCTCACCCCCCCACACCTCTGGCCTGTGCCCCAGTGCTTGTATGCATAAATAAATAAATCTTTAAAAAAAAAAATTTTAGCAAGAGAACTTAGCATTTGTGAACTGATGCAATAAAAGCATGCAAGTTTACAGTATTTAGAATAAATAAATGAAACAGCATCAGGTTGTTTTTTTGGCTTAAGTTTTCCTTTATAATTAATAATTTGTGGGGAGATAATTTGAGACTATCTAAGTATTTACTCCTTATCAGTCTTTCTCCCTCATTGATGATCTCCTATTGCCAAGACATTGTCTCTATTTACTAGTTGGCATTCTATGGCAAAGGAGAGCTCTCACTTTTTCCTGTTTTCTAATTGATAGTGTATAGCAACCCATTGGTATCTTTGTTTATTATCACTATTCTCACTGTCGTCACATTGTTCCAGATTTGGCCCTCTGGGATTTCTTCAAGCTTCCATTTTGACATGTCCCCACAGTTCTTTGAGCAATTCCTTATTTCCTAGTGAATAAAGATGTTTCAGGATCATTTTCCCGGGCACCTTTCCCTGCCGGCCCTAGAACTGGAATCAGTGGTTTCGCTAAGCAGCCTGAAAACCAATAGAGAATACTTAGAAACTAAGAACTGGATAGTAGATGTGAAAGAACATCATTTTTAATGTATATAATACCTATTTCTAGTGTGATTGGTCAGTAATGGAAGGATTTAGAGTGCTTATAAAGAGCTGAGCATGTACTAGAGGTGAAGGCAATCTTTGGGCCTAAAAAGAGGGAGAAATATAAGAGGAAATCTGGGTCCCTGTCCCCGATAATACAGATATGTCACACAAGGTGCCGATTACAATCTCAATGAATGGATAAGAGCTGTACGCTTTTCTGACTCTCTTCTAAGCAAATACTGTTTTCTAAGCCTCTGGTAGCTCTGATGTCTACTAACCCCTAGTTCAACGATAAACTAGAAATGGAGACTATTTCACAAATTCTACTTATTGCCAGTATCTGTGACTTTAGATACCCAGTGTCTCTGAATGCTCTCTTTATGAATTCAAGTCTCATTTACAACCGGCCGTTCGAAGGCTGTTGCCTGTGATGCACCTGTGCCCGCACTTTTCTTCCTTAGGCCTCTTTAGCAATCAGTGTTCGGAGTCGCAGTCTGACCCTTGAGTCTGTGGGTCGTTACCATCTAGGCGACTCTGAGCTGAGACTTCAGGTGGGAGAGTCGGAGTGGGGCAAGAGTGGCCGGAACAAGTCTAGACATAAAGGATTTCCTCTCTTCCTTAACTCCCTTGAGTGAGGTTCAGAGAACATCAAGCTTGGGATTTGAGTGATCTAGAAGGATTGTTGGGTTTTAATTGGCATCTATTCTCTCATTGCTTGAGAAAAGCTGTTTACTTCCCCAAGTTCTACCTCATTAATCTTATGTTAAGAATGGTCTAACCCTTTTAGTGGGATAAACTGCTTTTTTCCAATTAGTGTATGTTCTTGTAAGTGTGGAGTGGAGAATGGATGAAGATGCAGATCTTTTAAGTTAGAAACCTGGGGGGCTTGTGCTAAGGTGTGTCTGACTAGAGTATAATACAACTGAGAAAGATTTAGTCAATGGTAAATTCTGGTTGGCTCTGGTGATTTACACTAAACAGAATATGATGGAAACATAAAATTTTTCTGAGCTTATACTTTAGTCATTCAATATGTATAAAATTCAATTTTCTTCCAAAAAAAAAAAAAAAGATACTTAGAACACTAAGAATCACCAGAGGAAATCAGCTTGTTTACTACGTTTGTGTTCACCCATGCCTAGATTCCAAATTTAATTGCTGAAAATGCTTTGGTATTGGGTATCCTCAAATAAAAGGTGTGGTGTGACACCCATTAAAAGTGAATTTTACTATAATATTATCCCTATTATTGAATGACTTTCTTTTCCACTGACAGTTTGAGGGGGAAATGTCAGAACAAGGCTTTGGAAGCCAAATTGTTTCATTGCTCAAGTATTGACAGGCTGGTTGCCTAACCAGAAAGCTAAACCAAGAAAGCTTATTTTAAGAGCAGGTCTGTCGCCATCTACCATATGTATGACCAAGAGGTAAACAGGAAGTGCTGAGTTGGCTTGGTTTACTCCTACAAGCATAGAGAGAAAGAAAATCAGTGTTTACCAAATGGAAAAGCACAAAGCTAGTACAGAGAGAAATGCTATTTTCATGTGCCTAAAAAGGTATTACAAATAACAAAATTTCAAACCCATAATTAAAAACTATTTTTAAAAAGCTTTGATTAGTTTCCCTTCAAAAATAGACATTCTAGGCTGAAATACATTTCTTAAAGTTCTGACTTTTACCTATCCTGGTTTCTCTAATCCAAACAGTATAAACACCCCTCTTAAACAACAGATCTTAAGTGTAAAGTGTGTGCCTTACAGTCATCTAGCAGAAGTTAAGTACTTTCACGTAAGGGATGGAGAATCCAAGGCTCCAAGTTTAAAGCAATTTATCAAATACCACGTAGCCAGTTAGGGCAAAGACAATATCCTCAAGAAGCAAGAGCTATGCATAGACTGACTTTTTTAGTGCCAGGCCCAAGGACACAAACCTTAGGGTGAAGGAGCCAAATTCTTTGTTCGTATAGTTTATACCATAAGCCAAAAGACTGGTCCTATACATCCAAGTTGAGCAAACTCCTCAACCTTCAGAATCTCTGAGTAAGACTCTTTCTTCTTTTGGTATCAATAACCTCAACTGAAAAATGAAGTTGATTTGTTCTTCTAAGATTGTGAATCGGAGAAAATAAAGGGCTCTAGAAGGTGATCTAGGGAAATAAAGAAAAAACTAATAGAAATGAAGATAGACTCTTTTGGGTAAGAATAATTCATAATATTTGACAAACCTTAGTGGGGTTGTCTGAGGTCAATAAAACTTTAATAATCCAGATTTCAGACCAACATCAACACTACAAGTAGGAATAGTCCAAGAGAAGAATGGACAAAGTACAAGATCAGGCAGTTCAAAAAAGAACATCTATACAAGGCCAATAAACACATGAAAAATGTTCAACCTCAATAGTATTCAAAATTCAAATAAAAACAATGGTCAGAGTGTCCCCTTCTATAAACTGGAAAAAGATTAAAAAGGATCATGATAGCTAGTGTTGGTGAAGGTTCAGAGAAATTGATTTTCAAACACTGCTAATAAGAATGCAAACTGGTAAAACTAGAAGGGAGGGCCATTTGGAGATGTGTCAAGTATAAAAAATAGGAAATACCTTTAATGAGATCATTCCAACTCCAAGAATTTACCTCAAAGGAAATAAATGGAGGTTTCCACAGCCAGTATAGCAGATTACAAATGTGCACACATTATTTGCTGCTCCTTTTATCAAGAGGTGGAGTCTATTTCTCTTCCCCTTTAATTTGGCCTGGCCTTTGTGACTAGCTTTGATGGCAAAATATAGCAGAAGTGAGGTTGTGGGACTTCTGAGCCATGTTTCAAAGGCCTAGAAGTTTCTGTTTTGTCTTTCTTGGAAACCAATTGCCTTTTAAGTTCAACTACTCTGAAACTACCATGCGTGGAAGCCAAAGCTTGTCACCACAAAGAAGAGATCTTGTAGAGCCCTAAGGCTCCAATCTCCAAGTTGGTGGGCAAAAAACTTGGTCCATGCATCCTTGGTCCTAGTCAGTTGCCCACTGAATGCAGCTGAATAACCCTGGATGGTGCCACCTGGAGCAAAAGAACCATCTAGTTGAGTCCTTTCTGAGTCTCTACAATAAAAATCTTTTCCCCATAATACATAGTGATTCTGGCTCTGTGACTTAACTGACCAGATGAATCTAACTGATGATTCATTCTTGACTTGAGAAAAACTATAAAAGTTTTCTATGCTGCTGTAACGAATTACCACAAATTTATCAGCTTAGAAAATATAAATGTGTTATCTCACAGTTCTATGTAGGTCAGAAGTCTAGAATAGGTCTCATGGACTAAAATCAAGGCACTGGCAGGCTGTGTTTTTTCTGGAGTTTGTGGAAGAGGACCAGTTTCCTACTCATTCAGATTGTCAGCAGTGTTCAGTTCCTTGTGGTTGAAGGACTGAGGTTTCCTTTTTCTTTCTGGCTATAAACTAAGGGCCATTTTAGAGGATGCCATATTCCTGGGGTCATGGCCCCATTTTTCTATCTTCCAGGCCAGCAATGTCAAGTTCTTCTTGTGTTCCAGCATTCTTACCCATTTTTCTGCTTCCTGTTTCTGTTTAAGAGTCCTTGTGATTAGATTGGTGGTCACATCTGGATCATCTAGGATATCCTTAAAGTCAGTTGATCATCAACCCTGATTCCATCTACAATTTTAATTTCCTTTAGTTATGTCATCTAAGACATTCACAGGTTCTAGGGATTTGGCTGTGGACCTCTTTGGGGGAGGTATACTATACTTTGAGGACAAAGTAGTCAAAATTTGAAAGACAAAATTAAAATTAATTTCCTCACCTCCTCAGATATTTACAAATTAACTATGGGAGGAAGAGAAGTCAAGCAAGAAGCAGTGGTCTGAGCTGAGGAAGTACAGACTGACAAGGTAGCTGAGGTGCTGCAATCTCAGCAAGAAGGAAACTGCAGAGCAGTGAGCCTATGATACTGCATGTACCTCCTCCTTGAGGTATATGGCAATTCTCATGCTGTGTATGTGCAGGATGAGAGCAGCATATAGGAGGCTAAAAAAGTGAGCAGAAATTTCATCAATCTTGTGGGGCAGGGGAGTCAGAGACTGGATTTCAGGGCTTTCAACTCCTAAGGTTGAAGGGATCTGATAAATACCACAGGTTCTCATCTGAGACCCCAGGGATACTTTCTAGGAATAAGGGCAAAGCAGAAATACATCAACCTTGTTTAACTATGCCCCATTTGCTTGTCAGAAAATGAAATCCTCTCTGGAATAAGTCATCATTCAGAATTTATGTATTTCATCATAGACATATCTGGCATTCAATAAAAAAATTTCTAGGCATAATAGGACATAGTATAACTTAAAAACAAGAGAAAGAAAAACAGACAACAGAAAGAAACCATAAGCAACTCAGATATGACTCAAAGAACTGAAATTTTTTTAAGAAAGCATATGGTGACCATAATATATATATGTGTGTATGTGTATACATATACATATGAGTGTGTGTGCATATATATATGTATAAATGAAATTAGAAATTCAGTACATGGGTTTAACAGAAAAATAAAAAATAGCAAAAAAGAAGATTAATATAAGGTGGGTTAGTAGAAAACATCCAGATTGGAAATGAGAGAAAAAGAAATGGAAAATACAGAAAAGAGCATAGGAGGTATATTGTGTCTGCTATAAAGGCTTGACGTCACATAAGTAAAGTCTTAGGAGACAAGAAGGATTATTTGAAGAAAAGTGGTTGAGAACCTTAAAAAAATGATGAAAGATATCAAACCACATATTCAAGAAATTCTTCAAACTCCAAGAAGGGTAAATACAAAGAAAACTACATGTAGGTATGTAAAACTACATTCTGAAAAAATAAAAGCAAAAAAAAAAAAAATCTCAAAAGCACACGTTACTTTCCTAAGAGGCAATAGAAATGCTGAAAACCAGAATGACAGAAGTTAAATACAAAGGAAATAATCTGATATGCAGATAAAAATCATGGACATTCTATATATAATGGCAAAACATTGAAAAAAATCAAAACACCCAAAATACGATCTGATTAAATTAATAATCAGTCATAATATGAAATAGTCTGAATTTAAGAAAAAGGCATGGGGAAGTGTTCCAGGAGGTCACAAATAGACAGTCTGAACACAACAGTGTGTATGTTAAAATGTCAGTAATGTTAAAGAACTGTGGGTAATTCTGATTCTATGCTTTGTGATTTTCTGAATCTTCCAGGTTTTGCTGGCAAATACTGGCAAAGATATGGAACAACTAGAAAGTTTATATTTCTGGTGTTTTTGCCAAATGGTATAAAGCCACTCTGGAAAATCACTTTGCTATTTCTTATAAAATTAAGTATTTGCTTGCTATATGACCCAGTAACTCCATGCCTAGGTATTTATCCAACAGAAAAGAACACATCCGTGCATACAAAACTCTGCCCCTACATATTCATTGCAGTTTTATTACCAGTAGCCAGAAACTGGAATCAAACTATGCAACAGTGAATGAAAAACAAACTATGGTGCATCCATACGATGGACTATTTCTGAGTCATAAAGTAAATAAAGTACTGATATGCACAACACGAATTTTCAAAGCATTATGCTAAGTGAAAGCAGACAAACACAAAAAACTTGAAATTCAAGTTCACATATAATTATTCCATTTTATAGTCTTTTCTGGAAAAGGTAAAAAAACTATAGACAGAAATCAAATGAGTGGTTACCAGGTGTTCGTGATGGGAGGAGGATCCATTACAAAGGAACAGGAGAGAATTACTTGTGTCTTGTTTGTGGTGGCGGTTATACAACTGTCTTTATTTGTCAAAAGTCATTGAATTGTACAGTACATCTAAAAAGGGGACATTACCTTCTGTAAAATATACTGCATTAAACTTATTTATAAAAAAGAAATATATTCCATGTGTCTTTGGGGGAAAAAATGACTTTAACATATAAGGTAATAAATAAATGTACTTTAAAAAATGGCTAACCTGGAGATGTGGGGAAAAATTTTGAATAAGAAGTAAAATAGATCTATCAAAAAGTTTGATAGGCTATTAAAGAAAACCTAACCACATCATAACTAACTCCAGCTTGTGGTGGCCAAATTTCTTATTCTGTTAAAGATGCATTGTAATTTAGGAAGTGCTAGCACGTACAAATTTTTAAGAAAGAGTACTATGGAGGAACATAGTTGACGGTCAAAGGATTTTGCAAAGTCTCAGAGGGACAAGACAAGTCAGGATGTTAGTGAAAAGAAACAGTCAAAGGCTGGAGAACCAGAGAGTGCTCTAGCGTGGGAACAGTGCTGAAGAATTTGCTGAATTGAGGACTGATAGGTAATTCATTCTTTTTTTTAAAGATTTTTATTTATTTATGCATACAAGAAACAGGGGTACAAGTCAGACATGTGGGAGGTGAGAAGATTCACCAGAGAGAGAGTGGGGAGCAGAACAGGCAGATGGACTGAAATATACTGCTCACAGGAGCAGCGGGTGAGGCAGGAGAGGTCCACTACACCATGTGGCTCATTCCTGGCTAGCTGCGGATGCTTCATAGTGCGGTACTTAACCCTTTGCGCCACCAGGGAGGCCCCAGGTAATTTATTCTTTTACTAAAATATTAACGGGCACTATGTGGATACAGCGATGGAGAAAACAAACCAGAATCCTTAGCTGACACAGTCTAATTTCTAGAGGATGGAGACAATAAATACCATAAATCAGTATCTGAAACAGACTCTGTTAGAGTGATAGAAGATAAAAGGAAAGGGAGAGATGGTGTGTTAGGGCAGAGTTTGAGGTTCCAGCATTTAAGTGGGTGGTCAGAGAAGGCCTTACTGGAAAGTGACATTTGAGAAGATGGTGAGGGGGCGCCAGGACAGCTTTTACAAACTGAGTCCTAATGGTGTACTCAGCTAAAATCCATCTCCTTAGTTGGGACCCACAGAGCTTCCAGGACAGCGATACGAAAAGATATCCTATCACGCAGTAACTGGTTATGACCGCTTATAAAAATGATTTACAAAATAAATATACTCCATTTCCATTGAACAAGAAACATCTGAAACATCCAACCAAAAGAAAACCACACACCTCAATTTATTTTTAACTATTCTTTCCCTTCCTTTCTCAAACCTGCCCCCTCTTTCAATTTTCATTATACATGGTTCTGGAAAAGCTGAATGGCACAGTTTAGAATTAATACATTTTTGAGTATTATTAACTGGGAAAGGAGGCTAGGAAAAAAAACAGGAGGAAATAGCCTACCCATATGAAAACAATAATCACATAATATTTATTGTCTGGGATTGAAATGTTTCAAATATGCAAAGCAATAAAATGTCAGGAAAAGCAAAACTTCCTAATGTTAAAAAGATCATAAATTTTTCCCTAAATAAGAAATATGAAAAAAGTTCAGGTGATACTTTATGTCAAAGGGGAAAAAAAAAACCCTTAAAGCTTCAGAAGGAACAATCTACACACACACACAGAGTATAAAATGTGTTCCTCAACAGGTCTTTGACTTACTGGGAATTAGAGACTCCATGTTGATTGCGAGGCTTTCAAAAGTGCTAAACAAACATTTTTTGAATACTTTTGAATGGCTAAATAAATGGCACTAAAGAAAATAGACATTTTAGTTGCAAACTACTTTTGGGTCACGTACTACTGCTTTTAGTTCACATTTTTGCTTTAAGTTCATGGGTCATATTATTCCTTTAGGGAAGAGTCATCCTAAAAATGTCTCACTGTTCTGATAGCAAACTAATAGAGAACTAGATTTTAAAAATGATATAGACAAAAATAGCGAGTAAGTCTACAATTCTTTTTCAAGTTTGTGTCAAGTTTCAGGTGGAACACAAAAGTTGTTAGGTCTCTGGTGGTGCAAGTGTGATTGTCAGGCAAACCTCTTTTTCTGTGTCATTAATCCCTTCAAACGAGTGAAATCACACTGCCCTACTCATAAAGGCCACAAGAAACCCAATGCGTGAGATGCTTTGCGTTTCTCTGAGACACTGTCACTTCATGACATGAATGCCCAACAGTCACGTCTTCTGTCAGCTGGGTGTGTGGTCTCGTATCTGCCTGTGGGATTAGGAACAACGTAGGCCAGCACCTGCTGATCTTGCTGATGCTGCTGTGCAAGGAATAAACTGCCTACCCCCAACTGGGTTCTGTTTCTACAACAATGTGTGAAGCCAACTGCCGGCTGCAACAGTCACTGCTTAGGGACCCACACCTCGGGGTCAGGGAGACAGAAGTGGCCAGTGTCCTGGCAGTTGACCTTACTTCTCCCATATCAGAGTTTGGAGGAAGTAAATCACCATTCAGAATAAAAAGATGCGGGCATTCAGCACCAAAGGCTGGTTGGGATTTGAAAGGACATGGCGATTATCTGTCCTAAGGCAGAACAGATGTAGGGTAGAACTAAAGAAGCTGCTCATGAAAGAGGAAAATGATAATTTCTAATTCAAATTGTGCTCAGCAACTTTATTTCCAGTTTCTTCTTTATCTCTTTCCACCACTCCCCCCACCCAACACACACAAACATCGCTGGCTGAAAGAAGCTATGACATTGTCATAATTAATGAACAGACACTTAAAAGGGGCATTTGTATAAAGGTTGAAGGGGTTGTCATATGTACTTCTGTATCTGCCACTGCAAACACATGTAAACAAGATGAGGGTTATTTTATAACATGAGATAAATACCTTGTAGGAAAGCCTATATAATTAGAGCCTTCTGCAGAAATCTGCTCTTCGAAAAGGAGAGGCTTTGTGTACATGGATCTCTGTGCAAATTTTTCTTATAATTTGAGTAGGGAGTCTTAGTATGTGCAGTGATCATATGTATTTACCTTAAGGTATCAGACATTATAGAGGACTTGGCACCATTCTATGTAATTATTTTCTATGATACATTATATGATATTCTATTATACACATAATTCCTGGCCTTAGAGAAGGAATGCTAAGTTAAAATGAAATTCTCTTGTAATCAAGTTTTTTGAAATTGGGAAACCAGTACCAGTTCAGGGCCAAAATTCTCGTGAATATGTTATCAGAAATCTCTAGTGTAGTTTGTGCTGCGTAACAGTGGTTGAGAACTTGAACTTTGGGGTCAAAAGCTGAGTGCAATTGCCAGCTCTGTCATGGGTACCTCTGGCAAGGCACTTAACTCTCGTTTCTCAGTTTCCTCTCTACTGCTAGGGCAATAGGGAGAGAAATAGTGCATCGTGGCCTTGTGAGTGTTAAATGAGATAACCCTCAGAGTGCTTAGCACACGGGTGGCACACGATGTGTTATAATCATGTCAAAGTTATTATTAAAACTTTGATAGGAGGTAGGGAATTACCAGATATACATAAAATTGTGTAAGGAATCTTGACTTAACTATATCTTTTTCTATTTTTATTTTCCTTTGGAAAAAAAGGGGAATGGGGAATATTGGGAGGTGATGAGAAGAAAGGGAACATGAATATAATGCTCTATGCAGAATTTCAGTGGTTTCCAACAATAAAATATTGCATGTGGGTTTCTTGTGACTTTGTAGGAATTGATTGTTTTAAAATATGCTTCAATTGCCAAAATTTCCATGACTTATGACAGTTTGAATATTTGATATTTTGTTCCAGAAAACAAATGCCAGCCTCTTTCTTTCTTTCTTTTTTTAAAGTGCTATGGTATCACTATCCTTCTCACTACATTAGAGACTTACTTTAAGAGATATGACTTTTTAATATTTGAGATTTTAAAGGCATCTGGCCCTTATTTAACCATCACATTTACATCCAATTCCTGCAGGCATGGTTTTGTTGTTTAAGCTTGGCTTGATGCCCTCTGCAGAAAGCCTGTGCTTTAATGAACACAACTTCACGAAAACTACCCCCTTCCCCCACCCCACCCCACATTAAGAGCACAGAAAGCTTCATCTTGGATTTCAAGTAAGATAAAAATAAGAAAATAAATTACTCGAGAATCAGCTTTATGTGGGGGCCACTGCTATGACATATTCAACTTGATGCCCTTATATTATTTGCAGAAGTGTTTATGTACTATGAAATGTTCAGCCAGAGCATACAGGAAACTGTAAAATATTTTATGAGATACATACATGGTTGATGGTAGGATTTTAAATGCAATCTGGGAAGGTTCTATCTAAATTCCAGGAGAACAGATGAGGGAATACTTTCTCGATTCAGTTTTACACAAGGAGTTTTATGAACTGGAAAGAAATACCTGATTTGGGAAATAAATTTATTTTTTCATAAAATTAAACTTTATAATTTCTAGACAAGGAACTTGTTTTCATTCAGACTAAAAATCACATTATGTTTATTTGCTTTTAACATGGTAAAAGCATTAAATAGGAGCTGTTTATTATTTTATAGAAACAAAGAACACTTAGTAATAAATGAAAAATTCTTTCCCAGATAACAAGAATTAAATATATCACTTAAAAATATTTCTGTATCTGATGGGCTTTAAATAAAGACTCTTGGCTCTAAAATTGGAACATTATTTTTGAGTCTCAATGTTGCAATATGCGAAGGCAGGAAGGTCTGAGACAGTCTCAAAATGGCATGTTCAGAAAGTCACACCTCCAAGTTTAGGTGAAGGGAGGATTCCTATTTCCTTCACCCTCAAATCTATGAGGCAGGTCAATTTCCCCTAAAAGAGTTTGCTTATTACTTGGTTTTATTTATCTTCAAATTTGATCTCCAACACACCAGGCTATGAAAATAGAAACTATGTATTTTGTGTGTCCCCATTTCATTTAGAGTTGATCCTGATGTGTGAGACACAGATCATTTAATTCATACTCATAGTTCCTTTGAAGAAGGTTTTAATGCAAACACTTATCCTTCAGGATGTCCATAATTACAACTTACAAATTTAGGTTATTGTCTCAGATAAACATGCCATAAAGCCCAGGTGTGTCTTGGTAGTAGTATCTAATATAAATCCAGTTTGGTGGAATCTAACGTTAGACTGAGGATTGGAGATTTGGGTCTGGTCTCTGGTCTGTCATTGCCATTACTAAGTGATCTTGGGGACATCAGTTTCCCTCTTGAGGTCACACTTTTTCATTGGTAAAACTAGCAGTTGTTTGCAATGATCTTTAAGATCATCTTCATTTTATAACTTTATGCATAAAATTTTAATTTTGAGAGCACAATTTAGTAGTTACATTAGCTGAATCTTTTCTGTGTATTTTTTTTTTCTATACTCACTGCTTAAGGAAATTTTATTTCACTTCAAATTTGGTTGTGGAAAGACTCAGAAAAAGAACCTAAGTGTAGAAAAGAAAAAAAATTAAAAATATTAATATTGAGCAATCTTGGGGACATCTAGGCTGGTTCAGGGCAGACATAAATGACCTTGTTTTATTCTAAATTCAGCTCACTGGCTTATGATGAAAAGTGAAAGGTTATTATATGGACTTACTGGGCAAAACCAGATTTTATAAATAATTACCTGTCAGACTGTTCAAGATAGACAAACATACGCCAGACCAACAAAAACAGAGACCTGTCATATTTCTGAGAGAAATGTACATTGAGTCTTCCTTCTCTGGGACTATAAGGGGATCAGGTAAAATAAAATGAAGGGAAAAACCCTAAACCCCATATTTTCTGCCTTGTGCATACTTTAAAATGTATAATGTGGGATAGAAGGAATTTTGATGTGAAAAATTAGCCTCTGAAAATTTTATACCATCTATAAGCCTGGCAGATCGAAACCAAATACAATAAATGCTGTCGTTTTAAAAGTTAGGATGTTTACTGTAAGCTTATAATTTTCCATGATTAGGGACGCCAAGAAAAATAAGAATGATGATAAAAAGAAAAGTTTAATCATACATTTCAACAAGCACAGATGGAACATCAAAACCCTTTGGCAATTTTTTGATATTATATTTCTGCGTTTTTTGTTCTTGACATGAAGATTTTTTCCAGAAGGACTCACATAGAACAGGTAAATGATAGTTAACAAATGTGAATAATATGACACAATCATATTAACTGATCCTCAAAATGACTTGGTCACAGGAGGAAAATCTTTCATGCTTCTCACTTCTGCTTTTATTAATTCTTTACAAAAACCTGAGTGTGTGTAAAAACCACGATAAAAGTAAAATTACACAAAATAAAAGAAATAACTTCTGTTTTTGCAATTCAAGTTTAACCAGGAACTGTACAATTACATCTGCTGTATTTTGGGTTGTTCCCAAGAGTCACAGTTCCTCATGTACTGGTGAGAGTAGAGACTGAGAAGGAGGCTCAGTCCCACCAGCAAGACACACTCGTGCACAATCCAGCGAGGTGTGGTGGTACGTGGGAGACAGCAGATTGCTCAGCTTCCCTTCTACTGAATCCGATTCCTTCACTTCTGAGGGTCTATGTGTGTGTGCGTGTGCGTGTGTGTAGTAATGGGCCTAGGGATTGTAGGGACAGAGGAAGAGGAGAAATGAAGATGGGGGAAGAGGGATTACATGGAGCAAAACACACTTGGTAGGCAGAGATGCAGGATTCTGTAAGAAGGCTTGAAATTGATGTATCCTATTGGTGGGTGAAGGGGAGAGAAAATGGGGACATTCTATATCAAGCCAGAGAGTTGATTAGTGTGAATTTATAAAATGGGTATTTGCCTCTAAGATACACGTAGATATTGTTAACAAATGTTGGCAAGTAAAGTTGATGGGATAGTGCATGGAGGTAAGCTGACTATCTTTTGAATTTTGTTTTCTTTGTTTTAAATTTGGATTACAAAATGCATCAAACCAAACAGACTAAGTGCTGGAGAAAAAAAACACTGCTTTTAAGATATGTGCACTGAGGGCAGTAAATCCATTTCAAATTAAAATTTCAAAATTGTGTGATCTGCATTCTTGTCCACCTACACACTATCCCAAACATCCTGCCATTAATTAGCTAAATGGCCCATCTAGTAAACAAGATTAAGCATTGAGGGGGCTGGAAAAGAGCTGGAGTCAGCCCGTTGATAGTCACAACAAACCAGCCCACTCTGAGGAGACAGAGAAGGTAAACTCATATTTTATTTTTGTCCAAGTAGGGAAACAGAAGTCACCTTAATAGAACATTCATTGTGTTTTCTGTTGTTACAGTCACATCAGCAGGCCAGAAAAGCCATTCCGTTTCTGCGGTAGGCACTCTGTCAAAGAAAAAGAAATCTGCAATGAATTATCACATCAAGTCAAACCAGAAAAAGAGGCAAAAAAGCAAGCAGAGCTTTCTTCCTGTTTGTGTAGACTCTGCTGGCTACAATCTAACAGGGTGCTTAATCTGAACATTTCTGGTGGCAAAACTATAGTAACCACTCTATTAAAAAGTCAGTGTGGTTAACAAGTGGTTAGTGATTCTATTTTGGGGAAGCAGGAGATATGCAAAATAAGACATCCATTTTGTTAATTGATTGGGCTTGGTTAAGCCAAAGACATGTTGTGTTGAATATGTTTGTCCTTTATAAACATGTGTTCTCTATTGGACATGCTCAAGAATCACTTCTAAGTATCTTAATAGTCTATAAATTACTGACTCATTATAGCCCTCCCAGGCCTAATTTATAATCTCATTGAAAAGCTATGGGAACAGACACTAATAGAGGCTTTTCTTCTCCCCTAAAATATGGTGATGTCTATAGAGTCTGTATATTGCAGACATTATAAAAGCTTGAATCTTACATAATTTTATATGCATACATGTACCTACAGATGCATATATGGATATTCATGATGGGTGAAGCAGTCACATAAAAGAAACTATGAAAGTGGATACTAATTGAAACAATATATTCCAATAAAGAAAGTAAAACTGCACAATTTTTCATCCCAAGATTTGTATTTTACATTTCAGTGGTGGAAAAGATGGACTGCCCAAGGTCTCTTGTGACTTACTCTGAGTCCCATGAGACCAAGAGTAAAGAGAATTAAAATCCAAGACTTAGGAGTAAATTCCTCCCTCTCATCACCATGTTCTTTACTTTTTTCGCTAGGAATGGTCACTTTCAGAGAATTCATAATCCTTTATTAGATGAATTTTTTCTATCATCTGTTTTCAGAAAAACAAAAAATGACCAAAATCTCCTATCTGGATCTCTCCCTTTTCTCTAATAATTCTGAGGCTGTTCCAAGTGCCTGTCTAGTCCAATCAGTTTACTTTCAACGGTCATTTTGTAGGAAACAGACAATAAGCTTTTTGATTAAAATAATGTTACATAAGTGCTGAAGAGTTTTACTGTAGACTATAAAGTAGAAAAGAGTAGAAGGGTTTGACTTAAGATTTTAAGAGTTTACAGTCTTAAAAAAAGGACTGAATTACATTTTTGACTATACTTTAAAAAAAAGGAAAGACTTTCACTAACATGAGGTGCGACAAAGTTTTCTGGATAACTTTTTGTTAATCGTAAAATATTCAATTAACTTCAAAACCTTCCTTCCAAATACCCTGCTTCCACAGGATTTACCACGGCTGTCAGCTTGGGAGCCCCAGCTGGAATTCCATCTCTTGGTCATGCTGTTACACAGCTCGCTCTGGATCAGTGTCTTGAGGATGAGAAAACAGTGGCACAGTCCAAGATACAGTCCTCAGGGCTCTCTCTGTGAGCTTGTTCTTTACGATTGGACTTTTTGTGCCATAGGACACATGTGGATTGGAGCAAACATTCTAGAGCAAGGAGTAGAAAATTCCAATGCTACCTCCTAAGGTTGTACAGTGTTAAATGAGTTCCTCAGAGAGCCACAAATAACTCTCAGGAATGGATAGTGTCTTCCCACAACCACAGGAAGGGGAGCCCTACCGCCACGGCTGCCTTAGAGAGGCTTCTGTCAAAGTAATACTTTCAGCTTCCTGACCTTGATACTTTAAATTTTATAAGCACAGTGACAATGTTTAACATAACATGGTATTTAAGGCCCAGATCACATAGTTTACATGGAGATAAATGGGACTGGGAGTAAAACTGGATTCCTCTTAAAGGCAAATGGCTAGCATAAACCTAGCTTGAAGAAGAAATCTGACTCCACCAGAGAAATTATCAAGTTTAATCTTCCTAGAGTGGGCAATATGAAATGGTCCTCTCCTACTGAAAAGATCACGCTTCAAAGATCAATTTACCTTCATTGATAATTTATCAGTATTGTTTGCCAACAACTGAAAGATAAGCTTACTTGATAACAGATTCTCAAAGTAGTCAAGTTTAATGAGAAAACCCAAGTTTAGAGTTGATCCAGATTTCTGGAATAAGTTCTTTTTGTCCTAATTTTAGAATGAAAGAACAACAAAAAAAATGCAGACGAGCAATTTAAGCAAAACAGTTCCCCAGCATCCTCCACCCTGAGTCACTGCTTTTTCCTTTTTATGTACCAAGGATGCATGTTGTCTGCAGAGATGATGGGAACATCCCACATTTGGCATCCTTTCCAGAGTGAGCAATGTTGAAGAAAGATAAATGCTGACAACCTATCTTTTTGTCAACTGTGAATTTCTCCCTATTTGTGTTGCAAATGTGGAAGGTAAATTTAAACATTGCTTGGTCTGAGTGCCTTCTCTACAGAGGCCATGTTCTCACCAAACACTGTCAGATTCTGAGTGACTCCTGTTCTGTATCTTCACTTTGTAAAACATAGAACTCTATGAGAAATGGTCAGCACCACCCTCCACTACTGAAAAGTAGACAATAACACAATCAGACTTCCCCAACAATGGGTACGCATACGGGACACCTATACACTACAGATCACATAAGCTTTATTTCTGATTTAATTAAAGTCTGTGCTCAACTAGCAACTACTAGTTGCTCCCACAAGGATTTGTTGCACAACTCAATTTATCATTTCTCTAAGTAACCTGTCAAGAGGTCACTTAGTTTTTGTAAAGGACCACTTGTAATTTTTATGCTTAAAAAAAAAAAAAAATCAAGGATCAAGTTAGCATCCAATTCTTGCTATAGCTCCATATTTCCTACTACACAAATTTCAACCTACCTACCCATTTTACTGATCACACTGTACATGGGGAAGTTAACTCATAAGTGTGTATTTCATGTATACATACGGATGAGCAAAAATGCAACCCCAAAGTTAAAATTAAAAAAAGAAAAATACTGTATGATCCTTCTTCTAGGTGAAATATTAGAAACAGTAATTGAAATCAAAAGGCCAACTTTATGGATACAGAGGCTTGGTGACTGCCAGAGTGGGTGATGGGAGAAATAGGTGAAGGGAATCAAAACATAAAAAGAAAAAAAAGTATTTTAATGTCAACCACCTTTCTCCTTCACAGGCCATATGCCTAATAGCAAACTAAATATATTAGTGAGACTGAAACCTGTATTTATACCATCTAGTTTAGAAAATAATCTATTTTGAATACCTCAATTTTCTCATCCTTCTTCATTAACAGCAGTCATTTTGAGGTGCCCAATCTCTCAGAACCTAGGAATTTACATTTAGAAAATGTACACCAAAGTTTTTCTGCACAAGATTATAGCTATCTCATAAAAGAAGATGCAGTTTTCTGCCTTGAGAAGAGTAGGTGGGAGGACATGAAGTAATACTCTAAGGTGAGGTTGGACGGAATGAAGAACAGAAGATAGTTCTGTTTATTGAGGCCTGAAGATTATGCAAATTTGTTTATTTCAAGGAGACACCGAATAAACCCTAGTTCCTCTCTTCCAGCCTTTAACAACCACTTATTAAGTGTCACTAGGTATACCAAGCAGAGTTTTGAGTTGAAAACAAAGATAGAGTAAGTCCCTATCCTCTAGGGAATCTAACTACAACTCTAAGTGTTAGAGATATGAACAAACCACGGAAATATAGGGGGGTGAATTTGAAATGTATTTAAAAAAAGCAAACACTATTTTCAGCAAAAGAAGATGAATATGCTAAATATGTTAATAAATAATGATAAACTACATCCTTAGTTCTAGATTGAATTTTTTTTTGTGTGTATATGTATGTTATTTGTGCCAGTAGCCAAATTAGTAGATTTTACAGATAAATCATCCCTTACACAGTTCAGATTTTAAGATTTTATTCTCATTTTCCTTTCCCAGAGGCAAAAGAAAAGGAAGATCCAGCAGATTTTGCCACTGAGGACCCCATTAGCATTAGACTTCCTGCCACTTTGCTATTTTCAGTCATAGCCATTGGCAAATGTAGACACACACACACACACACACACACACACACCAATCAGTTCCTTTTGAGACACATGTTGGACGTCAGGGCATGGGGCTGAAAGTTCCAACCCTCGAGTCATATGGTTGCTGCACAGGCTACCAGCCTGCATCCTTAGGTGCTAACAGTTACCTCTTTAAAAGCATCTTTATAGCTCTCATCATAGGAAACTCCAAGAGTTTTAGGAGCTCTGTGTCAGAAACAGGGACAAAGACCAAATGTGTGTTTCTTATTTTAAGTCACAATATCACTCTGTTAAACATAGATGTAAAAATCCTCAACAAAATACTAGCAAACCAAACTCAACAGCAGATTAAAGAATTATACACCATGATCAGGTGGTATTTATCCCTGGGATGCAAGGATGGTTCAATATATACAAATTGATAAGTAAAACACATTAACAGAATTAAAGAAAAAATCGTATCATTTTAATAGATACAGAAAAAATTTGACAAAGTCAACATGGTTTTATGATAAAAAAAACTCTTAACAAAATAGCAACACAATGAATGTACTTCAACATAATAAAAACCATATATAAAATTCCACAACTTACATCATACTCAATGATAAAAACTTAAAAGTCTTCTCTACAAAGACCAAGAACAAGACAAAAATACCAATTCTTGCCATTTTTATTCCGCATAGTACTAAAAATCCTAGTTACAGCAATCAGGCAACAAAAGGCATTCAACAGAAAGGAAGAAGTGAAGTTATTTGTTTGCAGATGACACAATTTTATACATAGAAAACCCTAAAGCCTCCACCAAAAAAAAAAAAAGTTGGAAAAAATGAATAAATTCTGTAAAGTTATAGGATACAAATCAACATAGAAAAACAAGTTGTGTTTCTATATACTAACAACTATTTGAAAGAGAAATTAAGAAAGTGTGCTTATTTATGATATCATCAAAATCAACAAAATAATTGGGAGTAAATTTAATCAAGGAGATTGAAGATTGAAAACTATAAAACACTGATGACAGACATTGAAGAGACCCCAAAATAAATAGAAAGTCATCTTGCATTATTGGATTGGGGAAATTCATACTGTTAAGACAACTATATTCACAAAGCAACTTGGAGGTTTAATTCAACCCTATCAAAATTTCAATGGTGTTTTTCACAGAAGTAGAAAACAGAATCCTAAAATCTGTATTATTATTCCATGTCCCCAAAAGACATGAAATAGCTAAAGCAACGCTGAAAAAGAAGAGTAAAGCTGGCTGCACCACACTTGCTGATTTTAAAATACATTACAAAATTATAGTAATCAGAACAGTATGGGCTGGCACAAAAACAGAAATCACTGAAACAGAATAGAATTCAGAAATAAACCATGTGTATATGGTGAATTAAATTTTTCAAAGAAGTCAAGAATATAAAACAGGGAAAGGCTAATTTCTTCAATAAATGGTGCTGGAAAAACTGGATCGCCAAATGCCAAAGAATGAACCTAGGTTATTCCAGTCTTATATCATACACAAAAAACAACTCAAAATGAGTTATAGAGTTGGATGAAGGATCTAAAACCATAACATTCCTAGAACTAAACGGATGCTATTAGCTCCTTCACATTGGTCTTGGCAATGTTTCCTTAGATAAGACACCAGAACAAGATAATCTAAATAAAAAGTGAGCTACATCAAGTTGAAGACCTTCTGCTTAATAAAGGAAACAATCAATATATTTAAAAAGCAACCTATACAATGGTAGAAAGTATTTATAGACCATGTACCTTGTGGTGGATTAGTATCCAAAATATATAATGAACGCATACAATTCAACAGCAAAAAAGTAAATAATCTAATTGAAAATGGATAAAGGACCTGAGTAGATATTTTTCCAAAGAAGATATCAAAATGACCAATATGTATATGAAAAAGTGTTCAACATCCCTAATCATTAGGAAAATGCAAATCAAAACCACACTGAGTTATCACTTTATACATATGATAAAAAAGACAAGAGATAATAAGTGTTGGTGAGGATGCAGAGAAAAAGAAACTCTTATACACTGTTACACTGTTGGTGGGAATGTTAACTGGTACAATAGTTATGGAAAATAGTATAGCTGTTACTCAAAAAAATTAGAATTACCGTATGACCTAGATTCTAACTCCTTAGTATATAGCTAAAGGGAATGTAGCCAGTATCTTGAAGAGACAGCCGCATACCTATGTTCACTGAAGCATTATTCATAATAACCAAGATAAGGAAACCACCTAAATGTCCTTTGATGGGTGAGCATATAAAGAATATGTATATATACACACATACACAAACACACACAATGGGGTATTAGTCATAAAACAGAGGAAATCCTGCCACTTCCAGCAATGAGGGTAAATCTGGAGGGTGTTATGCTAACCTAGAGAGAAGTTAAAATCTTATACGTTATCAGTCATATGTAGAATATAAAAAAAAAGTCCCTTTCATAGAAATAGATGATAGGTGGTTACCAGGGATTGTGAGGAGGGACAAATGGGGAGATAGAGGTCAAAGGACATTAACTTTAAGTTACAAGAAGAGTACGTTCTGAGATTTACTGTACAGCATAGTGACTATAGTTAATGATATAGTGTTATGTACTTGAGAGTTGCTGAGACTAGATCTTAAGGTTTCTAACCACATACACAAAAGAAACCAGAAGATCTAACTATGTGAGGTGGTGAATGTATTAATTATCTTGATCCTGAGAATCACTGTACAAGGTATATGTGTATCAAATCATTACATGGTATACTTTAAATATACATAATTATATTTCTCAATTATTCCTCAATGAAGTTTGAAAAAAGGAAAATAACTTTATTATAGTAAGTTCTAAGTTTACTTATATAATTCTTCATTATTTAAGGCTTAGACAGAAAATTTTGGTTTTACTTCCTGAATGCCTATAAACATAGGTGATTTGACTTTAGCAAATCTTTACTGAGTTCTTCTATTTATTTAAAAGGCTTTGTGCTTTGGTGATGCAAAGGATACAAAGAGAAGTTCCACAGTCCCTGCAGTAAGTAAACTTTCTAATTTAATGCTAACATTTTTACTATCACAAGTAAAGTGCATTGAGCAGTCATTCTCAAGGGTGGGAGGAAGGAGAAAGCAGGCAGCTTTTTAAAATTTGCTTTTAATCATAATAATTTCAAATAATATTTAAAAGAGCATGAAGGTTGTATATTTCTTAATGCAGAGAAGGACAAAGGTTTTTAAAAGCTGAGATACATGGTTTTAAGGTTTAGGAAGAACTTTCGGGGCCAACTCCAATTAAGCCTTACCACAACTAGTAAAAAAGGTAGAATTATTCTCCTTTTTAAAGTGACATGACCAGTGAGTGGTAAATTTAGGATTCAATACCCAGAGCCAATATTCTCATTATACTACATTGTTTTATATTCAACAATAACAAACCCCAAATCCTAAAATCTGGCATAATTTATTCCATTTTATTAAAGACACACATACTCTCCTACTAACAAACTCATTCATGCTAAGTATCACTTAATGGGTAAATTAAAACTTAACTTCAAATTTAAATTAGATCAGCCTCTTGCAATAACTCAGAGTATAGAGATGACTTAAATATAAATCACCTTCAGTTTGGAGACATTTTGACTACTGCTTATTTTCCAAAAACAGTTTTAAGAATAGTATATAGTGAAAAACAGTGTGAGCCCAAATCATTTGGGAGCTTTGGGAAATGAACAAAACAAACCAAATACTCTGGCTCTACTTCTTTGAAGTCCATTGGTCTCAGCAGAATTTAGGGTTTGAGATGTTTTAAAAGCAATCCAGGTGATTTGGATGCATGGTGAGGGCTAAGAATAATGATAGAGTAGATAAGTGTAAGTGGCACCTTTTCAGAATCTGTCATGATTCATGATAAACAGTATTTTTTAATGGAAATTCTAACATCGGCATATAATAAAGAAAAATGAAATGAAGGTTTCAGATGATGTCTTTCACCCACACAGCAGATGGATTGCCTGTATGTCTTACCTCTCACTGTGGGCCCTCTGTTTTGGTCCTTTCAGATGCTGAGATGCCATTGCTAAGAGACAGTCGTCCAGACTGCCACACCATGCTTAATTGCATCATTGAAAAGGAGTTTGGAAGCTAAGCTATCTAAAACAAAGTAAACAAATCCTTTGCTTACATCTAGAATCAAGCAACAGTGGAAATGTGGAAGTCTCTCCTTGAAACCCTCTAGTTCAATTTCTAATTTGATGAAAAATGAAAACAAACAAACAAACAAAAAAACAAAAAACAACACAACAAAACAAAACAAAAAAACAGTGCCTAAAAGGGTGGCCCATCTTTGGTCATGTGCGGAGAATCCAGGATTCCTGACTCAGTCTTGGAATCTTTATGGATGGTTCCTATTCTGCCCAAAGCTATGTGTTTAGCTTCTCTGACCTTAATGGGGAAAACAGATGTGCAGAAAGAAATTGTTTTTCCGGATTAAGAGCCCTTGGGAGCAGAAAAAAAGTGAAGGGACTGGGGGAAAGTGGGGACTTAATGATGTCCAAAACAGCACAGCTGAGTAGTTAGAACAAGGCAGGCCAGTATGAGCCTTTAGTTTTCCTTCTGGCTTTCTGCTACACGATTAGTTCTTCCTTGGAGAATCACTACAATTCTCTGATTACCCAGAATAATAATTTTGATTAACAGACAAAATAACAGAATAATTAAGGTAAGTTTGGTTGAAAGATTCTGTGACAAAATTGCATCTTTAGGACCTTCACGGGGGTGACATACCATGTGTTCTTGACATCTCACTAAGGCTGTGTTCAGTGTCTGATTTACGCTGAACAAATAATGTGCCTGCCTGGATCTGTTTGGAGTTGGTCAATTTGGTTTAAATCCAGTAGTAAAAGGTCAATCAGAGTATCTGGAGCACACATTCACTCTCAAGTCACTTAACTCCCAGCTAACTAAGAGTATGTAAGGGAGACTCTACTTTGTGTGATTTGCAGTCCACAGGGACTGCTGGCATTACCAAGGGCCTGGTGGCTTCCTAAGTGCTCTTCTCTATTCCACTTGGATGAAGAAAGGAGCACAGAGGGCAGATGTTCCTAGTCACAAGCTGTGGAGGAAAAGGAAGGGAGATAGTGAAGTAAAATGGAAACAACAGTGCTCTCACTAGTCCTTATTAATATTTAAGCACAGTGTTTCATTTATTGGGATACACAGCCATGCTGGGGTTGTGGATGTAGGAATATCTATGAATTTTAGACATAAATGCTGTTTGATAACACAGTTAAATTAGTTCTCCTCTATGTCCTACTGAGGTCCCAAGTATTGCTGTAACAACCAGTTATACTTACAGCTGGCCTTTCTCTACCTCTGAGTTGACAGGAGCACTACAGACTGAACTAAGATGTCTAAATTCCACTGCTCCATGTCTGAATTCAGTCCCGTGCTCTGCAGCATCACTGGATTCAGTCTGAGGCCTCTAAGCGTTCCTCCATTTGCCTAAGGAGGTGACTGTGTCTTCAGAGACAAACTGTTTTGCTTTAATACTATAAATCTTTGAAGCTCTAAAGCTTCATATCAAAGCTATGTAATAGTTTCTTAAAAGATAAAATATGGCTCCCTCTTTTTTGCTGCCCTTGTGTCTGCGTGTGGGCAAGAGATTTAATTACAATGAATAAAACTGAATGGTGGTCTAAGACTCTTAAAATCAAAGTGGAAATCATGGCTGAATTTCATTAGCAAACATAAATACAAATAGGCACATCTTGTTTGTACCAATCCCATGTGACTTTTACTCCTTTTGATAATTTCATTCTAACTCTGATATTTCAGAGAATCTAAATTGAACCATATGATGTATAGCACTGTAACATGCAAAGCTCTTCATTAAGCATTTTCCTTTTTGTATACTTTCCAACGTTATAAATATCCTGTGAAAAATCAAGGAGGGCAGTTTGTCAGACAGCAGAACCTTGATTTAAGAACAGTGGAGGGAGCCCTGCTCTTTAAATAAGAGGTCTTCTCTAGCAGGCAGAAGGGGGCAAAGAAAGACATAACATTTACTCTCATTCTATTCCAGTAACTGGGAGTCTAGAACTCCCAGTTATAGACTGGGACATTTTATGCATGTTTTTCTCTGAGTCTGTATCATACTCTACTTATTACAATTTATTTCAGCATTCAGAATATAAAAATTTCTAAATTAAAATTCAATTATTAAAAAATTACCATTTCCAATTGCTCAAGTCACCTCAATCAAATTACATGAGAGATGTGTTAATATTTTTATTATTGTGAAGTGAAAAAACTAAGTGTTTATTACTACAAAGAACATTGCAGTTTAGAAAAAATGGTGTTTCATGAACGCTGTTTTTAGCACTTTTAGGAGACTAAAAGTAAAGCATTTTTGAGTATATTTTTTCATAGTGTATGTACTTAAATTTTTCTGGCAAAATTCTGTTTGCTAGAAAAAAAGAATGCAAGGCATCTAAAGTAACAATGTTAAACTGTTTTTTTTCCCCAAGTATAAACATTGAGTATAAACATTTCAAATATTATCTTAATGAAAATTATAATTATTTCTAAGTTTACAGTAGATAGTATAATTTTGTTTTATACTACATCTATGATTAATAATAAATACCAATAACACTAAACTTTTTTTTAGCTACTTTATGTTACAACAATTAGAACAAAGATGTCTGAAATTATTTCAAGTTACAAACATATACTAGTATATATGTAAATAGTGCCAAATTGGCAAGATTTGGCAAAATCTTCACTTTAGGAGACTCAGGTCTAGCAACAGTTAATTCTCATTTCTCTTTATAGACCAAAAACCTCAAGAAGGCAGGGAATTAGTTTTGTATGTACAGAGCATAATCCAATACATGGCAAATAAGTAGGTGCTTAATACCTATTTATCTAATGAATGAATAAATTAGACTTTAGCAAGTAGCTTAGTTTCTTTCATACAAATGAGAAATGCTAACATGAATTCAACATGAGTTGAATTCTCAACACCTAAAATTAAACTTAAGACAATATACTTGTCATTTCACAGGATGATCATCAGCAGTAACTGCTAAGAAAAGCAAATAAGTGACTGCAATAATTAGTTCATCATAAGCAATGTTGCAAAGCAAATAGTTACTCTGATATTGGTTCTCAGTTCCCATGGGGAGCATTTTTGGGCTTGTCCTTATTGTTATCTAGCAGGAGTAAAAACCTCTAAATCAATGAAGCCACATGCATTGTTTTCCAGAAAAAAAGAATCCAAGGCATCCAAAGTATCAGTGTTAAACTGATTTCTTTTAGTATAAATGTTATGTATAAACATTTCAAACATTCTGTTACTGAAAATTACAATTAATACTAAGTTTATAGTAGATAGTATAAATTTTTTACAATCTTTTGTTATAACAATGCTACTTAAAAACATTTTCAAGATCTTTAATAAAGGCATAAGATAAAAATGAAAATATGCTTCAATGGTTTAGCCACATCAAAAACACAACAGTAATAGCTGTTAAACAATGGTTAAGACACCAATTTAGGAGAATGAATAAATTAATAAAAGTCTCTTGAGAATTCTTTGACAACAAGGAATACTAAAAATTATGACAGAGCAATCAGGACTTAATAGTTAATAATATATCAATCACAAATGGTAGCCACTTGAAAAGTTGTATTTCTCCAAGATCCACAGTGCAAGACAGAGCAGTGACCACAGATGTGGTTCTCCTTTGTGACTAACAGTCTATTGGGAGAAGCATACTGGATGAGAACTGACAAAAATGATAGGACTTACAATACAAGAACAGAGCACACAGGACCATATAAGAGGGCAGCAGAGCTGGGTAGTGGTGCTCAAGGAGACTTTATGAAGGAGCAGATACTCAGTTGAGACCTGGGCTTAGGACAGAAAAGGTATGGGTAGCAGGGCAAAAAAGTGTTTCAGGTAAGATCCAGAGTGGAGAAAGCTTGACTTATTTTGTTCCCATATGCCAGACCATAGACTATGCTTGTCATAATAAACGTTAAATCCAAGATACCCACACCCACTCACATTACTTATCACACAAAGAATTATATGAACATTCAACTAATTCTTTTGAATCACTGCTTTAGGGACTTATAAAATACTTTTTTACATTAAATTGGAATAATCTATCTGGTTTCTAGTTTGGCATATAAGCTTGGAAATTGCCATTCTTTCCTAACAGGTAAGAAGCGGGAAAAAATTGAAATATCAACAATTCTTCATAGATTCAAAAGAAAAGTGAGGTCACAGGGCAAACCACTGCTTCTAAAATCAGAGAGACAGGTGAATATAGACAATGACAACCTACTGGAGCACAAATCTATAAGCAAAATTTACCACAGAATCAGTCCTGGAATAGAAAAATCTGAGCTGTAATTACGAGAGATGAAAATGCAGGGGAACTAAGTCATGGAGAGAAGGGAAACTTTTGTGAGTTTTACCTCCAGAAACCTAACAGACTCTCAGAGTGAGTATCACAGAAAATTCTCCTTATGCTTCAGGTAGGGTGAAAAAGCATTTTGAAACGTGCCATTTTGTTTTTCTTAATAAGTTCTGCCCTCAGGGGAAATTATTTAACCAGTTATTAATCTGTTGGGGTTTTATCAGAGGCTAAATGACCTGGGAAAAGAGAAATACCAAACTTCAGTCCATTCTGGCCATTCTGGCTCCCCTAATACATGGTAGGGAGCGGGCCAGTCAAGAGGGGTTACTAAGAAGCATTTGTGAAATTCACAGGGTAGAGGCACCAGCTCAAAAAGACTGTGACCAAATCACAGAATTAAAAAATGTTTCCTCTCACCATATATCTTGCCAACATATTAGTAAAGGCCCATTTATATAAATTCCCTTTATTTATTTAGAGATATAAGTATCTCTAAGTATACCAAGTCTAGCTCTCAAGATAAAATTAGAGGCATACCAAAAGAAAAAAATACAACTTGAAAAAACAGGGCAAGCATCAGAATCAGACCCATTAGAAGGAATTTTGGAATTAACAGACTGAGGATTTAAAACAACTATGATTAAGATGGTAAGAACTTTAACAGATAAGGTAGAAAACATGTTAGAATAGATGGGCAATGTAAACAGAGACACGAAAATTCTAAAAAAGAATTTTAAAATGCTAGTGATATAAAACACTACAACAGAAAGGAAGACTATCTTTGACAGATTTACTAGCGGACTGGACACAGCTAAAGAAAGAAACTCTGAGGTTGAGGTTATCTCATTAGAAATTTCTAAAACTGGAAATCAAAGAGTAGAAAGACTGGAAAAAACAGAACGGAATATCCAAGAACTGTGGGATAGTTATAAGTAGTGTGAAATGAGCATAATGGGAATACCAGAGGAGAAGAAAAAAAGGAACAGAAGACATATTTGAAAAAAAGCATAACTAAGGATTTCCCCAAATTAATGTCAGACACCAAACCATAAGCTTAGGGAGCTCATCAGAGAATCAAGCGTGATAAATGCAAAACAACAACAACAATCGAATATTTATACCTGAGGATATAACAATCAAACTGTAGAAAAATCAAATATAAAAATTTAAAAGTACCAGAGAAAAAAACACCTAAGTTATAGAACAGCAAAGATAAAAGTTAATTTGACTTTCCTTCAGAAACCACATAACCAAGAAAAGAATGGAGTGGAAACTATCAACCTAGAGTTCTGTATCCTGTGACATAATCCTTCAAAAATGAAGTGTCATGAAGACTTTCTCAGACAAACAAAAATTGAAGATATTTTTCTTTATTAACTGGTGGCCCAGCCTTACAGGAAATGTTAACAAAAGTTCTTTAGAAAGAAAAAAATAATAATGACCAGAAACTTGGATATACATAAATGAAATAAGGAATATATGAGAGTAAAATAAAAACTATCACTTATTCTTAATTGATCTAACAGATAACAGTTGGCTTTAAAAAATGGCAACTATATATGATTATGTTGCATATATACACATGTTAATGCATACTTATGCATTAAGTGAAATAAATGACAGCAATGATGCATGGAACAGGAAGGAGCAATCAGTATTATTTTACTTTTATAAGGTACTCACACAATTGGCAAAGTGGTATGGTGATGCTGGAAAGTGTTATTGTACTTGGATTAGCTGTTAATATATATTACAAACTGTAGGGCAATCATTAAAATGTTTAAACACAAAAGGCAGAAAAAGCGGAAGGCAAAAAATTGGGAACAAAGAACTGGCAACAGAAAACATTGACATGGTAAATATTATTTCAACTATATCAATAATCACTCTGGATGTTAATGATCTAAATGCATCAATAAAAAAAAATCAGAGATTATCAGAATGGGTCAAAACAAAAAGGACCCAACTATATGTTGTCTACAAGAAACCCACCTAAACTATAAAGTAAATAAATGAAGAAAGAAATGCCATGCTAATATTAATCAAAAGAATATAGGAGCGGCAACATGGTTAGAGCTGAAAGGGATTATGATAGCTGAAATTAGTCTGAAGGAAAAAGATAAATACCAGATGGTCTCACTTATATGTGAAATACACAGAAACAAAACAAAAGGTTAAGAAAAAGTCAAAACTAGTAAGCTGACCATAGAACTGAGACATACAAAAAAGGAGAGGGTGGGACAAAACAAGGGAGAAATGAACACAAGGAAATATGGTGATGGTTCACGGGTGATACAGTGGCAGGAGAACTATGGGGACTACAATGATGTAAGAAAAAAAGTAGTAAACATAATAATAAAAAACAAAATCAAAAGAAAATAGGAGTAGTCATATTAATTTTAGACAGAGCAGACTTTACAGCAAGAAAGTTTTAATGGATGAAGAGTGTGATACACAATGATAAAAGGTCAACTTCCAAGAAAACAGAACAACTTTTATCAGTGCATTAACATATCTGCAGTAAAACTGATAAAACTGCAGGGAGAAATAGATGAATCCATTATTAAAGATTTCAACAATGTCTTACCAGCAATGGCCCATTCTAGCAGGCAAAAAAAAATCAATGAAGACATAATAGAACTGAAAAAAAATGTATCAATCAACTGGACATAATGGACACTGACAGATTATGTCATCTGACAATAGCAGATTACACATTCATCTCAAGTTCATACGGAACAGTCACCAAGATAGACCACATTTGGGACCTTAAACAAATTTAAAAGAACAGAAATCATACATTATTTGTTCTCAGATCACAGTGGAATTAAACTAGAAGTCAATAACAGAGATAGCTGGAAAATTCCAAAATATTGGTAAATTTTGACATGGGTCAAAGAAGAAATATGAAAAGAAATTTAAAAATATTTTTAAATAAATAAAATGAAACACTGCTTATAAAAATTTGTTTCACAAATTTGTTTGCTTAATGGGAAATATACAGTGCTGAACACATTAGAAAGTTTTAAAATCATTCATGTAAGTCTCCACATTAAGAAAGTAGAACATAATAAATACAAAATAAACAAAAGAAGTAAAAAAAGAGCATAAATCAATGAAACTGAAAATAGGAAATAGGAAAACATCAATGCTACTATATGCTTTGAAAAGTTCAGTAAATTTGGTAAGTCTTTAGTCTGGCTAAAAAAAGAGAGAATTGAAATTATTAATATCAAAAATGAAAGTGGTGACATCACTATAGGTCCATAGACAAAAAGAGGGTAATAAAAGAATACTATGAAAAAATTAAAGCCAGAAACATGGTAACACACATGAAATAGACCAAATTCTCTGAAAGACACAGTATGCCAAAAACTTAATATAAGAAACAATCATCCGAACAAACCTAAATTAAAGAAACTGAACCAATACTTAATAATCTTCTAAAACAGAAAACATCGGAACCACGTGTGTGTACTGGAAAATTCCACCAGCTATTTAAGGGAGAAACTATACAGTTCTCTATGATTTCTTTTAGAAGATAGAAGCTGAGGGGATATGCCTTAACTCACTCTGATGTGAGCTTTATCCTAATACTCAAACAAAGACAATACAAGACAAACACAATATAAGAAAACTATAGGCCCATTTTTCTCATCAACAAATATGAAAAATTCTCAACAAAATTTCAGCAGATTGAGTCCAACATGTATGAAAAGAATTATATGCCATGACCAGGTGGGATTTATTCCAGTTATCTAAGGTTGAGTCATTAAGTCAATTAATGTAATCCATCACATCAACAGGATCAAGAAGGAAAATCACAAATATATGAATAGATATTGACAAAGTCAATATCCACTCATGACAAAAACTTTAACTAATCTAGGAATAAAGAATATAAAAACCATAGAATTAGCATCATACATAATGGTGAGAAATTAAAAGCTATGTAACTATCATCAGTAACAAGGAAACATGATATTGTTAGCCCTAGCTAATACAATAAGAAAAGGAATTAAAAAGGTCAGAAATTGGGAAGGAAGAAATAAAACTATCTCTTTGCAGATGACATGTTTATGAAGAAAATCTGAAAGATCTGACAAAAATACTGGAATTAGTAAGTGTATACAGCAAGGTCTCAAAGTATACAATTAATAAATAAATCATTTTCCTACATGCCAGCAGTGAAGAAGTAAAAAAACACATTGCCATTTACATTAGTACCCTCAAAATGAAATAATTAGGAATAAAGTTAACAAAATATATAAAAGATCTATGAGGAAAATTATAAAATTCTGATGAAAGACACCAGAAAAGAACTAAGTAAATGGAAAGATAATCCATATTCATGGCTAGGAAGCGTCAATATTGTTAAAATGTCAGTTCTTCCTATCCTGTTCTATAGAGTCAATGTAACTCCAGTCAAAATTATACTTTATGGATAGTGACAAGCTGATTCTAAAGTTTATTAGGAGAGGCAAAAGACCGAGAATACTCACTATTAAAGAACAAAGACTACTGATGCTACCCAACTCTAAAACTTACGAAACTACAATCACCAAGACAGTTTGGTATTGGCAAAAGAAGAGACAAGTTGACTGAGGGAAAAAAAAAAGCAAAACCCAGAGTCCAGAAATAGACCTACATAAATAGATTTAACTGATATTTAGAGCAAAGGCAATAAAGTGAAGAGAGATAGTCTTCAATATGTGGTACTAGAACAACTGGACAAACAAAAAGGGTCACAGACCTAAATGTAAAACTATACATAGAAGGTAACACAGGAGAAAACTTAAGTGACTGGGTATCATGGTGATGTTTTTAGATACACCAGAGGCATGATCCCTGAAAGAAAAAATAATAAGTTGGACTTCATTAGAATAAAAAACTTCTGCTCTACAAAATACAAAGTCAAGACAAAAAGATTACAAACTATAGATGAGGGGAAATATTTGCAAAAGACATATGTGATAGAGAATTGTTATTCAAAATACAGAAGGAACACAGCAAAAAATAGTTTGATTAAAGTTGTTAAAAAATGAGCCAAAGACACTAAAAGGCATCACACCAAAGAGGATATACAGATGGCGAAGAAGCACATGAAAAGATGTCCCACATCATGTGTCATCAGGGAAGGGCAAGTTTAAGCAACAGTGAGGTCTCACTACACACCCAGTAGAATGGTCAATACTCAGAGCCTTCACAACACTAAATGCTAGTGAGGACACAGAACAGGAACTCTCATTCACTGCTGGTGGGGGTGCAAAATAGAAGGCAGTTTGGCATTTTTCTCACAAAACTAAATATATTCTTACTATGCAAATGCACTACTTAGTTTTTACCCCAAGGAGTTGAAAGCTTATGTCCACTTAAAACCTACCCATGGTATTTACAGTAGCTTTATTCACACTTATCAGGACTTAGAAGCAACCAAGATGTCCTTCAATAGGTGAGTAGGTAAAACTACAATACATTCAACAATGGGTTATTGTCCAGTGCTAAAAAGAAACAATATATTTAGTCATGGAAAGATAGGGGGAAACTTAAATGTATATTACTGAGTGAAATAAGGCAATCTGAAAAGGCTACATACTGTATGTGTCCATGTAAATGATATTTTGGAAAATGAAAAACTATGGAGACTGAAAAAAATCAATGATGGGGTGAACAGAAAACACAGGGTTTTTAAGATAGTGAAACACGACTTTGTATGGTAATATTGTAGATAAATGTCAATATATGTATGAATGTTTAACATGAAGAATGAATCCTAACGTAAACCAAAGATTCTGGGTAATAATGACTTACTGCTGTAGCTTGTCAAATGTAACAAATGAAACATTTTGGCAGGGGATGTGGATAATGGGGGAGGCCATACAAAGGGGGGAGCAAAGGTTATATAGGAAATTTCAGTACTATCTGCTCAATTTTGCTTCAACCCTAAAACTTTTAAAAAATAAAGTACTTTTTTGAAATTGTGAAATTTAAAATTGAGCATTTCAAAATTTCTATGTACTGACAAAGGCATGCTTGTTCCATGTTTTGTGTCTCTTCCCTCATTAGGAGTTTTTTTTTTAAGATTTATTTATTTATGCAAAGAAGAGCTGGGGTACAGGCCAGCTGCATGGGGAGTGAGAGGATTCACCAGAGACAGAGTGGGGAGCAGAAAAGGCCAACTGAAATACACTGCTGTATTTCAGGGGAGCAGCAGACAAGGCAGGAGGGGTCTGCTGAGCCATGTGGTCCCCTCCCTGGCCGTGGATTGAACTTGCACTGCTGTGCTATGGGTGCTCAGCAGGCAGTGCACCCAAGGAGGCCCCCCTCATTAGGTGCTTTTAAGGCACTGTGGATATATATTTTCTTTCATTCTGCCCATATCACACACCTATATTTCTATAACAGAGTTGTGTTAGTAGAATTTAATCACAGACCTTTACAACCTGCCTTAGCCATTTTGAAAATTTACTTCCAAAATATCATAAGTAACCAAAGTGTACTCTCTACTGTGAAAGATTAATTTGAACACAGCTACTATATTGATTTAGTAGATTCCCCTAAGACAGGGAAGCGTCCCAATTCAGATATATTATTTAAAACACGGTGACAGTGCTCGTTTTATTAGGAACTAAAATTAACTCTAGCAGGTGGGCTATTTGGGCCATAGTCACTAGGATACAGCACTAGCCCAGATCATTTATCACAATATTCAAGTCTACATTTACTGTTTGTTCATGGTGTCCTCAAAGTCAGTAAGAAGGTTTAGGGTTAGCACATTAAAAAATGTTCCTAATTTCACTTTTAACAGAAATGAATGCCATTGAAACACTTGATTTTAAAATATTTTGTTTTTTTAGTCACCAGGCAAAATAAAAAAAACAAAACAAAAACCAGATCTTTAGACTATCTATGAAAAATTCAGCACCAATTTTAAACTAGAGAATGAGGGCCAATTGAGATTCTTGTTACCAACTGAATGGAAGTTAGATCAGAGTAAAAAGGAATGTGGTCGTTACAGGTCAATAACTCCGTGATTTGTTGAGGGAGGGCTGGATGAATTCTACCTTTATGTATATTATTCATGAGCACGCAAACGAAACGCAAGCAGGCGTGCTCTAAAGTGAGCCTCAGGAGGTATACGCTCTACACCGAAATGAATGCAATGAGTCATTCCAACTAGGTTTCAGGAGAGGGGAAGGAAAGCCATTTTGCAAATGAAACATTCTCTGCTTGTTGTGTCCATGGGGTGGTGATAGCAACTGAGTAGATTGTTCCCATCACTCTGAGACTCTGCTGGCCCTCAGTGCCTGCGCTGGCCTCTTGTTCACCACAGCTGGGGGAGGAGAGAGGAGGACAGCTGATGCATGAGTAGCTGCCAGGAGAAAAGATGGGAGGGAAAAAAAAGCTAAAGAAATATAGTATTTCAATCAAAGTCCGAAATTTGTAGAAGTGGTTTTGGTCTCCATATAGTGAAAATATTTATTCAAGAAACTCCTACTCGGGTGTGAACATCCTACTTCTAGTGGGATTTTGTTTGGCAAAGGACTGTGAAAGAGTGGAAGCTAATACAGAACATGTCTATAAACAAATTTATTTAGTTAGTACAGATTGACACATTCACTAGAGGATTTCAGCAATTACATGTGTAAAACTATTTCCTACAGTGGTTTCCTTTTGTGATTTTGCTAATTTATTCAATCTAGGCCATTTTCATGCATTGACTGTTATAAGCCACTTAGCCACCCAAGATGAAATGGACATGTGGAGATTCTATACCTTCTTTCCAATACTTCATGTAAATATAATTATATGGTGATATTAAAGAGTCAAACTTTTAATGAAAGAAAGCAAGAAAGACTGTAATACCTTAAAACATGATGTTCTAATTCTGACCTTGGAGAAGAGAAATTTAAAAGTTTTGGCTATGATAATGTGCATGAAAGTATTCAGGGAACTGTAAAGCCTTATATAAGTTTAAATGTCTACATTTGCATTCAGTCTGCACTTTAATCCACTTATAATTACAACAACATACAATTATGTTATATTCTTACAGAATTTTAACTTTTAACAAATGTATGTTTACTGAAACGCAATTCTTTACTTAAGAAGCATTTTGACTATAATTGTCGAATAATATATATTTCTATTTGTAAATTAGTATAATTCATTATATTAACATCTTCTACCGTTTAAACTGTCTTCGCCATTTTTCTAGACTTTATATTATACCCCAGAATGCCTTACAAATTGATATTCAATAAATATTTGATAAATGAGGAAAGACTACTCTAGTTTGAACGGTCCTCGTGCAAAGAAAACCTATGACGATGAACATGTATTTGCAAAACAAATTATTTCACGTGTTGAGAATTTTTATTTCTCAAATATTATTTCCAATGTATCTGTGATTAATAAAACAAAACGTAGTTTTTCGTAAGTAAAGAATTATATGGCGTTTCTTTGCCGGTTTTCAGTGAGATACTGGACACACCTGCATGAATACAGAGGAGCACTGTAGTGTCCCGATGGGGGCACCCTTTGCCCCTCACCCCCCCATTTACCTGCAGCTGCCTCAGACTAAAATTCCTGGCATGCCAAGATGATTGGGGGCAGCCTGGAAGAAGTGAAGTGGCTATATACACCGACGTGGAATGAAGGAGAGAACTTTGGGGAAGAGAAAGGTTTGCGGCAGCTTATCAACACTGAGAGACTGAAAACTGAAAAGGTTGCATGTCTGCTGCAATCCTTATCCGTACTTCCAACCCAAGAACCACGCAGAAAGTAGCAACCAGTGTGCTGGCAAAGACTACTACTGGAACTTGTACCCAGCTGCAGAGGAACAGTTATCAAGCAGAAATACCTAAAACACCAGGAAAAGAAGTCAGAAATCATGCCCACCAGC
>JAGFMF010011803.1:6574174-6626975 GCA_019455555.1 Galemys pyrenaicus | reverse complement strand
GAGGGGAGGGGGAGGGTTGAGGGAAAATGGGAGCATGAGGGACTGAGGTGATGGTGCACTGGTGAGATGGTGATGGGGAATACATGGGGATTACAATTAGTGGCAAGTATAAGTAAATTTTAAAATATTTTAATAAAAAAAAAGAATTATATGACTGTTATCATGGGGAAGAGTGGGGAGGCATTCACAAAGCATTTGCATTGAAGTAGAATTCTCACACTTAAAATAGCTGGGAACCATTGGCCTTGCCCTAGAGCATGGATGGGTCACCTAGATCTGGTCTGGCAGGAGAGGCACAAGATTCTGGAATTTAAGGTGAGAGGGAATTTGAGAGAGTTGGCGCTTTGAGTAGGCTGAGCAATGAGAGTTTCTAAAAATCTCCAATCTAGCTCTCATATCACTAGCTACCTGAGAACTCTCTATGCTGCGTGCAGAAAGGTAAGACTAGAGGATATCAAAGAACAATTTCCCTGAGCAGCTTCAGTTTTGCCCAGGATCAGTCCTGCATAAGAGACAAGCCAACCTTTACAATAAACAACCAGGTAAAGAGAAGGTATTCTCTTTTCTTTTTCCTTTTCATTTTTCTAAAGTTGTAAAATATACTTAAGAAAATAAAATTATATTTTCAAAAATGATAGAAATCATTAATAATGGACAGGTTATGATAAGACATTTGTTTATTGGTCCCTTTAATGTGCTGCATTGTTGAAATTCTTTTTTTTCCCTTGTCATTTCCCTTGTTTCGACATAATAAATTCAATAAGAGCATTTCTATGGGCCTTTTGCTGGAGCTAAATTTGGTTACAATTACCATCTTGATGGTGTTGTTAGTGAGATGGTGTTTTCTAAAAAGAAGTGAACTCCCCACTCCTGGCAGCAGTCAATATGGCTTAGTTGGAAACAGGGTATTTGTAGATGTAACTAGGTTGAAATGAGGTCATTAAGGTAGATCCTAGTCTAATATGACTAAAAGTGTCCTTTTATGAAGAGAGAGACATGCAGGAGAATGCCATGTGAAGATAGGCAGAGACTGGAGCAATACATTTAAAAGACAAGGAATATCAAGGATTTCTGGTTATTATCACATAATAACCTGGAAGAGACAGAGCAGATTTTTCTTTCAGAGACCTCAGATGGAATAAGCCCTGATGGTAACCTGATTTTATAAAAAAATTTTTCATGTAAAAGAACTGGGGTATAGGCCAGAGGTGTGGAGAATGAGAGGATTCACTAGAGCCAGAGTGGGAAGCAAAACAGGTGGATTACTTAAATATATTGCTGAGGGGGGCAGCAGGTGAGACAGGAAAGGTCTGCTGTACCATATGTGAGTCAGCTCCCTAGCCAGGGATCGAACTCAGGCTGTCAGCGGTGACAATGCTGAGACTTACCCTGTAGGCCACCAGGGAGGCCCTGATGACTAGGTTTTAGACTTCCAGCCTCTACAACTGTGAGCCTCCAATTAAGAAAAGGTTTAAGCTCAACAACACATTTATATTGATTCTAGTGATAACTTCTAATTCTTTTCACTATTTTCCTTCCACACATTAGGTTTTAACCAGACAGTCTGGAAACAAGTTCACTGCTAAAGTCCTCAAAAACCTACACCAGTCCAGAAAGCAGAACAGCTGTTTTTGCAATGGTGCAATCACTAATTTTCTGGGCTTGGGAGGGTCAAATGAGAATAGTTCTGTTTCTGCCTGAAATTTCCCTTTCTGACCTTTCTGGCTTTCATAGCAGGTACAGGAGTATGTGTGTGGGTATGGGGGGTGGGGGTGGGGGTTGGGGTGGGTGGGCCGTCACAATCCTGTGAAACAAAGACTGGCCCCACAGGGTACTTGTAATTCAAGCTTTTCTAAACAATAAATCTAAAGGGTGAAAAACTTAGAGTGATAGTCTCAAGATGGTGGCATTTTCATCTCAAATGTGTGAAAAATATAAGAAGAGAGAATACAAAGTACTGGATTTTAAAGGAAAAAGCCAGATACTTTAATAGCTAAGTTCCTGGCAATGGACATCACATCTTAGTCCTTTTGCTTTAAGGTTAACCTAAGTAACTAAGATTGAGTTACTTTATTTTTGGCTGAATAAAACTCTAGGACCAGTAATTTCCATTTTTATAATGCATAAGGGAATATTAGAAATACATATTATGGTAGAAAATAGTAAAAAACAATTTAAACACCTACATGGGAGTTGTATTTCTGGAAGTCAACTGAGAAAATATATAATGATTAAAGTTAATGATAAAAATTCTTAAATGATGAGTTTAGATGAGCTTTATTAATCACAACTATGTGATTACATATGAAAACATATTAAGTAATATCAATTAACCTCTTTGCAGACAACACTTTATGTGTCTTTGGGTCTGGGGTTTTCCATTCTAACTATAAGGATTTTGGAGAACTCAGGTTCACAGGTTTGAAAATGCCTCCTTGGCTTACATTTGTTTATTTGTTCATTAAATCATTCTCAAGTATTTACTGCATGCCTAGAATGTGTGTTATCTGTAGCTCTACCTGCTGGGCATGCATCATGAATACAGTAAGTCTTACTTTCTAGTGATGTGAGACAGTGAATAAATACACACATATACAATCTGACAGTCTGACAGGTGCTAAGAAAAATAAGGCAGGGTGAGGGGACAGAGAAAGATTGGGTGGGAGTATGACACTGGTAGGGGGTGGGGAGTAATCATGCAGATGCTAAAATGCAGATGTCTAGGGATTGTGAAAACAGAGTGTGTGGGGGAGGGGCAGATAAATGAAGTCATATTTAAAAGGAAAACCTTTGTATGACAATGGGAGCCCTGAGGACATCCAAACATCTGTTTTAACATTTTTGTGTGTGTGTCCTGTGTGAAAGGTTCCGAGGAACAAGTGAAACAGTCATGGCTCTTGTTACTGAGGAGTCCTGTTCTGGATCAGGGTGGGAAGGAGAGGGAGAACATTCCTTAGATGGGTATGTGCTTCATGTGTGTATGTGCATTCACGTGCATATAAAACTACAAAGGGAACAGATTCCAGGACGGTTACAGCCCTGCTTGGGGGGGAGGCAGAACCACAGGTTCAGATCAAAAAGGGAAGATGAACTGATTTTCAGAGGTCTGTGGTACCACTCTCACTGGCGAGGGCTGAGGGTGCACTTTCACAACAAATACTTTTAAATAGGAATGGCATTTGTTGTAGACATTTACAATCTGCCTTAGCCACTTTGAATGTTTTCCTCCAAACAATCATAAATAGCCAAAGTATGTTTGGTTTACCTCCCTATACATTTTTGTTTTCTTTTTTAATCTCTACATACAATTCAAGCTACTAAAGCTTCTTTTCTTGGAGAAGGTTAGCTTTTCAGGGGATGTTTCTCTGACAAAGTCCTTTAATACAACTGGTGACATACAGCATGTGAACACGTACCTGCCACAAGAGAAAGAACACTCCTCACTGCTGGGAAGTCATCTGAAGGATGAGCCACCAGTGTGTATTTGGGGTACTTGTTTGCAATCTTAATTTAGATATACATGTGACTTAGATATACATGTATTATTTTTATGAGGCTCTTACCGTACATCATACATTAAGTATAACCTTCCACTTCTTTAATTTTGTGGTCTTATAAAGAGTTCATTTCTCCAGCAACGAGTATGAAATTTTTTGACAAGAGACTCTGGGGTTTTAGTAACTTGACAATGAGAGGTAATGAACAGTTTGTCAAAAGAAGCTTGGGTTTAGAAGTGAAAGCTCTACTTCTTTTCTAAAAATAGGTTGCTGGTATCTGAATTAATGACAAACCTGTCAGAATATGAGATCACGTGGCTGGTTAATGCCACACAATTCCCTTGGGATTATTTGAATATAAGGAAATGAATGGAAAGAGTGAGAGAGACATTACCAGCCATAAATCATTCAAAGACTTTTCATGCTTTCAAATATTTGCTTAAAAAGTATATATGCACACAACAAATACTTATAAGATATACAAAGATAAGAAGTATTTTTTAAACACCAGCAATGTGAGAGCAGTTTGATAGTCTGTACTTTGCCACAAGGAGATTATGATTATGGTGTGGTGACAGACAGGCCTGTTTATCCAGTCTCCTGTATGACAGGAGGGAACCATTTGTCACATTACCATACAGCAGAAGCACAAGGTTATGGTAGTGACTAAGAGTGAATGAATGCTCACATCACGATCAATCACAGCTAATGTGTAATGATGTCACTTGCATTGGTGGGAGCATGGGGACATTGCTCAGTGAAGAAGACTCATGTCCACTGACTTGTGAAAAGAAATGTATTGTTATGTGGACGGGAACTGTTACCTGGGCAGATTCTGGCCACCATGATGACAATGTGGATTATGTAATTATTTACTATGACTAGAATTTTTGGAAAGATTAAAAAGTAAAAGTCTAATTCAAGACAGATGCACTTTGGTATGCTAACAGAAGACCACCTTGGTGCCAGTAATTATTGTATTATTTTATTTTTGTACCCTAATGGATATTCATGAAAACAAGATAAATTCCAAAATGAGGCACAAATATATACGGAAAAAAAAACCCAACCCAACACAACAACATATATCATCTGACTTCCCTACAAAAAAACAAATGGCTTATGGTTGGATAAAGAGTAACTACTAAGGCACAGCCGACCTCTTCTGTCTCGCCAGCTGCTCCCTCAGCAGTGTATTGTTAGAGCCAGAGTTTGTCTAAACTTAGCTGACTGAAACTTGAAAAACGACCTACAGGCCTACTTCCCTATCTAGTAGGTCAGCTGGTCCCATACCTTAGGCTCTCTTTGGCAGTTAAGGGCAGGGCGTATGAAACAGCTTGTTATCTTAGAATGTTAGCTTAGAATGTGCAGGACACAGGGCAGAAGCCCGTGCCCGCCAAAATTGATCTCCGGTACAAGTTTAAACATGTTTCTCTTTAAAGCTATTTGCTGTGCTCATTGCGTGGGCTTTGACCTCTCAGCTTATTGGCTGCAACCTATGTAATGGCGGGAAATTGGCTATAAAAGCTCACCCCTTCTTCCTCCCGGGGTCGATCGCCCCAGCTAGACCTGTGTGTCTCAGTTGGACCGCCGGCCCCTGCATGCAGAGTAAAGCTTTACTTGAATGTTACATCCCTGTATCCGTTCTTTGTTCTTTTGGGGTGCCATGGAAACTCGGTTCTTTACAGTATTTCAGTCTGTCCGCCTGTTCTACTCTCTATTATCTCTGGTGAATCCTCTCACCCCCCACCCTTACACCTCTGGTATGTACCCCAGTTCTCAGTGTGCATAAATAAATAAGTCTAAAAAACAGGAAACAAAAGAAATCGCAAAACTTTCTTGCTAAAAAAAAAAAAAACCTATTATAAACCTACAGCTAACATTAATCGTAATTGTGAAAGTTTGAACACTCTCCCCATAAGAACAGACATAAAGTAAGACGTCCACACTTCACCATTCTGATTCACAATCAATGCCAGTAAAATAAGTGAGGAAAACAGTAAAATAATTGAGGAAGTGTTAAAATACAGCAGCTCTCTTCACAAACAACACAATTTTCTACATACAAAATACCAAAGAATCTATAAAAAAAGTTACTGGAACTAAAGAGTTTAGCAAGGTTTTAGAATACAAGGTCAATGTTAAAAATCAGTTTTATGTACATACTACAGCAGTGAACAAGTAGAGACTATAATAAATGAGGCCTAGGTTAAGTAGGGCAAGTTAGGAATGATTAGGCAGTTTCAGGGACAGGGTGGGGCCCCAGAAAAGTTAAGCTTCAGAAATAGGTTAATAAAAGTGAAGGGAAGATCTGAAGATGGGAAATACAAAATTCTAAAGAAAGCTAGTTAACATTCTAGAACTAGAAATAAAAGGGCATTCAAAATCAAAGAAGAGATAATAGATATAAAATAGGAAGGTTCCAGGTATGGAGGATTCCAGGCACAGTAGTAGGTTAAGTGAGACCATCAAGAAATAACCAATCACAGAAAGACTAGTGGAATTTTAGAATAATGAGGGAACCTTATACCTGGGAGTCTTTTCTCTTTACCTTTTTTCCTAAATAAACTTTTCCTTATTTTCCAAGACAAAGTTTGCTTTTCTTTGCTTACTTATCTGAAAAGTCTGTGAATTCCTTTTTAAGGCGTCATAAAACAAGAACCTGTGGCGATTACCAGGGTGAGAGGCAGAAGCAGCTGTGATCATGGTAACTTCGCACACCAGCATCAAGACATCACAAAAGCATGAAAAAAAGCAAAGGGAAAAACTGGATAAAGAACATGCAATGTATAATGAAGCTACAAAAACTGAAGGAAAAAAACTTAAAAAGATCTAAATAAAAGCAGAGGTTTATTTATGGGACAGAGGACAACATTGTTAAGATAGTTCCTCACAAACTTATCTATAGATTCAGTGGAATTTGTCTGTACAAAATGACAAATTGATAATGAAAATGCAAAGGGATGTTGGACAGTCAAAAAAAAAGAAGCCACAGGCACAGGACAAGGTCCTCTACCTTATTTCAATACTTAGTATAAAGCTAAAGAAATCAAATCAGTGTAATGATGGCTCACAGATGAATTGAGAGCAATGGAATAGAAATGCCAGAACTGCATTTTCAATAAAGGTACTAAGACAATTCAATGGGGTAAAGGATAGTCTTTCAACAGATGAAGCTGAACTGACTGAGCATCCATATACAAATAAAAAATAAAATCCTTACCTCACACCATATACAAATGTTAACCAGAAATGAACCATAAACCCAAACATAAGAAACTTTTAGAAAGACATAGAAGAAAATCTTTGTAATGTTGGGTTAAGCAATATTTCTTAGCTAACACAGTTAAACACAAAGAAAAAAAGTGCCAAACTGGACTTCTTCAAAATTACAAACTTCAGAAAAATTAAAACATGCTCACATAAGGGGAAGATGGCAAAATGAAAGGATTCTTGAGTCAACACTTCAGGGACATTCAGGATAGGCATCTGGAGCGACATCTGGAAGGGGGCTGAGGAAGTGAGGATCAGTGTCTTAGCAAGGAGGTGACTTAGAAACCATCAGGAAAGGGAGAGAAGACTGAGAAATAGTAAGTAAGTGAGGCATGACGCCAGTTTGGAAGGGATACCAACTCTTCCCCTGCCAGTCTGCTGGACTCTCCTGTAGCTGCAGCCTGAAAGGACAGTGTATACTTCCCTGTGAGAGTACAGCCTGTTTGACTGTCCAAGGGGGGGCACCCAGGTGATCAGTGATTGCTTTTACCACTTGCAAAGTTTCTGGGCTCCTAGGATTGTCTGTGTTCACTCTGGGGAGCTGGGGAGTCTACCCACCTTCCCTATCATGTGACTTCCAGTCTATGCCGAGAGCGCATTAAAAGATCTGCAAGTGAGTATAGTGAGCTCAGTTGCTCAGGGTTTGTTTAGTTCCTGCCGTGGGGAAATCAACCAAAGTGCAGTTCAGCAACTAGCACAACTGACATGATCTGGGGCACCTGTTTCGCTGCACAGTGGGAGAGTGCAATGTCTCTGGGCATGTGCCATGTAGCCTTTTCTGCAGGGGAGGCTTCAGAAAGCCTGGAGGCTTCATGCCTCCTTACTGTGTGACCTCTGGCCCATACCTAGAGTACCTAGAAAGAGACTGCAACTAGCAGTGAGCGCAGACTGTTTAGTGTTGTTTATTTTGATGCCTGCCTTGGGGAGTCAGCCAAAGCACAGGCCTGAAATTGGCATGAATTCAGGTGTCTGCTTTGCTGGGAAGTGGGAGAATGCAGCACCTGCAGGAATATTTCGAGTAGCCTTGTTGGTGGGGAACTGCTAGACCATGAACTTCAGAAAATTTGGGTACACACCCACTCCTGCACAGACCTAAAGTGTATAGAAGGAAACTACAAATAGTCACAGTGAGTTGAGTCTGCTTAGCAGGTTTTTTTGTGACTGCCTTGATGAGTTAATGTAAGTGCAGACCTGAAACTGGCAGAATTTCTGGCACCTGCTTCTCTGCTCAGTGAGAGACTGCAGGTCCTCTGGACATATTGCTTAGAGTGTTATCTGCAGGGGGCAATTGAACAGGTTTTGGAAAGCCAGGGAAGTCATCCATCTCTCCCCCAGTGCATGACCTCTGGGCCTGCACCCAGAATGTGTAGTCATAAAGTATCAGCAGCTACAGTGAACACAGCCTATAAACAAGGCTGGTAGCTGGTGACCAGTGTGGGGAACCAGGAGTGGTTCCTGCCTCCCCTCAGTATGCGCTGCTGGGCTTTCCCTGAAGCTCCCAACTTGCTACTGGTTGAGAGAGCAGAATTCCCAGGGAGAAGATTTAAAATAGTAAAATAAACAGACAAAATCCCCACAACATACTGAGACCGCAAGACAGTGTGATATACCACAAGGAGGGAACAATTCTCCAAAACCCAAGCACAAACATTGGAAGAGCTTATCTTCCTATGAGACAGAGTTCCAAATTGCCATGATAAAGAAATTCAAAGACATGGAAGAACCTATAGGAGATAAAAAAATGATGAAGGACATGATAAAATTTAATGAATGAACAGAAATTAGAAACTGAAGATTTAAACAAGAAAATATAGGAGTTGCAGGATGCAAAAAGATTAATAGAGGTGATAAAAAAAACTTTAGGAAGTCATAGAAGTAGACTACACCTCCCAAATGGAGGACCAAATGATATGACCTTGAAAATCATAATGCACAAAAGATCCAAGTGGAAGAATAAAGAGACATACAAAGGAAAAAATGAAGAAAAACTCTAAGATTGATCCAATTCCATTAGGAAAGGCAACATAAGGATAATGGATATCACAGAAAGGGAAATGAGAGATAGGGGAACAGTAAATTTATTCAAAGAAATAACAAAAAGAAACTCCCCAAACCTGGGGAGGGAACTAAATATACAAGTCTGTGAAGCTAAAAAAAGTACATAGTTATCTAAAGAAATGAGACCTACACCACGACACATAATCATGAAATTACCCAGTGTTCCAGATAAAGAAAAATAAAAATAGCTGTAAAACAAGTCCCATCAGCCTGATGTCAGACTTTTAAGAGGAAACCCCAGAGCAGGGAGAGATGGAACGATGTATTTAAAATACCTAATGATAAAAATTCCTAGCCAAGAATACTGTATTCTGAAAGACTCTTCTTTGGATATAAGGAATAAATGTCTTCCCAGATAACAAGAAGCTGAGAGTGTTTGCCAACAGCAGACCTACCTGCAAGAAACATATATAAATCAAGAAGAAAATCCACACACTGAAAATAAACAAGGAATTAAATACAACCAGTAAACTAAAGAAAAAATAGAAAAGGAAACAAAGGGTCATTAAAAAAAACCAAACCACTAACAAACCCTAGAAATTTGACTGTAGAATTGAGTTCAGAGATGGGGAGATAAAGAGGGATAACAAAGATAGGAGGGGGCCCAATGGACTGTGGTGGAGGATAGAGGGCCTTGGTGGGGGGGCACGCTGTGGTGACGGGCATCGAGGACATGTGATCCTATGCCTTCGAGTCACAGTGTCATAGATGATATTACTAAAAAAAAAAAACCAAAAAAAAACCCAAAAAAATAGGACTAAGAACAAAGAAAGATGTACATGTGAGTATGTATTTTATGCAAACTTTATTCATAATTGCCTAAACTGAAAATAGCCAAAATGACTATTTTTATTACATAAAAATATTGCTATACCTATAAAATGGAATACTCCTCAACAATAAAAAAAGAGTTATTGACACATGTAACAACATGGATGAATTTCAAACGAAGTCTGCTAAATAAAAGAAGCCAGACTCAAAGGGTATAATTGCATTTATATGACAGTCTAGAAAAGGCAAAACTACAGGGCCAGGAAAGAGATCAGTGTTGACAAACCTGGGGGAGTGGGAGAGGTCTGAGTACAAAGGGCGATGAGAACATGTTTTTGCAGCAAGGAAAATGCTCCATATATCTTAATTGTGATGGTGGTTATATAATCATATACATTTGTCAAAACACATCGAACTGTATACTTTAAAAGAGTGAACTTTATTGTGTGTATGTTACACTTCAGTAAAATAAACAAAACAAAAACAGTTATGCTTTGCTGGGGATGGTGAGGATTTGAACTTTGAAGGCAGGAAGAATATTTGAACTTGAAAAGTGCTAGGAAATAAAAAACAACAGTAAGTCCCCATGTGGTTGGTTTTCTACATGGCAGTATACTAGGCTTTCCTTAGAAAGGTCTACTTGAATAGATAAATTATATGGCCAGAGTTAAAAACCAAGGTAAAAAGTGTTTATAGTAATAAAATCAACTCAATTTGGAAAACATTTCTTGAATGCCTACTATGTATCATGTACTAGGCAAGGTACCAGGTGAGAACAGATACCTGAGGCATGAAACAGTATCTCCAGGTACTTAAAATGTACTGGATTGAAATTCCAATTCATACATTCTAATAGGAAGTGATTAGCAATGCGTAAAAACATTTGAAAGGGTCTTTCTCTATGGAGTGCCTGAAATTTAGTCCTGGAGAACTGTCCTTTGATAAGGGTGTATGAAGCAGTGGACTTTGAAAAATTGTTTTGGGACTGTCTTACACCCTTGGTGCTTTTCAGCACTTTACTCTCCTTTCCAAGTTTGCTCCCTTCTGTGCTATAATTTTATAGACTTGACAATCATGAACATTTCCTCAACTTAATGCAAAAGGCTAGTTAAGGATACAAGCAGTTAGGTTTACTGATCTCTGCAAGAGCTAGACTTCTAAATATCCTAAGAAGCTAACCACAGAGATAGTATAAGACACCAGAAAGCTTTGGGGAAGAACTATAAACCATGTGAGCAGACGACAAAAGAAACAAAGAGAGCTTTTAGTAGTAGGAAAAAAAGGTAAGATGGAGACAGATGTGTATATTGTAGGGAAACTGAGAAGGTTCTTTGGAGAGAACTTCGGAGGCCTGAACTTTCTGAACATTTTTGTCTTTTTCCCAGTTGAAAATACTTTCTTTTCAAGAGTAAAGGATAACTTGCCACATCAGAAAGAGAGAGTTTTTAGCATTACAATTTCCCTAGACTTTTTGGCTTTTTCTGTGTTTAAAAAACAACTTGAAGACACATAAATATGTGACTTTTTCTTGGTAACTGACATCAAGGATCAGACTGAGCCCTTGAGCATAAATTAAGACAATGCTCTGGGAACTGGACCCTAAGCGCCACCAGGAAAGGTTAACACTTTTGTTTCATATGTTTTATTTTGGGACTATATACTATATACTTTTCCAATTGCTGATAGCTATTTTGCTAAGCATAAAATGCCACTGTCTTTCTTGTGGAAACACGTTATTATTATTTTTTTTTCCTGGCATTTCTGTAAATGACCTGAGACTACAAGTCTGGTCACAATCAAAGAGTCTGCACATTAAAAGGAATCGGCCATGATTAGTTATAACAACTCCGATTAGCCGTTACATAAATATTTACTACAGGGAACAAGAATTGTGAAAATAACACTTAATACTTGTGTTATGTATACCTATTACCAGTTGACTCATTCTGTAGCTATCGTGTTACTGGTTGGAAACTCATTTTCAAATGGAAACTTTAATTATGGGAAAATTTTCATAAATCCTTGTCTTTCCTTCTGCTCTTTGTACCTAGTGAGACATCAGTCTAAGTTACTCTAAGAGGTTGGTGGGTTCCACTAATTTTCTTTATCATTCATTAGACACATATAGTCATCTACTTGTTGACAGTTATCTCCTTGTGTCTATAAATTCTATCTTTATAGTCAGATTTCTGGAGATCTCTTTCTGATTGTTCTGGCACAGTGATATTTCTCAATGCTGGCTGACTACACATTAGAACCACCTGGGAATCTTTAAAAATTCCCAAGGCCCAGACACCACCACTAGACCAATTAATTTCTGGAAATGGGGTCAGGGCATCAATTCCAATGTTCAGTCAGGCTAGAACCACTGATACAGAAAAGATAAACTCAAATCCTCATTTGTCTTTCAAATTCATACTGAGGTTTAATTTCCTGCTGCTTTATGAAAAAATACACACACACACACTTTTCTGTGTACATTCTGCAACTGGTCTTTTCTAATCAAGATAAATGAACTTTTTCTATCAGAGACCGATATTAAAGAAGTTCAAAATGCATCTTGCTCTTGAGACATTTTCTTAATTTATCTTCATCATTTAGTCTCACTTGGCATCAGTAACAATGCATTTTATGTATAAGTTTGTGCAGTTGACAGGGCATCATCTAATGTGAATTACACCACAATTCTGGAAAGCAGGTGGGGCAACAATCCCTGTATTAGCTGAGAACACTGACACAAGGAACTTAAATGACTCACGTGAGAGGAAGGCATGGGGGCCAGCCTATCTAATACCCAACCCAGCACACTTTCCCCTATTTCATTCTCCCTGACCTTTTGGGATGCCTTTCTTGCTATCTCGTGACTTATTTCAAATCAGGTGTGGTATTGGAGGCTAAGTTGAAATGTAATTAGTCAAATGCAGTTTAATGAGGGGCCTGGAATATAGAAAGCGGTTAAAAACATTTGACTAAATGTACAACATTTTACTTATTCATGGCAATGAATGACCCTTCTATAGAGGGCAGATACAGAGATAAGTATTCCAAATGAATCTTAATTTTAATCCTAGTGGATCTGCCTATAAAATAGTAAGGCCCTAGAGAAAGCCAGAAAAAGCAATTCAGTTTTCAGGTTGAATAAATCTTCGAGGAAGACAGAGGCAGACTGATAGAAAACAAGACACACAAACACAGTCTTCTATTATTCCTGTCTGAAAGAGTAATCTCAGGAAGTAACTAAATATGTTCAGGAGAATATACTGTCTATAGCTTTTAAGACCTTCATATGAAAGTCACTGTGCAGGAAGAACAAAGGGTTGCTATCTCAGAAGATCAGCCAAGTATATGACCTGGAGTCCTACATAGAGGCTGCGTATTTAATTCATAGTGTAAGTGATGTATTTAGCTGGGGGGAAGACGGTGTTTGTAACAATGGTCCCAACACACTGCCTGACAGCTGGTAAAATGCATTGATAACCCTTCTTATTTAAAGCTGAGAAGCTACAAAGTGATTACGAAGCCAAGAATTGGTCAGCTGTGACGACCAAAGTCTGAGACAAAAAAATGCTAGCTAGTGGTAGGACAACTTCCCAGAAATAGGGTCAAGAATTTTTAAAAATCACTGAAGAATGTACTGATGTTTAGCTATTAGTCCCCTACCCACCCCCAAAAAAGTGAGGCCTAAAAACCAAAAACTTATATTAAAGAAAATAGAAAACTTTTAGACTCAGAGGCTTCCCACTTCTCACTGCTTCCCTCCCCTTTCTTTAGTCTCTCAGAGTCCCTGGTGGGGCTTCGAAGGGACACACACTTCTTGACATATATTAGGCAGGTCAAATGTAGATGTATGTTTTTTGAATTAAGATGGCTTATTTAAAGCAATAAGAAGCTGCCACAGAATAGCCAAAATTATAGATATTAGGAATGGAAAAGACCCATTAGATCATCAAGTCTGTCCCTGAGGGTCAGTACCGGAGAAGTAATCGAAATAAAATGATACACTCACTCCAAATGTTCTCTGTGGTTAGTAAGACAAAAACACTCTCAAATATAAATGAGTCTTGGAAATTTATGACTGAAATGCTAAACTTTCTTTTTGAAATTAGTTTGCTCTTTCCTAGAGTCTGGGGAAGTTGTGCTTATTTTGTTATTGTTTTTATATAGTGTGTGTGTATAAAAAACATGCCAGCTCTTTTATGCATAAATAAATAAATCTTAAAAAAACACATGCAAGTGCTGTGAAGCCACCATTTACCATGGTTTTCAGTTATTTCTTGCAGAGTCACATTTATATTCATAAGAAGCCACTGATTCATTTAAAGCTATAGATCCAAATTATGTTCAGGATTCATACCCACAGGCCAAGTCCTCTTTTTTGGGGAGAGCTCAAGATCTAATAGTGAGTTTGTGACCACTGATGGATGGTATGCATGGACACTGAGTTAAGTTCATGGGGTGGGATTCTAGATATAAGCATCAAAGACTTGAGAGTTTTTCCATGTGTAGAGACCATAGAAGGGAATAACTTTTCATTTGCCTCAATGGAATTGTTCCAATAATTCTGAATGATATTTTTCCATAAGATTTTATGAATGTATTTTCAAGTGTATACACTAGAATGAAGCCATACCAGTATCTAAGAATGAAGAGTTTTCCAGACTGGTTGGGATGAGTAGAACATGGGGATACAGAGATTTTCTTTCATTGTGGGGCAGGCAGTCCTGCAGAGCCACTGATGAGACTCAACGGCATGAGCAAGCTTGTGTTAGTATCCACCATAGTTATGGCTAGCTGTACAGATAAGACTTATAAGTATGGAGATGTGCACCTAACCTCAAGCAACTCATTGAAAACAGTCATTCTCTAAAACTTATGCTAGCTATTGTGGAATTAGCAATGAGAAAAAGCATGATTTCTTTATCAAAGAGCCAGCATTAGAGAGGCTTCTCTTCCTCCTTGAAGAAACCTGTCAAAATGTTCCCCAAACAGCCTTTTAAATTTCCACACTAATGTAGACATATTGTTGCCTTTCGGTTGCTTAAAATAAAAATGTGATAGAAAATTTTTTAAAAGATTCCATATGGTTTACTATGACCTTATAGTAAAAATACATACAAGTCTTAAGTTATGAAATACTAGAGTACTTTCTTTAATTGACTCAGTTGATGAAATCTTGGTGCCTGGAGTTATTTCTATAAAAAGCTGGGCATCAAGCCCTTGGTCAAGAATATAAACTCCTCCTGAACATTGTTTCTATAGAAAAACTTGAAATTGACTCACATCATTTTGACTTGTCAGGCCTTTTCCAGGAACTTTACTTGCCAAAGGGATGAAGATTGACTCCTTGTTTAAAGAAGAGGGGCCCCAAAGGCATTTCTTATAAATTTGGGTGCCAAAAGAAATGGAAAATCCATCATCCTCAGACATTTGAAGACCAGTTCATGGTAATGATACTGTATCTTCTATTTTCTAGCCTTGGGGAAATGCAAAAGACTTTTGCTTCTAATTTTTATTGTATCCTAGTGAGAAAGGAAGAGACTCAGAGTCAACTATTTAAAAGTATTTAAGTTAGTATTAGGAAAATGGGCACCCAAGGAAAAGTAATTAGAGGTGACACTAGACAAACTTCTCACTATAGTCAACTTTCCATTTTGTTTTCCTTCACCTTTCAAGTAATTCCACTTTTCTCTTTTTCCCCATTGTGCACTATACTTGGCTCCGGCATTCTCAGACCTTGTTTGGCTTCATTAACTATACTGAAAGCTATGCCATGTTGCTGTGAGCATATAATATGGTGCCCACCTCAAAATGGCTTTAGAGGTTGAGTTTTGGCAAGACTTTACTTAACTTCTGATTGTAAGGTGAATGAAGGATTTACTCCTTTGCAAAATTCAATAAAGAAGGAACATTCTCTTCTCCCATGTCTCTGCTCTTTCTCTAAACATCTCCCAAACCCCCACACAGAAAACAGCATTCATGAACTTTAGGGGAGAATGAAAATGAATTTTTTTAAATGTATGCTATACTTACCATTCTTCTAATTTGGAGAACAGATTAATTTCACAGAAGGAAAGTCACGGTAAATTCTCTGCATTTTGTTCTGTTTTCCCATAAAACTTGCAGTTAACTTGCATAAAATTAATGCTACTTTATACATATTTGTTTATATGAGCTGACCTTAGGGCAAAGACAGAATAAAGGTATATGAAGCATTATCTCATTATGTGATAATTTGGTTTCACACTCCCTTAGGAAGTTCCATTCTACTACCTGGATCAAAACAATTCTAAATGGACTTTAACACTGATACCTTTAACATTTCTAAATAATGCCCTAATACTATACAAGTATTTTACTTAATGTCTCCTTTATTTTCTGGAGATTAAAGAGAAAGAGACTCTTTTTTTTAATGGTCATAATAAAGGCCAATTTACCATGTTTACTCTGCTAGGCACTGTTCTAAGAACTTTCCTTATATTAACATATTCAAGTCTTACAACACTCTTAGGGGGTGGGTGCTATTAAGGTTATTTAACTTGCTCAAGATCACATGATACTAAATGGTAGAGTCAATATGTGAACCTATGCAGTTGCTCCAAAACCATCTTCTTGAGCACTACATCATACTGGCTTTGAAATCTGATTCTCTTGGGAAGTTCTAAAATCATGATAGGAAACATGTACTCAATAAATTCAAGCAAGTAATAAATGTATGCTCAGTGCTTACTCTATACCTAATTTTGGACTCTGCACTGGAGATGGAAGAGTGAAAACGACACAGATATCACTGAAGAGCACATAGGCACTTAAACGAATGTAGAGCTACACTCCACTCGGGGCCTAGAAATGCACATAGAACACGTAAGAAGTGTGAAAACAAAAGTAGTACCCAAATTGGGGAATAAAAATGAATACAGGCCTCGTGGTAACAGAAAAAAAAAATGAACTTATTAAAAACAATTTTCCTAAAGTAGAATATACTGCACCATCATCTGTCTCTGGACTCTTGTAATACCCTCTTATGTGGTATCCTGGTTTCTCGGTATCCAGAACACTGACCCTCTTCACAGGAGTCAGAGCATTCCTTTACCATCTACTTTGAAAAGAAGCAGTCCATCAAGAAAAACTAATACTGAAGAGAAGAATAATGTTGAACTTGATTACAGAGAGGGACAGCTTAATGGGGTCAGTCAGTGTCATTGAATAAATAGCTTACCACTGTGGAAATTTCTCTTCTTGTCCCTATTTGCTACCCCACCCCCACCCCCAGAGTCCTCCTTTATACCTCGTAAAGACTCAGCTCCAGCTGGCTTTTGCTAGCCTCTCTGCATTATGTTTGAGTCCCTCCTCATGACCCAAAACATGCTGAAGCAAAAATGCAAACATGCAAAATATATCTGAAATGTGATTCATATAAAAGATAAAGATGTTTATTTACCATTTAGGTAATTCTTTTATCTTTTAAAGATTTTCTAACAGAATCTGGAAATAGAAGAGCTGTTTTCAAATACCTGGAAGTCTATTTTATGAAATGGCATTAGTTCTAGTCCTTAAGTTCCAAGAAAACCCCCAGAGATAACAATATATTTATCTAGTAACAAACTATAGAAATGATCCCTGAAAGTATAGTCTTGTATTTCCTTATGTAAAAGATAAAACTGAAAAAGGAGGAAGCACAAAGTATGTTCTTGATGAGGTACATGTTAGAATGAAAACAACCAGAGTTCATTCTACTCCATTTAGTTGTGCAACTTGTAGTTTTTGGGTTATCAAAGAACAGTCACACCCAAAGGAGGATCTCAGTTTTTCTGATTTAAAGGCTTAGGCTCTGTCCATCCCAGGGAGCTTTACGGAAACATGTCGCTCTTTCTAGAGAGGGTCATGTAATGCTGTATTCTTAATTCTGCTCCCCTTCCAGACCAGAGTCTCTTTGCTGTGGAGGATGGAGGTGTTAATGGACTTGCACTCCAGCTATTGGGCTGGCCAGTTTTGATTGGCAGATGCTTCTACTGAGGCAGCAGTTTTTCATCTCCCAGGCTCTGTGGCCCACACTGTAACAGATAAGGGGTAGCAGACATCCTGTCTCTAGTGCACTCAGAAACAAATGCAAACTAATGCAAAACAGAATCAGAAGGCACAGTTTTTCTTATTTTGGTCTCTAATGAAACTGTCATCTTTATTCATAGAATGGTTTCTTTATAGCTCTCTATTTTTCCTACTGTGCAGCCACAGGTATTCACCTGAAATATGCTATTTTTTTGATGCTAGGTAAATCCACCTTCTCATGTATCACAGGAATCAAAGGTTACTAAGTTACAAAGTTTACTATGACAGAGATTCTGTGTACATGATGTTGTGACTATGTGTCTATAAAGCAGACAGAATCAGATACTCATATGCACACCCCTGACATATGTGCTCACATTTTTTTCTCTATTTTGCTTCAAGGTCAGTCTTTAGGTTACTCCCCCCTCACCACCCCCAACCCCATTTTCTCTGATAAGGGACATTTTTGACTGTTTAAAAGGCAGCCAAACATTTATGCTGCCATTATTCTTATTTAAGAACAAGACTGAAAAGCTTCATACTGTCTGCCCCTACGCCTACTCAAGCTGATTGTCTTTTAATAGTTTCAATGAAAGTTGTGCAAGGAAATAATATTCTACAATCTTGGGTCTCCAGGGAAGAATATGGTCATTTCCAGAGGAGAGTGAGCCTTTGCTGAATCTGCTACTTTATGAGTAAAACAGGAAGTTCATTTCTCTTTTATTGTACCTTTTTCATTTTTGAAAAGCTGCCCAAATAGTTCCAAGTAGAGTTGAAGCAAAGTTATTAATGTCAAGAAGCCAAGATCTTTCTCCATGGTTTGCTGAATGAGGAAGGAAGAAAACTGTTTGTACTCAGTTGTCGTTTGCTGTTTCTGCTTGAGCCAAAGAAGCCGGAAGGAGAGAGAATGAATAAGTGAAAAGAGATGGTGTTTATCTTTTAACAAAATCACAATGTTCTGTACTCAGTTTCGGCAGTCAAATGTGACCATTGCATCTTTAAGACAGTTTCTTCTCTGAGAGACAACACACTAATTATAGTGCTTCTGCCAGAGGGAACTCACACATGCAAACCATTATGTAAAATATAATTTCTTTTTCTTTAAGAATACTCAAGATCATTAGACATGGTTTCTTCAATGCTAGAAAATCAGGCCAAAAATGAAAACAAACAGTTTCAAGTATTTGCAACATAATTCCTGCATGCATTTATGGAAATATAGTAAAAGTGCCCTAAAATGTGGTTTGACATTGCATGCTGTACCGTTCTTCTATTTTTCTAATTCTCTAACATGCGCCTTCTTAGCCTATATCACTTCAGCTTTATGACATTTCAGATATTCACAGAGCAAGAGCCACAGCTATTACCAAATAGTTGGGCTTTGAGGAAACTAATGAACAACAGGAAGCAGCCCAGAAGCTTGTTATAAATTAAACAAACTCCTTATAAATTAAACATGGTAACATATGAACACAAATGTAGGGTATGACAACATGACATATCTTTTAAAAACAGCAATTAAATGTACAGCATTGCTTTCCCTAATGATGTGCTATGCTAATTTAAGGCCAAGGTGACGATTCCATTGATTTAACAGTTTAACATGGAACTCATAAATGAGAATAAAATCCGCAATAAAGAAATCATGGGGACTTTAGCATTTATGAGTACAGAATTAGGTATGTTATTATATGGGAGAAAGATATACATCTCAATTCAATCAATTTTCTATATCATAAACTAACCCAAAAACGTCTAGGCTGAACAGTAAGCAGTTTCTTTAGATTCAAAGAAATATATATATATATATATGTGTGTATATATATATATATCTGTGTTAAATATTCAGGTTCTCAGTGGGATTTAATTGGTAACTTTTCTATTTCATTTTTATTGTCTGTATTTTACTTCTCTCACTGTTTAACTTTTTAGTGTTTTTATTGAGATTTTTCTGAAAATATAACAGGAGTGTGAGGCATCACTTATGATACCTGTATCAAGTATAAAGTACAGCAGTGGCATGCAAGTTCTACCTACTTAGTAAGAGGATAAAGGCAGTTAGAAAAATATATCCTCTGATCACATATGGATTTGCTGAAGGAAAAGAATGTTCTGTTCGAGGGAGCAGCCTCACTGGGAGCGATCTGACCACTACATCTTTTACATTCACTGGTTTACTCTGCTCTAAGGGAAGAATAATCTCTAACGATCAGACTGAATCTTAATGTTCACATTTTGCTCAATGTTAACTGGCTTTGTGTTTTAAAATGTGCCCTTTGATTATTCAGATAACTAGATTAATTCAGCTTCTACAATCTTGCTATAATTGCTATTACCATGTGGTATTATAAGCAGATTTTCTTTATAATTTTTTTTTTGCATTCTGGAAGCAGGACTTTTTTAGTCCATACTCCTACCTTTGCTGTGTAAAAAGACCTTTAGAGCTACTTTTGAATAGGACAAAAACATTATAGTAAGAATCCCTTGGTAAGCTATACAAATTGGCAACTAGCTTTAAATAAACTCTTGATCAAACTGGTAGAAATCATATGTATTCCTGCCACCGATGAAACCTGCTGATGTATGGAGTAACAAGTGCAAAGCAGGAGGGAAACAGTGACTTCACTTCTTGACTCTACTCCCAGCATGTCTAACTACTTGCAGGTGTCAGCACACATCACACTCTGTCTTCCCTAGGACTCACTACTTTAGATTCATGCTGATGAGACTCATCCTATTTGCTTGGCTAAGTTCCACTAGTCCTTTAGGTTTCAGCTTAGGTAACACTTCCTCACGGAAGCCTTCTCTAATCATTCAGACAAACTAAGATTTCATGTAGGTATGACTATAGCACCGGCTGATCCCATAGTAGCACTTGCCACAGTGCATTATAATTTCCCATACACTTGCTTGTGAGCTGTTCAGGGTGGGGAATATAAGCCTGTTTCCAGATGTGGGCCAGCGCCTGAACTCAGCCTGCAATGTGATCAGATGCCAATAAATAATTGTGGGACAAATTAGTGAAATGCTGATGATGACAATGCTAATAATGGCTAAGTTTGCTGTGTGCTTATTAGGTGGTCAGTACTATTCTAAGTCCTTTACATTTAATCTTACCATACCCTCACACAGCAGGTACAATTAACACCCCCATTTTACAGACGAAGAAACTGAGGTACAGAAAAACTTCTGGATCTCTTTTGAGCTGCTTTGTTTTGGAAATGGAGTTTAGCTTATATGCTAGAAACAAAGGTCAAATACCTCTTAGTTGGTAACAGCTTAACATGATCATTGGGTTGAACCACACGGAACTAAGACGTTAGCTGCTTTTAGCTTACTAAATGGCAATTTCACATGGCTCAGCCTTGTATGCTGAGTTCAGTGATAGAATATTCCTTATCTCTATTTCCTACTGCATTCATCCCATATTCACCCACACCTGGAAGAAACACTACACTCTGACACATCGTTATGCCCAAGAATGACAGAAACATGGGCAGGGGCTAGAGAACGCATTTGTGCACAGAACGCTTTTTAGCTTGTGTCAACAGGGCCTTGTTTCGATAGTTGTCTGAGCCTTACCGATCTCGTTGCCATGTTCTACTCTTCACCGAACCATGATATTGGTTGTAATACCTTCTGCCCATGTAGACCCAGTTAAGGGCCCCCAAAGCGGGAAAATCAGTAATAGCATGTTTTTCCATAGTTTTAACTCATGTATGATGACATAAAGCCAAAGGTAAAAGAAAATAAAAAAGCATTTGAAGTTGAAGTGATTTAAACTTGCCAGTTCCCAGTACTTCTGGACTATTGCCAGAGTTAATTTGGATTGGGTCTTTCAGAGTCTGCACCGCTCTAACCTGATGTAGCCCAAAAAATAGACTTGATATAATGAAGTTTAAAAAAAGTCCACCTAACTTAACACAACTGACAGTCTGTTCTCAAGTTGCCTAGCCCTGAACCAGAATGTTTTATTTGTTGCACTCCAGAAGAGGGTGATACTGTCTCTTAGTGAAAGGTAGTTGTGATGAAAATAACTTATAGACTAATCCAAAGCTATGTGAGGCAAATGCTCACAGGAGGGAATAGGACTTGTTTTCAAGGTGGAAACATTTTTAGAGTTTGCTGGAGGTTTTTATTTTAAAATCTCCAAATTCAACAATTCTTTCGCCTCCATAAACTTTCAAATGGAAAGCTCCAATATTTAGAGTAAACAATGTCTAAGCTTCCCTTCATAGCAAGTTTTCTTTTTCTCCCCTGTCATAAGAGTGTTATATCCTGGCAACTAGAATACAGAACCCCTTTGTGGTAAAGCTATCACACTATACTACTCAGAATGTGTTGCTAATGAGGTTATTGCTTAATAGAACCATAGAAGGACATTGAAAAAAAGAAAATACCCTGACAAATGTGTTGACCAAAGGATGCCAACAACTCTCCCAGGGTCCTGTCCGAAATTCAAGGATTTAAAAAAAGTAAAAATGAACTTTAGTGTATGTGAAAAATCATAACATTGAAACATAAGTCCATTTATCTTTTAACTATTTTTCTAGTTCTCTTCCAAATTTTACTGGTTATTAAAACACTGCTGTGTAAATAAAAATGTTCTGCTTTATAACTCACTCCCTATTTCTTGTCCTTACAATATAATAATGTCATTGTTTGTTATATCACACTTATTCTTGATGTGAAGGACTTTATTTAAGCACACTGAGGAAGGATTTCTGCAGAAAAATGAGACTGGGGAATCAAATACAGAATGGGGAATTCAAAAAAGGCCTCAGAAAGATTTCTAAAATTCTGAGAATCCTTAAAGAGTTTATCCACCATGGTTTGCACTGAGATAAGCAGGCTTCATAAACATCCTTCTCCTTGTTAAAAGGGCTCTCTAAAACTGAGCTGTCCATTGCTGAGGCCGAGTTGTCCACGGATAATTTGGTCATTGGGAATGTATTACTAGAATTTCCATGAAGTCACTAAAATTCCCAGACTGGGAATGGAGCTACAAACAAATTAACATGTTTCATTAGCATATATCTCTGGCCCTGATGCGTCAATAAGTGCCCACTTCTCTTTAAAGGTATTTAAAATCAACTGTTTCACATATCCACTATCTAGAGTCATTAGGACCGCCAAAAAGGAGGGCTCTCAACACTCTCAAAGATAAAGCACAACACAGGCTGTAGTCAGAATCACAGACTGTAGGAGCAGAGTGGGTCTTTAAGGTAATTTAGTTCAACCTTCTCATTGTACAGTTGAGCTTGAGTGACTTTTCCAAATGTTATTCAGCCAGTTAATGGCTGGATTGGGAGTAGAACCTGGTCTCCTGACTCTTATTCCGCTGCTTTTGCCATTATAACAGGCTTCAGCCATGATATACTATTTAGACAAGGTCAGCAAATGCAGGCACTATCAAGACTTAATGGAAAGGGATTCCATTAACATGAGGCCTTAACAGAAAATTTCCTGTGTATAAAATCCTAAAATTTCAAGTTGAGGGCTATTCTCAGCATGAAAATGCAAAGGGAACTGTAGGATCTGATAATAAAAGAACATAAGTTAGAAATATTTACATAAAGATTAATAAGCATGTACTAAAGTCTGAAAATTTACTCTAACTTGGACGATATTTTCCTTTATTGATCACTTACTGCAAATACATAATAGGAATGAGAAGTTATTATTTTAGGAAACAGTAAATTATTTCTTGATTGATAGTATGGTCTTCTGAAAAAAATGAAGCATTAAACTGGAAATTAGGACATTTGGCTCTGTGCTGAGCTCTGCCATTCATTCACTGAGAGTCTCTAGCTTTCTGAGTCACAATTTTCTAGTCTATAAACTGAAGGGGTTGTTTCTCAAAAGTGTATTCAGAAAAGCCTGGAAGGTTCTGAAAGTGCTCAGAAAAGGGGTGAGGAGAAGAGTGGACAGGGAGGCCAAGCTAGAAAGTTCTGAGTTTCCACCCCAACCTCAACTGGGTAGTTCTGCTTTGATCTGATTCTGATATTAAGCTAATATGTAAAATCTTATTTGAAGAACAAGTTATGTGGTAAAGTTTAAAAACCACCAACAAAATTGAAAGTACTACAAAATCCCCTTCAACTCTAAAGTTCACTTTCCAGCTTAAAAGCTCTCCTGTGACACCCCCTCATGCATTAACTCCAGACTTCAATGACGGTGTTCTCCAAGGCTTAGAACCCACTTTCTTTTCCTTCTCTCCTGACATCCCCCAGCATGTACTTCATGCTTCAATAATCTCAAAATGTTGGTAATTTCCTGACCATGCAATGCTGCTTCTCACCTCCCTGGAATTCTGTTTTTGCTCATGTTCCTTTGGCATCTCCTCCTGCTCTGTTAGGCCAAATTCTTTTTATCCTTCAACACTCAGCTCAGGCGATCTTTCCTCCACTGAGCCTTCTCTGAAACACAGAACTAGGTGAAGGAGCCTCCATTTGCTTTTATTTCATCTTGTGAAGAGTTACCACAGTAGTTAAACAAAGTGAAATAATTCTACACTTTCTCTCAACTGGGCTATTAATGTCTATGACCAAGTCTTTCTCTATTTGCTAAAATATTAATGCCTAAAAGTTCAATAAAGACTTACTGAATGATGGGTGAAAAACATGTTATATTTGGCAAAAATATTTAATACCAAAAATTCTGAAAAAGAATCGATGATATAGTTTATCTTTCTGAAAGAGAAAATTCTAACTATTAGATACAAAGAAATGAGTCTCAACAGGATTTAATTGGATGATATAAAATCTGTTTTGAAGCAATATGAAGATCTGGCCAGGAAGAGGAATGCTCCCTTTAAAAGCTATTTTAAAAACTTCCCTCAAAGGAAAAACTAAAATTAAAAACAAAGTAACAAACCTAAGAGGACGGTTCAGTATATGTTTGTAGAACATTTATATGTATCTATATTATACCTTCCACCCAACTGTTTATTAATGAATTATCAAGTACCTACTCTGCTAGGTGCTGGGAATGTTTCTGTGAGCACAACGGTCAAAGTTCATGTCCTAAATGCAACATAGGAGATACTGTGAGAACAAACCAACAAATACAGTGTGGTAGGGTTGACAGGTGCTATGGAAACAGCTAAGCTGGGCAAAGGCAAGGGGGACCCTGTTGAAGGTATGAGGTTACAATTATATATGAGTTCAGGGAAGGCTTACTGGTTCAGATAAGATCAGCAAGACCTATAAAAAACAAGGGAGGAAAACATGGAGACCTATAGCAAAGAACAAGCCAAGTAAAGTGAGCTTTGAGTGGAAAGAGCTAAGTGGAGTATGTGACACACAGGAGAGATACCTGTTGTAGCACCAGAAAGCAAAATGGCGAGAAATGGGAGGTTAGTTAGGGGAGGCTATCAGGGGTCAGATCACATAGAGCATTAGAGGTAAAAACTTGGAGTACATCACATATACATCCAAATTTTGAGTTCTGTTGTAAAATAACAGTAACAATAATAGTAAACTGAACTGTTGAAGACAGGGCTCAAGATGGGGAAGAACTGAATCTGTTCATATACAAAGAGGAGGATGAGAGCAGAAAGTTTGTCATGAGAAGGGGAGTTCAAGTGCTCTGCTTGACAAAGCAAAAAGCACCTCTTCAGAAGCAGTACTCCCACCTCCGAGGATCTAAGACACAAAAGGAAATTAAAGTATAGAAACTGTGAGGTGAAGAAGAGAATGATTTTAAGAAGCCTATACTGGTCTTGGGGTTTTCCTTTTAAGATGCAAAGTCTTTCTGAGAATCATGGGAACAAAACTGGGAGTTCAGGAAGAGTAAATAGTTTGGTATAGTTCCTGTGAGGCTGTTAATGAACAAACTCCTCAAATTTCCATACTTCCCCACCCTCTGACTTGAAGGGGAGATGTATAAATCACATTTTATTGTTTAACTGGGGAGTTAGTAAGAAAGAAGACAAAAATGATGACAGCAGCATGCTCCAGTGTGTGTTAAATGAGGCTCAGTCTTTTTCTACACCAGCTGGTTATGTCAACTCCTCTTCTGGTCCTCAGGCAGCACCACAAACCTAAAACCAAGACCTCACATCCTAGAGAAAGCTTTGGCTACACATATTTATTATTCCCCACAGCCTTCAGTGGCTGCTTGTGTGGAAGTTCTAAATTATTCTTCAGCTGGTGAAGTTTGCAGTAAGACAAGTAGGAGGATTGACTGAAGTCAGTGTGGACACCAATCATTATGGGGGCTGCTCTGAAGTCAGAGGAACAGCACATGTAGTGAAGAGTTATTCTCAGTTATAAATAATATTCAAACCCTAGATATCTTCAGTTCAGAATAACTTTAGTACCTTTTACAAGTATGATTTGCTGAAATCTAATGGAGACTCAGCTAGTCAGTATTCCAACCTCGCCCTGCTATCTCTTCCAGCAAGTTCTTTTTTTTAAAGCAGTAACAAGCAATCCCACCCCCAATGCTGATTTATAATCACAGCCTGCACATGCAAGCCCACAACAAGCTTGCATGACACATGGTAGAATCTCATTGGTTCACACCCCTGCAGAAACCACAACCCCCTTAACTTTCAATAAAGCAAAGGCCTCTTTACCTAAGTGCACATTAGCTGTTGGCTTAGGCCTGCTGTATGACATGGCTGCCTCCCCAGCGGGCAGGCGCGCCACAGCAAGGCACTCATTAAGCTATTGAGTTTCATTCCAGTAACTGTTCAAATACATTCTTCATTGTACCAGAAAGTATGTTTGTTTGATGCTGCAACTTTGATTCACCCCCTGCTACTCTCCCTCTATTCCCCTCATCCCCTCACCCCTGTTTTGGTATTTGTTCCCATGCTAACATACTCACAAAAATTCAGTAATTCTCAATGGGTCTCTTAGTCATTAGTGCAAATTAGTGAGGTTTTACTGAATATGGTCAGATTTGATTTGCCAAGTTCTTTTCCCGTTAAGGTTTTAAACCCATGTGTATTTCAAGGGAAATCTAATTTGTAGGTTTCGGATTCATTTACACTCAACTCACAAAGTGGTTCTGTGAGTGCCTCCATAGCTGGTGCACAAGAAGCCACAGGAGCTGGTTTCCCTTCCTTTTAACAAGTTCTTGTTAGAATGTTTGCTTTGAAGTAGGTATTTGGACCATGCTGGAAGCAAATAGAACCAAACCCCAGGAAAATGTAAAATTTAAAAACCAAGTTCAAAACATTTTTTTCTTGCTCCAATAATTATACTTTTTAAAGAAAAAACTCCAAGGATGGAACCATCCATTTCAGTCTTTGAGGTATGACATCACCCACCACCTGCCTAGATGAAACTGTATCACACTGTCTTCAGGGTGACAAGAAAATCATCAGCGAGTAGACGGCTTTCTCGGTTTAAACCTTGTCCTGTCCACTGTCATCATTACGCTGACGGGCCACAAACTCTGCTCCACCATTCCCACTAGAACTCAGTTATTGGGATTCTTCCTTTGGGTGTCTTTTCTGTCCATGCCTGCACTCAGATGTATTGATTCCTGGTTGTCTCCCCTTCTTTGGAGCTCTTTAGTGCTGCCTACGTTCTTGGACTTCACCACAGCAACCACTATGTTTCCCTTGACATGAGAGGTCCCTTGTCCCTTGGTCACAGATTCCCAAAACTACTTCTTGGCTGAGGTTGGCTGAGAGTGACAGTGCAGGCTGATCTGTTTACAGGCTGGGCTTCTGTGATAACTCCCTTGGTATCTCTTCTGCCCCAGACTTACTGCAAATCTTGTTCCTCACTTTTCATTCTGAATTACTCTGAATAAAAAAGCTAAATCTCAGCGATGCTTCTATCACCCATTCCCACACTGAGGCCATCACTAGCAAGATGAGAGTGCCGATGAAATGCTGTGTCCTCATGGAAGGCAGGGGCAGTGCTTAAGAAAGCAAACCACCTTCAGCAGTGCCAGTCTTGTTCAGACATCAAAAATAAGGAGATCTCAACAGTGAGAATATAAATATGCTCGTTTGCCTTTTTTTTCCCTTCAAGAGTGTCTGCCTGAAAAAAAAAAAAAAGAGTCCCTACGAACTATGGCAATGCCAAAAAAAGCCCCTCTTTACCAAGTGTTGCCATACAACAACTCCTTCCAACACCTGGGAGATTTTGGAGAAAAATAGCCATGGATGCAGCTAAATGCTGGGGGACTCATTAAGACAGTGGTGAACTCTGACTAGTGAACAAAGAGCTGAGATGTAAACCACTAAGAACAACTAAGACTTCAGTGAATTCTGCCAGACTTTAAATTACAACTGTTCTGCAACTAATTCAGGGAGTAGCAGAAGAGTCGTATTGACAAATACTCCTGAAATGTTCAGACATCCGTGTGTCTGCATATCTAGAGCATAAATCACACACAACATACAGTATATTATTTATCTACCTATATGCAAAGAAATCTATACCAATTACACATTCCTCTGAATGAGAAAGCCCTTTCTCACTTGTCTGGAGTTCCTTGCACTAAAGCTTTTGGAGAATATAGTATGTAACCCACTATAGAGATTTTTATAAACCACCATGTAAGGATTCCTCCCAATGCTGAGGAGAGTCATTCATTCATGTTCAATCAATTATGCATTCACCCATCAATCTTTAACAGGGTGTCAGGAACCAGGTGAGATTCTCTGTATTAGTTGAGAAAGAATTTCAGGACATGAGAGGAGAGAGGAGAAACTACCATCTTTTCCAATTTCCCTGCTCTCAGGTTTACAAAGCAAAGTAGAAAGCCAATTATTTAAATATGTAGGCATAAAGTACCCAAATTCAAACAACCAGTCTTTTTCCAACCATTTGCCTAATTTTTTAAAAAAACAATTTCAAATTTTTCTTGATTGTTTCACTTCTATATCTGTCTTTTTTTAGAGGTTTAAATAATGGCATTTTCAGTATAACTAGCATATAGCTCCAAATAACTGCTACTAATGGCACAGTGTCCTCTCACAACATAATCTCTTTCAATTAAAACGTGCATAGAACATAGCAAGATTCTAAATGGTGACCTAAAAGTATTTCATGAGAATCCTGTACTTAAGATTTGTGCCTGTCAAAAAAAGTCCCTGAACTTCAGTTGTATGAATGCTTAAATACTGATGTCTGCACATTTGAAATACATTGAATAAAAAACGATTGATTAACAGAAGAAGAACAGATTTGCAAAAAAGAAGAGTAAAATATTAACTGGTGGGGGGTGTAGGGTATTCACTGTAAATATGAAGTTTTCTGTCTCTGTTTCATGTTATAAAGTTTCCACTATAAAGTAGATTATGAAATGTTAGGGGGAAATCTGACCAACATACAATTTCCACTTTTTTTTTTATACATTTGTTGATGATATATTTATTACTTCTCTGATTTTGGATGTCAATGAAATTTTAGTTTTTTTTTTTTCCCCCTTAACCTGAAAAGACGGCGAATGAGTACAAACTACCTGGAGAGGATCTACACTGAAATATTTAGGGGAACTGCTATTGATTGTGTCCCCCTTCTTCCCAGTGGTTAAATGAGGTCATAAGTGGGGTCATAATCTAACAGGAGTAGTGGCTTTATGAGAGGGAACAGTGATTTCTTGCTGCCTCTCCATGTACCTCTATTACGCCGAGGAAAAGAGCAGGTGAAGACAACAGCTAGAAAGTGCCACTTGCAAGCCACAGAAGGCTCTCAATAAGAACCAAATTGGCCAGTACCTTGATCTTATATCTCTAAGTCTCCAGAATTGTGAGAAGGTAAATGCCTGCTGTTTTAGCCATCTAGTCTCAGGTATTTTGTTATGGCAGCCTGAGCTAATCCACATTCTGGAAGTCAAACATCTGTGAGTATTTAGGTAGTCTGCATGCAAATAGTACAAAGGAAAAAGAAGACCTGACAGAGTATTCAGAATTAGAATGACAGAATGCTATAGCTGGAAGGCGTTTTTTAGCAACCATGTCCTCAAAACTCTCATTTTACAGATGAGGAAACAAGCTCACAGAGGTCCGGTGATTCATCTGAGGTCCTTCAGAGAGATTAGTGACAGACCAAGGACTTTCAAGCCCAAGCTTCTTGACTTCTGCTCTCTCACCACATCACACAGCTTCATTAAGCCAAATCCCTTGAGCCAAGTGTTAGCAGTCAAAAATCTAATTTCTTTCCTTCTATTGAAACCTCTTTCAGGAATTCTGCTCCATTTTTTTTTGGGGGGGGGGGTCTTTCTCTTTATTCTTATTTTTACCACAAACCAATTTACCCATGCAGGACTAAAATGAAAGAGAAGTCTCCTGAACAAACACAAACTGTGAATAAGTATACAAAAGGATAAGCACAACACAAAATCCAAATATTTAAATTTGAGCAAATGTTGACTCAATTATTCGTTTGCAGCAGAGATCTGTGTGCCCAAAGATAGTATATGCGCACACAGAAGGCATCTTACTTCCTAAGAGTTGCCTATTATAATATATAAATACATTCTAGAAAAATAATAAAAATGTATTTTTTCCAAATTAATCATTTATGGTCTAATTTAGCACAGTATTAGCTCTTTATAACATTTAAAATATCCATTTTGATAAAACATTCTCATAAATAGACCAAGAAAACCAGGTTAATAAGCCTGTGCATTTTATAGAGCAGTAAAATGATACATTTTTATAACACTTAAAATAATATAGAATATAAAAATTGAACAATATAATAATTGAACATTATTTTGTTTAAAAAGTTCTTATGGAACTTTTAAATTTCACTTTTCCACTAGGTAAACTCAGAATGCATGAAGACAAATACTCTTAATGGTGCTAATTCAATGGAAACATGCCAATGACATCCAGAAATGGTAATAACACATTACTAGTCAATCCTTTAAATTTTTTCTTTAACATTTCTTTAGATTTCAATACCAGTTTAGTTTCATGAGACACAGTCACTAAATTGAACCACAAAACAATCCATCCCACACTTTTCTTGTCATATTTATTCCAGCAATGGTTTGACTCTATAATCTATATGGTGTGATAAAAAAGTAATGTGAATGATTTGCCTCCACTGAATCTTTGCAAAAGAATGTGTGGCAAACTCTGAAGATAATTACTGAGTAATTTCAAAACTCTTTTAGTAAAGTCAGCGTTGTTTGGAATTGGAGAGATATTCAAGGACATTTTGTTTTGAAAGACACAGCCTCTGAGAGGTAATGCTCTGGTTATACTTAAAAGAAACAAGAACAATAAAAGTATTCAAATTATTTTCTAGTTTCACTTGCCTTTTGCAAATGGCTGAAATGATTGCATTACCTGGAGCCAGGGTGCAGCCTGATGCAATAACTGCATTGAAGACAATGTGATTTTACTTTTTCAGTGCTTTCCTCAAACAGAATCACAAGTAGAGAAAAAGACTGGCAACAGTGAGTATACTTCAAACCATCATTTACTGCCTTAACGGTCTGTATACAGAAAGTGAAAATCATTTTCTTTAAGTAAGTGAGCAGCATGGAATGATAGCTAAGGTGGGGTGAAATGAGAGACTGTACATTACAGATAGCGTCAGCAGAACTGAGGCAGTCACAAAGAGCAGAATTCTCTTCCACCTTTCTAAATGGTGATACCCAGGGACATCTTATTTGTGAAGGAAGCAGTACTCTGTGTCTCACAGATATTTAGAATCTTAGGGACAAAAACCATCCCATTTTCTTATACTTTATCTTTTTCTGTAAAATAACCTTTGTAAAGTATGATTACGAGTCCACTGTTTGCATGCTGTTAGAATCAATTACATGTTTCAAAAGTAGGTTAAATAACAGGCAGGCTTGAAATATAATGTGTAAATAATGTGGTTTAATAGAAGATTCAAATTTAAGTTCCAGCTCTACTATTGTGTGACCTCTGAAAAAAAGTAATAAACTTTCATGAATTTTAGTTTTCTCATCTGCAAAATCATCACCACCATCATCAGTATTATGTCATAACTAACATTCCAGGCACTGTTATTAGTCATATTTTGTACATGAAGAACTGAGTCACAGAGGGGCAAGTAACTTTTTCAAAGATAACAATGGCTCCACTCTGTTGTTCTAAGATAGAATACAAAATCAAGGAGATTTTTCATTCAAGATCTTTGGAAGTAATCTTTGGAATCTTCTAGTCTTTAACTGTAAACAAGAAGGATTTAAGATTCACGAAAGAGCTAGTTAACTTAAGACACTAAACTTTTTTAGTTCTTATTCTAGTGGTCTTTTGAAAGTATCTCCTTCCAATATTTTGCTTTTCTCTAAGAAATTTTCATACATTATTTCACCTATGTGTTTAAAAGTCCTTGAGGGTAGAAAAGTGGAAGGAGCTACCTATCCCACATTTTTAAAAAAGGATACTTCCAAGTCAGAGTACAATACAGATGGATTAGAAAGTCAAGATCAAGTGCACGGATAGTAACAATGATAGCCCAACGAGGATGGTTGTAATAACATCTTGTCTATCTCATTCTGATTCTCTGTAGGGCACTGTACCAAGAACCTTATGTAAATTATCTCATTTAGTGCTAAGTCTACCTTTGAGTGCCTAACTTAAAATGTTAGCTTTTAAAAAATCAGAGAATGAGTTTAAGGTTTATAAAATGCAGACATTCTGGGTTTAAGTCTCCAAATCCCAATGTGCTGACTCAGTCCAAGGTCCTACCAAAAAGGATAAACTGAAGGCGAGGCAGATTAGTTAGTGTGAGGTTTGGGCGAGACATTGAGAACAAAGGCCTTCTCCTTTTAAGAGGACACACATAGATCCCTCAGTACTTTTTTGAAAGAGTAGGGGTTAACCTCAACTCTTTCAGCAGAATCTCAGGTTTGTTTGCCAAAATGGATTTTTAAAAACAATGGCTGAATTACCTTACAGCCCATTAGTCATCCTACAGAAATCTAACGTTAGAAAAATGTTCAGTTAAGATTTAGTGAAGGGAAAAATGAACTATATTCAGGAGTTCTTGGCTGTGGTCCTTCACTCAGTAGAAATTTCCTCCTTTAGAATCAGCAGTTACTGGATATAACATACAACTTAAAGTCAGCAATGGAACAAAGGGAAAAGAGATGAGTTTCCTGACTTTGTACTGCACTTTCTTACTGAGCCCCAGTGCTCTTTTCCCAGAGGCTACATCCTGCGTGAGCTTCTGAGGTACCCAGCTTCTGACATGGTCTCAGAGAGTCTTGCCTCCTAGTAGGCGTGCCTTTTTGTAGTTCCCCACAGCGTTGATCAAAGTAACAGTATGGGACCTTTGGTTTGGATTTTGGGGGTTCTATCTTGTTTCCTCGATGGCTTGTTTTGGATGGCCCACGCCTATGAAAGAGGAATACTTAAGCAGTTCCATGGAGAACTGAGATCTGCAGTCAATGGCCAATACTAATCTGTGAGCCATTTAAGTGAGTCACCTCAGAAGTAGATCTGAGTTCAGTCTTAGTGACCACCTGTTTGACATCTGACTGCAACTTCAAGAGGAACCACAAGCCAAAACTGCTCAGTCAAGTTGCTCCCAAATTTCTGGCATCCAGAGGTAATGAGATAATGAATGATCAACTGTTGTTTTAAGACACTAAGTTTTGGGGCTACTTGTGACATTATAATTGATACAGTACAATAATGAATACTGCTACCAACTCTGAGAGCATGCAAGAGGATCTTTGTGATTCTCTTAAAATTCATGAACCATCATTCAATAAGTTAGCACAAACTATAAAATTATAATTACAGTTAAAAGGTGGGTAGTTAAGTCATATATTCTGATTTACATTAGGTTGTAATAGGCATTCTTGTTTTGGGAGGTGGTAGTTTTGAAGACAACATTGCTATCTTCATTTTGAGATGCTGATTTCACATGCTTGCAAAATTCTAATTTAGTAAGTTGTTGATAATATGTTTATCTGTATCTTGTAAATGTTAAGTTTAAAAAAAACTTGCTTAGCTTTCTTTTTGAAGATAAGTTTTGATGTTGTGGCTCTGACTATGGTGGAGTGAGAAACTGGAGGACCCCAAAACAAGAAGAATTTGAAAAAGGAACAAGAAACCAACCCCTCTGTTGAAATCTATTGCAGTGACTTTCCAGAGGGAGAAATTTTAACAACCCCTCATGTGTCCAAAGGGCTTCATTTCAAGCAGCACAAAAATGTAGTAAGATTTCTACAAAGATAATCTTTTAAAAGCCAGGCACTGGGCATGGGATCTCAATTCTAAACAGAAAAGAAATGCTACACATGAATTCACTGAACTTGCCTGGCTGCCAAAAGTTTGATATTTCACACTGGTACTATGGGGAAAGTATTTTAGAGGACTGCCAACGATGCAATCCTGCTTCCTAAATTAGACCCATTTGTAGTAAAGGAAAGTTACCTTTCACACTCCAGTCTTTCCTACAAGCCATCGCTGTGTTGCAAAGAACTGCAGAAAGGTAGGCTTATACTACCTTGCCATATTAGATAGCAGGACACTAACATAACTAAGTGCAAGTTTAAAGAAATCACCAAAATATTTGGTTTGTACAGCTTCCCACTGGCTCTGCCTGACTCTGGGCTAAGATTTTCCTCAAAATATTTAAAAATAGGTAACACCTGAAATCGGTTTTAAAACTCCAAATTACAACAAAGGGAAATATAAGTAGTATGCACCCCCCCCCAATCTTTGGACATATCCATCAAAGACACTTATATCAGTTTCACTTTTTATCATTTCAAAAATTCTTTGCATATGCAAGCACATACTGCTGTCTGTAGAGACATAGACATATGTATAGAATGATAGTCTTCTCGATTACTCTTCTTAATACAAACAGCACTTTATACTCTCTGGGCAGATCCTGAAAATATCATAAATAACCTTTGGATTGCTCCAAAGAATGTCATCAAACTTGTGACCACACTTTTAGTAACAAATTCAAAAGATTATGCATTACTCGAGGTTCAAAAATGGTTCTATAATTTTTGCCAAACTTCTGACATATATGCCTTTTTCTTTGCCAGTTTTGTTGCTACTATTATGATGGTATTTTGCCTTGAGATATTTTAAATTATTTAATAAAGCTAAAATTTTTATTTCAATTATTTTAAAAAACATTTAATGGAATGTTAACTTTTACAAAAAATATTTTAACAATTTTTTTAAATGAGCATTTACTTGCCTGTAATGAATGGCTAACATACTTCATGCACTTTACCTCTAGATCTACATGTATACAAATTTAAGAGTAATATGAATTATTTTTTTATCCACCATGTGCCACTGTTGTGGCTACTGCACTAATTTGTAAGTGTATTTAGAACCTTGAATTGAAACATATAGATGGATTTGATGATGTATTAATTCATCAATTTTGATGGTGAGTTAATTTGCTTTTTTTTCAAACTTAAAATGTTCTGCAGCTCAAATATTCCTTTTACTCTTATTTAAGAGTAAAATAGGAACATAATTTCAAATTTCCTAGGCAGTTGTTTTTTGGAGGGATGTGTGGTAAAATGCATATATAACATGGAGTTTGCCATTTAAGTCATTTTAAAGTATACAACTCAGTGACATTAATTACTTTCACAATAACATGCATCTACCACCACTACTTCAAAATCTTTCATCATTCACTCCAAACAAAAAATGCTATACCCACTAAGTAATAATTTCCCTTCTCTCCCACTGCTGGAAACTTCTAACCTACTTTGTATCATTATTAATTTGCCATTCTATATCATTCACAGAAGTGCAACTATTCAGTATTTGTCCTGTGCTTGGCTTACTTCAACTATCATAATGATTTCAAGGTTCATCAAGGTTCTAGGAAGTATCAGAACATATTCTTTTATATGACTAACAGTCCACCATAGGTATATACATTTTGTTCATGTTATTCATCAGTGCTTGTACTTTTGGTTAAAACATAAAGTAAGACATATGAAATGGGGTCTAAGTGGAGGTACCCTGTAGGTGATAGGGGTACCTGATAAAATGTGGCACCTAAGGAGTCCTTCCTTCTGAGAGCTTACTGCCCCATGAACATCACTAGTGGAGAGTACGATCATCCCAGCTATCATGCTTTTCTTTGCCTTTAAATTCCTCAAGTACTTGCAATTACTAAAGTAAAGTTCAGGCTTGAAAAGACGAAGAGAATCAGGTTTACTGATTGTATTTGGTAGAGCTGACTTGTTTTCTGCCTTTTTAAATCTTTGCCTACGGAGAAGAATTAACACCTTTCCAGTGATTGTCTTCATTAGTACACGTTCCTTTCCATAATTTTTCCTTTGGAACAATTCTGAGAAATCTTTGCTTCCTAAGGAAAGCAGGAATGTAGCATCCCATGTCTACCTTATTTATTTTTTAGAGATTTATTTATACACACAAGAACTGGGGTACAGGCCAGAGGTGTGGGGGGTGAGAAGATTCATCAGAGATAGAGTAGGGAGCAGAACAGGCAGATTCACTGAAATACACTGCTGAGGGGAGCAGCGGGCAAGACAGGAGAGGTCTGCTGCGCCACGTGGGTCAGCTTCCTGGCCAGGGATCAAACTCATGCTGCAGTGGCTATAGATAGCTTCATAGTGCAGTGCTTAACACGTTGCGCTATTAGGGAGGGCCCCCCTGTGTCTACTTTTCATTGGCATTAAAAGAAAGATGAATTTTCTTCTGTTGAGGAAACACATGAAACTCCACCTTCAAACTGCAACTGTCCAGTGATTTTAATCATATAGTACAAAACATTCTATGTTGAATTTATTTCTTAATGGGGAAGAGAGGAAAAGTTCCTCACAAAGAAAGCAGACAACTATAGTCTGTGTGGGAACCTGACATATTTCATGCTGCCTGTGAGGTTGTTATCCAAGAAGAAAGCAGTTCTTCCAAATTTGAAAACAAGATGTCTAAACTATTTTCTTAATTGATGGCCCTACATAAAAATGTATCATAAAAATGAGTCTGCAACTTACAGAGCACACCATTAATAAAGGCATTTTTATCAGAAAAATTCAGTGTGTCTATGAAAATACATAATAATTTAACAAATAGATATATATTAGTATTCACATCATTCTGTTATTTTGGTTCTTCAAACCTTTTTTTCCAGGTTGGTATTTCTGGTGTCTTAAATTTTTCAGATAAAAGCTTGCTGATGATTCAGTGCTCCCTCTACCACAGTACAGTTTCATATTTGTAATTTTCATTTTAATAACAACTGTCCACTGTCAATTTTAGTCTTCATTAAAGGTTTTCAGTTTAATAGCTTATAAGATAGTCATAGGAGTAAAATCTGACTTCATCAAGTACCATTATAAAAAATAATTTTAGACAGGGCAGCTCCCAAAGTCTAACAGATGGTATTGCTCGCCTGCATATAAAAATAAAGCTTTCTATCAAGAGCAATTATGTAAAGTGCCTCTGTGATAAAAACATCAACTGTGAGGATTGGATGTTTTCACATACTTCTAATTTCCTAAATACCACCCTGCCAAATGACTGAAGAATGATGTTAAAAGATAGGCCTTGGAGTCTTATAACTTATAGAAAAGCTACTTTCTACTGGTTGAAGTATGGAACGTTGGTACTTTGGTGCTGACTGCAAAGGTCAATCAATCAAACAGGCATATGTTAGCATCATTAGGAGCTAAGATTCATATTTTCTCCAATATGCTATGGATTCTTCAATGTGTTTGGTAGGCAACTACCCACAGAGCTCATTCATTTTAAAACAGATATTGCTCAGATACCATGACATAGCTTGGTCTTTACTTTGTCTTAGATTCCAAGGTAATCAATGATTCATTAGATAGTAATTATGAAACAAACACTTCCCTTTTTAATGCCTTGCAGTTATCTAGAAGCTGTTTAATCATAACTAGTGGAGTGTTCACTTATATATAGTAAACTGAGTTTAGGGACTTACTTTTAGTTATTAATACTTACTAGGGACATTAAAGTTTGACCTTGTCCAATAGAAGGTTGTTTTTCCTTCACACCATAATTCCACTCATCTGTTCATCTATACATGCAACTTTCATGTTGAGCTCCAAATGAGCAAAAAGCATTAGACTTTGTTGAGGGGATACCACAATGATTAAAACATGGTCCTTTCTGAGGCTCTACCTGAGGATAGGTCATCATCAATTTTCAATCAGACCAGGAAATGCAAAATATCTTGAAGGAAGCTAGTAAAAGTTTAGGACTTCATTCAAAAGTAGAACATAGTTCAAAAAAAGTGATGGGGTCTGGAATCTTCTTAACACACCTACATCCCCAGGAACTCCCTGGAGCCAGATTTACTCAAGTCTGAAAATGCTTCTTACGCCAGATCAGACCTCTAAAAGAAGCATCGGTGCTCAGAAGCTGTCTCAAGATAAAAGTGGAGACTGTGACTAAATTTTTCTAAACAAACATGTGAGAAATATTGCTAGATCAGGAAGGACCTCAGTGTGTTTGTTCATATAACACTGTATATGTCTTTCCATTGCGGAAAAGTGAAAATTTTTCATTTAGTTTGGAAAAAGGTATACATCTCTCTTACACTTTGATAACATGGGAAGAGAGAGTCAGCAATTAAATTCTTGGGAAATTTTTTGGAAATAGTACAAATTCTCATTTGTCTTCAATAAATAACTTAAGATCTCACTGAAATGACTAAGAGAATGGACCAAAAATCATGACAGTCACCAACTTAAAATATCACTGCCAACAATCTTGTTGAATTATGAATCCTCTCACTTAGATGTTTAAGTTATTAAACTTTCACATGTTCAAAATGTATTATAAGAGAGGACAATGACTCTCCACTCCTAGAAGTAGGGGAACCCATGAAAACAGCAGGAGGAATGCTTTCCAGGTGTAAGTCTTTCCCTGATTCTCAAGTAGGAAACTTACAATTAAAGTCAGTTTTCAATGCACTTCATCTTTCATTCTTTCTTTCAATCTAAAGCTTCCAACTTCTCTAAGTGCTCGTTCCTGGAAAAGTTTTTGGCAGTCACTTTTTGCAAACCACAATTTCTGTAGCTTTTCATCTTTTCACCCTACTCTTTCTGCATCTAAGCCTCACTTCCCTTATGTGGTCAGTAATGCCACCGCCACCACAAGTAAATAGTCCTCAGCCTGGGCCTGTTTGCCCACACAAGGGCAGAAATGTGGGGCAGGAAAAGGATTCCAGTAGTCATGGTTCTTAAGATACTCTGAAACTATAAGGAACACATTATTACTTATCTTAAACATATAAAAATGGACACAGAGGGCCTCCCTGATGGCGGCAGGAGTTAAAGAAACAATGCTATCAAGCAACCACCAACCACTGCAGCACGAGTTCGATCCCTGGCCAGGATGCTGACCCACGTAGTGCAGCAGACCTCTCCTGTCTTGCCCACTGCTCCCCTCAGCAGTGTATTTCAGTAGATCTGCCTGTTCTGCTCCCCACTCTGTCTCTGGTGAATCTGCTCAACCTCTGTACCTCTGGCCTACACCCTAATTCTTGTATGCATACATAAAATAATGGATACAAAATGGACACAAAAACAGAGGGTCTACAAAGAAAGCCAATCAGTGAGTCCAGGTCTCCATCCCACACTCAGATGTCAGGCTCTGTCACCCTTTGCAGTTCTCAGTAGGGTGTTGTTGGTTGACCAGTCTCGCCATCTATACTTTTGAATAATTCTTAGTTTCTTTTTAGAAAATTGTTTTATTGTATTATAATTCTTAAAATGGCATTGTATTTATTGAGGTAATATTGGTTTACAACACTGCTTTCCAGGTCCTGGGTCACACCTCTACAGATGTATGTTACCAAACCACACTTATCAGCAAAGAACACATAATGTTCTGCGATCATCTATTAGGTCTCTCCTTCCCTGTGCTCTTCACCCTCTCCTTTGGCAGCCTCAATTCTGCAGTCAGATTTGTAGGGTGTGTCTTGTTTTAGTTTAGTTTGTGCCTCTGTGTTGCTTCTTTATATTCCATGTGTAAGTGAAATCTAGTATGTGTCTTGCTTAGCACAGTCCCCTGAAGTTTCATCCATGTTGCTACAAATGGCAAGATTTCACTTATTTATTGATTTATTTTTGGTAGTTGAGTAGTATTCCATTTAAAAAATTCCATAATTTTTCCATAATTTTTTAATCCACCCATCTCTAGTTAGGTACTTAGGTTGTTCCTATAACTTGGCTACAGTAAAAAGTGCTGCAGTGATAGTGCTGCTTTTGAATTCTATTAGAAGGGCAATGCTTAAAAAAAATTCTGCTTTCATTTCCTGAGCATGTTCTGAGCTTTAAGTGCTATTAGAAATGCTAAAAATTTAGAAATACTAAAAATTACACCCCCAAATGACATTTCTTTTTTTTTTAACAAATGGTGGACCCGAGACTCAGGCAAATCATCTGACTTAAAGTCCTTGATAAAATATCAAAGACAACAGAATGTTAAATAGTGATTTACCTAGACTATATCCAGTGAAATTTTTGCTTCATTTAAGATAATCTTTTAAAAACATATATATATGATTCAAGTATACACACACACACACCATACATAAATTATTTAGAGACACACACGTATACATACACACATACATAAATTGTATGTACATAAAAAATAAAAATGACCTCTTAATGGAAATACAGTGCTCATATATGTGGTGCTGATTTTCAGGTATGATTGACACACCCTCAAGACACCTTTCACCTTGGTGGAACACAGGGAGTTGCACATACATTTTTAGGTTATAAACGAAGCCTCCCGAGTTTTTTGGTATAAATACCTCCAGACTTTATGGGACCACAGCCAAGCAGCCTAGAAGTTCTGTCATTTGCCTATATCATAGTTTGTGAACTATGTGATATAGAGATGTGTGCAATCCAAGTATTTTAAGTGCTTCCACACCATTTCAAGCACAATTATGATTTTTAAAATTCCATTATGTAGAACTGAAAAGAGTAGGTTTTTTTTTTTTTCATAGTTTAAGTGAGATAGTTATCTAAAACCTATTTAAAATGACGTCGGTAATGCCAAGCTCTAGCTGTACAACATCGGCTTCCTCATTAGCAACTATAATATCAAGGTTACCCCCAGTGCTAGATACCTGCAATGTCAGGTTAAACAGTATGTTCAGTGACTAATACATTCCTAGAAAATTAGCTCAAAGTGATGCATCACTTTGTCCCAGGCACTCTTAAGAATTAACTCCTGAAGATCTCACTTTAGAAATATGAAACCCCTTGAAATCACTTTCACAAGTAGCTAACATTTTAAATAACTGCTTCACCATCTGCTTTTTTACAGAAGCTCACAAAAATCAGAAGTAAAGCTATGTAGAGCCCGCAAAATCTCTATCTTTCTGATAAACTTTATTGACTTTGTTTGAGAGACTTTATTTCCCTTTTTCTAAGAAATGAAAAGTCCCCACAATCAGATTCAGTTCAAGTCACAGACTCATTTGCAAAAGAGCTCTCATAACAAAAGTAGATGCCAAAGAACACTTCTTTGTCACTTTAACCCTGACTTGGCATAGCATTTCAGATGGTATTCATTTGAAATAAAGAGATCGATGACATAACATGTCCAATCTTCCTATATAAGTGGCTTTACTAGAAGTGGGTAAGGGCAGAAAAATATAAATTCATCTGTCTATAGGCAACCAAAAACATACCAACTCATCTTGGAATGATTTAGCCAATAAGATGATTTAGAGGACAGTTCAGTGGCACCATTTTTGGAAGGTAAAAGCTTAGCAGAAGGAACATAAATCAAAGGTGACTGGCAGGTAAAGGATATATGCAGCAATCAGCCAAACCATGCGCACACTGGCACAAATTCAATAAGATCATTTATAAAATTTTTAAGGCAGAAATACACAAAAGGGGGTCTGGTGCTAACTAAATCCACAGATAGCTTACATGCCACCGAAATAAACACTTCCAGATGCGGGTGTACAAAAACCTTTCACAGAAAGAAATGTTTTCTTTCATAAATCTGAAGGAGGGACTCTTAGCAGGGAAGGGCAAGAAGTCTGAAATTGAGATTGAACTTCTCATAGAGTAGAGGTGCTGGTCGAGGTGGAATAACCGAGTGGGTGATGATGAACTGCACATAGTGTGTCCACATTAGAAGTGTCAACACAACCAACCAGAAAGACTGGATTTCTGTTAAACCAAGAGGAAAAGGTAACAACATTCTCCCAACAGTCCTTTAATATCCAGTGTCTGTGTCAGCTTTGTTCTCATTACTTTCCTTACAGTTTCTTTTGGCTTTTGGGGGAGGGCATGCGGTACTGAAAATAATGGGTTCACACAGAGATGAAAGCAACTAATCAGAATTTAGAAAAATGATGCTTTGTAACTTACACTAGCACAAAGCTATTGCAAGGCATGACTTTAATGATGAAAAATTTTTAAAATCTAGTTAGATTGTAGTCATCTTTCAGGAATGCATGATGAAATTCATTAATGACTTAGAAAGTCAATTTGTTCATCAAAACAGCCTAATGGTACATAGAACTTTCTGGAAACGCACACGTGCACACACACACACACACACTCCCATAAGTTTGAGTAAAAAGCTAGAATGTTTTTTATTTTTATTTTTAAAGCTCAGGTGATCTATGCATTGAGCTTCCCCACTTCCACAGGGAATCTCCTTGAAATAATTTTCCTTGTTGAATCTTTAAACTTCACGCAAATTCTTTGTAAACATCTGAGCAATGACTATATTCCTGAGAATATTTTTGTCTGTTTTATGCATTGACCTAAATTACAAATTTGTCATCTTTTCTTCTTCTCTTCAGAGTCCTGTTCTACTTATTCTTTGTGCCAGATATTTCTTGAATATATTCTGTCTCCTCTGTTCCCAGTATCACCTAAGCAGAGAATTTTCTGATGTCTAGTCTGCAATATCACAGCAGTCACCGAACTGGTTTCTCTATTATATCTCCTAACTCCAGCCCTTCTTTTAGCCGTTATCTGAGTTGTTTTTCCACAATACTGATCTGCTTAGACCAACTCTTGCTCCAAAGCTTTAAAATAGCTCCTCAATGACTCTATCAGTTGTTTAAACATAATTTTTCCAAACAAAATCTTACAGAATTCAATATACACTGAAGATAAAAATCTGTATTATTTAGAGAAAACATTATATTATTTGCTGAACATCTATAAAATAATCGACGGTTTCAGCAGTTTAATACCTGCTGGCCTGCACCATAAAGTCAAGGTAAACTGCCTTGGAATTCAAAGTTTGTTTTGAAATGGCATCACTCTACCTTTGAAGTTTTGTCTTCCCTCAGTGCACTCCAGATTCAGGTTCTCATTTTTGCTGAGCAGACATACTGCTTTCATACACTATTCCCACCCCCATCCCTCCATTTTATTCTTATTCCTCCCCAATCATCTTTTCAAAATTCTTATGCCTTTCCTTTGACTCTGTCTCAAAAACTCAGTTCAAATGTTAGAAATCCCTCAGAACCTTCTGGACTTCCCAGTGCACTGTGCCATCCTTCTCTTTCCTGAGGCCTTTATCCACTCACCAGTTACAGCAACACTCACACTCATCTCCTTTGCTATGTCAGAGTATCTAGTTACACATCTCCATACACTGTGTGCCCATTTCAACATATTTCTAACACAATGTTTGGCAAAGGTTTTTTGAATAAATGGAGATATCAGAACTACAAGGATCTCAGGACACATAAGGAGAGAAATGTTGGTTCTTCCATTTCAAAGCCATGTGGAGGTATAAATTGTATCAATATGGATTCTGCCCAAAAGACGATTAAAACCTAGTCTATCCTCTGAAGCAAGTGCTGCCCTTTGTGTGAGTGGGCTTTCATCAGTTCTGGGAGGCATGTGCTTTGAATTGTTTTTCATGCAGTTGTGGGTGACAGACTGACTCACAGCAGTAAAGGCTTGCCTGCCTCTTCATTCATTTTTTATTCCAATATTTGTGAAATATTGGTAAATGACACTGCTTATTACCAAAAACTGAGGATCAACCTTGAATAGTATCTTCTTTAGATCAACCTTGAATAGTATCTTCTTTAGATAGTGGTTTCAAAAAAAAAAAAAAAAAGCACAGGCTAGTTTTCTTTCTTCTAATTTTTTTTTTTTTTTAAACACCAAAAGCTTGCCTGGATAAGGAATACCTGTCAACTACAACTTATTTACTTACTGGGTTCTTACCTAATTAGTGCAAAATATGGGACTAGGTGTTTTAGGTTAGATCAGGTATGTAGTACTAAATCAGAGCCAGGAATGGAGTCTCTAACTTCTCTACTGGAAGTTATAAAATCTGCACAAGTGTTTGAATTGGAATTGACAGGAATCTGTAGGCCAGGTTGTGAACTCTAGAGCCAGAGAGTCAACTCAAATATTCTCTCCCTGGTATTTCCACCAGGGGCACAGCTGCCCAACTGTCACCTCGAATACACCTGGGAAAATTCAGAGTCTGACACTGGGCTCTGCCCTCATGACCTCTGCCAACTAATCACAAAATATTTCCAGATCTGGAGAGTCTACTCTGCATTTTGGGTAAATGCCCAGAACTGCAAGTGCACTCCAACCAGGTGGGAGAGCCCATCCAGGTGCCAGGGCAAGAATTAACATCTGACTGACATATGGGCTATGAATTTTCTCTTCTCACAGCTTGGGGTCATGCAGAGGCGGTGTGTGGAGGTGGAATATTTGATCTGTGCATACATAGCCTAGGGGATTTGGTTTAAATCAAATCATAATTAAAACACCAGTCAGGAAAACAAGGCATAATTATTTTTTCCTGCACATTTTTCCAACCTTGAATATAGCTTAAATATACGTTGGGCACAATAAGAGCAAGGTATCAGTTTCATTTCTGGTAGGTGTAAATTTTCCATTTAAAACAATCTACTTATTATGTATGGGATTAATTTTGTAATTATATCAGTAAATTAAACTACAGTTCAGTGATTATATTTGTGTGACTAAAGTATATAATACTATTTAAGAAATCATCAAAAAATAAATCCAGTTCAACAAGCTCTCATCACGGTTGTTTGGAGGGGATTTTTTGTCACACTATTAATAAAAACTACACAAATGTTTAACTTTGACAAAAATGCTTATGAATGTTAAATGTTTCTGGCAATGGTACATGAAGAATCTGTTTTAATAAAACAAATGTGTTCTTTTCTAATATTCATCTAATTTAGATATAAAATAGTCACTGAAAAACTTAAATAGCATTCTTTGCCAGGTGAGCATGAGCAATTTAATGTAGTGACTGAATTACATGTCTAACTCAGTAATTTTAAAATCTCTTATTCATTCATGGACTAAAGTTTTTTGCTGTTTCCAGATCACAATTTTAAAGTTTAGAAATATCTCAACTGAGTTTAGTTCCTTCAAACTTTTGCTGTTTTCATGAATTTATGAGGTAATAATATCTCAGTGGGGAAAAGTCTATACTATTAAAACACAAACAATGACAGAAACCAGTGTTAGCACAATTTTTAAAAGTGTCCCGTCATTTTTTTACTTTCTAAAAAAAATGATTTTGTTTTGGTATTACTCAAATTTCCCATTTTACCCCCATTCCTTTAGAAGGTTGCAAAAACTGGAAACTCTAATACTTCATTTGAGTTTCAAGATTTGGTCCTTTTAGAGTATTTTTCTCAAAAACAAGGAACTATGGTGATGGGACACCGGTGAACAGGTGATGGGAATTTCATGGGGAACACACCAGAGAGATGAAAGCATACATTCCACAAAATGAAGATTGGCGCAAAATACATATAAAGTTTTTAAAAAAGTTTCTGTTCATTGTTAGTTACTTGTTTCCCCCTTGCACTCAATGATCAAATTTCTTCTTTTATATAACTCCAAGATACAGCTTGCTGCATACAATGAAGAGAGACTCATTAATTTATTGAATGAAGAATTTGAAGGATACAAACTTGGAGAATAAATATTTCCAGGGCTGATTAGGGCTATTTCCCTTCATTTCTACTTTAACCATTCTTTCCCCCACCCCTGCATATTAGAGAAGTTTGAATTTCTCCTTTTCAAATTATGTTTCCAAAAATATTAGGATTTTTTGTAGGCTCTAAGGACCTCCTAGATGTTTGATTTGAACATCCATTTAAAATTTTTATGTTAATCAAAGGTTCTGTCATCTTTTGGTATATTTGAACTTGTAGATTTTTGTTGATTAGGAACTTATGTCTAGGAAATTTAGTTTGTTAGTTTTGCTTTTTGATATTTGAAGTAGCCCAAATAAAACTGCAAGTACATCACTTTAGGATGTAGATCCATGCTGAACTAAATGTGAGGTCTTTACTGCTGATATAAAAGTGAAGGTAGAAAAAAGCAAAGTGTGTTTTAAAATTCACTGTTTACTATACAAACTAGTTGTTAATAATAACAGGATTTTCCAAAGTGGAACTGCATAATTCCTTATAAACAATTCACTTAATGCCCCCAAGGTAAAGTATTGCTACACAGAGTTCAAATGAGATGAGTTCTCTCTTTCCTTTCTCCCACTCTGCCTAATGATTAAAAAATTTAACTATATAAAACATTTTATGATGATTATGACAATTCTATTGGGTAATATAGAATTATGATGCTATAATAATGGCAGAAAAAGTATCAATAGTGAAGTTTACCAAATTTGGATTGCGCAGGCAAAGCAAAGTAAATTTGAGCATGGATTATAAAGGGGTGTTCAGGTGACAGATTTCATTTACATAATGTTTGAGTAAATTATATTTTAAGATATCTTAAAAATATTTATCCCTGTTGAACAGTGATGCCAAAGTCGTCAACAAAATCCCACCAAACTGAATTCAACAATTTGTCACAAGAATTATGAATCATTATCAAGTGGAATTTATCCTAGGGATGCAAAGATAGCATTTGATAAGATTCAATACCCATTTTGATTAAAAACACTACACAAGATGGGAGTAGAAGGGACGTAACTCAATATAGTAATGGCCAAACAATACAACCAAAGCCAATATAATACTTATTTTGATGAAAAACTGAAATCTTTCCTTTTAATATTTAATATCAGGAATAAGACATGATGCCCATTGTCACAACTTCTGTTTAATTCAGTTTAGAGGTGTTAGCTATAGTAATCAGAAAACAACAGGAAATAATGGGATTCTAAGTCAGAAGTGAAACTATCACTATCAGTAGTCCTTAGGATATTATATATAGAATGCCCTAAGGAGTTCACTAAAAAACAATTAAAAACAATAAATAAATACAGCAAAGCAGCATGTTACAACATCTATATACAAAAATCCACTGCATTTTTATATACAAACAACAAATGAGAAGAAAAAAAATTAAGAAAATAACTCTTATTTTTGGAATCACTTCAAAAATGTCAACTATCTGGGAATTAATCTAACCAAGGAGTAAAGGACCTATATAACAAGAACTACAAGGTATTATTAAAGGATTACTATAGTTCCATAAGGAGATGGAAAGACAATCCATGCTCATGGATGGGGAGAATATAGTCAAAATCACTATTCTTCAAAAAACAATCAATTAATTTGATTCAAACCCCCTCAAAATACCAATATTCCTCAAAGAAACTGAACAAAATTGATTAAAATTTATTAATTTTATTTAATAATTTAACTTAAATTTAGAACCATAAAAGGCCTCAAATAAAAAATTAATCCTCAGAAAAAAGGAGAGAAATGTAGACATCAAGTTAGTAGACAAGGTATCGTAGGTCTGTGTAGAATGTTATTAACATTCTAATATGCTACTCAAATATTTGTGAATAAAAACTTCTTAGTGCTATGTAAATAAAATACGGAATAAAGTGGACACTGTGATGGATGTAACATTTAATATCACTTTGATATTAAAGCATCCTTCCTTGTGCTTGCTTCAGCAGCTCATATGCTAAAACATTTCTCCTGTTCTTACTGAATGAAATTTTAAGAAAGCAGTAAGAAGTGGACCTTTTAGATACAATATACAGACTTTCTAAAATATGTGATAAAGAAATGCCTTTCTGGTGGAACATCTTACAACACCTCTTAGAACACTGTCTACTATACAATGTTGTTTAAGGGAAATGCTACCTCATATGTTTGGGATAAAAACCCTTGAAGTGTTAAGAACAAAGGCCACTTTGGGAAAAGGAAATTTTAATAGGGTTGGTGGGAATTTATTGCAGTGCGTAAGACAATGGACTACAGAGTATTTAGCTTCTATTCACAGCTAGAGCTCTGGTACTTACTCTGTAACCTGAAATTAATTAATTTTTCTCTAAATCTTCGTTTTCTCTCATCAGTAAGATGGGGATAATAGCATTCTTCTTGCTGTGTTATGATGATAAATAACATAATGCTGGTAAAAGTTACCTTTTAAAATACTACGTAAGTTATTATTTAATCAACTAACATTTGTCTTGGATTCTAATGATTTTTTTTCTAACTTTGTCTCTACAGTTCAAAATTCTCTCCATAACTAAACCTAAATTAAACACTATATAATTGAAACATATATTAATTTCTGATTTTCAACTGTTTCTGAACTAGAGAAACCATAATCAAATTTTATTTTGCATAATTATCTAGAACTAAAATTTTTATCCCCACCCCACTTTAAAATGGAAAGCAACTAGTTTCATTTTCCCCCTAAGAGAACTTGCTCTCATAGGTAAGCCTTATATAATAAATATGCCATATGTCACTGATTTTTTTCTTAAAAAGCAGTGGTCCAACTGTAAAAATGTATTTGGCGCCCATCTATAATGATGTATGTATTCAGTATTTCCAAAAAGTTACTGAGAAAAATTTTACTTCTAGTAAAAGCACAAATATTTAAGAAATCATTTTACTATTTTCTAACATTTAATTTTCCAGGTTGAACACATACCTTGCAGAAAAATCTAATGTGCTAATGATGTAAGAATTATTATTCATGAATGAATATCTAGATGAACATAGGTAAAAAGCAATCTGCTGTGCCATTGTTTGTAAATATTTGCCGCGAGAAATTTTTAAAAGAAATTTCCTATTTTTGATCCCTGTCTGTTGTGAACATTCCTGAATAACCAATGAGAGGAGAGCATCCCTTGCACTCTGATGGCTACATTCACATCAAAGTAAATTCCATAGAGGAACAGCAGTAAACTGAGAGCCAGGAGACTGCATTCCAAGGCAGGCCTGTCATTCACCTTACAAAGTGCCTTTGAATACACTGCAAGCATGAGATTCGGACTAACTGGCTTTCTCAAGTCTTAGCCATTTTAAAAATACTATGCTGTGCCTCCCAATTTAACACAATTGAGTAGATACTGAAGTAACCTCCTTCTAGGGACACACTTAAGGTATCATTAAGGTTAATAATGGTGTTTAAATGAGCAATTTTATTGTCTCACTAGTCTAGTTCAACAGAAAGTCATCTGATAATATGCAAGCTCTGGGTGTTTATGTATTTTTCTACTGTGAATATCACTCAGGAGAAACTAAATTAGATTTAGGCATTACATGCAGGATTATGTCATTTCACTCAGTGAACACAGTTTCCTTTCTCTGGCTTTCAAAATTATAGATGTGGTTTTCTATCACAGCACTTCACAGTGAGTGCTGGACTGAGCTTCAGAGCAGGTAACCATGGGCACCACCCACTGCTTGTAAACAGCCAGGATTTAGATAAAACATACATCTGACTAGCTACTGACAAACAACCAGTGCACTGGGTTGCTCTTTGGGCTAATTTTGTCTAAGCAAAAAAAAAGAAAATGCTCTAATTTGTAAAAGTTTTCTAAATTCACAGACTTATAAAAATGCTTTTTACATAATAAACTTGAATAAGCAAAATGCTAAGAATATTTTTTTAAAAGCATTTGAATTTTTGTACTGAAAAAGTAAATGCGCTTCAAGGCAAATTAATTTTTGATAGGGCATTTCATTTAAAGATTTTGCTACATTTTTATGGGTGGGTCCATCAAGCCTTTCTTAATATAAATTTTATTTTATCTTCTACTTTTCTATACTTTAAATTTTTTTTAAACATACTAACATAATTTTTAACCAGTAAAATGTAATTTTACAAAGTGAGGGAAATTAGCTACTAGAAATTTATTTTAAAAAGTTATCACCAACTTTGATATGCTCATTAGATTGAAAATTTTTGTTCTAATAACTTATGTAAAAATATAAACTGATGTAAACTGAATTTGATCATTTTTTTTAATATGAGGTCATACCATTTGTTCCTTATATTTCTGTTTTTTAGAACTAATTTGCAAAATCTAGTTAGCATGCAAAATTCAAGTGGTAACTACATATATTCAGTTATTGAGACCTTATTTTTACACTGTTCAGTGATAAAACATTATCTTCAGATTTAATTAATTCAGAGCATCAAAATGGAAATTTATTCTCTGAAACATTATTTTTTTGGATGACTAGTAGAATCTTTTTTTCTTTACTTTTTTTTCTTTTCCTTATTTACACATATGATACCAATTGTGGTCCCCACGGATTTCCCACTACCATTTCACCAGTGCACCATCACCTCATGCCTTTGTGCTCTTTCTGCCCTCAACCCATTCCCTGTCCTCTCCCCACAAAGTGTGAAACTCTTAAAATGGCATTTAAAATTTAAAGATGTGGTTTTCTATCAGCGCTTTACAGCACTTCCCAGGGAGTGCTGGGAATATATTATCCTGTGAAGAAATCACATTACTATTCAAGTTTTAGTTTCTTCTGTGATTACAAAGTGAGACTTCTGTATTTGTGTGTGTCTGTGTGGTTGGGTTACACATCCAACCTACTCTGCTTATAGTTATATAAGACTGAACTTTAGTTCAGACTAAAGTTTAACCTTTAGTCTGCTTACATCTGAAAAATTTTTAAAAAAGTACAAAAAATATGCTATAGATACTATGGCTTCCACTATTATTGATATAATGAAGAGCTTATTGTATGTCAAATTCATAATACAGCTTAAATTCTGTCATGAGGGATGATCTATTATTATACCCATTTTACAGATGAGGAAACTGAGCCATAGAGAGGGCAAGAAGCTTTTTTAAAGTTGCTTAGCTAGTAGGTGGCAGGATTATGATCTAACTCTGGCCATCTGGCTCTAGCATCAGCAGTTTTAATCATGATATAAAACAATGTAAGATTACAAGCATCAAAATCATTGAGGACTTTATAAGTTGCATTAAATGCTAGAAAACACTACCAACTAGAGACTCTGAAGTGATTTTCAGAATTATTTACAAAAACCAAACAATAAGAAAGTAAATGTAGTCCCTTTAAATATTGTCGAGCATGGGTATACATCAGGTATACAGGTATACATCAGACAGTTGCAAAACTCTGTATTTTTGGAGACAGACTTTGGAGCTGGAAGTAGGAAAGCCTAAATTTGTAGCCTTGGTGCTATCGTTTAATCATTGACCAACTGATAGTTTAACATCAGGAAAATTACTTAAATCTTGTAGATATGAAATTTTTCTCTGATCTTCTGCACAAGATTAAGAATACACGAGAACACAGAGAAGAAAGGAATCACCAATCAAAACCAACATGGTGGGGAGGAGTAAGAATACAGTTGTCGAGGAGCACCATGGACTATGGCGATGGACTGTGGGTGGTTTGGGTATAGATGCGGTGCGGTGACACCACCTGAAAGAGGAGACTCTATACTTTCAAAACACAAACATTTGTTGTAAAACCAACACGCCAAAGTCAGTACTGTTAAAATTGGTTGAACAGAATGGATGGTTTATAAAAAAGTATCTCCACAGCACTCATGAGTGGGAGGCAAGTGGCGTAGTTGCTACCTTTCCCTTTCTATTGCCCCAACTACTGTAGGGCAAAGCATAGTACCTGTTCCTCTACCTAACGCAGCTTTAATCATTCCTTTCTTTTATTATTTCATGAATTCTCAAGGTGAAAACCACTTGTAATTTTTTTAAAAATGAATTTTATTCTTGAAATTGATGATGCTATGATTTTGTATAAAATAATTTCAGAAGTCATTCAGTAGAAGAATGATGATTCACTAAAAGCAAACCATTACTGATTTACATTGAAATTAAGTTTCCATATAATCTATTGACCTATTGGCTGTTACTAGAATTTTCCAACTTCAACTCATTAGGAACTGGCTATATATGAGTCAAGTGTGAATATACTAAATTTATATATATATATATATTTATATTCACACATCAGACAAGCACTCTAGGTTGAGAAAGTCACACTGCAAAGAAAGTCACACACACTCTATGCTTCTAAAAGATAAACTAGCTGTTGATGGCATTTTCGTTTTACAAAAAATTTTACTTTGCAGAAAAATGAGGTCTCAATCTATGGTCACCATTGAGGTAGCCACCTGAGTCCTTTCTTTTTAGGAGTTACAGCATAGATAGCAAAGTGTCCCTGTGCAACACAAAGTATCATCTCAGGAGTGGGCCTGAGGGAAATGAATATTAGAACTCCCCAACACTTTAGCACCTAGAAGATATGTGAGAGTCAGCACAGAGTGGCCACACTGTTAGTTATATAAAGCCTGCGATCTATTCCACTTTAAGGAGAATTTTTAACTTTAAAAGGCAGATTTGTAATAGATAACATGAAACTGTCTCTCCTTGATTACATCACTCACTACATGAAATGAAGTAAGCATACTCAGTACTGTAGGTCAGGCAAATTCTTATAGCTCTAGGACACAGAACAGACCTTTCAAGATGGTTCCTTTCTGAGGAGTGATTACAAGCTTAAGTGTCCCTCTGTGGAGTTCTTCATGCGCTGTTAATTTTGCCTGTCTGCTTTGGTAGTGGTTAAGTGAAACTTCTAGGTCTTGGCTTATTCTATTTTCTAGATCTACTTAAATTAAGTATTTTTAAATTGCTTCATTAGTTTTAAACCACTTATTGACTACATGTTTATTAGATAAAAATTAGCTTCTGAACATAGTTTCAAGTACACTTTTAACCATATACTAAAATCTTAGATAATAAAAACAACAAAGCATGACAACAAAGTACCTGGTTAAAAATGGGGGAATGAAAAAATATCTATCCAGATCTGTATCTGGATATACAGACACATCCACAGCACATATAAAAGATGTCATCAACATAAAAGAAAATACATATGTAGTGGGAGACTTCAACACACCGCTCTCACCAAGGGGCAGATCAACGAGACAAAAAATAAGCAAAGATATCAGTGCAC
>JAGFMF010011803.1:6529914-6571084 GCA_019455555.1 Galemys pyrenaicus | reverse complement strand
TGGTGAGATGGTGATGGGGAATACATGGGGATTACAATTAATGGCAAGTATATGTAAATTTTAAAATATTTTAATAAAAAAAATTAAAAAAAAAAAAGATGTCATCAAGCACAATGGTTCTCAAGCAATCTGTCCAGTCTATCGAAAAATAAAAACTTTAAGAATACTGTAGCCACCATCATTACCACTACTTTCTTTTGAGGAAACAACACAGAATGCATGGTTAGATTTTCTTCTTGCACTTGATACATTTTTCCTTGGTGTAATTTTACTCATTTTAGTTACAACTTTAGGTTATTTATCAAAAATCCTGTTTCTCTTCGTAGCCCTTTAATTACTTCTATACTATTTCCAAACTTGCTGTTTCTTACCTTTGCTCTATTCCATTGCCTGAACCAACTGGTCATTACTTTGTTATTATCTATAGATTTGATATTTTAGATCCTTTATTATAAGTTTGGTTCTTTCAGTTTCATTTGGTTTTTAATTTATTTCAATCCTTTCATTTTTTTTTTTTAAATTGAAACTTCTTTTTGGATTATTGCTTGGTATTTTTAAGTAGCAGATCAAAAAAAAATCATGAGATTATTTTATTCTCTTTCAGATGTAATATATAATCTAAAAACTTCCATGTAAAAGCATATATTGCTTTATCAGCAGTATTAAAATTATGTTCTTATAAATTATAAAAGATTATATTAATTAAACAAAAATGAAAATAACTGCACCATTGTAAAAAGCTTCTGGAAAAAAGATCTGACACATTCTTGCTGTCACACTGAGAATTTATACAACTAACAATAGCTAATGAGAATAAAGAAGGAAAGAAATCATTACTTTTAACTAAACACAAACAAAAATGATGATATCATTTAAAAGACATTATTATTTCTATCAACAGATAATGTAAAATGCAATCTTAGGAAAAAAACATATTTTTATGTATATATATGTACATATAATGTTAAACATATATGTTCTGACTAAATATGTTAAAGGAGAAATATTTTAAAAAATGGCAAATTTTACTGTTCCTCAGTAATATCAACCAGATCTTATTTTCTCAGTATCAAACCAACTCCTCATAAACAATGACTTACAGAAATCTATTAATATGAATTAAGAAGCCTAAGATGAGCATCAGCTAACACACACACACACACACACACAAACACACTTTCTTAGGCTATTGAAATAAAAAGTCTTCAATTCTCCATTAAAAAAAAAAAAACCCAAAAAACCCTGATTATAAGCTTTAAAACCATTTGAAAATGTAAAACACTGTCTGTATTTCAGTTTACTTCAAAGCAAGTAAAGAAATCATTTTTTCTTCTTCCAACTCAAAGTATGTTTAGGGGCAGGACATCTGATAGAAGTGGTATTGCCAATCTAACCAATTTTAAAATAAAAAGTGCTTCTAGCAATATTTGGATACATATAATTTGACAAAAGTTTTATAAACCTAAGCTTTGAAAATTAGAAAATATAAGACCAAACAAAAAGCGTAATTTGTAATTGAAAGTAAATAATATTTTTGTAGAAAAAAATCTGTCCTTCCAAAAAGTCAAAAATGACTTTTATTTCCCAAGAGGATTATGCCACTTTTATACAAGAAAATTACAGTCACCACAAATTGCTTTCAACAATTCCATTGCTTCTTCATTTGACCACTTGAAAATCAAAATTCTTTCAGATTATAAATATAACTTTTTATAACTCTGTTATTACGTACTGTGAATGGGGAAAGGGGGCCAATCTTGTGGCCATAGCGTCGGACAGCCTCTCTGATGTGGCAGGGCTGGATGGCATCGCTGTGAGCCTCAACACCACAGGCCGCAGTGCTCTGCGACAGAAAAACACATAAATTGTTACTAAATCAAAAACACACAACAGAACTACAGTGTATAAAATATGAAAATAAACTTTTAAAAATGGACTTTTTCCCCTTAGGATGCACATCACTGCTGCCATATACTACATCTAAAAAAAAGTTCCATCCATAAATCAAAGATGACTTTTACATGACCCCTTCCTAGCAGATCTACTAAATGTAGTTTTATGCCCACAATATTTCACCTAGGCCGGCATGCCAAGGTATTGGAGAATACAGGCACTTGCATGCAGATGAAATGTGCACAGGGGCTTGCTGAAAGACCCACAGGAAGCTATCTGAAAAAACCTTTTTAAACAATATTTATTGTTATAAAAGTATTTTGAGAGCTCCTTGGGTATATTTGTGAGACAACGAGAGGATCATCAATTTTAAAGTGAAAAATATAAAATTGCTGTATATTTATTTATAATACTGGGGGTTCTCATAAAATAACATTTCAATTTGGTTCGTAATTTTCTCTGGGTACTCAGGTTAAAAAAAACACTTTCTACTTTAATCCGCTTCATCTTGTAAAGTGAGATTTGAAAGAGCAAAGGCATAAGACAAAGATTATTTGCAACAAGCGTATGACTACCAACTCTAGAAATGACAGATGTGTGTGAGATGATTTAAAAAATCAAAATGTTTAGTAGGAGCACTTTAGTCTTGCACCTTAGTTGCAGGATCTGTATTACTAAGAACTGGCTCAAGAGTCCCTCCTTATCAGTTACCAGCAATATTAAGTCAATTAACATCTCTGTACTTTAATTTCCTCATCTGTAAAACTGGGATCTAATTACAATTGCTTTATGGATTGTCATGTAAATTGATACATGTAAACTGCTGAAGTCCAGCAGTGGCCTAAGGCCAGGTCTCCAAAGGATGGAATGGAAGTCAGGGAGTGAGTGGGGTTCAGGGGATACAAAACTCGAATGGGGTATAGTATGTGTTCTACAGAAAGTCTCAGCAGGTCTTTATTTATACATTAGGAGAAAGGGGTGTGATTACAATGACTACTTTTTTTTTTTCTTTCAAGAACAGTTTGGGGTCTTGTGACCTTCAGACAGGATAGATGATATAGGCAATAACAAAATCAAGACAGCATTTTTCCACTACTGTTAGAATTATTATTATAACAGGGTGGTCCCTAGGAAAGGGGGAAGTTCCAGAATCCCAGTTCCGCCCTAAGTGGGTGGAGCTGAGCATGGAAAAAAATTCTGCAGAGAGGACAGAAGGAAGGGAGGAAGAAGGAAGCAGGATAGAAAGTGGCAAGAAAACATGGAGGAGGCGCACGGAGCAGAGGGACATGTGAAGAAACTGCGCTTGCTTTTTGGTCTTGGATTGGTTGGAACAGATGTGGGTGAGAGGCCCATGGGGAGGTTAACAATGCAGCTTTCACCTTAATTTTGATTTTGCTCTTTTCCTCCCGGATTTATCTAACTCTTTCTGACCCTTTTCTGTGGGTCTCTACTGGAAGGTCCTATAGACATGTGGCAGGCTTTTGGGCCTTGCTTTGGGCCAATTTTATTTAGCTAAACTTTTACTCTCAAGGAAATGGGTAACTTTGGATGCTTAACTTACAGTAACTATATTCTTTGTCCCTTCTGTATTGTACCCTCATTGTATGTAAAGTTCCTTTCCATTAAAGGTCTTATGTGTTTGTCTTAATGCAGCAGATGGCAGAACCCATTCAGAGAGGGCAGGTTTGGGGGCTTTGGGGTGCCCCTCTCTCTGCCCTGTAACATTATGATTGATTAATCTATATTAAGGCAGGTATACTAGTTTTATGCAATCACAACTCATTATTCTACTTTCACTCTGAGTGTAAGACTGATTATACTGCAGGAAGAGGAAGGTACCCAAATTAACACCTGAATAGTATCTATACCCTTGCATTTGGCTTTCAATAGGAATCATTGGTTTCACTGTCTTTGGATTTGATCTATAATGTATGTTGCTAAAGAATCTTTTGTATTGGATTAAATTTAATTAACACAAAGGCAAAAAGGGGAAGGGAGGAGGGGTCCTGCAACTATTATCACCTGAGGAATGCAGAATCTACCTTTAACAAAGGCAGAAATGTAAAGCCTTTCACAATGGCCCAGTCATTAATTGTAGCCCTATAGTAAAATGTTTGAATCTAAAAATTTTCCTAATCTCTAATTTTAGAATTTGTAGAATAACCACATTCCAATTGTATCTATTTTTACCTGGTTTAATGGTATTAATGTTCTAGAATTTGTATTATAATATTAGTCAATTAGTAGTATGTCATCAAAATGCATAGCAACCAATTACTTTGTTTAATAAAACAGCCAATTATACAACCACCCCCATGGATGATATTCCAGCAAGCACGTTTTTTAGTAATTTACAAAACTTTAATTATTAAATTGGCCAAAACAAATAGGAGTCTGAGGAGGGCCAGCTATGGAGCCTCTGATTTTTCAGTATGATGGGCTTTTGCCTCACTGTTACAGGGCTGGGAGCAGGGCACCCCAGAACCCCCAAAGCTGCCCTCTCTGAATGGGTTTTGCCATTCGCTGCATTAAAATAAACATATAAAATTTTTAATGGAAAGGAACTTTAATGCAATTAGGGTATAATACAAACAAAAAACCAAAAAATATCATTACTAAGTTAACCCATCTCCTTAAGGATAAAAGCTTAGCCAAATAAAATTGGCCCAAAGCAAAGCCTAAAAACCTGACACAAGTCTAAAGGACTTTTTAATAGAAACCCATAGAAAAGGGTTCGAAAAAGTCAAAACAAATTTAGAAGGAAAAGAGTAAAATCAAAATTAAGGTAATAGCTGTCATTGTTAACCTCCCCACAGGTCTTTCACTCACATCTGTTCCAACCAGTCCAAGACTTTTAAAAAGCAAGAGCAGTTTTTTTTACATGCCCCTCTGTTCCATGTACCCCCTCCAAGTCTCCTTGCTGCTTTCCATCCTGCTTCCTTCTTCCTCCTTCCTTCTATCCTCCTATTTCTTTTCCCCAACATCTTTTTATCCCTGCTGAACTCCACCCACTTAGGGCAAAACTGGAATTCTAAAACTTCCCCCTTTCCTGGGGACCACCCTATTACATCATTGCATAGGTAGGTGACCCCATCAGTAAACCACTTAGAATAATGCCTGACATGTTAGCTATTAAAAACACTTGGGTTGTTATTGAAGTGAAGAGTTAAAAATGGAACCTCCTTGTTCTTTTTTGTTTATTAGAAACCTCCTTGTTCTTGAACTGATAAATCACTTTAAAGTATGGTAGGTACCAGACTCCATACCACCAACATTAAAGAATCAAGAGTAAGAAACAGTAGCTCTTTTATAACTGTAGCCTACAAGTCATTCATTGTCACATATTATTACCATTACATGTTTTTTTGATAATTACTACAATTACCACTCTCGAAATTCCTTGTAGGAGTATAACTAGTACAATCTCTATAGATAGTAATTTGGCATAACCTTATCAAAATGAAAAAGCACAACTCCTTTGTCCCAGCAATTTTACCTCAATGAATTTATCCTATAGATATATATTACATAGGTACAAAATTACATACATACACACACACACACACAGATGACGGGGGGAACATTGAAATAAATTATGATACAACCTTTTGAAACAGAAACCACAGCAAATGCCAAAAAGAATGAGGCAGCTTCATAGACATGCCCTGTACATACAATGAGGCTACATTCACAGCCATACATAGTTATGAAGCTGTCTCTAAGAAACACTGCACTAAAAACCTGAAAGGTGCCCAGTTGGGTGGCACTTTGTTACCACTTAAAAAAGAAAGGGTGAACTTCACATATTCATTAAGGTAGAGGGCATTTCTATAAGGGTACAACAAAGCAATGCTTATTTCCTGGAGAATGAATGGGTGGTTGGAGCACAGGGGTTGGATGGGAGGTTTTCCAGGATCCATCTTTACGTACATTTTTATACCTTGTGCATGATTTTCCAACTAGTAAAATAATTTAAAAATCCCAACAAAACACTAATATCTGCTTATTATCCAAGCTGAATCTGAAATAAGATGCAAAATACAAAACAAAATAGATCTTGATTATTTTAACAAGATTTGAAATAAACCAAGTAAGAATTTACCCTAGGGTATCTTTCTCAATCATTCCAACAATATCCTAAATAACATATCTGCTATGCCCACAATAACATGGATTAAATTATTTTAACCCCTTGCTTTGGCACTGATTTAAAAGTACGCAGGGTTTTGTTTTTTAATTTTGACTACTTTCTGGATTCTCATTCCAAATCTATTGTTTCAGTCGGAATACATCAGGATAAATGCAAATATCAGGTACCCAGTAAAGGTAAAGGTTTTGCTGTGAGGCCATTCAACACTAAAATATGTATATGATTAATACAGATTCAGTAACCTGCTAGGTGTAACAGACGTTTGTGAAGTAAGCTGAGGCATTCTGTTCTTCTGTGGAAATGAATGTAAATATTTATCTGACTGGAATCTAAAGTAAGCTTTCCAGTGGAAATATAAGAGAGAAACATCTAGAGGGGCAGCGTCCTGTGTATTAAGTAGAAGAGGAAGTACCTCTGTTTGTTCCTCTGGGATATCACTTTTCTCCCTGCAAATCAAATTTATTCTTCATATTTTCCCCACATGGCCAAAGGAGAATCCATTCTTCCTTTATTTTACCCTAGTAAACTTGGTTTTGGTGAAAAACAACTAGTGAGATCTTTAGAACTTCTAACATGCCAATCAAATAGCATGTCGATAAATTGGGAACATGAAGTGTAGCACATGTTAGAACATTTCTGTCATTACCATTTGTAAGATATGAGACAAGCCAGCCAGCCTTGCTGAACCATGCTATCTGTCAAAAAGATGAGGTTTAACTTAAGATCTTCCCATTTTAGCAATTTCAGTTTCATCTGTTGTAATTAAACACTTGCAGACATTATCATGAAGTTACCATGTGCTCTTCTGCACTTTTATGACTTGGTCATTGAATTCCTTTTTTTTTTTTTTTTAAAGATTTATTTATTTATGCATACAAGAGCTGGGGTACAGACCAGAGGCGAGGGAGGTGAGAGGATTCACCAGAGAGACAGAGTGGGGAGCAGAATAGGCAGATGGACTGAAATACACTGCTGAGGGGAGCAGCAGGCAAAGCATGAGCGGTCTGCTACACCATGTGGGTCCCCTCCTTGTCCAGGCTCGAATTTGAGTTGACTGCTGTAATGCAGATGCTTCACAGTGCGGAGCTCAACCTGCTGCGCCACCAGGAAGCCCTGGTCATTGATTTCTTTGGAAGGATATCTTTAAATTTAAAGAAGGAAATCTTTAAATCTAAATATTCTATCTCCTTGTTGTTTCCACCTCAACAGTATCTTCACACATCTACCATATTCTTCTGTTAACTAACAGTCCACCAAAATTCACCAAATATAATTTGTCCAAATTCAAAATTCATCCCAAGTTTAGAATTTTTAAATTTAGCAGTGATTCCTGCATTTTTGCAATAAACTTTGAAAATGTTTTAGAATTATCATGATACCTATATATTTGTTACTGGTATTTTAAAAATATCTACTATAAACACAAAAAGGACTGTGAAGAGTTATGTAACAATTCATTTTTTCTGATTGTATCCACATTTTAGGATAGCATTTAAATTTTCAAAAAGTAAACCTGAATCCTATTGTTTATAGTGTTTGCAGAAATCTCTGTGGGAACTAAACTCTTCATTTCCTCAGTACAAGTGGCTTGGTAAAGTTCTTTTTCATTTTGGTTGCATTCTCATTCCTTTCATGTATTTTCCCATTTGTCTCTATGTTTCTGCACTCAGAAACTGATGCTGGATAATGGGAACTAAAGTATCATATGGAGTCCTACAATTTCCTGGATTGGAGTATTGTCCACTGTTTTGTCCTACTGGCCCATACTGAACAAAATCTCAGCACTTTGAATTCTCAGCTGTGGTTCCAAGGAAGTGACACTGAATCTTTTGTCACCCTGGGTCTTTTACAAACATTTTTATCTGTCCAGACTCTTTTCTTGCCAACTGAATTATTGGCAGGGTAAGAATGTCCTATCCTTTCTCAGTTTTTTTTTCTCCTAACTACAATAATCTCCAATGTTTAAGAAGGACCTGAAATCTCATATAATTACTGCTTATTCTTTCTACATGCAAAATGGTGGACTAGGTCTTTTGTTAAAGTTGAAATATTATGTCTTACAGAGGGTAATACATATTCCATATAACAGCAAATGACAGGTTAGTACAGCAGTCCCCTCTTATCTGTGGTTTTGTTTATACAGTATTAGTTACCTGTGGTCAACTGTGGTCAGAAAATATTATGCACAGCAAGTTATCTTGAGGGAGAGCTGCACGGAGAGGGACTATATTCACAGAGATTATTACAGTATAATGTATATACAGTATAATGCTATAACTGTTCTACTTACTACTAGCTAAATTAATCTCTTAACATTTCAAATTTATGAATTAAACTTTATCATTGGTATGTATACATAGGAAAAACACAGTATCTATAGCTCAGTTTTAATCTTGGTTTCAAGCGTCCACTGGGAGTTTTGGAACAGGTAAGGGTTGGGGTGGACTATATTGCTATTACTAACAATTTTGTTACTCACTGTCCTCAAAGACTGGTCTATAGTGTGAATGGCCAGGCAAGTACTCTCTTTCTCACCATTATGTATATATAGCTTCCCCATAGCTATACTCTAATAGAAAATTTCTTTTCAGATGAAGATGGACCATTCCTTGGCAAAGGTCATAGCATATACTATATTGAATTTTCTCACTTCAATTGTTATGTTAATTGTTAAAGGTGTAGCTTTCTATAACTAGAAAAAGCTATTTTTAACAAAGAAATTACAACTAGAAAAGGAATTTAAAAAGAAATTAAGAGATAATTACTGAATTCATGGATTAAGACATTAATTCTGGAAGAAATGTAAGATCTCACCTGTTCTAAACTTTCCTAACTTCTCCTTCATTTTAAAATGCAGAGAGTGGGCCTCCCTGGTGGTGCAGGGGTTAAAGTCTCACTACTATCAAGTTATTGCCAGCTACTGTGACCTGAGTTTGATCCCTGGCCAGGGTGGGGACCCACATGGCGCAGCAGGCCTCTCCTGTCTCTCCTGCTGCTCCCTTCAGCCCTGTATTTCAGTAGGTCCACGTGTTCTGCTCCCCACTCTGTCTCTGGTGAATCTTCTCACCCTCCCCCACACCTCTGGCCTGTACTCCAGTTCTTGTATGCATAAATAAAATAAAAATAAATCTTAAAAAAAAAAAGCAGAGAGTGAAGACTGTAATGATTGTTTCAAAATATGGTTACACATCAAGCGTCTTCACTTCTGGTACACACAGCCAGTATAATGGGATTATTTTATGTAGAATGAATTGTAACATACTATCACCATTTCTGAAGTTTACAGTGAATTCAAATAAAAATGCCTAAATGTCCCAAAACAGATGACTAAATCAAGAAGATACAGTATAAATACACAATGGAATACTATTCAGCAATCAAGAAAGATAAACTTATACCATTCACAGCAACATGGATGCAGTTGGAAGGGTTTATGTTCAATGAAATACGTCAAAAGGAAAAAGAAAAATATCAAATGGTTTTACTTATAGGAGGAACATAGGGAAACTATACAAGGGATCAGGAAAAAAAATACAAAACTAGCAATCAACTATAAATTGAAAACATTTATCAGTGGAGGGGAAGGCAAAAGGATCAAAATGGGAGGGACGAGCTCAAGTGTCTATAGTGTTGCTTCACAGGTGTCTTGGTGGTGGTTAATTTTATGGGGACAACACCTTAGAGGAGAAGTCAAAAATGAATAACGATGTAAAAATAAACAAATAAAATTAGATCTAGAATATAGAAAGCTGTTGATGACTAAGTAGAGAAATAATTAAAACCGTTGAAGTAGGACATTATTAATTCTGATTCCACAAAATTTGAGTTTAGGAAATTTAGATGTGGATCAGGCTCACACTTTATTCAAGCAGTCTTTGATATAAAATTAATTTAACAACTTCAAAAATATTAAGAGAGAAATGTTTAATATTCAATAGCAAAAAGTTCCAAGGATTTCCAGGACTTATGAATAGTTACTTCAGGTTAACCCCTTCTTAGCTACTTTGTACAGCAGGTCTTAAAAAAAGGTCTTTCAAATAACATTTTATTGCCCTAGTTTAGTTACTGAATGAATTGGAGAGCACTATACTGAAATTCTTTAAAACAACTTTATAATCAGAAGTTTCTTACTCCCTCTGATGAGTGAGCAGTGAACTCAGTCACTTTGTAAACCAAAGTGGAACCCAGAAACAAGGCTGAAATTCAAATTTATTTGCTATCAATAAAATTATATCTTGGCATAGTTCTATTACTTGTAATGGCAAATGGTTCCTATTGTACTAATTTGTAGATAAAAATGCAAACTTTGGACAAATTATATTTAAAAAGCCTTGTAATCAATAGAGACTGATTAAAATTAGGTGGCCATTGGAAGGGGGAGTGTCTATATTTAGAAGAAATGAAAGGCACTGGGTTAAATTTCCTGTTTTTACTGTTGTATCCTAATAAACAGGTTTTTGAAAACAACAACAAAAACAAAACAACAGATTATATGCATTTGTTAAAATTCAACAAGCATACTTAAGAATACATTTACCTTTAAAAGAACAATTAACTATAAAACAATACATAACAAACTGTTCAGTCACTAAATGTACATGTATCTATAATTTACTTCACAATGTCTCAAAAAATGAACGAACAATTGGATGTATGAACAATTAGATGTATATCTATAGTAAACGTATATCTATAATAAACATAGTGACATCTTAGGTATAGAATCTGGATGCTCAGTATTCGGTGCTCACTCTTTTAACTTCCTTAAATATTTGAAAACTCTTACATAAAATGTTATACAAAATCGATGTACTGTTTTATTCAGAAGTAAGCTGTTTAAAAAGGTGAGATATCATTAAGTGTAAATTGGCTGCTTCTAAAAATATGAATTATAAAAAAAAAAGGCACATTTTCCATATCTGGGAAGAATGCAACAAGACTATTTCCATTCCACACCAAATATATATACAGGTCACTAACCTTTTTCCTTTTCCTCTGCTTGGTTTTAGCTGAGTCTTGTCCAGCACTCCCATTCCCTAGGGATGCTGACAGGATTTTCCCTGGGTGCTGTAGTCCAGATGTTGGAGCTGTTGGTGTAGGAGGTGGCGTGCTTTCAGGGGAGTCTGGGTATGACTTCATGCAAGACCCCTGACCAAAAAGAGATGTGGCTCTGAAGTCAGGTGATCAATTTCTAACCTAATATTAAATTCAGTTTAATAATACATGAATTTAATACTATTTGAAGCTTACAAATACAGACACACAATTTATTCTTATTCAGTCCACAGAAATGACAGACCTCTTCTTGGCCCTCAGGGTCAAATATGCTGATTTTTAGTCACTGAGATAAAATCAGGATTCCTGGAATATAGTTTCTAAAATTTCTGCCGATTTGGTCAAATACTGGCATTTATTTTTACTTGGAAGTTTTGTTGTCATTTCAGACTTACATGACTCAAAATGAATCTGTAAACATTCCAAACAAACTGCATGTCTTCCAAACTTTGTTCCCATCAGTGATGGCCATCCTTCTAGTAACTCAAACTCAATGCCTTAGGGCTGCTGAACATAGGTTTTCTAGTTTCTCTCACACCTAGTTTTTTCTTTTTTTAAGCATATCTCTTTGGCTTCTTTGGCCTTGATTGAAATTCTTTTTTCCCTTCTATATGGAAGCACTTCAAATATTTGAAGACTCTTCTCTTCAGGGACAAATACCTCAAGTTCCTTCAATCATTTACTATAAGACATGTTTTCAGGTTCCTCCAAGCCTCATTACTCACCCTCCTTTAGACATCCTTCCTAGCATCAATATCCAACCGTTTCTTTATCAGTAATATCACAATATTGACTCCTAAAAATTTATAGGAAAATAAATACCTAAGCCTTTTTTACATGTTATTAATCTACATTTCCCTCATCCTACCAACCACACTAATATTATTTACTGCCTTAATATTCTCTTCAATGTATTTTTAAAATTATACTGTACTTTGCAAAATATTTTGCTGAAATTCCAATAATGGTTTCAAGAATATTTATGTGATCTGTTTCTCTAGAAACGTTATCAATCAATGCAGAAAGTTAATCTGGCATGAATTGTTCTTAGGAAAAACAAGATAACTCCTACAGATAATTGTGTTTTGTGCATGAACTGTATACTAGAAAAAAATGTAGAAAATTAACTTGATAATAATAAACTTGCCAATCTAGTATGAGAAACTCAAGCTTAACTAGCTTAGTTCCTTATATGGCTCAAGAATAAGAATCACTAAAATGCATGCATTGTGTGTTAGCGCCATGCTTTGAATTTCCAGTTTTAATCTTCTACAGTGGCTCTATTTGGACCTTCTTAAAATACTCTTTTGAACTCATCACACTTCAAGAAACCTTCAACTCTTCCTTAATAATTCTAAGAGTCCAAGGCCTTAATTTTCTAATCTAACTTCTTACTACCCCTCCTCAATGAATCCCTAACTTGAATATTTTAATCAGGGCTTTTTTTCCCCTTGTACAATTATAATTATTCTGCCTCTGATGCCTAGAGTATTCTTCCCACTTTTACCATCTCATCAAAGTCCTATCTTTCATTCAACAACCAGTTTCTTTTTTTGAAGTCTCCTTTGATTTTAATTAGGGAGTTTTTTTAAACTCTGAATTTTCTGTGTATGCCACTTGTTTGAAATTAGTATACTCTGTCTTGAATTGCTTGTTTGTGTATTCACTTTTTCCTTATTTGTTTAACAGATGTCCTGTCTCCTTGAACACAGATCACATCAGTCTCCAAAGTCCCCCTCTGCACCAACTTTGGTATAGTCTTTCCAGAAAACCCATGATAGTGGTTGATGATTTGTAATGTCAATAAGTAAGATTCCCACTTTAGAGTGGTCATTTTCTTTGTGTTTTTTCAGATAATAAGGGCTAGGAAGACTTCCATTCTCTGTGAATGTTCATTATGAACACCGATCACATAGGAGGAGGAGATTATGCCAGATCAGGGGAAAGCTTGAGGCTTATATTAACACATTTAGTCAGGATGCTCTACAGCACTCCTGCTCCCACGTCCCAGAGAGCCCAGGAAACCCAGCACATATAGGCCATTTTTCTTAACTACTGGGTAGCTGGGAACAGCTGCTGTGGTTGCTGAGCAGTTGCCCAAGGCCGTTTGGCCACCCTGGAGAATCAAGTAAGGGAGGAATAAAGCGTATTCCTCGCCATGCAAGCAATCCCTTGGATGTTAAGGGAAAACTAGACTTGTTATGTTCTTTGTGAATTTCTTCAATTAGAAATGTTATAACAAATTTGTCTGATGTTAATGAAAAGCATACTTACACACATATTCATAAAGTGAACATGTACCAAAGACATCTTCAAAAGGTATTCTTTGACATCACAATTTGGGTTTATAACATAAAGCCAACAAAAATGTTTAATCAAATGGGTAATTTTCACTCTCTTTTAAAGCAGGTTGAGTAATAATGATGTATGGCCTTTTCCAAAAAAAAAAAAAAAAAAGGGGGGGGGTTTATGGGCATAAACATTTTAACTCCTACTTGAATTCTACGTAAATCTGATTCTCCAAGGGGCATAAAAAGATGTCAAGCTTTTTAAAATTTGTAGTAAGATGCTATATAAGAATATATGTTTGAATATTTTCTAAGTATGCCAGAGCACAGATACTTTAACTAGAAGGTTCACAGATCCATCCCTGAGACCCACAAAATGATTTCAGACGACCTCTGTTTCTAAAGAAAGGATTTATAGCTGTTATCAGATTTTCAAAGGGGTCTTTACCTAAAAATAATTACAACTAATTTTCAGAAATTATTTGAGCCACTATTTTGACCTAAAGATACTAACAGGAATTAGATATATGTAATTAAGGAATAGAAGTTAAGATAGGGCTTAGTCATTTTCATTTATGTATTTCACCCAACTTGATCTAAAGCTCACTTTGTAATTATACATGTAGATATTAACCTAACCCTCTTGCTGCCTTCTCTATGATTTTTCAGTTGGATTATATGAACTTGTTGATTACATTAATAATAAAGTTTAAATAGTAGCAAATTCAGTCAATAGATATTATATTTCTGGTTTTAAGGCACATTCTGCTTATAGAGAATATTGTTTAATGTGCTTAAAGTGGTACATAGTTACTACATCAAGTCTTAAAATTGGCAAGAAGACCTTGTAGTCTCCATAAAAGGGATCCCAACAACACACTTTGGATCAGAGAAGGATAAGATCTTCACATAAGAGGGCCAAATTAAACACTGAGGATAAATGGAGCCACACACCATTAAATCATGTTCAGAGATGGATCAATAACTGGGATATGAGTTTATTAATAAATGTCAGGAAATACTATATGAGCAATATTAATCCTCTTATCTTTGAGGCAAAAATAGCGTTTCTTACCATTATTCAACTACCTAAACCAGTTGTTCATCTATGAGAAGTGCTCTGCAACTATCCTTCTGTCCCTGGAGGATAAGGACAATTACATAAAGCAAGGAAAAGATGAATAATCATTGTATTAACTGGATTACTAGGCCCTGGCACATCGTTGCTATTCAACAAACACTTGTTTGAAAGTTCAATGTATTAAGACTCTTTGACAAAAGGATACATACTTATATATAATCTTTTCCAAGGAACCACCAGGCAAACACCAAACAAGCCACAGAATTGTCAAAGAGTTTTTGTTACTTACCTCAGCAGAGTTGTGATACTGAATGAAGGTTGCAGAAATGGCATGACTGAAGGGGTCCCCTGCTTTGGTTACCATGTCCTGCTTCACAAGAAGAGCCAGATCCACTAACTAAAAAATCATAGCGGATTAGTTGTCATGTTTGATTTTATAATCACCAGGGTATCAATTTTAAATACAGATGTCTGTGCTCTAAACCCCAAGATACTAATTCAGTAGGTCTGTTCTGGAGTGAAGCTTAGGAATTTACATTTTAAACAAGAATGAAGGACATGGTGATGTTTGTGGTCTAAGTACCACACTTCTAGCAGAAATTGCTAGAGGGCAGTGATTCCAGAATCAGATTTTGGTAAAGACTCAGTAGATTGTGTATCTCCAGAAAGGTATCTAAACAAGGTAGATGGTACTTAGAATTCAATGTTCAGAAAAGGTAGGCAGGGATTCCTTTAATGGTTAGAATAAAGCAAAAAACAATCACTATTAACACCCACCAGGGTTGAGGATACACAGAAACATAAACAAATTAAATATCAGATAATAGTAATATTGCCAGTAGGAAATTCACAGCTATCTCATTGCTGGTAGAACAAGAATTGATCTTGAACAAAGATAAAAGAAATAAGCCATATATGTCTGGGCCTGATATGAGATTAGAATTCTTACCTGTGCTACAGTTTCATATGCTAAATATGCTAAAATTTCCATAGCGGTGACATTGGGTTTTATCTCCATACTGCTGCAGTCTAACCAGTCTCGAAATTTGGAGGCTTTTTTGGCTATCCATTAAAAAAGAAGTAGAGAAAATTTAATTTTTGATGTTTTTCTTTTACTGTACCTTATCACAAAATGATTTTTTTTAAATGGCATGTGAAAAATATATTTTTGAAGTCCTATTCAGGTCTAGATTTTCTAGTCCTGAGAAATCCTTAATGCATACATCCTTTACTTACATGTACGCTACATAGCATAGTGTACTAAACCAACAAACATTTAGCATTTCTCACATTGTGTCAGATTAAGTTATCATTGCCATATCTTATATTACATCAATAGTTATAAGAGGTAAGCTATAGGATGTAACTTGAATTTACTCTTGTGAAAAGAAAATTCTGTAAGAAAAAACCTGTGATGAGCAAAAGGGACATATAGAAATTGCATTTTAACATCTTTCCAAATGTGTCTATTAATCAGGATATGTTCAAAGTCATTAAGTTAAAACTAAATAAAATGAACTGGTATATGGCTTGATCTAAGTTTGTGGTTACATTTTCCTGGTTACAAAGGTGTTCTAATTCTTAAGCCTGACTCTTAAAACTATCTGGACTGAGCACAACCTGCCTTTGTATTATTTCCCTATTAAAACATCACCTAGCCTTACCTGAAACTCTCTCTGCATTCAGCCCTGCTCCTTGGTAGCCTCCCATCAAGTTTATTCATTCATATGAGTCATGTCTAATAAGGCCAAAGGTGTATATCCACATGCTGGCTTTTCACTATGAACTTTATACTATCAACATCTTTTCACATCTGCTTATAATTTCTCAAATTATATTACAAATAAATTATTTGTATGTCTCGCTACATACCCAAGCAGTGCCAAGTACATATGGAATCTTCCATTAACTATCACTAAACTGTCACAGAGCTATACAGAGACTAACGATGTAGGGCTCCACTAGATATTACTAACTAAACTAGTAACCTATTGGAAAAGATTGATAATAGTGAAGATTTTATCATTCCTATAACATAATAATCTTTTAAAAATTCACTGTTTGGGCCTCCCTGGTGGGGCACTGGGTTGAGCGCCTCACTGCAAAGCATCCGCAGCACAGCAGTAAGAGTTCAATCTCTGGCCAGGGAGGGGACCCACATGTGTAGTAGACCTCTCCTGCCTCGCCTGCTGCTCTCCTCAGCAGTGTGTTTCAGTCCATCTGCCTGTTCTGCTCCCCGTTCTCTGTGGTGAATCCTCTCACCCACCCCACACCTCTGGCCTGTACCCAGCTCTTGTATGCATAAATAAATAAATAAATAAAAAATTCACTGATTATTCTTTTGATTAATCTGGTCCCATAAGTCTATAAAACATGTAACAATAACTCAAACGTATGATTTTTTGATCCTTATAGATACAATCTTCATGCGTTCCATGTACAGATGAGTTTTCCTTTAAATAAATCACAGCAGACATTAAGTCCTGCTATCACAGGGCATATCCAAAGCTGTCATCTGTGGCAGAATTATGATAATCCCCCTTAAAGCTATCTCCCTAAAGTAACTGATCTTCCAAATACTCTCTGACATGCAACATTCCATCCAGCTAGTAAGCTGCAATAGCTCACAAACACTTGTTTAACATCTGTGGAATACTTCTGAAGTTAAAGTCAACAGACAGCAATTTGGCAAGATCAATAAAATGTGCCTTATTCACTTCTCCCTTTGACAGACTGTTAGGAACACAGAAAGAGATAGTTTGTGACTAAGCTCTGAACAATTTATTTGTAAAGTTCAGGAAATCCCATCACAGGGACAGTTCTTAGTATCCCATCATATTCACAGGACAGTTCTTAGTATCCCATCATATTCATTCACCTAACCAACAAAATTAGCAGCTTCTTTACTAAATTATAAAAACTGAGAATGCAGGGAAGGGGCCACATGGCCAGCAGTGTATCCCAACACCGAAAACAGTGTTGGCATTGGTAGATTCACAATAAATATTTCTAGAAAGAATAGCTAAATGGAACAAATGAAAGACATTTCTTGAATAAAAGGATGAAGTCCAAATTTTCTATGTATCAAAAAAGATGTACAAAGGAGCCATAAAGCCTCTTAGGTTATTGCTATTCCAAAAGCACATGTAAATTCTCTGAGCTAATTCCCTCCCTATCATCTGGAGAAAGGTTGCTAAGAAACAGAACCTTCCAGGGCATTTTGGTTCCAGAAGAAGAGGCACAGAATTACCTAGTCAAGATAGTTTGCTTCTATCAAGAGAAGACGGGACACCAGAATGAATGAGATCCTTCTTCACCCCTCTTCTTAAAAGATCAGGAAAAAGGGTCATCCTAGTAATTGATCAACAACTTAAATAGAATCCTGAACAACAGTCAAAAGTTCCTAGGATTATCAGCATTCTTACATAATTGGGGTTTTCAGCTGATACTAGAATTATAACATATTTACATAGTAATTTCATATGGAATAAAGATTAGTTAATTCTCATATACTTTTAATCTTCTTTTCCAACGATTACTAGTAAAATTCAAGAATTTCTTAAAATTCCATTCTCTATTTCATTATTTTAAACTCATCCTTTCTCATTAGTCTTTCTATCCCTGATTCCTTCCTCAATGCCTTCAGTAGTGCTCATTTCACTCTGAAGAAATTCATCTGCAACCTTAATCTCTTCAATATAATCACATTCTTAGAGTTAGTTGAAAATATCCTTTCTCAGAGGGCATGGTCTTTGCCTATAATCTTTTATGGTAGAAATTCTGTCTTTTTTTCCCTTCTGTACATATTTCTCAGTCTGTTCATTTTTCAATATACCAGAGGATCTGAAGAACCCACCTTCATTCTGTTAGTTTCTCCCATGAGAAATAGAACAAGCAGACTGACAGCAGACTTCTTACCAACAACAGAAGCAAAAAGACAACAGAATCACATTTTAGAACATAACTATGAGTCTACAGTTTCCCATTCTGCTATCATTTTATTATGAGGGCAAAATAAAGCCATTTCTTAAACCCCAAAATAAGTGCTTTAACCACTTACAGAATCTTTGGAAAAACAAAACTAGGCCAAAACAGAATGTTTAAATGCTTATCAACTTAAAACATTAAGTCAAGGGTATATACTTTTTAAAAATTAAGCCTAGCAACTAAAATAACTGAACTAGAATATATGACATATATGCAAGTTTGCTGAGGAAAAATAGAATAAGAAGATTCAGTCAATTAAGAGAGGAAGAAAAAACCAAAAATCAGTAAATTTAAAATACAAAATAAGGCAGCATACATAACCCCAAATGTAAAAGGAATTATGTTTATTTAAATTAAAGTATAATGTAACCCTGATTGATCAAAAAAAAGAAAATTTAGGTAATTGTTTATTAGAAAAGCCATATACAACAAAGGGTTAAAAGGACTGGAAAGAGATTTAATAAATTAAAACCTTATGAATATTAATACCAAACTTTGAAAGACTTTAAGAGAAATTATCTGACTTATATAAATTATGTAGCTTATAATAACACAAAACTGGTGAATTTGATCAGTGTCCTGATTCTGGAACTTACTCTCACAGTGTATAAATTTATTTAAAAATATAACTGTAGTTCCAATTAGTGAATGCTATGATCATATATTTAAGAAGACATATATGACAGCATTATAACTCCTATGTCCTAGCAATTTATTAGAAGGAGAGGAATGAAAGCGCCTAACACTTTGACCAGTGTGAGTATTAGTTTTGAATTTATTAAGCCACTTGGACTAAGCACTCCCAACCATATTCCCAAACATAGTCTATGTTTTAGAATATAAAACAGTTTCTCTCAATGAGATTTCATAACAAACCTATGGGACCATAGAAAGAAGTGCTTTTAGATGTCCAAATTCTTCCTCTTCAAAGAAAAAGATGAAGCATAATGTACTATTTATACTATGATTATATATCAAAGTATTAGTTTTTTAATTTATTTCAGTTGAGTTAAAAGTAAAAATTCAAGTTATTAAAAATCTGATTTTGAAATGAAAGGTGACTGTTGCAGTCTGAAACAGCACTTCTGCTCCTTTAAGCGAATTAAATTTAAAATATGATTCAAAAAATAGTTCAATAACACTAAATGTTACTTTATAAAATGGAGATTTATACTTATAAAAGACTTGAATGCCATTTTTAAACCTAAAAATTACAATACAAAAACCTCTCATTTGCTGAAATTGCCATGATCTGAAGTGTCATTTACTTAATGTTTCACAGATGTATAATGCCAAATTGTTAGTCAGACTGCAAAGTATATTTAGTTAGGAAAAAAAATCTTCCCAAACATGTTTTCCTATATTTCACTGACATTTACATGGGGGCACTATTTGAAATGTGTCATTTATTTGCACTTTATGATCTATAAATGAAGCTCTCATCTCCCTCTGCCAATCAAATATGTTGCTATTGTGACCACATAATAGCTTTTTGTTTAAAGATGCCATTGTATCTCTAATCCCTCAGACCAAGGTCATGTGCTACTTTGTCATATTTTTAACTGGACATTTCATCACATTTACTCTTTGACCTTTACCCCTGGTGGCTTAGTCATTGCTGAACTGTTGCTGTAAAGCTGTTTTGCTACAAGATGTAGTCCACTATTTATCATGAGCCTTTATGTACTTTCAGTAAGCCTGTGTACTGTGGTGGGACACTACTAATTTTACCACTAGACTGTTAGTGCTACAAGAGTATAAAGTTTTAAATAGAGCTAACATTGAATGCAGGCACAGCAGGATTTTACAAAGAAAAACGGAAGAGACTATTGATATGTTCTTTTGTGACAATAGGAGTATGCATAACTAAATAGAAAGTTGGTATTTATTAATATTAGACACTTCTAAATGTCATGACTGTACTATTAGAACCCATTAAAGATCAAAAACAATCAGCAATACCAGCATAAAATGGCTAAGAAACTAAAAAAGAATTAAGATGGGACTATTAAGAAAAATGCAATTTTTTTAAAAAAAATTTTTAAGATTAATTTTTTTATTCATACAAGAACTGGGGTACAGGCCAGAAGTACGGGGGTGTGAGAGAATCCACCAGAGACAGAGTGGGGAGCAGAACAGGCAGATCGACTGAAATACACTGCTGAGGGGAGCAGCGGGCGAGGCAGAAGAGGTCTGCTGGGCCATGTAGGTCACCTCCCTGGCTGGCGGCAGGGATCGAACTCGTGCTACAGTCTGCTTCCTAGTGCATTGCTTAACCCACTGCGCCACCAGGGCGGGCCCGAAAAATGCAATTTTTATGACTCAAAGTAATGTGAACCATTAACATGGTTCTCTGTGTATTACTAAGTCTTAATACTTTTAATTGCAAGGCAGTAGAGAGGGGTAAAATCTTTTATAGGGTTTTCTACTATGCAGACATGATTTCTGTGACAGTATATTTATGCACGTGTTAAATTTACCAATTTCTAATGAAAAGAGATCATGTCATAATTCAGTATACATTTAACACAGTAATCTCTTAAACATGAAACAAAAGTTAAATGATCACTTACAGAAGCTTAACTGTCGACTTTCACAGAATTCTGCATATTGAGATGAATCCATAATTCGAGTTTGTCTTTCAGCTCTCTAATATATAAAAATAAAAAGACACAAAAATTTTTTAAAGCAAGTAATATGTTATATAGGTTTCACAGCTAACACTGAAATTCTGTTTTCTTTACCTTACTTTAGGTGAAGTTGATTACTACAATAAATACCCATGATATACAAAATTATGAGAGGTAAACAGAAGGGTAGAAGCTACTTTTGGAAACAAAACTTAAAGTACCATTTCCCACTCTGTTGCCATTATAGTGAAAGAAAAACTGAAAAGACTCACTTCTTAAATTGTGCATTTCTCAATTTTCTTACCCATAAGAAATTAGGAGAGAGTAATAAATCAAATAGAAGAGGTATAAATTATTGTTGTTCATCTAAAGACAGGCATTTTTTTAATACTAAAATAGGAGTCAATGAATGAAATCTATATTGTTTCCCTTCAGCTAGAATATGGAGTCAGAGTTAACAAGTCCATATTTTGAATTACAAGAATATAAAGTAAGAGGTAAACACTACATAAATCCTTTAATCTGAGTCCAGGTATGATTCACATTTTGGTATAGTTTCATTCATGGGGTTTGATTCAGTATAGCAGATGTTTGCTGCTTCATTGTCCCACAAGAGGTAGGATAATTATAATTCACCCATAGTTTGGTGGGAAAGAATATGACCATTTCCGCTTCCTTGGCAAGGGAAACATTTTGAAATGAGACAGGCTGGTACTTGGAATGAGTTTCTGGCCAGTAAAGGAAAAAAAAAAAAAAATCCCTGAGATTTTACTTTTTTAGACCTTGAAAGGACATTCAGCAAGTTTTCTTTATCAAGCTGCTGAAATACATAAATACCACTTCTAACATTTATGGATACTTCATTCTTTTTAAAACTGAAGTTACTATTTTTCATTTTGTTTGATTAAGGTGAGTAGTCAATTTAATTTCAATGCTGTATCAATTGATGGAATAAACAATGGACCACCAGCTACAGTTCAATATAGAAAATATATGGGATGGTAGGAGTTATGTAAAGTTCACTAACTGCTATGGTTGTCTCTAAGACTGATGTCTAAATTCTCCCTCTTCTTCCTTTCCCTCCCTCCTTTCTTTCCTAATCTCCTTTATTCATACTCACAAGTACACATATGAACTTACACAACTCCAAGTTTCTTTTGCTTATTTACCTATAGGTTCAAATAGTCTTTTTTAACAAGTAAATTACATGCACACAGACACATATGTACATGATGTGTGTGTATCTACTTTTGTTATTGCATCTGAAAGGTTATGTTTCAATAGGGTATATTATTGGGTGAATTTTTATGTACTTAGTATATTTTGATATGATTTACTTTTGTCCTTTTAATTATATCTGATACATGATTCAATCAGTGTCTACTAATGGAAAACAGGAAACAAAGAAGGGAGAGTTTACATGTTGTTTGAACATAACAAACAAGCTTATTTAAAATAAAACTCTTAAAACTGATAACACCGTTATCAGATATGCATCACTCATGTATATTATATATAAGTATATAGCATACAAGAAATGCACAAGTGAGGTATTTATCTGGTTGGGAATATTCTGAACTGTAAAGTTCACCACCCAACTACATTTTAAAGACTAAGGGACTTTAAATTATAAGTAGCTTGATTCCTTTCAGACACTCTCTTCATGGTCTTCATTAAGTAGCTCAGTTTGAGTTCAGTTCTTCTAAACATCTAAGCAGTAACATGATCTCTGGAGCCCATGAAGTTGGCCCCGAAGCATTCACAGGAAGCCATTTACTTAGTAACTAGTACACAGCTAGCACTCAAAGCAAAGCAGGTGACTCAACAGCAAAGATTTATAAAGGCAGTAAAAAATCATGACATGTTAGAGGTGGAGGGTGGCTTAAATTTTGTCTTGTTCGTGGGTCAAAAAGAAAGTTGTAAAAAAAAAAAAAAGTTCTATATTTTGCTCTAGGGCAAAATGTATAGCTCTGCCCTGCGAGGGTCCCCTGAAGAAGCCAGAGTCAGCAGAACAATGGCTCTCCTTACCTGTGAAGAGCCCTTGCTGAGAGGCCAAGGAACCATCCAAAAGTTCTTGGACCAAGCCTCTGCCACATTTACAGGAAGAGGAAGATAAGATAACTGCCTAATTGTGTCCTCCAATCTTAAAGAGGTACTTTTAGGACAAATGCATCTTCCTCAATACAAATAGCTCTATCTGAATTAGCTCTGTAAGACCAAGGAATTTTTTGAAGTTACTTATGAATAGTGTTTCTCCTTTAGCAATTAACTATTTGCTGGAAACCAACCTCTTTTAGTTAACTGAATGAATTAGAAATTAACTAGATGTCTTCATTCTTTAGTGAGAAAACAAATTGTGTATTTCTGTGCATGTAATTTACCAATATAAGCCAAGGTCAAAAAGCTGGATTGGTCACCTGGGCATGAGTCCTCAGTTTGGCTCTCAATTATCTCCTTAAAAGTTTCTCTTTTAATAAATTTTGAATTTACTTCAAAGCAGTGATTATTCAAGTCCACAAATTCAATACTTCTCATTTTAAAGATACAGAAATTGTGTTTCAGAAAGTGATTTGCCAAAGGTGACCAAGTCAGAACTGAAGGCCGAGTCTCCCAATTCTTGGATCAGCGGACTTTCATGATAAAAAGCTGTTTCCAATCTGTAGTCTTACTAAAACAATCCAGTCAACAAGTCCAAACTGTTCACGGGAAAATGAAGTTAGTGAGACCAGGGTCAGCAAAGAAGGCACAACCTGGGGAGCGTCCAGAGCAAGTTATACAAATTATGGCCGTGTCCGACAGCACACAGGTGTGTAGAAAATACTGATTCCCCCAGACCTTCCAGAGGCCACACAAACCTGACACATGAGAACCCCAAGGCTGGGATCTGCTACAAGTGGCCTTGTCCATTTATTTTTGTGTGGCATAAAAATATTATTTACTTTCTATGTGTGCCATGACTTGAGAAAAGTTGGAAAGCACTCATACTGGTACTAATGTCCCTGAATGAGTATCCTATGACACAGTACATGTATGCTATTCACAGGGGCCAAGTAAACTCAACATAAAATCAGATGAATTTATTGTGTTAATATTTGTTTAGTCCTCTCCTCTCTTTTCACCATGAATCATTTCAAATAACTAAGAAAGGGACAAATTAAGCCTGATAAAAGGAGCCAATCATTCAGCATCTGATTATCACTTGTCCTTACACTACCACCTAAATATTGGGAAAGATAGTAAATAAGTAACTTTCATGGGTGATGAGCTCTTTAAAGATAGTAATAACTATGTGTTGACTCTATAGTCTCAGTGTCAGGCAATGCTTAGCTTAGATTTAGCTGGGCCTCAGCAAAGGCTTGCTGGTTTACCTGAATGACTGAGCAGATGGATAGTTAGATGGACTGAGGCAAAAGAAATGCATATATATTCTTGTTAGCTCATCTGAGGTCAGGAAATCTAAGATCTGTAATCAAATTGTACAAATTTCAGAGAGGGTAGGCAGTATTTTAAGCCAGAGACCCATAAAAATGAAGAAAATAGCCAACTCTCTAATAAGTCTGGGTTTTATTTTCTGTGTTGTCCTAATTCTGTTTTCCCTTCTGCATCTGTTCAGATCAACCATTTCAATCTACACTGAAGTATACACTGGCAATCCTTTTCTATTGGTACACAAGAAGTCGCCAGAAAAAGATGCAAGGGGGAAAAAAGTCCTAAGTGGTAAAATAGCATGATCAGACTAAGAGTGTTTACTCTTTCCACGGAGCAGCACAATAACATTTAAGATAAACAGTTTTAATAGCTCCATTTTATGGTTGCGGGCACTGAAAAGTTGCCTAGTAAAGAGGCAAAGCTCAAAGTGAAATTTGGGTCCTAAATGACCTACTCAGAGGTATATCTGAATAATCAGAGTAGGTTAATCATAGCTTATATTCACACTGCACATTCTCAAATTACACAATGCTTTTAGATCTCAGACTGCCACATGACTATAAGGTCATCTTTGTATTAGTCATACTCTTGTATCTGAAAGTACAGTTCATCTTCTGCTTAATCTATCAATTCTAGCCCTTCCTTGGTTTCTTTGGGTGTCAACAGTACTTTTAAACTCTCATAAAAAACACTGCTAAGGGGGCCTCCCTGGTGGTGCAATGGGTTAAGCACCGCACTATGAAGCAAACCACAGCCACTGCAGCATAAGCTCGATCCCTGCCACTGGTCGGGGAGGTGACCCACATGTTGTGACAGACCTCTCCTTCCTCGCCCGCTGCTCCCACTCAGCAGTGTGTTTTAGTCAATCTGCCTGTTCTGTTTCCCACTCTGTCTCTGGTGGGTCCTCTCACCGCCCTGGACTCTGGTCTGTATCCCAGCTCTTGTATGCATAAATAAATAAATCTTTAAAAAAAAAAACACACTGCTAGGTATTCAGTGGCTTTTTCTGAAACTGAACCAGATTGGTCTGCCAATATAGCAAAGTGCTACAATATGGAGAGGGGCATACATGGAAAAATGATTTTTCAAAGAATCATTCCCCAAATTTTCCCAATAGCCAACAATACCTTAATATTTAATAGTAATTTTTTAAGGTAAAGAAATAGTTATACTATTATCATTCATCTCAGTACCAAGAAGTTACAGCTTTTCCTGGTTATTGCAAAACAAACTTAAAGGCAGAGTTCTAATGCCAGATGTACTCATTTTCTGGTTCCTACCTAAATGAAAACAGGGCAGCAAATACTTCTACAGATGTGGGACTTAGTATGCACAATACCTTGAACACAATAGATTCTTAACATATATATTTGTTAATTTAAATTTTCAGTGAAATTTTTTTCTTTCAACTCATGTGTATCTTAGGAAAATATGCTCAGCAATGACAGTCACTATTTGCCCTTGCATTTACCAGCTGAAGGTATGAAGCTGGACTGCTTATAAAACCTAGGGTTTCACTTAAATTTTCCACATGCTTTCACTGAAGCATATGTAAGGGTTATAGAAGCTATGTGGTGGCATCTCTCTTGGCGGCTTCTAAAGACACAAGACATTTATCTTTCTTCAGCAACATAGAATCACAGATCATAACTTTTAAGTCAAGATAAAAGTTTATCCTTTCTCACTTCCACCTCAGATTTATATATATATACACATATATATATATTTGGATTACTCTTATGAGTCTTATAATTGAAATTTCATATTATTTCTGCATGGGAAAGGCAAAGTGCCATGGTAATCTACAAAGTACATCTTATTAGACTGGAGTTGGTTGAACTTGAAAACTTTCAATGGAGCAGCTGGTGGCAACATTCAGCAATGTGACAAGCATTAAAGAATGTTTACTAAAGTTCATGTATGTATGTGGATACCAGCAGATCAGTAAAACCCACAGAGAGCATTGAAAGTATGTTAAAAATTTTTGCATTAAAAATAAGTGAATAATTCTCAGCAAGCATTAGTGATTGTGAAAATATACAAAGGAATATTTGTGATATTAGCTTGTTATAGAGTTATTTCAATTTTTTAAAATTTTACTAGTTAATACAAATGTTGGAAGAAACTTAGAAACCATATGCCCAACATGATATAGAACAGGAAACTGAGGCCCAGAAAGCTAAAAGGGTCTACCCAGAGTGTCTCAGAGACAGCCTGCTACCACAGTGAGTGTTCGTTCTGCTTGCAGGCTCAGTTTATAATTTAGTAGATTCCCCTACTCAGGAGTCAAGTGGGTCTACTTCAACACATCTGGTAGATTTTCCCTGCCTTTACGCCCACTGCAAAGCTCATAATTTTGGGCCTGCAACAGCTTCCCGGCAGCTTTCCCTCAAAATATTTTAACTCTCCCAACCCATCTGGGTACAACTACTTTAAGTAAAAACATAATAGAGAAAGGGCCTTCGCACATAGCAAGACTTCATCATAGTAGGCCCTCCTCCGTCCTCATGCTACTTTCATTCTTCTGCCTCATAAACTGAAACAAATGGCTCTCAGCTGATCACTGCATCAAATTCAAACTCAAATGCCTGGCTTCCAAATGCAGCCATAGCTTGGCCCATTCTCTGTAGACAGACATTGTTTTCACTAAAACCTAACATATTTATTCTTTGCTTTAGTCAGGTCACACTTTGTCTCATCTGCCATGCTTTGCTGTTCCATTTCCCTTCCTTATTAATGAGCTGGCCATCCACATGGTAGTTTAACTCCTTCCTTTCAACAAGGAACTTCCTCCTTTAGGAAGTGTTCCCTTAATATGCCAGGTCACATTGATTTCTTTCTTCAGAAACCTTTTTGTTCTTCTATATATTATCACACTTTTGCACTTCTCTGTGTGTGTCTTCTCTCAAAGATTATAGCTACGTGAATATATTATTAATTCTAAATAACAAGAGCTTTCTAAGACTGTCTAAAAAATCTAGGGGAGCACCCAAGGTATTTAAAAGGAATTCTGAAAATAAGTAATTATCACAAGCATCAGTGATTGTAAATAGGGATGTCTGTGATATTAGTTCACTATAGCTAACTTCAAAATATTAAATTTTCTGGACTTTATTAATTTATGTGAATATGGGAGTTTTTCTTTTCTATACTATCAAACTATTATGAATGAGCAATAATGGTACATGTAAAATGTATTATTAAAATAAAAATTTAAAATAGGTTTAATATCCATTCAAAAATTTAAACTTGAAGCGAGCAGTGGGGAAAATTATGGCCAATAAAATATTTCCTGTCCTCAGATAAAGTTATGTACTCTCAAAGAAAAGTATCATTTTTTCATTAACCTAGTACCATATAACCTAGCTCTATGTTCAGTTATAAATCTTCATGTAGTGTTAATGAATTAATTTTCACTAATGCTTTCCAGAAGCCATAAACATGCTCTGTAATAACTAAGTTAGCAAATAATATAAAAAGCTATGTATTTCTGCCAAACTAGTTCTTTAAAGTAATAGAAGACTGACTTTTTTTTTACTTTTTTGAAAAAGGATGCTATCATCCTTTTTTGTGGTTTTTATTTGGCTGTATATCCAAAAGTGAATCATGCTAGGTTAATATATGTAAGCTCTTTAGGTATTCTGAAAAACATTCCTAAAAATTCTCATAGGTTTATGTAATAGCCAGATGAGTTGACACAGCTTTTGAGTCTGCTAAACACACAAGGATATAGTTAAATATATCTTAGGTGTTTAGGGTATACACTGCCTGGAAAATATGTCTATTAAACCACTCTGCACAAAATTTAGCTTTCTCTTTAACCTTGAAAAGAATTGAAGACCCTTTTTATATACCAAGGTCAAATTCTCAAGGAGTTCAACATGCATACTGAACAAACGCTGCCTTCACATATATGGTAGAAAACTTTGGCACCTTTAAAATAAAATGCTATGTATGAAGTAGGAAGCTTCTCAGTGTGGCACGACTGGAAATATCCTCTTCAAGGAGATGTGGAACTGTGTACAGGACTAGGGAGGTCCCTTATCATCGCCCTTTGTTGCTACTACGTGTTATATCTTTACAGTCTTTTCAATAGCATTTTTTTCACATGTGGAAATGAATTTTTTTGGTCTTTGATTAACTCATTAAACCTAAGCAAGTTGTTCCATTAGCTCTAGCATTAAAATATATCTGGAATAAACTGCTTTTCATAATCATCTTTCACTTTCACTGCTACTACTCTGATCCAAGCCATCATCACCATTTCTTCCCCAGATTACTGCAAGAGTCTCCTAGCAGGCATTCCACTTTCCCTCCTTTACTATCCCCAACCCTGCCCATGTACTTGCCACACAAGAGCAGAGTGACATTTTAAAAGATGAAAATTAGATCATGTCATTTTTTTGGTTAAACTTACAAGTTTCTTATCACATGTAGAATAAAAGTCAAAATCCTCAGGCTGGCCTGTAAATCCTTATATAATCTGGTTCTCTATTGCTCCCAATCCCATCTTCTATCACTCTTCTCACTCTATGCCAGTCACATAGATGCTGATGTTTCTTAAAAAGGACAAACACATTCCCACTCCAGGGTCTTTGCATTTGCTATTCTTATGTCCAGATTATCTTAACCCAACATCACTATTGCCCCACTCCCTTTCTTCTTTCAGGTCTCTGTTCAAGGGTTATTAACTTATCAGAGAAGTAGTTTATGATGACTTAATATAACATAGTAGTTTGTCCTCCCACATCATTTTCTATCCATTATCCTGTTTCATTTTTTTATAGCTCTCACTTCTACCTGCCGTAACAGTTTATTTGCTTGTTTATTGTCTATTTGCAAGCTTTCTGATACACAGATTATGTTAATTGTAACAACTGCTAAATGCCCAGAATATACAGAACTTAACACATAATAGGTGTTTCATACATACATATATATTTTTCTACATTTTCTATATAAGACAGTAGATACATCTAAAGCAGGGTTTCTCACTCTTGGCACAATTGATAGTTTGGGATGAATTCTTTGTTGTTTAGAGGCGCCCCTAATCTCGCTACTAGAGGCCAACAGCATTTGCCCACTACCCCCTGGGTTGTGAAAACCAAAAACATTCCAGATATTGCCAAATGTCCCTTCGGGAGCAAAGTCAAACCCAATGAGAACTGTTACTGTAAGAGGAAAGGAACAAACATTGGTTGATTCACTACTATGTATCTGGTGCCATACTTGATCCTTTATAGTAATTAATTCTTTAAATAATATTAATTGGCAGATATGATTACTACTTTTAAAAAGGAGTTAATACTCATACATGTTAGGTGGTTTATCTAAGGCTGCTTAACAAGTAATGTGTGTTGCACCTGAAACCAAGTCTGCTTTTATTTCAAAATCTAGGTTCTTTTTACTATAAACCAACATAAATGATGAAGCAGAGCTGATTACTTAGGATGAATGAAGGAGACTTGGAGTCTTCCAATTTTTCTCTTCCTTTGCAAGGTAATTCTAGGTGAAATACCAAAAATTGCAAGACAGAATTTGAAAACCAGTGCTATCCTACACTGCCTGACCTTCAAGTAAGAAGCATTGTGACTCTATCTCTGATTTCAAAATAGAGGCTGTATCACACGTTGAGACTCAAAGGATGATCACAGTACTGAAGCAACAACTACTCCCCACATATCAGTCAGAGTAAGCGTTTAAAAATGTAATCATATTGTGTCATTTCCATCAAATCTCTCCTTGGTTCAGATGTCAGGGTCTGTTGCAAAACGGCAGGTTTATCTGTGGAGCACATGTGAAAGAGTGTTCCGAAAATGGGGACCAGAACGAATGCTTCTATTTTAAACCCTCCTGAGTCAGTACACAGGACCCGCCCCTCCTCTTCTGAGGAGAACCTTACTCAGACAGAACCTGTCTGAATCCCACACTATTCATATAAGAAACGTGGAGTAGCAGAGATAACTGGCTCAATGATGGAATAGAATGATCAGGTATAGTCTTCACTACCTACAGTTTAACCTCATTTCAATTATTTTTAATTGGCTCTTCATATAGTAAACCTTAAGTATACTAGAAGGCATGCTAATAAGATAGTTAATTATTAATTTGAGAGTTTTCAACTGAAGGGCAATACTTCTGCAAACAAACTTTGAAAGAGATAAGGCTAGCAAAAACATTTAATATCAAACCTGAGTCACACATGCTTTAAAAATTCAAAAGAAAAAAGATGGAGCTATGAAAAGATGAATAATGAAGGCGATTACATTATGTACCAGTGAAGAAATGAAGTCATCAGTCTAGGAAAAAATTCTCAAGGGAATATATTCTAGAGGAAAAACAGGATTTACAACTGGACACCATCTGAGTTAAGATTAGAAACAAAAACCAAATCAACTAAATTGTTTGTTCCCCTGAAGAGAATGCTCTTAATCATTTTAAAGTTGAAGTTTCCTTCTCATAATTGGCGGAGCTGTTTTCATGAGTCAGAAATGAGTAAATTCATCAATAGAAATTGCCACAGAGACTGAGCTAGCTGAAAGCACGGGTTCACACAAAACAAAAGGAAGAAAATGATGTCTTCAGTATGCCAAGATTTAATCACTGAAAATAAAACCACCAGAAACAGACTTGACCAACGATAACTATGCTGAGAATATAACAATAATCACAGCCCTCAAAATTGCTTTTATTTCAAAAGTAAGAAGAAAAATTCCTAGATATTTAACAGAAAAAAAAAAGCACATTATTACATGGTCAAAGAATCAGTGTTTCTCTTCCTTCTTATCTTTAACAAACAAGCAAAACAGAAATCATTGTTAACATAATTGTGGGTTAAAAATTTTGAATGATAAAGTCCTATAGGGATTTATCTCCTTAAGAACCCCTGGCTGTACACAGAGTAGCATTTCAAGTAGCATGAATACTATGACAACCTCTTGGGCTTCAAAGAATGCAGAATAGCAAAATCCCCTAGAATCATGAATGTAAAACCTGTAATTATGGTTATTTAACAAAATGGTTTCTGTTAAGATATTTGATGATGAAATTCCCATCCTTAGATGTCAGTGCCCAAATTTTAATCAGCCTTTACTCATGAGTAAATGTATTATAACTGTTATTTGATTAAATGTCAGTGGCCATTAGACCCAGCTTTTAAGTAAGGAGGCTTAAAAAAGGCATGCCACAGAGGGCGTGGAAGGATTACAGAGAAAGATGAAGAAAGGAGAAATGTTTTAGTAATGCAGTGATATGAGGCAGTGTTTCACCTTAAATAAAGTAACCACAAAAATTCTAAAGTAGCAAAGGACAACCTCGCCAGCAAGTAGAAGGGAAGATCAGAGACAGTAAAATGGGAACAGTCAAGTAAGGAGGAATCACAGGCCAGAATAGCAGCATTTTTGAGTTTTATTTATATTACCTTACTTGTTGATCCTCTCAGCAACTGTGTAAGGTAGAGAGAACAGCTACTGTTATCATTTCCATTTTACAGATGAAGAACCTGAAGTCCTGGTTTATGACACCATCAATATATAGAAAATATTATTTTGAAATAACTTTAAGAGATTAAACTTTAAGAAAACCTGCAAAAAAAGTACATATAGACAGTTCCCTTATACTCCCAGCCTCACCACCCAAATACTTCTTATCCCTTCTGACCTCAGAAGCCAAGTAGGGTCAGGGGTGTTTATTACTTAGATGAGAGTGGCTTTTCTTCAAAATAAGGCACAGTGTGTATACGACTTATGATTCCTACTCCTAACCTAATGTTCTTTCCACTATTATCACTGACTCCTATAACAGATCTCCTTACTCTTAAGGTAGAATTACCCCAGTAAATTTTACCTATGTAAAATTGCCCCAAGAGTTCAACCAGACACATTATTCCTACCTATCACAATTAGAGAGACTTATAAGGTATTCACCAACCTAAAATATTCAACCTGGATGTCTTTAGTTTTTATCAAACTGAAAACCCTAAAATTTGAGTTACGAGCAGTTTTGATGAGATCTAGAAATTTTAACATGACTAAATTACTTAATAAACTATGGTGGACAAGTGTCACAAAATTATCTTACCTAGTGCTTCTGATGACACACGCTACATTTTTGGAGTTACTGCATTGGGGGGGAATGACAGATACTGTTACTCTAATGACTACATCTCTCACATATGCTGTAATTGCTCTGATTAGTTCTGACTGTGGTCACTAAAAAAGAAAGATAGTACTGAAATTCCATTTGTATGTATACTGATAGAAATATGGCCATATTGTACATTCTGATGGGGAATGTTATGTCAAAGATAGTTACTTTCTCTTAAACACACATGTGCGAGTCATTGAGTTAGGTACATTTCATATGTTTTCACAAATCCTTCCCACTGGGTCCCACTGAGGAACCTGAGATTCAGAAAGATTGAGTAATTTGTTCAGGGTGACAAGGATACTGGGCAAAATAAGGTAAGGAAATATGACTTTAATACCTAGGTATGTCTAACCTCAAAGCTGATGCTCTAGTCATAATACTATCTAGTCTGAAGAGAACATCAGAGAGAAGACAAGTATACCAGAGTTTGATAAAAGATTTTTTTAAAATTGTCATTCTATAATAAAGATGTTATATTCTTTTATGATGACAGACATCCTTAATTAGGAAAATGATGCCAAGGGACCAGATATTTTGGCAGACTGTGTGTGTGTATGTGTGCATGCACGCACGCATACTGTCAGGTTGTAGGCTTTAAGTAGGAGTGTACTGTGACATAAGCATGGTTTCACCTGTCTAGAAAGGCCATCCTGTTTCTTAAAACAGTAAGAAGCAACAGGAGGTTCTACAGGGGAGCTGGAGGGTGAAAGTGGGGAGAGCAGAATCTAATGAGTCAGTCAGAGGGCTCCAATGACCCTGAGGATCCTTGGGGCAACAGTTGCATAACCAGATTGCCCAGATGTTGCAGGCAAGTTTAAAAAACACCACAAAGGTAGCACTGTGAAATGAAAGATGAAAATCCACATAATGAAAATAAGACCTTGCCAAAATAATAAATTAAGATTCTTTATGGCACAAAACAATCTTCTTAAGTGTTCTTTTATGTTGGTGCTTTACGATATGATGAAATGAACCCTAATTTGATTTATAGACAACTTTTAAGTAATGTTCCTACTGTAACACATCTGGTATCTCATAAGGGTAGTGAAATAAAGCATGTCCTATTACTTTGCTTACACCCCTTTGCATAGTGTTCTTTAGAGGAGGTAGATGCCCAGATGTTACTTATTTTCTATAGCATAGTATTTTAATTTCTTAAGTAGCAGGATAGCTACTTTGATTAACAAAAGTAAATCTAAAGTCAAATCCTTTCCCCTGCTTTTCTCTAGAATTTTAAAAGGCAGGAAATGCATTAATAAATGCTGACTGATTTCTCTAACTTCTTGATTTGAAAAATAAAACTCACTGAATTAATATGAAACTCAGGCTGAAACACAATAAAACCTTAATACTTGTCTTGGTGAGCATGATAGCCCTTTGAAAATCATAGTTGTGTGACAAAACATTCCTTCAGTAGAAAAACAGATTTCTAAGAAGGAATTGGGGAAAGTCAGTGTCCTCTGTAAAAGGCAAAGTAGAGCTCTGGAGCTGAGAGAGACTCCACAGAGAAGCTGGTGTTACAAGCCTGGGATGAGCCACCTCCACCCCTGCACTGACACATTGAAACTGACGCGTTCACATGACAGTTACGAATGATTTGCTCTCATGATGTGTGGCACAAAGAAAGTCTGTTTCACGATTGTGAATTCAATTTAACTGGCACAAACTAGAAATAGACTATATGAGAGAAACTAAATTTCCACTAGTATTAGTCAAACAGATTAGAACTCTCTAAATTAGGCTTCTACTTATGACTGCTAATTAAAACAACTTTTATATCAATTTTATATTATTTAGGTCTACCCTAAGCAATAAATTGTTTTCTAGAAAGTACATTAATGTCATGACCTGAGGGGGCTCATTCACAGGTTTTGTTAGTTAAAATGTTTCTGACTGCATTAAATTTGATCCCAAATTAATGGTTGTTTAAGCATGATAGAAGTCTTTTTTTTTTTATTTAAATGGATTGTTTAAGATAGAAAGTTCAGATCTGAATTAACAACTTGCTGAATAGCTTCAGTTTTCCTCTAGCATCTGCTCTCACATTTATAGGTTGTAGTTTGGTTTGTTCAGTTTTTAAAGATTTATTTATTTCTTCCCAAACATCTGAATGATGTCTGCCCCCCTCCCCTCACTTTATTGAGATATACTGACATATGATATTGTCAGGCTACAGGCTGTGGCTTTGTCTTAATAATTCAGAATGGCTCTAAAGTTCCAGTTATCACATCTGTAAAAAGCAATTTGATGTACAAAGGTGACAAAAACAAACAAAAAACAAAAAGGGCATACTTCTTTTAAGAAAACATACAGGAAGTTTGACAGACTATCTGGGCTTCTATTTCATGGGCCAGAACTCAGTAATATGATCAAATTTAACAACATTTTATAATAATAAGAGGAATGCAGTGTTTTACCTGGATGGCAATATACCCAGCTATAAATTAGTTTTCTTAAAAAGGAAGGAATGTGGGTACTGGGTGGCAAGTAGCTCTCCCTCTCATACTGGTATATTAAGTATAAAAGTCATTACATTTATATCATCTATCATACTGATTTGCAATGTGATTTTAAACAGTTACAGGAGCATTTTGACTGAATGGAAGAGTGAGGATTCTCTCTCAGTACATCATTCACTGACTTTTTTTCCACACAATTTTTTTATGTTATTTTTTTAACTTCATGGAGCACCTTTAGATGATAAGAATACAACATTAATTCAAATAATCAATGTTATTATACTAACTCCCAAAGGATTGGGACCATCTAGTCTAGGAAGAAATATAGTTGCATTTACTCTATTCAAACATAAGGGTTATACAAAAACTCAGGCGAATCCGATGAAAAGGAATTTGACAAATGATTCATTCCAAAGGCTTCTTAAATGCCTCGCTATTTTGAATGTATACATTTTGCAATAAATGCTTGGCTGGCAGGATGGGAAATTCCTTTTGACCTAGTACATTCTAACCCTTGACTGGGAGCCTAGATATAACCAATGAAAAGCAATTATCAATGCTATAGGAGAAAGACTGCTATGACTAGGGAGGACTGTGCTGATCTGGGTATCAGCAAAGCACTACTTTGGGTCTTGGTTTTGCCTCTAATACAAAATGTTAATCTCTAGGTTAAGTTGCTTCATCTCACTGTTTTGAGATCTTTCTTTTTTTTTAACACAGATCTAATGTTCTTAAGAAAGTTCTGAAATCTTTAGAAATATTTTAAAGTCATAGACACTGAGATTTAGGAGGTCAGACAACTTGTTCAAACCACACTAGAAAATGGTCTCAGTCTATCTGCATTGATTCTTGCATAGAAGAAATATCACCAGACGAAGTTATCACGTTCCTAACTTTGGGAAAACAGTCAGGTATTTCGAAGTTGTGAAAGTTTAAAAGTGAAGCACTTGACCTGGAGTAATAATCTACCACATCTGCTTTCTTCATGCCTTCCATTTCTCACTCAAAGGGATAGTGAATTTAGGAAATCAGAAGGTCTTGTGATACTGATGATGGAAGAAAGACTGTGGTATTCATAAGAAGCTGAACCTTCATATAGTTCGGATGAAAAAGGAAAACTAGCTCCAGATGCTTTTTCTCAGAGAAGTTAAAGGACAGGAAAATCACTATCTCATTCACTTAAAATATCTCTTCTCCCTATGTTCTTTGCTACAGTGAATTAGGTCCAATACCAGAAGTCTAAAATGTATTAATGAACTGTGTAAAAGTACAAACTACTATAAAGTTCATATAGAGACTGAATAGAAATGTTTTCTTAAAAAATAAGTTATATACTGAAAGGTGCTATCAAATTGATTTCTTGAGAGAAGCACATCTAAGAGACCAAATTAATCAAAGGCATGTAAATGTTCCTTGAAAAATTTCAAATGGATGTTTGTGTCATGTAAAGACAGATAAGCAGAGGAAGAGAGTAACTACAGTCAAATAATTAACACAGTCTAATGCTTTTTCATTATATTAGTCTATAAAGAATCACTTGTTAATTAAAAGTAGACATTCTAGAATGCAGAAAAGTTTTTTGAAATCTGATTATAAGGAAATAATAGGTAGACTTCAAAAATGTAGTTATATTTAGGTGACTTAAAGGAGTTAACCTTCTTTCAAGAAATTAATGTCTATTCCCGAACACCTAAAAAGTGGAAGGTATGTTCAGTAGGTTGAGAATGTCAACATACCTTTACATATTCTGCAAATGAAGTATATTCTGTATCATTAACTGAAGAAAGAAAAATTTCGACCATGTCTCTATTAAAAAGAAATCAGATTTGGTATGCTTGTGACACTTAAAGAGCTTATTATGTGGGAAAACAAAATAAACATTTAACCTGGCAAATGAAAATGGACTTGGAGTTTCAATATATTTGGCAAACAGGTAGAATTAAATTCAAGTATGCACAGAAACTAATATAGTATTTAAATATTTGCTTAAGTAATGCAGTATTTAAAATAACATATTTGAAGACATGTTTTTGTTGAAATGTTTTACAGTTTCTGTGAAGACATATTTTGAGAGAAATGGCTTGACTGAAACATATTTTACTTTCTTTGTCACGTTGTGAACTTTAGTGGGATTTTTATATTTACTCTTTCATTAGCTATTTTCCTGTAAGTCTAAGATAACTGTACTATATCCCCTATAGTTTTTAAAAGGAAATTAGATTTAGATTGTGAAAATGACTTCTGAATTAAACTTCGATAGGCTCAAGACCAACTCCAGTGTATATGTGTGCATGGATAAATGATGAGTGGATGAACGGATGAATGGTCTGATGTAATAAGCCACTGTCTGCTTACTCTTGCTGCTCCATCACTGCAAGGCAGCCTACAATCCTCCGCCTTAGAGTGGGATATCCTGCCCTGTGTCTTTTGGCCACAATGACTCGTCCAAGTTGGGACACACGACACAAACTGGATGAATAAGAGGTCATTTCCTGAAACTTGAGATTGGTAATCTGCAGAGTTGGATCATCTTCTCTCTGAGTACCCGCTGGCAGTATATCAGTCACCAAGTTCAAAAAACTATATAGTTTAAAAGAGAGAAAAACTGACCTACGTAATGGGAAAGGCAGAGATCAGAAAGAGAAAAAGCTGATTTTACTGGTGTCTGAGCTGTAGTTAGTGAGGCCAAGTTCTACTTCGATCTTTAGGGATGTAAGAAGATACACATCCTTACAACATGAGATCTGTCTATATATCTATTTTTCTTTTTTTCTTTTTTTTTTTTTTAAAGATTTGTTTATTTATACACACAAGCACTGGGGGTACAGACCAGAAGTGTAGGGGGGGTGGTGAGAGGATTCACCACAGAAAGCAGGGAGCAGAACAGGCAGATCAACTGAAGTACACTGCTGAGGGGAGCAGCGGGCACAGCAGGAGAGGTCTGCCGCACCATGTGGGTCCCCACCCTGGCCGGCGGCAGGGATCGAACTCGTGCTACAGTGGCTGTGGTCTGCCTCATATTGCGTTGCTTAACCCACTGCGCCACCAGGGAGGCCCTATTTTTCTTTTTTTAAAGATTTATTTATTTATGAAAAAATAGAGCTGGGTACAGGCCAGAGTGGCAGGAGGTGAGAGGATTCACCAGACAGAGTGGGAGCAGAACAGGCAGATTGACTGAAACACACTGCTGAGGGGAGCAGCGGGGAGAGGTCTGCTGTGCCATGTGGGTCCCTTCCCTGGTTGGCAACAGGGATTGAAACATGCTGCAGTGGCTGCGGTTTGCTTCACAGTGTGTTGCTTAACCCACTGCGCCACCAGGGAGGCCCATATATCTAACTATTTTTCTAAACAAAATGTCAAACATTATAAGTGAATACAAACTTGTCTTATTTGTCATCCTGGTCTCTACACGAATCCATGATCTCTGTATAGTACCACTGTATATACCAATCACAGAAAGAACAGTGGTAACTCCATAACTTTGTTTCAACATCCTAAAGAAACTGTCCTCTTTCTTACATGTAACCAACATTTTGTTACCTGTACATTGAAATAATACATAATATACGTCTTTAATTTACCATCAGAACATTGCCAGTACCTTGAACATAAATTTTATAAAGACCTAAATGCAATCATGAAATATTTTTAATCATGATTTTCTTAAATAAACGTAAAGAAATTGGGCAGAGAAGTCAAATTTTACTTAATATTGATCTTTATTATCAGTAGTATCTTTTTTATACAAAAAAGCTTGATAACAGAGTTTTTTAAGAGGACCTGTCTCACTGTAAATTCATGAACACATATAAAGATTCACATTAAAAAACTCACATAAGAGAATACTGCACTGGTAAAATATGTTATCTAAAAATTAGTTTTAAATTCAGGATGTATCTTCCCATAGAAATACTGTCTTAAAGGGTGGCTAAATTCCCAAGTAATCTACAAAAACCTCTTCAACCCATGTACAATGGAACTGTACTGAGTGTATGTAGGAAGCAGAGGGGTTTTATTAATTCAGAGAACGTTTTTACATATGAACCAGTATTTTACAAAATTTTGAAAACATAGAGTTGGCAATTCATATCTTCTCATTTTATTTATGAAACCTCAACTTCCTAGAATATTTCTCTACACTTCAAATTTCTGTGAATTTCAGAACTACTTTATCAAGTCCTCTTTGGCTAATGATTAAGAGCCAGACAATCTGATTCATATTAATATGTAAATAAATGAGTGTCCTTGGCCCTTTATGCATTTTTTAATTTTCTGAAAGGAGATACAGTAATCTATTATCCACCATGGTTTTGAAGATTGTGGATTTAAGATAATGAGGTTTCACATTTGTAAAACAAATGTGATAAATCTGTGTAATTCTGCTCAGAAATCACCTGAAATGGCCAAAGAAAAGCAGATAAAGCAAACATCTTTATCAAAGCCTTGAAATTAGGGAGTTAGCATAACAATAAAACTAAAGGAATTTCTTCTAGATAAAGGCCAGATTGGAAGAAATATAAATCTTTCCCATTATCCTTTCTTAGATAGTGAAGGCACCTATAAATTTTCATTCCTAGCACTTTCATTTTGTAACTATGACCTTAGGCATGTCATTTAATCTCTGTGCTTCAGGGTCCCCATCTGTAATGGGGGTGATAATAATAGAACCTAACTTATGAGTAGACTGTTACATAAACTAACACATACACTAGGGCTTAGAATAGTGCCTGCCCTGTAGCAAATTCTATACCGGATACCACTGTTATTACTACAACAATGATTTCTCTGATATATTTTAAATTCTGTGAAGGAATGACTATATTATGAACACTACTTTATATCGCTAGAATCTTAACAGAGTACCTGGTATCTAGGGGGTACTCAAATCATTATCAAATCATTAAATTAGAAAAAAATTCATCTTTAAAGCTGATAACTTAAGACATAAAGGGTTTTCTCAGAATCTTAAAATAATCACTGAAAGATCTAAATACAGATTGAAATTATACATAAAAGACAAATAAAGAAAATAGGCAGGTAGGCAAAAAAAAAAGCCAGAAGATAAAAAATATCTGTTATGTCAATAAAGATAAATAGGATAATCTTAGCAAGGCAGAACACAAAGCCCTAATATATAATGCTATTAACAATGGTTATATTCAAACTAATTGGCTCAGAAAGACTAAAAATTGAGTGGGAAAGTTTTTACCAGCATAAGTATTATCTGGAAAAAGAAAGTTAGTTTTTATGATTCATGCTCCATCATTAATAAAGAAAAACTCTTCAACTTTTCTCTCCTAATGTAGGGAGCAGCGGGCAAGGCAGGAGAGTTCTGCTGTGCCATGTGGGTCAGCTCCCTGGTGATCGCACCTGTGTGCTACCATGGCTACAGATGTTTCATAGAGTGGTGTTTAACTGCTTGTACCACCAGGGAGGCCCATGTATTTATTTTTAATTAATAAATTAAGTATATTTAGCATAGACTCTCAGTTAGTCCGCATGTCTGATAAAAGCATGGGCTAAGTTAAGAGCCCAAAGAACAGCAGTGCCCAAAGGATAGGCTGACTGTGGCTCAGAAAAGCATTTGGGGTCGCTGCAGCTTCTCTCACATTACTTTGATTAAAGGCTGTATTCATTGTGTTAATTTTTAAAAGGCCCACCACCAACAGTGGCAAAGAATCTTTGAATATTTGAATTGATATGTATAAGATAAAATCTAAAATCTTTTATACTATATCAAGTTTTACCTTCAGGTAAGGAACTTAATTATGGATGGTTAGAACTATTTCCCCTAATTTGTTTATGTAATCTGTATTTGAGTACCTACAATAGTTACCTGATATTCTGATCACTGGGGATATGGTAGTGAACAAAACAAAGCTCTTGCCTTCCTGGAGCTTATATTCTACTGAGGAAAGACAGACAACAAAGAAACATAAAAGATTGAGGATGAGGGATCACACTTCCTGACTTCAACCTTTATTACAAAGCCACAATCATAAAAACGGCATGGTACTGGAACAAAAACAGACACAGAGACCAATGGAATA
>JAGFMF010011803.1:6501647-6529085 GCA_019455555.1 Galemys pyrenaicus | reverse complement strand
GGTGATGGTGCACTGGTGAGATGGTGATGGGGAATACATGGGGATTACAATTAATGGCAAGTATATGTAAATTTTAAAATATTTTAAGAAAAAAAAAATTGACGATGACAAGTGCTACGAACAAATAGAGTATAGACAGAGAAGAATTGAAGAGGAGGAGAGATATCATTTTGGTCTTAGTCTGTTTGGACTGTTGTAACAAAATAATGACACATGGAGTAGTCAACTTATAAGAGAAATTTATATCTTACAGTTCTGAAGGCTGTATATCCAATATCAGAGTGCTAATAAGATGGATGCAAATAAAGAAATAACGGGGAATTACCTATACCAAACAAGCAACAATCTTTTAATTCCACTAAAGAACTACAGCATTAAAATAACAAAAATCTTTTCACAGAATACATTTATTTTTATACTTAGAAGTACTAACTTGTTGAGATTAAACCCATAAAAATAAATAAAAGCCAGACTATGTAACGACAATCTGCCCACCTACTGTGGGGAGTGTGGGTAAAGGAGAAAGAATAGGGAAATATAATCCACAAAATATTCAGGGCAAAAATATTTTGGTTATTACAATAACCACAATCTGAGAACTGTAAATATTAAATGTAAATTAGTGGTAAATCCTGTGGCGTTCTTAAATTCTATGATATTTTAAAACTCTTCTCTGCCAAGGTGTTTTATAAACAAATTGGTGGACTGATCTCTAAGAAAACCCCTGAAATGTATCTTTTAAAAGAGAAAGATTTCATTTGAAAAGCACAAACTGAAATTATTTGAGAAAGAAAATATTGATTCTATAAAAAACTTTAATTGAACGGTATAATCAGATGTGTTAGTCAAATATCCATTTATGCAAGACTAAACACAGCAGCCTAGTAAGGCCTGAAAACATGCATTACCACTGTTAGACATTAATGTTTAGTTTGCAGTGCTGGTGTGTATTTGCTCCATGAAATGATTCTCTGCTTTTTTAAAGTTGGAACTACTTGATGTGGTGAAGGTGGAAGTAAATGGCAATCTTTGTACCTGACTTAAAATACCCTGCCCATAATAACAGCTACTATGAGCAATCATAAATCCTGATTTGAATTAGGGAAAATATGATTACCATGAGTATTTTCTGTGGTGTCACCATGTATTTTACTCCTCAGTACATTAAGGAAAGGGGAAAGAAGAAGCCTTTTAAGTTCCACCCAGAGATTAACAATAAAAAAAATTCTAAGTAGGTTTACAGATGGAGGACAAAATCGGAGTGATAGTAAATTTTTATCATAAAGCTGGTACTCATATGACTAACCTTGCCCTAAAATGTTTCTACAACAAAGCAATAACCAAAGAGATGGAACATTTTGTACTGTAATAAAATGATTGACACAAGAAGTCACTTCTAGTTTCATAGCTACCATGTGGGGTGCTCTATTCAAAGCATAAGTCTGATTCTACCCTCAGAGACCAGGGTTCACATGGTTAAGGAAAGTCCAAAAGAATCCCTTGAGAACCACATGTCAGAGCTGATGTATTAAGCGAAGAATGATAAGGACATAGGGTATGAGTTATGGAATGTTCTATTTTTATAAAACCTGCAAATTACTTTTCATGTCATTAATTTTGAAATGTCCCTTCCAAAAGACACCTTTCGTAAGACTAACTTTTATGGCAATGAATATACAGACCTTTACCATTAAATAGTCATAAGATAATTACAGATGTGGATTAAAAGTAATTTGATAAAGTCTATAAAGTTACAAATGGTATCAGTTTTAGAGCTATACATCACACCTACCTTAGAGTTATGGTATACTCCCCGTTCTGTAGTTTCTTGGTAAGAAATACTTTTTGGAGATATTTCTATGAATATTCCCTTAAGAATGATTTCACAGTTTTGAACTGTGGTTGGTTGCACTCCATGTATACGGAGGGCCAAGCGTAATGTGGTTCAGATAAAGAGAGCATAATGTAGAGGCCCTCTGTACTGAAAGACTTTCACGACTGCCATTCTAGCATCCATTCCTTCTTTCTAAAGTTCTAGGGATACACGCTTTTGTGACATGCTGACTGTACCTTCAGTTTAGGGACGGAGCTTGTAACAGAGTAAATCATTCAGAACATGTCATTCTTTTAGCTACTGAGGGTAGGAAGGATTTTAGAAATCTGGGTTTTTTTCACCAGATTTATTTCAGAGAAAATAATGGCATAAAGGCATCTCTCTGTAAGGATCTGGAACTTCTATAGCATTAGTGTCCTATGAGGTTAGTCGGTCTAAAGATTAGGCCAACAAAAACAGAAAAAGGCAAGAAAAAGAGAATTATAAGGAAATGACATATTTCAAACCTCAATATCAAACCTTGTTTGAAGCCAAATCTACCTCTGATCTTTATTTATCTGGACCTTTACATTTCTCTAATGGCTTAGTTCAATTTGAAATGGGATTTTGTTCCTTGCTATCAACAGCATCATGCAAAAAATCTTAACTATTTTAAAGTGCTTTTTACATTTATATTAGAGTTCTGAATAGAGTCTATATGACACTATGTAGGGTTAGAGACTCGTACTCCACATTTAAATAATAGGAGATAATTTAGTTTGCCTCATAAATCCATCCATTAGCATTACATGTAAATTAAGTGCTATTGATAATAGAAAGAATAAAATATAAAGAGAAATTGTAGAATACAGGAGATCAATTGAGAATTAAGAGGATAAAGGGTAACTATAGGAAATCAAATGACATAAACTTACATATTCCATTCACGTGTAATCTCATTACATGATGACATACTCCCTTAGCATGCTGGTATATTCCAGTTTTGATTTCCTAGTGTTTGGGGGATATATACACACACACACACATATATATATTTACTTACACACACACACATTCCCTTGTCACTGGGAAAATAGGACTTAGTTATTTGGAATATGATAGCAATGTATTTTCTAATACTAAGGTTTTATTGAACTCATTTAAAAATCCTATCCTCATTATATATACTGCCAAAATAAAAATGCTAAATCTTGTTATTTAATAATATAAATTTAATAAAATAATAAATATTTTATTTAGTGAGTAAATTGCTAAATATTATCACATCCATAGGCATAAACTAGATTATATTGTGATACTTGGTCATGATTTATCCAGTCATTCGTCTATTGAGTAAAGCTAATCACTTATGTCTTAGAAAAATACCCATTTCATCAAAATTCATAACCATAATCTTAGTTACATGAGAATTGATTTATTCAACATGACTATATTTTTATTCATGCCTACTTTTTAGTAGCTGTCTTTTTGTTTTTCTTAGACTTGTCATAGACTCATCCACCATTTTTTAATTTTTGCAAAGGATTCTTTCAACTGGAAAATTCAATCGTTTGTTTAATTTATGTTTCCATTTTTATTTTCCTTATTTTTTGTTTATTGTGATAAAAAATTTCCAATTTTAACTGAATATTTTATTTCAGTTTCTATAATTTGATTAAAGTTTTAATATCTAAAAAGTTACCTCTGTTTTTAAATAAAGCTTTATCCATAATAAAGTTTTACATGAACTATTCTTATTGCTGTTATCTAAATAAATTTTAGATATGAGTAATTTAATAAATTTTAGTCTATGAGTAAATTTTAATTTATTTGTTGTCAGTCATTAATTGCTGAATTTAAATTAATTGCATCTTTAAAATTTTTCAATTAATTGGAGTTTTATTTATTTAACCTCTTTTACTCCTTTTAGGTGTTTTTGCTTTGGTAACATAATATGCTTGATACATGTATGTTTGGAATTTCTTGAGTGAAAGAGAGAATGTGTGTGTGTGTGTGTGTGTGTGTGTGTATGAGAAAGAGAGAGAGAGAAAATGATTTCAGTATCTCATGGTCTCATGGACAGTTTCATGGTCAATAAACAGTGAAATTCTTTATTGATATGACGATCCATGATGTCAAATCAGAGGTGTTCTGGTTAAAGAAAGCGTATAGGGAGGATGGAGACAAGTCGCCCAAACCTTTTCTTACTTTCCTTAAAGAGTACATGGAATCAGTGGAACTTCCTGGGCAAGACTTTAAAACTGCTGCTCATCCAGAAAACATTTTATAAGTATCTATTAGATGAGCTTAAGTTTTTATCATTATAATTTCCCCCAAGTCAATCTGTTAATTACTGAGCAATATATGCTACAGTCTCCACAGCAAACACATTTCTCTGAAATCTCCCATACTAATGAAAGATTCTGTTTTAATGTTTTGATGCTCTGGAATTTGATGATTGCCATTTTGTATTTATATCATCATTAACGGGAAGCATTTCTAGTAATATAAAATTACTGATTTTGTTCCATTTTTAAGCTTTCCCCATTTAATTACTTTTCTCTGAACAAATATTGCCATTGCTAGAATTTGAGTCTGTCTGCTAAACCTCTGATTAGCCTTTTTTTTTTTTTTAAAGAATCTAGTAAAATTATATTTCTATTCTTATAGGACATTCACACAAGGGCATGGTATGTGCATGTATATAAATTTTTATACATATTTGTATTATCATACATGTACATATACTATATATATCTTTCTAGCATATAAACTCTATAGTCCTTTACCGCATATATATTTAAAACATAAACTCTCTGGGTTTCAGTTTTTAACTTAACCTTTTCAATTTTTTGGATGTTTGTAAATAATTATCTTATTGGGATTAGCTTTTCTGATAAATCCTATCTATGACTATTTTTGAAATTTTAGTCTTAAAGGCATTTTATTTTACTTTCCATTATAATTTTAAAAAATATTCATGATAGGTAGAAAGGAGGACAGTAGAAAGACAAATGGCAAGAAGAGAAGACAGAACACCATATTAACTCACTTTTTTGGCTTCTCCAATAACTTTTCCATGGAGTGCCAAAAACTCTCATATTGGAACTCAAATACCTCCATCATAACCTTGGAGCAAAAATGAATGGGACACTTGATTTAGCTGGTCAGTTTTTATAAGAAACTTTGTGTTTTAAAATCTATGACCAATTCACTTCAGGTAAAATTCTGATGACCACCAGGGATCTTATTCAATTTCAAGTCAATTAAGAAAAGTTTAAACTAACTTACATTTTATGTATCCCATTTTGCTTTCCATCTAAATTCTAGTATTAGGTCTTGGGATTAAAAAACACAAGATAAACAGTCACTGGGGATTTTCAAGACCCCAGTTGGTTGCAGGAGGGTTTTGCTGCTGAGTTCTAATCTTTCCTTGCTTGCTTGTCTTCATTTACTAATTTGAGTCAGAAGGAAATGCTCATCCAATTTTTTTTTTTAAGATTTATTTATTTATGCATACAAGCACTGGGGTACAGGCCAGAGTTGTGGGGGAGGGTGAGTGGATTCACCACAGAGAGCGGGGAGCAGAACAGGCAGATCAACGGAAGCACACTGCTGAGGGGAGCAGTGGGCACAGCAGGAGAGGTCTGCTGCTCCATGTGGGTCCCCTCCCTGGCAGGCAGTGCTGTAGTGGTTAAGATTTGCTTCACAGTGCATTGCTTAACCCACTGCGCCACCAAGGAGGCCCTCATCCAATTTTTTTAAGCAACTGTTGTTTACTCTCTTTCATTAGACTTTTGGACTATTAAACAGGATATTTTATTTTGTTTATTTATTTATTTTTAAAAAAGACTTATTTATTTTTGCATACAAGAACTGGGGTACAGACCAGAGGTGTAGGGGGTGAGGAGATTAACCAGAGACAGAGTGGGGAGCAGAACAGGCAGACTGACTGAAACACACTGCTGAGGGGAGCAGCGGGCCAGGCAGGAGAGGTCTGCTGTGCCATGTGGGTCACCTCCTGGGTGGCATCAGGGATCGAACTCGTGCTGCAGTGGCTGCGGTTTGCCTCATAATGCGTTGCTTAACCCACTGCGCCACCAGGGAGGGCCCATTAACAGGGTATTTTACTGACTAGCGACAAACTTGAGCTTTCAGGCTTCTACATAGAAGAGTAGCTAGGACTTACACAAGGCTCTTCCCCTAATCTATTTTGTAGCTTTTAGTGGCCCTTTTTGGCCTTTGCCTGACAGAGTCGTATTTGTTGACTAGATCTCAAAAAGTTAGAATGGAAGAGAAAGGATTAACAGTGAAAACAGACTTGTGTCATACTAGAGTGTGGTAAGTGGGAATGAGAGGTGGTTGGAGGAGAGATGTATTTTTATGTATTATTATGCTTACCATTTCTCAGCTTTTCCAGTTTCTCAAATACACTAAAGTAACTATGAGCATTATTTAATCTTTATTCTATAATTTAGAAGGCTCTTCAAGTATCATAGAATATAAATCTCTATTTTTCTAAAAGTGTTAGAAAAATAATGCTGGAGAAAAAGGAGTAGGGTCAGATATAAAATTAAGTTGGTGATGGATTATCAAGTAGAAATGGGTGGAAAAATTCCAACATTTTAACATTTCAAGTCATCTCATACTTAATAATAATGAGGTATGAGTGAAGCCAAGCACGCATAGAAATCAATGAAAACAATAGGGGAGAACACAGCTTTTTGTATTCTGGCTTGGTGTCTTGAGGAAAAGTTGGGTACTAACAGCTCTTATACTGTAAAATTTTTTCTCTTCTAAATTATATTGAAATGGAAAAGAAAGACAGAGGAAGGAAGGAAAGAAAGCAAGAAAATAAGGAAGCAAGCAAGAAAAACAATAATATGCTTTGTTGGTAGGTTTATACCATTCTCTACATTCTAGGGGAGAAGGTAGTAAACAGAGTTTCTGCAACAGTGAGTGATGCTTAGAGGAAAATTAAATCACTGAGTGATGCCAAGACTGATTATTCTACTGTACTTTAAAAGCAAGAGATTGCAGTCTGTGAGTCCAAAGTGGTTTCATATGGACTGCTACAGTTGTGGTTTATGCTTGAAACTATAACCTGTCAAATTAGAAGCAGGCAAGGCCTATGCTCTTAATGGTTCCACTTTCTACTGTCTACAGTTGTGTCTACAAGTTCACATTTTTTATTCAGTTAAACTGTTATTTGGATGAGTAGAATCTCAAAACTACTCTTTATTAGTGTTAGAGAAGATTCTATTTATGATACAAAGCTTAGGGAAACTGTCAATCCAATTTTTATTGTGCCGATGAAGCTGACTTTCACTGCAATGATTTTTATCAACTATTAATATTTTATTATTCTGCTTACCACCATGTAATGTATAATATAACAGCGAATAGTATCTGAATTGCATAAGTTCCTGAGTTTTTATTACCCTACATTTCAAGGTATTTTATTGATTTTTAACTTATACCTTACTGACCCCTCATTGTCCAGGCCTATAGTAGCCTGCTATGGTAAGTTTAAAATTACACCACACTCCATTTCATCTCTCTTCCTTAACTGTGAAATACCCTCCTGGGCAGTGGGCTTGGTTGACAGATTTTCTCATCAAAATTGAAAAGCTATTTGCTCAATATTACTAATGTCTTATAGTCAGTCCTTAATGTGCCCATTAGTATGATATAAAAGTGTCTTAAAAATAAAGCATAAGCAATATTTGCTCTCTGTGTAATGTATCATAAGTGAAACCATGCCACTAAACAATCATATCCTGTTTAGGCCATAATGACATCAGAAATACATGTTTATCATCTGCTTTGGACAACTTAGCATGTTTTTGGCCCAAGGCAAAGTTGAACTAAAACCATTTGCAGTTGCCCAAACCAAGATAACCACACATTTCTAAGGTAATTGATACCTAAGAAGAACATTGCCTTTAGATCACAGTTCATGATCTAAGAATACTAATTCTTTAAAGAAGGTTGTTAAAGTTTACAAAGCATATATGTGTATTGGACTTCTTCCAAAATTTAACATGAAATAATTACATTTTTAGCAAACATAGAGACTATGATAAAATAAGCATTTGACATGATTCTTTGGAGTTCTGGAATTCCCTCTTGACCAATTTAAAGAGAAGGCGAAAATGTAGATTTTTACATGTAAAAGTGTAATAACAGTAATAAGAATGATAAGATTAATGCAATGTATTTTGTAAAGCACTCAAGTGAAATTAATCATTCCTTTTATTTTCTTGGAAGTATTTAAATAAACAATAATTTTATGTAGAGATACCTAAGGTAAACAGAAGACATACTATTTTCATATTCATTGTTAAAACACATCCAGGGAATCCAAACACGTCATTAACTTTGTGTTACAGAGATATGAAGCATATAATTGCCCTGGATACTACCTTACCTAGTAAGTCTAACCACAGTCTGCAATTACAGCCTGAAAAATAGCTTTTCACATGGTATACCAACACAAAAATAGCAAGGATTACTTTTGCCCAAAGACAAATGGATGATTTGGAATAAAAAATAAGTAAATAATTATAAATTGGGCCCTCCCTGGTACCACACTGGGTTAAACAATGCACTATGAAGCAAACCACAACCACTGCAGCATGAGTTCGATCCCTGCCCCTGGCCAGGGAGGGGACCCACAGGTTGTGACAGACCTCTCCTGCCTCGCCCACTGCTCCCCTCAGTAGTGTATTTCAGTTGATCTGCCTGTTCTGTTCCCCACTCTGTCTCTGGTGGATCCTCTCACCACCGGTACCTGGCCTATATCCCAGTGCTTATGTGCATAAATGAATAAAATATTTTTAAAAAATGTTACAAATTAACTTTTAAGGAATAAAGTACTATCAGTAAAAGAAAGATCCAGAAGATGGTTTAGGAAAATCTACTTGTGTTCCAAGGAAGAAACAGAGAAACAGAAAACTAAAGTCATCTATAAAGGTCAACTGTGAAGGCAGCTTGACATCCATTCCAGGGCTACTCAATGTATGATACCATCTTCAGACATAAAAAATGCTGATTAGGGCAGTTCAGACAATATTTCAAGACCACAGAATTGATTCACATAGCATAGGTACTGTTATGGCTATTCTATTGCTACTACTGTAAAAAGGGAAGATGTACTATACCTCCATTCTTTCTTGTTTAACTTCATCAACTTCATCATCTTCAAATATTGCCAAGAGTTCTCCTGTTTGGTCAATGGAGTTAAGAAAGTCTTGAGCCATTTTTTGTCTTTTGTTTGCATTATTGCTGCCACTCAATTTGTCTTCATGAAGATAAAGGAAGGAAAAAGAAATTAGTTTAATAGATTTATATCAGCACCAGCAATTATGTGTACGTTGCTGCATATGAAATTTAGAATTGGAATCCTCTGAAAATAATCTTTAAAGGGAGAATCCTTATATCCAAGAAAGTAAGTCATGTAGAATTATAAAACCTTTATTCACATCCTAAGTAAGACTGAGAGACCAAAACCAAATTATAAATTCATACAATACGTGTAGACAGAAATCCCTTTTAAGCAAAGGGTGAGATTTTAAATCTGGAAAAAAGAATCTTGCCAAAGCAAGCTTAGTGGAAAAAAATAAATAAAATCAAAGACATAAAGAACACTGAGATTGAAACATGAAATTAATATAATATTATACACATTAATGTGACAATACATTTTAAATAAGACCATCATGCTTATTTAAAAACAAAATGTAACCGAGAAAGTCACTGAAAAAGGATGGAAGGAGTGATATATTGCAACAGGTAATTGATAAAGTTTAATGTATATAATATTGGTGTGAATTATTAAGGAAGAAATAGTTTTCATTCATTCATTTATTTTATTTTTTTATTTTTGAAATAGATTTTTAAATGTGATTAATAAAATGTTCAAGTGCCAAACAAGACAAATCAAATATTTTAGGGTGAAAGCATTCAATCATTCACAATGAAGTATGATGTTGCCTCGGTGTTTTCTCAGATGGTTGTATTAGTTTGGCCTACTATAATAAATATACCATAGACTGGATGACTTGAAAAACAAATATATATTTCTTAATATTCTAAAGATTGCAATTCCAAGATCAGATGTTGGCAGACCTCATGTCTGGTATGGCCCTACTCAGTAGTTTGGAGATGGCCATCTTCTCATATCTTCACATAGGAGTGAGCAGAGAGAATGAAAGCTACCTCTCTTGTTTCTGCCTCTACTTAGAAGGGCACTAATCTCATCCTTCATGATTTAATAACTTTCCACAGACTCCACCTCAAAATACCACCAAAGTAGGGATCAGCTTAAAAATGCTGATTTTTAAATGGACATAAATATTCAGTACCTAACACTGAAATTTATTTGTTGAAAGTTTCTTTCCCTTTCTAATTTGATGAGGGCTTTCCCATAAAAGAAATTTGAATTTTTTCAAATGATTTTTCCACAGTTACTGAGATGATCATGTAGTCTTAGTCTTTGTTCTATTAATATAATGTATTACAAAGTTGTTTTCTAAGTTCAAACCAATCTTCTATTCCTGAGATAAATCACATTGGTCATGGTGCATGATCCTTTTTAGATGTTGATGGATTCAGTTTACTAGTATTCTGTTGAAGACATCTGCATCTACATTGGGAAAAGCTACTACTTTGTACATTTGTACTCCTGTGGTATCTTTGATTTGGTTTTCTTATCAGGGAAACAACAGTCTAAGAGAATAAGTTCGGAAAGGAGTGGTATTAATTCTTTGGTAGAATTCAACAGTGAAGTCATTGAGCCTTTTTTTTCCCTTGTGAGGAGTTATAAATTTATTAATTTAAATCTTTACTTGCTCTAGGTCCATTTAAATTTTCTATTACTTCTTGTTTCAGTAGTTTTTGTCTTTATAGGAGAGTGAGTATATATTTATAGAAATTGTTACATTACATTACATTGTTATATTAAACATCTTATTTTCCCCTTCTTTCTTTTAATTTACCATCTGTGTCAATGCTTCCTCCAGTACAGCTTTGCACTCAATCACCTCAATTATGTTGTTACTGTCAAATATACAGTAGGTTTATATAGTAAACATATATGCTTCTAGAGATATAATATTATAATGTATAGATTGTCTTATACAAATCTTCTAAAATCAGTTAAGAAAACAAACATGCACTTATAGTCTCTCTTATATTTACCTACATAATTACCTTTACAGATACTTTTTGTTTATTTTTGTGTAACTATGGATTCTAATCATTCTGATGCAACTTGTTTGATTCAGTATTATTCTCTTGCAGTTTTCATTATTTTTTCTTTGGCTTTCAACATGTTTACTATAATGTACGTGAGTGTGGATCTCTATGTGTTTATGCTAATTGCTTGGATGTGTAGATTAATAATTTTCATCAAACTTTGGAAGTTTTCTTTGAGTATTTTTAAAGCTACTTTTTCTCATTCCTCTTTTTTTTACTTTTTTTTTCTTTATTTATATCTATTTGACATTAATTGTGGTCCTATTAAGCATATGCTGATTCACTTAATGGCACCTTATGTTTTTTCTGAGGCTTTGTTAATTATTCTTCATTCCTCTTTCTCTTTGTTTCTCGGATCACATAATATTTAAAATTCGTTTTTAAGTTTACAAATTCTTTCTTCTTCCAGTTCAAAGCTAATATTGTCCCGCTAGTGAATTTTTCATTTTAATCACTATACTTTTCAACTCCAGAATTTCCATTTGCTTCTTTTTTGCTTTTTAGTAATTTCTATCTCTGTACTGATATTTTCTTTGAGAGAGCAAGTTAGGGGTAGAGCAATCAAGGCCCAGTATTCTCACACTGTTATGTCTGGGGTAACTTCACCCCAATGAATAGAGGATGTATGGAAGTTCCAGTCTCTTTCAACTGTGACTGTCTAAAATAGACATTTAAAGAGATGAAAAATGCTGAAATCCTGCCCATTCTAAGATGAAACTGTTGTCCTTATAGTGGAAGTCACCCTTATAGCTGAAAGCTATTTAGCTATTACCCTGAATACAACAGAAGCTCAGAGGCTCTATCATAATTGAGCTGAGGTGGCAGGAGAAGAGAGGATGAGAAAGATGATGGGTGGTCACGGTGTATATACAATAGACTCTTCTCTTAATGAAATTTAGTAGAGTGACTTTATTTCACATTTGACGTAAGCACTTTAGGGCAACTTTTGGAAACTTTAAATTATCATTTTAAAAATTTTCCATCAATTAGATGTGTTTACTGGAGAAAGAGTCTTCCATACTCCTCACATGGTCATTCTGGAAGTCCTAGCTTAATATTCAGTGTATTTTATAATTACATTAAAATTTTACATAAAATAAAAAATTAAAACATTTAAATGAAGAGGAGACATTTGAAACAAATGAGGTGGGGTATCAAAGTGGTAAAGTGGTGTTAGCACATTAGAATCATTGAGTTTTTGGTTCAAAACATGATATCCACAACTATCATTTACTCCATGACAAGAAAGTATCAGCGATTTTTTCATGTTGAACCCTTATTAGAACTCCAAATAGTATGCAAATATAATTTCTGACTTACAAGTGAGAAAATGACCCTCACAAACACACAGAGAAAAAGTAGAGAATCAGGGTTGATTGGAATTCAGGTCTATTTTGCTCCAACTTTCTATTTATTATGCTCTCCACAAAAAGAAGTATTTAAATTCATCTGGAGGACTATTTCTTAGTAATCAAATTCTATGAGAATGACAGAAATATTAAATAGGCAACAGTGAAAAAAACTTAATCAGAAATATTTTTTATATAGCTATTTCATTTGCTAATTTTTTGAGAGTAAAAGAGAGTAACTAGATAGCTTCAGACTTTGTTAACCAATTAGTTGGTTTTGAATTGTTTTCTGGAAATCTCCTTAATCTACTAGGTTTGTATAGTTACTTTATCAGTGTATTAGCAATGAATAGCTACTATACAAAGACTATATTCAATACAAAATATATGTGCTATTTCTAAAACCATAAAATATTTGTTTCAATAAATATTTTCAGCATTTATCTAACTTTAGCTTAGAACTGTTTAATTTTGCAACATCAATGTTTTATCTAAATATTCTAAAATGGAAGGTTGATTTGAAAACCCAGATAAGGAAAATTTTCTATCTTGTGTTAGATTTTTCTGTTAAATTCCAAGTAGCACAGAAATTATTCACTAATATGAGGTGACTTCTATCACAAAACATATCAGATACTTTATATTGTAAATTAACAAAAAGTTTATTTGCTTAATTTTATTTGCATTAATGCAATTTTCCTAATTTCATGATTTTCTTATGCAAAGTATGACATATTATTAAAAGAACTGAAAATTCAGATTGCTGTGAAGTCACATAAGTAGAAAATTATAAGATTTTACTGCCAACCAAATAAATACTGGTAATTTTCTAAACTACATTATTAAAGAGTATGCTCTACTCTTATGGGAATATGTGCACGGACATTTCATAAGTGTGTCACCCAACATACACATCATACTGTTTTTAGTGTTTTGGTTACCTTCCAGAAGATCATCTTCATCTATGCCTTTGACAATCTTTGATTTGTAGTCTCGGAAAAACATGTATTTTAGTAGTCTTCTAAGTTTCTTCTATTAAAAATATGAAACAAATATTAAGAAGCCTTATATATATTAACTATAGTGATAAGACTACTTTTATTGTTAAATTTAATAAACTTGAACATTAGGATCATTGGGGAAATACAGAAATTCTCAGAATAATATTGTGAAATAAAAATGCGGTCATCAAATTAAACAAAAAATAAAACACAAGTATTTTTTTATTAGATTTGTTAAATTATATTCAATACCTTTTGTATTCTCTAGGGCGTTCCCACCACCTTTTCATCTGTGCACCATCACCTCAGTCCCTAAAATACAAGTACTTTTAAAAGGAACTTTTAATTTTCAATATTCAGATGCTCTCAAGTCATGGTTATTTTGATTTTTGTTCTTATAAGAAGTTTTAAGTTCTTTCTGAAGAATGTGGTAAGTGTCACAATGATACTAATCAATATACTGATGTTATGTAATTTTGTATACATTCAAGATCAAATGTTATTTTTAAAGATGATTTATAAGCATCTAGACAAGGAATTTGTAACAATTGCTTAAAAAAAACAAGCACTCTTCCTTATATTGTTTTTTTATTTTCTGCAAATCTTTTACCTTGAAGAATTAGTTTATGATTTATATTTCTAGAAAACATCCTGTAATCTGAGACATATGCATATTTTTATGAAACCCAAAGCTAGCAAATGCTAGTTGGGTCTTACTGATGGCTTTCTATCAATTTATTAGAGGATCATGATACTGTTTTATTTTTAAAAGCAACCAAAAATACTTTGTAATTTGTTTTGTGCTTGTACTTAAAATGGGTTTTTACTGGTCTGAGGTTCCATTTAAGACTCCTAATGACAGCTGAAACATACTGCAATTACAAGGCTCTTTCACATGCATTTTATTTGATACTTTCAGTAACTTTGAGATACACAGAAATCTAACAATTTCCTTTTTTTACCAATAGGAAAACTGAGGTTAAAAATAATCTTACTAATAGAGCTTAGCAGGGTCAGAAGTAGAACATAATATTTGAACTTCAGTATTTCTATTTATATAGTATGAAAAGTACCTACCTTACAGTATTTTTGAAGAACCTACCTTACAGAATAAATGAAAGAAAGAGTAAAGTGCCAAGTGCAATACATAAAACATGGTAAACTGTCAAAAATATTGCTTTTGATATAAAATAGAATTATTAAGAGAAAAAAACCATTTACCTATATGTGTAATAAGTTTTTGCTACACTTTTTTCTCTTTGATTTAAATTTATTCAATTCATACAATTTTAGTTTGTTTCATATTATAGCTATGTAAACTAAATTATGTTTGGGACAGGTCAGTACATAAAGAAAATCATTGTTTTTCAGGGAAAAATGAGCACACTGGCACCTATCATATCAGCTATGTTCACAGTTGCCATAAAGATGCTGAATGAGTTCTTCTAGAAGGATCTGACCAGTTAGTGTGTGTTCTTAAATTTTCAATATGATTTTCAAATCTTTGTCTTCCATAGTTAGAATGGACTTTCCCAAAAGGCAGGAAAAAGTGTTAGTGTAAACTGTTGTTGGTGCTAACCTCTTTCCCTAACAGAGAAAAGGAAAATTAGAGAGGAAAAGGAAAATTAGACATATTCGGTAAAACACTAATGCCAACTTCATTGTTCTCCAGATAGCCTCATAAAGAATCCTGACTTAGAGTATTCACTTCTTCCTAGTACCAATTCCCTCTAGTCCTCCAAGTATAAGGAAGCAACCAATCCAGCATATTCTACTTATTCTTCACTATCTCTCTAATTTTTTTTTATATTCACTTCCACCGTCACCATACTTAACATGTTTTGTCTTGTTTTCTAAACCAGTATGCTAATTAATTAGTTCTTTTATATTGGGTCCCTTCTATAAATGGACTGTCTCACTTTAGAAAGAAACTTCTATGTTAATAAATCCTACAATATCTAAACATACCTTAAAATTCTGTGGATCTTAAAATGCTTATTTAACTAAATCATACCCATCTCCTAAACCAGACCACAGCTTTTTTGATAGTGAAGACATTTCTTTTTTCTTCTTAATTTAATCCAAGAGTTATATAAAAACGTAATGGCAGCATGTGCAAAGTGTAATTTATAGAATTCTGAATATCATCGGATAAGAAAAATACACTTGATCCAAACTTCCAAAAGCCTAGATTAAACAAAATGAACCACATCAGAAAGAAAGTTAGTAAGGTTATCTAAAAGGTTAGATGGATGCCCTCTGAGAAAACACAGAGTACAAGTATACAAAAATGTTAGAAATAGGGCCTCCCTGGTGGTGTAGCGGGTTGAGCACTACACTGTGAAGCATCTGTGGCACAGCAGTGTGAGTTCGATCCCTGCTGCCAGCTAGGGTGGTGACCCAAATGGCACAGCAGACCTCTCCTGCCTCGCCTACTGCTCCCCTCAGCAGTGTGCTTCAGTCCATCTGCCTGTTCTGCTCCCTACTCTGTCTCTGGTGAATCCTCTCACCTCCTGCGACTCTGGCCTGTACCCCAGCTCTTATATGCATAAATATAAAAATCTTAAGTTTAAAAAAATGGTAGAAACAGGGCCTCCCTGGTGGCGCAGCGTGTTAAGCAATGCACTATGAAGCAAACCACAGCCACTGCAGCACAAGTTCCATCCCTGCCGCCAGTCAGGGAGTGGACCCACATGGCACAGCAGACCTCTCCTGCCTGGCCCGCTGCTCCCCTCAGCAGTGTGTTTTAGTCAGTCTGCCTGTTCTGCTCCCTGCTCTGTCTCTGGTGAATCCTCTTACCTCCCACAACTCTGGCCTGTACCCCAGCTCTTGTATGTATAAATAAATAAATCTTTTAAAAAAATGGTAGAAATAGGTTAATGTAAAAGCCCAGGGGAAGAACAATGAACAAATGAAAAATCGAACCTAGGGACTAAGCACACCTTGTTCATATGGGTTAGCATGACCACAACACACTGTAGATATTCAGTTAGTTATAATCATATAATATTGATTAAAAACGATTCAAATATTATACAATATAATGAACTACCCAGTCATGGAAGATAGTTATGATAAAATTAGAAATGAAAATTCAGCTTAAGGGACTATGGTGATGGTGCACAGGTGAATTGGTGATGGGAATTTCACAGGAATGAGAAATGTACAAGTATAAAAACAAAAAATAATGTAAAATATATATACAATAAAAATAAAAAAAATAAATACCAGCTTAAATGCTTAATGCCAGAGTTCAAGGAGTAAAAAGGAGCTAACAACAATCTTTCTTTCATATGGATACAATAAAAAGATATAAAGGAAAATAACCTCATAAATGTGAATCTTTATATAAAAAGGAGACATTATATATATATTCATATATACATATATTCATATATATATATTCATGCCCTGATTTTTTATAAACTGGTGTCAAGGAAAAGACTGCATTGATGCAGTTAAAAGTTAAAAGTATACTCCATGAAAGCCTGAAATAGCATATAAAATCAGAAGAAAATTAAATATGCTATTCAATGGTACCCTACTTGTCAAAATTCAGCATAGTCCATATTTAACAACTATTATATAGCAATAAAAATATCTAAATACATAACTAAGGAAAAGTTAGAATTAGTTATTAGCACAGTTTTAGATAAATTTTCTTGTCTGTGTAAAACTATGTATTAATTTTCTTGTAGTGAATCACTTTGTTGTGTAACCTCTAAAGACGAAGCCATCAGTTCAACAGTTATGAATCTAATTTGAACATTATTTAATAAGGACGCATAGCTTCCTTACATCAGTGTAAGTAAACACCAACCAAGTATTTTAATACAAGGAAATTATTTTTATTACCTTATCTTTACGCATCAAAAACAGAAGATCTTCAGCTGAGATTACTCTTGCTCCACGAAGCTGAGAAACTTCAGCAGCTTGCTGTAACTAAGAACAAAGGAAATTTAGGAATTTTTCTCCATAGTGTATGTTAAATATACTACAGTCATGATGTCTCAAGAGAGATAAATCTACTAAGAGTTAAAAACCTTTGGGAATAATCCAGCAATCATATTACTGCTTTTAAAAGCAAAATGTCTTGCGTTTTAAGGTATAAAAAATGCAATTTAATTAACTTATAAGCCCACCTGTAACTGATACAATAAACAGAAATCCTTGATTTCTTTCATGCAAAAGAAAAATCATGTGCAGCTTCCAGAAATGCATTAATGCACCTGAAAATAATTTTATGAAATTTTATCCTCATATCCATGTGAGCAATGGTTTCACTCAGTATCACTAGTTGAATAAGTATATTATTAATCTGAGCTCCCATGCTGGTATGATTTGAAATAGGCCCATTCAGAACTTTAAAAGATCAACAAAAACAGTAGCTGTTTCTAATATCCAAAGGAAAAAAAATAGTTTTATTTTTGGCAAGTCTTCAGTGGGCAAAGGATTCAGTCCATAAATCATAATACTGGACTGCATTAATTTCTTTCCACAGTAATCACATGCACACAAAAAGTTAACTGTATCTGGAATGCACAACACAAAACATACTGCATGAAAAGTTAGATTCCCCCTGAAATGCTCATCTGGGCCCTTATATCTACAAAGTTGAGAGATTTCTGGAATTCAGGAGTCCTAGAAACACAATCTTACTTAAAATGACCTGGAAAATTAAAGAATGTGAAAAATGATAGTTCTCTTTTTTGGTACAGGCAAAATCAGTTTCTCATTTTGATTAGTTGGAAGGAACATAAAATATGTCCAGCTGAAGAAAATAAAGATGCTGAAGAAAACACTACAAAAATGTTCCTGTAACTTCTTCCAAATTTGATCAAACCATAGTGATTGTACTGAACCAATTCTAACCAAATATATAAAAACTATTTACATGTAAAAGCTGTTCCAGAATACATCCTTCTTTGAAGGGAACACAACCAACACATATTCCTGAAAACTAATCTTTTAAAAGTGACATACTGTTATCTTAACAATTATGAGAAATCAAATACTTCATTTCACTGAGGAAATCCTGTTTTAATGTTTTGCAAAGTAAGCTCCAAATCTTGTCTGAATACACAGACTACAAAATAGACTATAAGCTCCCTATGTGTCAGCCTTACCACCAAATTTCCTGGATACTAGTGGCTGGTAGATAAACAAAATTTTAACTAAATATAGAAATTTAAATTTAACTGCGAACCATTTAAAATGCAATCTTGAGGGAAAGGCATTTTAAAAGATGATGTATCTGCCCAAAAAGAAACTAAAATTTTTCAGCAGTAAAAGTTTGAACCTATCTTTCTAAAATGTGCAAGAGTGTCAGGAAAATGTATACATATGCTTTTTCAAGTGAAAACATTTCTATCACAGTTTAAAATATACTCAGTGTGGAGAATATGGATACACATGTATTTGTCTGGACAGACAATCAGGAGGCAGTGGTATTATAACTCTGTATTTTCTTTAAAGCAAAGATATTGTGGTTTGGAAATTGTAAATTACTACATATATATAAATAACTGTGCCCATATAAGAAAGGGTTAGAGCTCTCTCTTTCTCTCTCTCTCTCACACACACACACACACAAATACATAACCTTAAATGATTTTCCCAATAAATTTATCCATACTACGTATACCTATATTTTAAACACTCTTTAAAATATCCATTTACAATGGCCAACAGGCATATAAAAAATGTGCAACATCACTTATAATCAGGGAAATGCAAATCAAAACCACAATGACATTCCACCTTACATCAGTGAGAATGGCACATATTAAAAAAAAAAAAAAAACAAGAAACAAGAAGTGTAGGTGAGGATGTGGAGAAAAAGGGACCCTCTACACTGCTGATGGGAAAGCAAACTGGTCCAACAACTGTGGAAAACTGTATGGAGGTTCCTCAGTTTACTAAAAATGGAGCTACCATATGACCGACAGTTATACTACTAGGAATCTACCCAAAGAACAGAAAAATAGTCATTCAAGAGAATCCCTGCAACCCTATGTTTATTGCAGAATTATTTACAATAGGTAAAATATGGAAACCCAAAAGGTCAAAAATTGTTGACTAGATCAAGAAGATGTGGTATATATACACAATGGAATACTACTCAAATAAAAAAAATGCTATTCAAAAAAGATAAACTGCCATTTGCAGCAACTTGGATGGTGCTAGAAGGGATTATGCTCAGTGAAATAAGTCAGAAGGTAAAAGAAAAATATCAAATGGTTTCACATTTAGGAGGAATATAGGGGAACTAAACAAGGGATCAGGAAAAAAATTTAAAAAAAATCAAAATTAACAGATAACTATAAATCAGAACCATTATGCAGGGAAGGAGGAGGGAGAGGGATCAAGACAGGGGAGGAAAGGACACAGGGACTATGGTGATGGTGCACGGGCAAATCAGATGAATCAGTGGTGGCAATTTTATGGGGACTACACCTCACAGGAGAAAGCAAATATTGTACAAAAATGAACAATGCTGTAAAATATATATAAATAAATTAAAAATAAAATAAAATTTCCATTTACAAAAACATTAGCCTGGAAAACAAAACATAAAAGGAAAATAAATATACAGAAGAATTAGACATTTTATCTTATTTTATGGAGGTGACATTGATTCATACTGTGTGATTCAGAGGCATAAGATCACATCTCAGATACATATTACCACATTGCATCCACCACTAAGGCACCTATAGTCCTTAGCTTACCTTTTCAAAACCAGTACACACTACTGTATGAATTTGGAATTTATGATTACGCTATCATAATTAGGAAGAAAACCTTATCTTTAATTTTCATCTACCTGATTTACTAAACTACTATTCTTACTAAGATAACAGCCCTATCTAGAATGCCTTGGACTCCCATAAAGAGTGTCATCTGGGGCCTGGAAATAAATATTGTGTTACCTCACCAAGTCTGCCTGTCTCTGATGTGTCCCATGTTCTAAAATTACCTATCCAAACTCTGGCTGCCTCTTGTCTAACAAGTGAGGGGAACAATCTAATTAGTTCATTATAGTGATCACACTAAAGTATGTATGAATACATACTCCTTCTCATTGGCTTCATTCTGGAAATTTTTGTCTATGCTTACCAGAAGATTAAAGAAACTCCTCATTTAACAAGATAAGCTTAAAAAACAGAAGCTTGGTAGTATGGTTCCACAAGATGCTGAGCTCAGGGTAAGTGCATTTAACCTGAAAACAATATTAGAGCCAGGAAACTAATATAACAAAATGTTCCTAATACCTTAAAGTTCCTTCAATTTCTAAAATCTTGAAGATAATGAAAATTCTACTTCACTATTCACTATGGCAAATCAAATATTTCTGGCAGTAATCAAAATAACATTAAATAAGGATCCATTTTATAATTTTTATTATAATTAAAGTACTATGTATTTTAGTGCATTATAAAACTTACAAGAAATGAGAGCAGAAGAATATTAGACTAAAAAAAAAAGACTAATTACTAGTTGAATGAGTATACAAAGTTAATTCTCTTAACCATATGGATAAAGGTACAGTAACAATAACCTTATATTTATTGGTAAATTAAAAAAACATTTTAGTAACAGGCATTATTCTACAATGATAGAGACTCCTTTACTACATCTCAAGTTTTCAGATAAATATTTCTATTCTTAAAAAAATTGTACTTATCACCACTATTAAAAAGACAAAAGTTTCCCCTAGTACAATAAAACTCATTTTGTACATTTGAAATACTTAATATTTTATTTTGAGATTGATCCTTAGAAGGTACACTAAAACTTTACATGTCATCTGTTCTCATTTTCTCACGTGATATATGATACTATCAGTCAAATGCATTTTTCTCCCTGCTTTATAAATTTTACGAAGTTCTCTTGACTTTGATACTTGTTTTAATTTGCTCAGGGTCTTGAATTTGTTCTCTGCTTCTACAGTATTCATTGATTCTAGTCCTTTGGGATTTTTGCTTATTGTTTTCTAAATTTTAATTTTTCTAGACTGTGTTTCATCCTGGATTTAAGTGTTAAAATGATCTTCTTCAGAATACAATGCCCGTGATTCTTGTTCTAGGATCTATGGTAATTTACTTTTATCTAACTTCAATATGTATATATATTGCTTTTCTCTCATAATATTCTACATTTGCGTACCAATAACCTTTGTTCTATCTGTATGCTCTTGTGTTCTTGTAATGGTTATTTTTATGTGTTAATTTGACTTGGTAACAGTGTCCAAGCATTTGGTCAAACATTACTCTGGGTGTGACTGTGAGGATATTTCAAGGCAAGACTAAATTCAATTAGTAAACTCAATAAAGCAGATTTCTCTCCTTAATGTGGGTGGGCCTCAACTAATCACTTGAAAAACTGATTACTCCTTCTGCCTGATTACCTTGAACATTGGTCTTTTCCAGCCTTTTGATTTGGATTGGAAATATCTCTTGGTTCTCAGGTCTTTGAATTTGGGCTAGAACTACACTTCAGTCCTCTGGTGCCGCCAGCTTGCCAACTATAGAACTTAGGATTTCTCAGCTTCCATAACTGCATAATCCAATTCTCTTTCTCCTTTCTCTGAAAATTTCCTTTTCTGTTCTTTAGTAGGTCTTAAAATCCCTGTCTGGATTTCAATATCTGGGACACTATAGAGTCAACCTTTATTTTATCTATTCTCTTGGGTTTTCCTATAACTTCATATTTTAAGGAATCTGAGATTTTATCTGAAATATCATGAATGATAGAGTGTAAGTGCTCTGTATTTTGTTATGTTCCTCTGGATAATATTAATTTAATTTTATTTTTTTAAGGATTTATTTATTTATGCATACAAGAGCTGGGGTACAGGCCAGAGTCGTGGGAGGTGAGAAGATCCACCAGCCGCAGAATAGGCAGACTGCTGTTGCCTGTTTAACACACTGCTGAGGGGAGCAGTGCGCGAGGCAGGAGAGGTCTGCTATGTCTATTCTTTTATTTTAAACAGACAGTTAACTATAGTGAATTAAAACTGCAATATCTACTTCCTTCCAACAGTGGTAAACTACAGTTGAACAATACCTCTGATAGTTTCCTGAGGAAAGATGCATGGGAAATTATTATTTTTAAGATTCTGTGTATTTGAAAATTTATGGCACCCTCATAGTCAATTAATAATAAGGATGGATATAAAATTGGAGAATAAAAATTGTTCTCCATTATAACTTTAACGATATCCTGATTGTCTTTTACTTGAAATATTGCTGTGGAAAAGTCAGCTGCTTGTTTTCTTTTTTTATCCCTAAGTTCTTATGGGACTTTTTTCTCCCACTGAGAAACTTAACTATTTTCCTCTTTATACCTGAAATTCCATAGTGCTGTCCATTGGTGAGGGTCATTAAATATATATAAAATATATCTTGGGGTAGTCACAGGGATACTACAATCATCATTTTGTGCTTCATTCCTGGGAAATATTTTTGTATTATTTTGAAAATTCCTGTCCTGTTTTCTGAGTTCTTTCTAGACTGTCTACTAAGTGAATTTTGGGGTACTAGTATCTAGGGTCTCTAAGAGTTTTTACATTCAGTTTCTTCAGAGAGTAAATCTACACTAATTCGCCAGAATCAAGAGAGTGTCGACTACTAATATGGTTTTGATAGGATACTGAGATTGCCAGTCCTCCTATTACTGTGTGTATTTGTTTGTTCTTTGTTTTCCATCCTTCTAAGACTTATTTAATCAGAGGTTCATTTGTTCCTGAGCTTTTCTAGATTTCAAAGTTTAATTTGTTTCAGTTATTAAATCTTAAGATTAGTATCCATTTTTAAGCTTCCAAAGTTTTTTTGACATCTCTTCTATTCCTCTCCAATTTTCTTTGTCTTTATAGATTTTTACCTTTTAAAATTACTTTGCTGTCATATATTGGAGTTCTGAGAAGGTTTGGACACAAGCATATATACTACTCATTTCATCACAAGCTGATAGGTCTTTTCTTATGCTAAAATTTATTGAATCACAACATTCTATGCTTCTATATATCATCTCATTTAATGCTCATGACAAATCAATGAGAGATTTCCAGCTACACCAAATGGTACTAAATAATAAATGTTGAACACCAAACCATTCATCTTTCTTTCCACGATTAATTTCTTATTCAGAGCACAGGCGGTATAATCACTAAATCAAGTCTTACATTGCATAGAAAATTCTACCCACAAAAACATTTATTTGCCTTTCAAAACATTTTCATTGCTGGCAAATAAATGGTTGCCAAAAAAAGGCTGGGATCAAAACATTCAGTTACTTCATGTAGACACAGCGTAAGAATTGAGAAGTAAGCAAGTGTTGAAAAGGAAACACATTTGTAACTAAATACAGTTAACATTCTGAATATTATAAATATAAGATACTTGACTTAGTATTTTCCTATCATATGATCTCCTTATTCTTTGTTGGTGACTGGTCTTCTACTGTCTTAGACATTTGAAACATAAACATGCATATAAATTGATAAAAGATGTGCCTAAAGTTTTTAAGAGTTCCATTTTAACTCTTTTCAGATACTAAGTCAAACACAGTTAAGTCAAGTTCTTAAAAATATGATAAGGCTATAATTATCAGTATCTCATGGTTCAAAGAATTCATTCTTACTTATACATATATTTAAAAGAATTACCAAGCCACAATCAACATAAGCCTGAAAAGCTTAAAAAATGTCCTGTAAACAATGACTGTACATATAGTAGTGTAAGACCAACAACCTTGAAAAGGAACAGAACTCTGCTCCCCACTCTGTATATGGTGAATCCTCTTATCCCCTGCATCTCTGGGCCTACACTCCAGTTCTTCTATACAAAAATAAAAAAAGAAAAAGAAGAAAAGGAACATATTCTTTTGCTACTCTTATTTAATTGTAAAATTTGAAGTTTTCTTTCAAATTACTTTGTATGTAAAATAGTCATTACAACATTCAAATTTAAACACACTGAGTTTTGAAAGTAAGAAAAAAGATATTTTGGCATTTTTTAAATATTGACATTAAAGTAAAAAACTATAGTTTGAATACTATATCATACCTTAAACACGACAGACAGTATAATTAAAATGCTATATGCATTTTATTTCGACACAATGCTACAAAATAACTACAGGTCACACTATTTAAAATTTAACTATCTTTTGAAATTAAAATGATATTTAACTATTTAGATTAAAATACAATATAAATTGTGGAAAGATGGCAGATACTAAATTTGTTCAATGTTGTACACAGCTAGCTTTTAGTTACTCAGTAACTAAAAAAAGATACATTCCTGAAGTCAAAGAAAATACATAAAATTCCATAAAAATTTTTGGTAGCCTACAAAATGTATACTTTCCTTGTCAGCATTTAATAATGCTTCTTTCTTTACTCCTCAGCTTATTTTCTAGCATCTGCACCTTCTTCCTTATTCACTTCTGTTCACACTTCTTAAAAAACATCCACTGAAAGACTTGTAACCATTACCTATTTCTTCAAAGGAACTAAATCTAACAAGTAAAAGATGGTAAATTATTTTTCTTCAGAACTCTGCCTAATTTTTTACATGATAACCTGATTTCATTTCACTTTTGAATGTTTAGAAATAAATGCAGGTTTTGTGCTAACTCTTCATGGTTAGATCAGGATATTAAAAGCACTGAATTACACTAGACCACACATGGAGAAATGTATGATTGGAAAAATTACCAAATAGAAAAAAATGCAGTAATGCAAAATAATCATGTGATGGATGAGGAAACTTGATATCTAATTTTACCTCAATTATTATTAACCTTCTTCTGGCAAAAGCAATTTTATAATTTTGTCTTTTGAGGAAATATATGTAAGGCCAACCTTAGAATTTTAGAATTCTAAATCCTACAAAACTGCAGGTTCCGACGTTGGGTCTCAGAACCTGATCCATGCACAGGGAAAGCAAGGGTCTGCTATGAAACTCAGCTCAGGTACAATTTACTCTGTCAATACTATGACCTGAACAGTATTCCAGAAATTTAGATTATTTCTGCCATCCTATTGGTTAACTGACTCAGCATATTATCTCTACAACTAACTAAATAACTACAGAAACTAATTTTACATACAGTTAAATCAAAGATATTTTTAAAAAGTCATTATTAAAAGAAGTTTAAAAAGCACCTCACTTTTTCTGCTCATATAATTTTTTAAAGATGCCTATGGTCCCTTGTTAAAGTGAAATAATGACATGCAGCATACAGTAGGCCTTGAATAAAAGGTATCTACATTTATTTAGAAATGAGAGAAATTAAGTTTCTGTATTCACAGATTTAATACAAAGATTTATAAACTTCAGTATTCACAAGATTAAAGGCTATTATTGTACTACAAGACTAATATTTAACTCTTATCTTACCATAAACAATTTTAGGATATAAGTCATTTTGGTGGATATATATGTTATTTATATTTTTACATACATGTGTATATATATATATATTACTAAAATATCTTTCTTACAAATTTTAAGAAATCAATGGTCATATAAACTTAAAGGGAAAGACTATATGGCATTCTTTTCACATAGAAAAATTGGCTTCTCTAGTAATTTGTCATAGTGTTACCTCCACATGAAAAGAAAATACATATGCTAGGGTACTCACATTTTTTGAAGCTATAGTTTTGAACAGAAAAGCTGATGTTCTTCAAGTGGGAACTTAAAACAGGTGGATACCAAGTGAGTTTCAAAGATTCTCTTTGCTTTTACTTTATGATTCTAGTAATTTAACCCTAGGTGTGTTTTGCTTTGGGTTCCATGATTAGCACTTGAAGCAATGAGAGAAGAAATAAAAAAGAGGTGTGTTTTGCTTTGGGTTCCATGATTAGCACTTGAAGCAATGAGAGAAGAAATAAAAAAGAACCACAAGAAGAAATAGCAGAATGTGGTAAGGTGCAGATGGGAATCAATTATCTAAGAGAAATCCACTTAGTTATACCAATAGAAATAGCAACTGATAATCTAATTAATGGAGTGTGGAAGGAAGTGTGTGGTTGTATTATTATTTAGCATTAATTATTTTGCATAAAAGATTTTACCATAAAGTTTGCCACACTATACAACTCAGCAGGTGATTCTAGTACCTTATCCCATAGTTCCAGATATATTTAAAAGCCGAAGACAGTTACAAAATGGGATAAAAGCAATGTAAGAATTAATGTGTAAAAGAGATTGTTCTCTCTTCGTTTCCAATCTGCCCTTTGCGTCTATCATATGATGAATAGTGAAATTTGTATATACTTCCCCTTCAATCTGTCATAGAAAGCCCTTGTTCAATTTTATATCCAAACTTTGCTTGAATAGGTAACCAAGGAATGCTGTCTACAGAATTTATCATATTAGATATGGTATATGTAAATTAAAATCCTGGTCTCCTAGGTTCAGATGTCAATCTCATATTTCACTATCAGATTATTAAAAGGGGCTCATAAATGTGATATAATAAAGATCTTGTTACACTCAACAGACTATGGTGAAGATCAAATGAAATAATGTGGTAAGGATCTTGGGGAAGCATTATAAAAGCATAAGCAATATATGCTTACATAATATATAAGCATATATATAATATATATTTTATAAAATAAAAATAAGAACTATTTTTAACATTTTGAGAAACCTCAATTCTATTTTCCATTGGGGCTGGACCAATCTACCTTCTCACTAACAGTATAAGAAGCCTTCCTTTTCTTCACATCCTTACCAGCGCTTGGTGTTTCTGTGGGTTTTTGTTTTTTTGACAAGGGCCACTGTTACTGGTGTACGATGGTATATCACTGAGTTTGTATTTCCCTAAATAGGAGTGCTGATGAGTATTTTTCGTGTGTGTTGGTTGTTTTGTATGTCTTCCTTAGAAATGCATTTTTTTTTACTTTTTTTTTAATTAAAATATTTTAAAATTTACATATACTTGCCATTAATTGTAATCCCCATGTATTCCCCATCACCATCTCACCAGTGCACCATCA
>JAGFMF010011803.1:6490749-6501321 GCA_019455555.1 Galemys pyrenaicus | reverse complement strand
GGGCATTTAGGTTGTTTCCAGGTCTTCCCTATTGTCAAGAGTGCTGCTATAAACATAGGGGTGCAGGTATTCTTTTGAATCAGTGTATTTGTGTCTTTTTTTAGCACTTCTGTTGACTTTTTAAATTGGTTTGTTTTCTTTTGTGGAGCTGTATGTGTTCTCTGTAGACTCTTAAGAGATTGTCACATTAGGATAAAATGGTACCACCACCCAACAAAATGTACACATTACATTTTGAGAAACCAAACAGCTTAGAGAAGACAGAAACCTGTATCCTTGAAAAATGCAAATGAGGTGTCATTGCCTCTCTAAGGTCGCCTCTATCTCAAGTGCAGACCTCCCTTTGCATTGTGGCTCCTGTAGACGTTGAACAACTTCAGCTAGCTTACCACTTATCACTCTATTTTGTAAAGATCTCTGTACAAGGCAAGGATTTCACTTCTAAAATAGAAATTCTTCAATAGTGTGTATTACATTGAAGTAAAAAGGCAATGAAGCAATTTGACAGTCATAGAAATCCAGCTGTGACTGGTATAGAAGAAAAGGCACATGGACAGAACAGGAATGCCATGGACTGCTGGATACTAGGTCAGGCTCTGTGTAAATGTGACCAAACATTAAACATAATTGAGATTGTTGCAACTCACCAGAATAAACAAACAAAATCAAGAATAATAACAATTATCACACAGGGTTAAAAAGAACAAGTGAGATTAAAAAAAAAAAAAAACAACAACAGACAGAAAAGATAACGTCTAAAGCCAACAAATATTAGTCTTCTATTTCCTTCTGTGGATTCTCAGGGCAATGATATCACTGAAAAACAAGCCCTGAAGGGCACATCTTCAAATTATATTTTTAGTGATTATGGCAGAATGAAGTAAGCATGAAGGTTAAAAGTGTATTATTAATTGTATACTTGTCCCAGTTAGCTCAATGTATCTTCACTGAACAGCTAGTGTAGTCCAGTCACTGGACTCAGAATTCGCAATTGTGCTAATCAGCAGCAAAGCAAGCAAGCAAACAGCAAGAAAAAAGAGTCAATACATGATTACTAATCTCACACAGTTTATAGACAATATTTTTTAAGTTAAGATGTATGATAAATAGAAATGATGGTTATTATATGCAACTATATTTTTATGTATTATTATATAATTATAAAATTTTAAGTTAAACAAGTTTATGCTGAAAATCAAAAGACCTGACAACTATAATAAGCTAACTCCTGTGCAAATTTTGTACAAGGAAGCCACAGACTACATTAAAGTTATTAATCTGAAGACATTCTCAAAGATATTGCTACAAATCATCTATAATGTCTACAGAAATGTACTGGTTCATTTGGAGTTAGTTTTCTTAGATACTAGCCACAATTCTAGCCTGAAGGAAAATCAAATTGTGGCTTCCACAATGCAGTCAAGATTTTGAGAAAACCTAAATTTTCAAAATGTATCTGACTCAAACTCACCTTACATATCTATCTGCAATATTTTTGAAGACAATCCATATGGGATCATTGACATTTATTTGAACATATTTTTATCAATCAGGGGCTTGAAAGGAAAAGCTATCATATTAAACTGGATAAAAAGAGAGTTTAAGTAAAACTATTTACAAATATAAGGGGAGGATTCAGGAAAACATAAGGGATAGAGTGGTAGCCTCCTGAGTCAAACAGTGGCATTATTAAAATTATATTTAAACTTAGGCTTAAAGGGCTAAAAGGCAGGTAGCTAAAAGGCAGGAAGAACTCCCCCTAACAGAAACACAACCAACCTGTTACTTTGTTCATCCTACTTTCCACTATCATAATGGTGCTTCCCACCAGCCACACACAACCAGAAGCTGGAGGACAACGGAGATATAAAGATACAGAAAAGGATAAAAGGTGAAAGTGGATATGAAAAGACAAGTATTAGATATTTAGTATAATATAGGTCTTCAAGGTTATCAAGGTTAGTCACCTTTCTCTCTAAACACCCCTTTAAGAATATTTCTGTTCCTAAAATGTAAAAATAGAAATGGGTCAGAAGTTACTTTCTCCAATAAACAATGTGGTGCAGTCACGGATATTGTAATTTCAGATTGTAAGATACAGCACAACAAAAAGAGATCAAATAACCCAATCAAAAAATGCACAGAAGAAGTTAGTAGACACTTCTACAAAGGAGACATACAGATGACCAACAGGCACATGGAAAAAGCTCATCGTCACTTCTGACAATGAAAATACAAATAAAAAAAAAAAAAAGTGACATACTACTCCACCACTGTGAGAATGACCCATATCAAAAACAAAGCTGACAAGGGGGTAGAGAAAAAAGAAACCCTCTTATACCGTTGGTAGGAAAGTGAACTAATTTAATCCCTATGGAAAATAATTTTATGGTTTCTAAACTACTAAAACTTGACCTGTCATATGGTTCACCAATTCTACTCCTCAATATCTATCACAAGAATACAAAACACTAATTTGAAGTGTTACATGTGGGGCTCCTTGGGGGTGCAGTGGGTTATGCAACACACTAGGAAGCAAACTGCAGCCACTGTTGCATGAGTTCGATCCCTGCCGCCAGCCAGGGAGGGGGCCCACATGACTATAGGACCTCTCCTGCCTCGCCCTGCTGCTCCCCTCAGCAATGTGTTTTAGTCAGTCTGCCTGGTCTGCTCCCCACTTTGTCTGGTGAATACTCTCACATCCCACGACTCTGGTCTGTACCCCAGCTCTTGTATGCATAAATAAATCTTTTTTTAAAAAATGAACTGTTACATGTACTCCTATATTCACTACAACACTATTTACAGTAGCCAAATTATGGAAACGACCTTACTGCCTACTGACAAATGAGTGGATTAAGAAGATGTGGTATATATGCAAAAATGATCATTTTGCAGCGATAAAAAATAGATGATCTCTTGCCATTTACAACAGCATGATGGAACTGGAGGGATTATATGAAAGGATATGAATTAACTCAGGAGTGGAATATAGACAAAAGTAAATGAAAATGAACCTCTAGAACTCTAACTGCCAGATTGCGAGGTGGAGGAGTAACACAGGGAGAAGAGGAATCCAGTTAACTATATATAGTTGTATATATAGTTGCATACACACACACATTGTAAGCGCACCTCCAAAAAAATTATACAATTAAAAAGCAAATAAAATGACACAATCTAAAAGTAAGTAATAAAAAGTAATCTACTAAAAGTTGGCAGTATACCAATAAGGGGAAACACATTATTAAATGCAAGATGTCTAACACAGTTTAAAAATTGTTACTTCTTCCAATCTGCAAAGATCCTATGGGTTAAGTCATATTAAAATTCTACAGATTTTTATACATAAGGAAACAGGCACTCAGTGCACTTAAAGGACTAAGGTAGATTTGTCTGCTGGACAACAGCTCCTATTTCTACTGTGTCCCACTGCTAGCATGAATGGGACTTCCATATGTGTCATCTAAACTGATATTTAAGTTTCCTTATATAAAGTGATATTTAAATATATAAAATTCAGTTACTTCACCAATCTGCATTTAGCATGTTACTATTTTAAATTTAAGAAATTTTAAAAGTCTTTGATGAATTTCTGTAAATATTCTTATGTAAGTATGGTTTAATTTTTGGAATAGATGAAAACTTTTTTACATGGTCCATAATCTACTCTTAGACACACAGCAACTCTTTTATAACTCTTAATGTGTTATTTAGAGTAAAATGAAATTCAGTTACCCATTGATGTTCATAACATGTTAAGCAGTGGGTCTTATTGTTAATTCCCTATTTTTAACATAGAAGTTATGGCATTTTCGCATTATGTAAGGATTAAATTATATATGTTAAGGTATTTGGCACAGTTTGATAACAGAGTCTTAAAAACTTCCTATTATACCTTTTACCCTTATCATTTGAAGTCTAAAGATTGTACATAGGTGTTAATGTGAAAAGTATAGTTCAGAATCTGAATTCAAGACTCTCTCTGCCTCCTGATAGACAAGGTACAGGTGGGATGGGGAAATTTCACAGACTTAACAGATGAAGTTAGATCCTTTTCTCATTCATTTGTATCTGTATTTATAACAAATGTATTAAGTAAGTAAATATAGCTTACAATAAGATGTGACTATTATTCTGTTCTCAAGAAATTTTGGAATCACAAAAACAATACTGGTAAAAGAGGGAAAATTAGTGAATTGGATGATATTTAAAATGAAAATTTCTGGCAAAAATTCCAATTAAGAGGTGTAAGTATGAAAAATATTTAAAATAGTTCACAAAAAGTTAATCTTTAGTACATAAAAAGATAGGAATTGGAAAGAAAAACATTCAAACACTAACGGGGAAAATGGACAAATGCTCTGAACAAAAAATTCACCTAAGAATCTAATTGGCTATTTATATGATCACAAATGCAAATTAAAACAACTGTAAATATTCACTTTCATCTCTCAAATTAGAGAACTTTTTCAGTACTAAAACTCTCAGCTGGGTGGAAAGCAAGGTAATTCTTCTTGAGGGAAATTTTAAATTGTATGCTAAAAAGGTTAATGCTCTATGGCCTTTCATATCTAGGCATGTATCTTAGAAAATATTCATATATTGAAAACAATCTATTAACATGGGTGTTATTTTGTACTTCATTTACAACATGAAAACACTGGAAAGGAACAAACTTCCACTAAGAGAAGAAGAGTATCATCTTTTAAGGCTATTTAGTAACAGGAGAGAGTTCTGACAATAAAATCTTACATTTAAAAAGTAGAATATAAGTTGCTTGAACAGTGATGATACAAACTTGGTAACAGTAAACTTTTATTTCCAAAAAGACATTGAAAATGCATAAAAACTTTGAGTAGTTATGCCTACATGGTAAAAATGACAGGTGAATTACATTTTTTGCATCATTCTGCAGTTTTCAAATTCTCTACAGTTTGAAACTAATACAGTTCATGTTTAAAACTGTCTTCAATTTAAAAGCTGAGTGACTTTAATCAGGTAAATATTTTATCACTGTGGAAATTCATTGTGGGAATAAATCATGAACTTTATGAAGCTGTAAAGAAAATGTTGTAATGATCGGATGGAATCCACAGTTTCGTAAAATTCTCAGACATCCATGATAGAACAATAAATTAAAAAGAACATTAATATATTAATAAAAATAATATATTAAAAAGAACCCTGATGAAAAATTCAAAAGTTCTTTTATAAAGCTAGTTGAGTTTTATGTTATAATATGGAGTCTAGTATTTTTCTCCCTGGGCTTAATAGACAGAGTGCTAGCTGGCTTGTTTAGAGGGCACTCAAATAAAGTCTTCAAGCACCCAAAAAATTGAAGTACTTTCTTCTTTATATGGATTTTAGTAGCACTAAAAATCACATATAACTATAAAACTAAAATGAAAAAGCTGTATGCATAACACCCACCAATAACACATGGGACTGTTAACAAAGATGTTAATGGAGCTGGTCATGGGGACTGGTTAAAAAGATGAGATATCCAGGATTATAACAGCCACTTATATTATGAGATTGTACTTTTTAATATATTTTTAATAATAATCAGAAACCAAGAATTCACCAAGACAAAAACAGAGTTAGTATTATTTACTTTGCTGTTTTTAGCAATAGTGAATAATATTGATTGGGCAAATGTGGGAATTCACTTCAGCCTTTAAACCCACATGAATAGCTATCACAATTAGGGATATATGAAAGAATCCCCTGGCTGCTATTTTGTCTGAGGTACCAGACTTTGTTACTCTAAATCTGCAATTATTTTCTACAATAGTAAAAGAAAATTAATTCTCAATATAACAAAATAAGTGAATATAGGACATTAAATACACAAATACAATCTGAAAAGAAGACATGATTTTTGAGAGGTTTTAAACACCTATTGTTGGCATAAAACTAAAACTTTTAAAATAAGGATTAAGCTGGCAAATAATTAAAACACACCTCACTGTGTGTATGCATTCACATGTATATATACATATATACATACATGTACATATATACATGTGTATTTTATGGCACTGATTTTTAAATGAAGGTATTAACATTTTAGTATTATTTTAAAATTAGACTCTAATTTCAATTTCACCAACAGGTTATTTCCAGAGAAAAATTGTTTCTGCTATTTAAATCCTATTTTTTAATTAACATTCATTTCCTAAGAACACAGATTTGAAAGAGCTTTTTTACTTCTCCTTAGTGCAAAGAGAAGGATCCCATTTAAACTTTTGAAGGGCATGGAAAAAAATAAACAAGTCTGCTGAACATAATTTCCCTTTCATTCATTCTGAAAAGTTTTGAAATAAAATCTATTATTTAATTACACTGGATCAAGAAGCAGGAAGAAAAAGATGCATTTAAGTCAAAACACCCCTAAATAAATAAATTACTATACTCCTTTGGGAAGAAAAGTGTTTTAGTATGTGGATGGGCATTATCTCAACATTTCAAATCTACTTTACTAAGGTGTAAAAGACTTTAAACAAAGATCAATAATAAAATAGCAAATGTCATCACTGAAGGAACAAATGAAAAACTCCTTGTTAGGAGTGATTTATGAGTATTTCTGTAATATTACAGAGTTTATTTCTTGCTCTGAAATCTGTTTCCATTAGTTTATTTTAAAAAAAACTGACATACATAGTTAAGAAAATTTTATTAGACAAGTAGGATTTATCTTTGCCATACTTGAATAAAATTTACAGTATGTTCCAAATTTAGTACAACGATTATGGAAGTAAGAATAAATACTTTCAGTTTTTTTAACCTGCAACAGAATTTTGCAGTAAACATATTCCAGCAGGGCACTAAATGGATGAACAATGATGAACAGATCAAATTCACTACTTCGCAGAGTTGATAGCAGACTACTGCAAATTTATCGATAAAGCATCAAATACTTAACATTTCAGCTTGTAGTCCTTACACTCTGTTGAATCTACTTAACTCTACCACAGTTGCATTAAAGTAGACCTATACAATATCTAAAACAAGTGAGCCTGGTGGTATTTACAAAAGTAGGCAAAGGATCACAATTAGACCTTAGTTCGTTGACCTCTGGTCTACAGTATCAGAAAAAATATAAACTATACTGTCAGGAAAAAGTGATAGGCTTTAAAGTAAAACAAGACAAAAATTAGCACTCAATACTCAACATAAACTGGAGTCTAACTGTGCAATCCATATATGTACACGCAGATAAAGAAGAGTTGGAAAAGCACAATTAGTTACACTTATTGTTCAGATGTTATGTTTTGACATGGCCTTATAAACTATTAATACCACATTCAGAAGTTTTCTTAAAAAAAGATTTATTTACTTATGCATATAAGAGCTGGGTTTAGGCTAGGGGAATGGGGGATGAGAGGATTCACCAGAGACAGAGTGGGGAGCAGAGCAGGCAGACTGACTGAAACACACTGCTGGTGGAGCAGCGGGCGAGACAGGTCTGCTGCTCCAGGTGCTGCAGTGGCTGGTGATAGCTTCATAGTGCTGAGGCTTAACCCCTTGTGTCACCAGACAGGCCCCACATTCAGAACTTTTGACATTTACTTGAAAAGTCCTGTTTTTTCTTCATGCTTTTACTCTGACAGACTAGAAACTCCTCAAAAGAAAAAAAAAATCCTTTTCAAATAGAAATTCATACTCAAGTAACTGTTATTTCTCCTTTATACTCATTTGCTCAAGATAATCATCCTGTCAAATGACAGAAAGGCCCAATAACATTAAGATACATAATTAAATATGTTGACAGTGATAAGAAAATTCAGAACATAAATCCATGAGTTAGTAACTTTGAACTTATTATATTAAATTCATTATTCACCCTCTCCTCCTTATAATGTCTTTCCTTCGTATGTGTAGTCAAGAAATTGGCATCAAGCTCTTGATGTGCAATTTATTTTATTTCTAAATGAGTTAGTATAGATTTTAACTGAGGGATATCAATAGAAAAGTGGTAGCTATTTTGTGTCTTGTTCTACAGAAGCAAAACTAAAGGAAAGTCTGGCGCATCCAATTTGTAGTCCCTCATTCATTTATTCAATATTTACTGAGTATGTACTAAATACTACTTGCTGTGCTACGATATAATTTACTATCTTGGAAAAAATAAAAATAGTCATACAGTACGGCATCAAGATGCCGTCATTATGATGGAGAATAAGTAAATCAGTAAATGAAAGATTTATAAGCCATGACAAATAATTAAAGAAAAAACTGGGCCTATGGATATAAAACAGAACCTATGACAGGGAGGCACATACATTAGAAAGGGGCATCAAGGGATGACTTTCCATCTGGGTGACAATTTAGTGAGACTTAAGACCTCAGGATTAGAAGCTCTAGTCATTCAAATAGCACTCTCTGGTGAGAAGTCGGTGCTAGCAGCATATTATATAGAAAGGAAGATCATGTGCAAAGAGTCTCAGATTAACAAAGAACTTGGTTTGTATGAGAAACTGAGAGTGAAAATGAGTATAAAGAATCAGCCCACGTAAAGCAGTGTTGGCCATAATAGTCTGAATTTATTCTAAGTGCAATTGGAACCATTCAAGAGCTTTATGTTGGTTGAAAAGTCTCTACCTAAATGAGGAAACTCTAAGTGTGAAAGAGGGCATTACTAAAATTTAACTGTGATAACTGCCATTCTAAGATTGTATATATATATTCCCGTATGTATAGTGATCTAAACAGGAAAATGGTACGGTGTGATGGAAATTTTCTGCTGTGAGAATGGACTGGAACAAGGCAAAACTGGAGGCAGAAAAATCAGTCAGGTTACTACTGTGACATATTGATGGTAATGATTATGGGAATAATAAATGGACTTGAGATTTATTTGGAAGTAGACTCAACAGAATTTCTTGATATTTCATCAAAAAGCTTATTCAAGGATAAAAGTGGTAAAATGGGAAGCAAGTAAATAGTGTACGAAGTCCATTTACTAATAGTATTTTAGACCTTCTTAAGATATTATGATTCCATGAGATACTATAAACTTTATAAATCATAAAGCATGATATGCATACTATTGTCGGCAGCATTTCCTTTTAAATTAAATCCTGGGTACTCAAAAAATACGCATTTATGACAAGTAAATGCTGATTTTAAAAACAAGTTATTTAAGAAAAACAATATTCTTATGTGATGATAAAATCAAGTTTCCAGGATACCTACTTCTCCTTAGTTTATATAGAACTATATAGTCAGTAACAGATAAAGTTTCACTAGAGCTACAGCATTTCATTAATTAAAATGTATGTAATTGCAAAGATTAACTCAGATACAGTTCTTTACAAACCTTAATTTGATAAATTTGATGAATAGTACATGGAAAACTTTCCAAATCAGAAAAATTTTGAAATGGATAAGAGCAAATGCACAGAGAAAATATGCCCTTATTCTTATTCTGTGCCTTATTAGTATTTGAAAGTCATGTTCTTGTTACTCAAAAGTCTTAAAACCAGGTAAACTATCTCATGCCAATAGGACATTAAAAATATATTTGAAAAGTCACTTGTTTCAGTAACTTTGTCTTGGCTCCAGTTTCCTCATTTGAAATAGGAGATAGTGACAACTACTTTTCCTTAAGTTTCTTATTAAGTGGGATTCTTCTACATGGTACAAAAATACTATGATTACCATCAAGGTAAAAGAAGCTAAAGAATAAACATATAGCATAACTTCCATAAGAGTCAATTATGTTAGATAGGAATTAAAATATTATATCTGTAATGAAATATACACAAATACATTATGGTAGAGAAAACAAAATTTGAATTAAATTTTATTAGATTTTTTTAAAAGTCAAATTTATTTAAAAATCGACTTAGTCTAATCCCTCTTTGTAAAGCTAGATGACTTTAAAATATCTGAGAGAAGAAATTACTAGTATCAAATTGTATACACATTAATATTCTTATTAAAGAATATTTTGTTCAAAATGGACTTTATAAAATGACACTGTCCTCCTTTTCTAACTACCTAAAACTGTGATATTTAGCCTATTAACAAGTATTTTTGTCCCATTTGGATTTGGACTATTCCGTAAAACACCCATTCTTCTATGAGTCTTATATCTAGAACAAAGCAAAACAAACAAAAAGACAGAAGAGAATATACAATCTTTAACTCAATTAACTCCTATTTAATTTCCTTTTATTCTCCATCCATGAAAATGAGAGAAACAATGATACACACACACACACACACACACAGAGAAATAAGGAGTTTTAATGTTGTTAGTTCTTTTAACACAGCCCTCACTTCCTCAGGCAAAATTACTGTATGAAGCAATAATCAGACTTACATGTAAAGTTAAAAACCCCGATCTGATAAAAATTCTGAACATTTCCTTTATTCTCCGTGCAGAACACTGTATCGGAGTTACAAATAAAAGAAGAATGGAAAAGGAAAAGCAAGGTTGAGGCTGCCTTTAGAAAACCTATGCCTTTATTTTTCTTGAGTCTTGTGAGTTCTTTGTATATCTTTGTGATCAGACCCTTGTCTGTTGTGTGGAGCGCAAAGATTTTTTCCCATTCAGTGGGG
>JAGFMF010011803.1:6378084-6489038 GCA_019455555.1 Galemys pyrenaicus | reverse complement strand
AATAAGACCAAAAAGCCGGGATAAACCAAAGGGAACATTGGGGGGGGGGGAGGAGGGGAAGGTAGGAGGGCAAAGACAGGGAAAAGGCCAGAGGGTGTACAAGGGACTGAGGTGATGGTGCACGGGTGAAATGGTGGTGGGAACTCCCTGGGGACTACAAATGATGTCAAATATAACTAATAATAATAATAAAAAAAAAAGTAACTATAAAAAAAAAAAAGAAAACCTATGCCATTCAATGCGGTGTCTTTTCATTTTAAATGACAGTTTCTTTTGTTGTGCAGACACTTTTTAGTTTGATGTATACCTATTTATTTTTGCTTTTGTTTCCCTTGCCGTTGTAGCTGAACCCCCAAAGATATGATTAAAGACAATGTCCTGGTGTATTTTGCCTATGTTTTCTTTTATGTGATTTATGGTCTCAGGTTTTACATCCAAGTTTCTAATTCATTTTGACTTAACTTTTGTGTATGGTGTGAGGCAGTGGTCTAGTTTCATTTTTTGGCATGTGGCAGTCTAACTTCCTTAAAACCTTTTTCCTAAAAAAGAGTTTCCTTTCTACATTGTGTATTTTTGATGCCTTTGTCATAAATAAGTATTTATTCTGGAATCTCAATTTTACTTCACTGATTTGTGTGTCTATTTTTATCTACTGCAAGACTGTTTTGATTACTACAGCTTTGCGATAAGGTTCAAAATCTAAAGACACCCTACTGAAATGAAAGAAAATATTTACACATTGTACATCTGACAAGGGTCTAATATTCAAGATCTGCAAATAACTCACACTCAACAAGAAAAAAAAACCACCCAATCAGAAATGAACAGAGGCGATAAACAGATAACTTCTCCAAAGACACACAGAATGGTCAATAGGTATGTGAAAAATGTTCATTATCACTAATCATCAGGGAAATGCAAATCAAAACCACAATGAGATAACATCTCACATCTGTGAATACAGCACACATCAAAAAGGCCAGAAATAACAAGTGTTGGTGAGGGTGTGAGAGGAAAAAAACCCTCTTACACTGTTAGTGGGAACATGGACTAATTTAGTGTTTATGGGGAAAAGTATGGAAGTTTTTCAAAACATTAAAAATAGATTCGCCAAATGATCCAGCAATTCCTCTCCCAGGTATCTACCCAAATATTACAAAAACACTAATCGAAGAGGATATAATGCACTCCTATGTCACATTACTTACAATAACCAAACAATGAAAATAACCTAAATATCCAACAACAGATAAGTAGATAAGAGAACAAGTGATAGATACATCTGGTATATACATATGCACAATGGAATACTACTCAGCTATAAAATGATAAATTTTGCCATTTGTGACAATGTTGATGTAACTAGAGGGAATTGTACAAGCAAAATAAGTCAGAAAGATGAAAACACATACGGAGGAGTTCACTCATGTGGACTAAAGAAACAAAAAAGAACTGAAAAAACGAAACTGTAACAAACCCTAGCTATCTGACTATAGAACTGAGGCTATGATAAGGTTAGGTTGACAGGTGGGGAGTCCAAGGAGGAATGGTACTAATGGATTATAGTAGAAGATTATGGGTGCTTTTGCAATGGGCACGATGTGGTAGCATACATCTGAAGAGGTGTGAGCTTATATACATCTAAATCATATATGGTATTGTATACCAATATTATCTCAATAAAAAGTAATAAGATTTAAAAATAAGCCAATGAGAGCATATCTACATCTCAATGTCTGAAAACATATGGAAATTCACAAATTAATATGATCTGACTATAGTTATGTGTAACTACTATTTAATAAAAATCACATTAACTCAGTTTTATATAATTTCAAATCTGCAACTGGGATACACTGCATATTGAAATTCAGCTTTTATTACAGAAAACTGACTCACTGTATTAATGCCAAAAACAATACAGTCTTCCAAAAGTAAGTATCTTTTAGGAAATCTTCCCTAATCCTCTGTTCTTAGAAAGCCTATAGCCCTAGTGAAAAAAAAAAATGAGCCTTAAACAAAAGGATATGTTTTCTTTTCTATCTCTACTACTTATGTGAAAAAAAATCACTTATCAGGAATCAAAGAATACTCAAAATACTTTTCGTTGATTGAGTGAATCAATGTATCAGGAATTGTTCTAAGAACTTAAATATGGAATAATAAATATTTTAACATTCTACCAATGAGAATAGTTTGAGAGGTGGAAAATGATCAAGGTCTCCTGGCTACCACTGACCAAGTCAGGGTTAAATTCAAGCCTGCTGGATTTTAGGGCAAAATGACCTATGCTGTCAACTCTAAGCATTATTTTAGGTTCTTAGGTCTTCAGTTCTTGAACACGATCTCTTCAAGTACGAATAAATAACTACCAATCTCTGATCAACTGAAAAGTCATCTTAAAACACACAAATTAAGATGAATAGATTACTAAAAATTATTCAGTATTTCAAACTGCCAGTGAAGGTCTTCTCAAAGCTCTAGTGATACTAGAAACAGCCTGATGGCACTAAGGAAGCAGTTCTCAATATCACACTGTAGATTGTTGCACAAGAGAAAGGAATGAGTGGCACACCAACTCCACCTTGCCACTAAAAAGAAACCTCATCATTATTCATGGTAAGAAAGGCATCTGAGAAAATACTTTAGAAATGTCTTTAAGTAAATTATTAATCCATGCCATAAAGCAGACTACAGACACTGTCATATTATAAACTTCAGAAGAAACCAGCTGGCAGACCACGCAGAGACTCCTAGGAGCCACCAGTGGTCTGTGGGGACCACACTTTGAGAACTACTTTTGTAAGAAATGAAACTGTTTCCTCCACAGTAATTCAGGAAATCATTTTTTTTTGTTGTTAGGGAAACACACTGCCCTTATAAGCCAAAAACATCAAAGTACTAAGAGCTGTAAATACTTCTAAAACACTGTCATACCCCAAACTACCTTGTTTATGAGATGTAGTTACATAGTTGCATTTAAGAAGGCAATGGATTCATCATATGTGTGACATATGTGTATATGTATACAGAACACATAGTGTATCTTAACTGTTTTGTTTCATTTCATCCATTAACAGTGGAACTATCAGTTCTTCTAGAAAAACAGAACTTGCTATTATTTTCCTTTAGATTTTATTTTGAAGTTAGTTAATTTTATTGAACATAGCTAATGCTGGCATTTAAACAAACCAACAACCCTTGTCATTTAAAGCAGACTAGCTCAACAGTTGTATCTAGAATGCTATCATCAACTGTGAGCAAAGTTGTAGCTGCCTTGTCAATCAACTTATAAGTCACAGAAGAGAATAGTCTTGATACTCTGCAGTTAGAACCCAAACACTTACTGGTCACTGGCTTTGTGCCAGGAAATATTTGAGGAGCTGAGGATATAGTTGCTGGCAGAGACAAGAAAGGAAAATAGTTTAAAATCATTTTTATCACCTTGGAACGTATATTTTGGTATGGAGCAGGTGATAATTAAGGAAAAGGCAGATACATGATGGCAATCTTAAGATGTGCCAGTGGGAATGATAAGGCACGCTGGTACTTATAATAGAGCAGTCAGGGAAGGTTCATTGGGAAGAAGTCTGTAGGAAGTGAGGTAACAAGACAGGCAGGTAACCAGAAAGAAAATGTTCTAGGCAAAGGGGGTGGGAGTGGCAAATGCACATGTCTAGAAGCAAAACCTTCCAAAGAACATCAAGTCAGCCCATAAGGAAGGAATGCCCAGGAAAAAAGTCAAGGTGGTAGGAGATGAGGTTGGAAATGTGGTGAAAGACAACATCTGGGAGGGTCTGATGGGTACTGTGTGGATTCTGGCTTTTACTCTGAGTAAGAAAAAGCTAGAAGGTTTTGAGCAGGGGTGTAACATCATCTGATACACATCTAAAAGGACCATTCTGTCTGCTCATTGAGATTAAACTTTAGAGAGGACACATACAAAACAGAGAGACCAATTATAAAAGCAATGTAAACTGGATAAACAACTCTGAAAGTCAGTGTAGAGGTCTGGGCTAAATTTGGGAATTACCAGTATAAATCTAGTTCCTAGAGAAGAACAAATAGAGGTCAAAGGAATAGAGCACTAGAATGAACTCCACATTGAGAAGAACAGCCAGCAAAGTAGATAAAGGAAAATAAGAGTAGAGTTTCCCAGAAGCCAAATTAAAAAAGATACCACAGAGGAGAGAATATATAACTATATCAAGTACAATGGCAGGTCAAGTAAGATGAAGAATCACCACCAGCCTTTAACAAGGAGTTCTCCTGCATATACCTCAAGAAGGGGATTTTCAGAGGAGTGGGTGAAATCTGATTGAAAGAATATAAGAAAATTTGATTCAAACAACAAAGTATTTCCATAAAGCAAATAAATACATAAATTAAAAGAAAAAATCCATACCTTTTCTCTATACAAACAATAACTCAAGATAATGGAAGAAAATATCTCTTTTCCATGAAAATAGTTTAGGAATGAACATCGTAAAAAATATACAAAACTTATGAGATGAAAACTTTTTTTTTTAAAGATTTATTTATTTATGCATACAAGCACTGGGGTACAGGCCAGAAGTGTGGGGAGTGTGAGAGGATTCACCACAGAGTGGGTAGCAGAACAGGCAGATCAACAGAAGTACACTGCTGAGGGGAGCAGCGGGCACAGCAGGAGAGGTCTGCCACGCCCTGTGGGTCCCCTCCCTGGCCGGCAGCAGGGATCAAACTCCTGCTTCAGTGGCTGCGGTTTGCTTCATAGTGCATTGCTTAACCCACTGCGCCACCAGGGATGCCCGAGATGAAAACTTTTTTAAAACAATTACAGACTTGAATTAAAACTTGTTTCTTGATCCAGTCACCTATTTTTGGGTATTTAGGTTTTTTCCAGATCTTACCTACTGTAAATAGTGCTGGAATAAACATAGGGGTGCAGGTATTCTTTTGAATCAGTGTTTTTATGTTCTACGGGTATATTCCTAGGAGTGGGATTGTTGGATCATATGGGAGTTCCATTTTTGGTAGTTTGAGGAACCTCCGCACTGCTTTCCACAGTGGTACATATACACAATTCACTACTGTTCAACAATCAAAAAAGATAAACTAGAGTCATTTGTAGAAACATGGATGGAGCTAGAAGGGATTATTATCAGAGAAATAAGTCAGAAGACAAAAGAAAATACTGGATGGTTTCACTTCTAGGAGGAATATAAGGGAGCCAAATAAGGGACCAAGGAAAAGAATAATAACAACAACAACAATAATAAAAAAAACCCACAACATAACAAAAACAAAAAGACCAGGGCAAATCAGAAACACTTTGTGTGTGCGGGGGAGGGAATGGGATGAAGGCAGAAAGAGCACAAGGGACTGAAGTGATGGTGCACTGGTGAAATGGTGGTGGGAAATTCATGGGGACCACAACTGATGCCAAACATAAATAAATAAATACATAAATAAATGAATGAATGAATGAATGAATGAATGAATGAATGGTTTCTTATTCTCAGACAGAATGACTCAATACATAAAGATGCCAATATACTTTAAATGATTTAACAAGTCAAGGACATTTTAATAAAAATGACACCAATATGTTTTTATCTGAAGTCAGACAAGTTTATTCTAAAATTTATGTTTAGAAAACAGAAATGCAAAAAGAGCAATAAAAATCTTGAAAGAGAAGTACAATGAGGGGGGACTAGGCTTACCTAGATTAGTAAAACATAGCATAAAGACTCTGTACCTCATGAACAGAGAGACAGCCATTTGAAAAATGATAAAATTTGGTCACTACTGCACATCATACAAAATAATAAACCGTACGTAGCTGGATAAAACTGAAAAACTAAAATCATGTAATAATTGAAAATATGAGTGAATTTTTAGTGACTTAAGTATGGAGAATTTAAAATCCAACTGTGATTTTAAATTACAGATACAATAAAGGAAAAGATGAATACATTTGACAATATAAAAATTAAAATCTCTTGCATGAAAAAATGACTATAAGTAAAACCAAATGGGAACCAAACTGGGAAAATATTTGCCACATATATAAAAAAGGACTAATACTCTAATTTATAAAGAACTATTGAGAACCAAGGGGAAAAAGAGTAAAGGATTTATTAGAAAAACAGGCTAAAATTATCAACAAACAGTTCAGAAAAACAGCTATAGAATTTTAAAAATGATTTATCTTTTTATTAAAGTTAGGTAGGAACTTTTTAAAATGCCCTTCTCAAAATCTATGTGGCTCAGAATCTAGTGAGATCTGCAAGCACATCTGTAATATAGTAATAGTTGCAGGCCTATTTCCATTTTCATGCTTCTCAAACAAATCCAATTCCTGGAGGAAACTCTAGGAAAACACTAGAAAAGGTAAATTAATCATTGATTTCAACCTTACTTGAAATCAGAGAAATACAAATTAAAATTGTACAAGGACACCAAAATTCCAAAGTTTGATTTTATCATCCAGGATAGAGAAATAGGTATTCTCAGACACTGCTGGTAAGAGAATAAATACCCCTCTGTGAAGGGAAATCTGGCAATATCTAAGAAGAATAGCACACTGATTTACCCAGTATACACACTTTGAAAATTGACCTTAGAGACATAATAATATGCCAAAAAATTATTTCCAAAGTTATTTACTATACCTTGTTTTGTATGTAAAATGATACAAATACCAAAATAATAAAAATTACCTAAATGATCATATAATAGAGGTGGGCTGAAAAACTACAGTACAGTTACATAATGTAGCAGTATTCATCTTGAAATGATAAAAGGCTAAGAGTTAAAAAAAAACAACAAAAAGCCAAGGGGCAAAAGAGTATAAAAATGATACTGTCTTATGATAATGCCTATATTATTTATATACATATGCATATATACAAACACAGATGTATTTGTGTATGTATATATGTATGTACGTGAATGGGACTTGCTTTAATGTATTTTTGAGTTCAGAATCATCCTGTCACATTTTTAAAGACACACTGAATCAATAAGAATGTGGGGGTAGGGGAAGAAACAAATTGAACTACATATTTATTAATAACATTCAGAAGAAAAAAATTACCAAAATACATTTCAAAAATATCAACTTTCCTAAGTATAATTTATATATAGTGGAAATGCCCCTGCTTCTAAGTGCAAAACTTGATGGATATTGACAAATGTATATACTTTTATACTATCACAGTCAAGATCTGGGGCATTTCCATAACTCCTTAAACAGTAAGTCACTCCCACCTCCAGTCAACTACTAAAGAGTTTTCTGTTTACTAAAGATTACATTTCTTTCAGAGTGTAATATGAGTGGTATTATATATTATGCATACTTACATAGCGTCTTTCAGCATAATACCTTTTGATAGCCATACTATTTATGGTATCTTTTATTTTTTTTATTTTGAGAAGTACCCCATTATATGAATATGTCAAAATTTGTTTATCTATTGGACTTTCAATAGACACTTCAGTTGTTTGCAGCTTAGGACTATTGAGAATAAAGCTGTCTAAAACCACAAAGCAGAAGTCACTGTATAGGCATTTCATTTGGGTAAATGAATAATAAAACTTTTGATTCCTATGATGTTTATAAGAAAATGCAAAACTGATTTTCAAAGCATTTATACCATTTTACGTTTGGTAAGTTTCCATCCTTACTAACAATAACCATTTTTAATCTTTTTATTTTTGGCTGTTGTAATGGAGATGTAATAACATGACATTATGACTTTAATTTACATTTACATAATGTCTAATATTGAATATCTTTGCATGTGCCTGGTCATTAACAATTGTTCTTTCATTAAATATTTTTATTGAAAGTATGATTTTTTGTCAACTTTTCATTGGAAACATTATTGACTGATAAGAGTGTAATATGTGTATGTATGTCTCTAGGCATACGTGTGTGTATATCTTTCAGATAGAAATATTTGTCACATATATGTATTACAAAATATTTTCTGTAATTTGTCTTTTTTTTTTTACAACACTGAAAAACTTTTCCAGAGGCAGGGGGAAAAAAGCCAAAAAAACCCTGTTATGGAAAGACAAAGGGTATTAGACTTGAAATCAGAGGCACTTATTTTAATTCCCATCTATGTGAATTTGGTAAATGATTTATAAACTTAAAGTTTCAGTTCTATCAACTACAACAAAGATCTTAAGGCTTGATGCGAAGATAGTAGGTATATGAAAGCATTATGAATTTTTAAAAATCATGCAAACATATTGTACTGGTACTGCCAGTCCCTCCTCCTGAGTCCACAGAAGATCATGGCAAACTACCACCATATTTTTCCTAGGAAACACTCGATAGCCTTATAAAAGTAAAGTTTATTAAGTTTTCTCTAAAGACCACCCCAGGTAACCTACACAGTTTATTTTTCTTTCAGTTTTTTTCATTTTTTCCCCTCTACCAAACCACCCATGTCCATATCCAATCTGCCTCCCTTCCCCCACTTTCTCTGGAAACCATAATCTTCTTTTTGGTGAGTTCAAATTTTTATTCCTTTTATTATTTGTAATTGTTTTTTGGGTATTTATATTCCTTATGAATGAAACCACCTCAAAACTGTCTTCTACATTTTGACTGATTTTACTGAATATAATTACTTCAAGGTCCATGCACTTTGTCCCAAGTGCCACCATTTAATTTTTTCATGGCTGTGTAATAGTCTATCAAATATATGCTCCAGTTTCTCTATTCATCCATCTGTTGAAGGGCACTTGGGTAGATTCCATGATTTGACAATTTTGAACAGCCCTGCTATGTATATAAGTGTAGATGGACATTTTTGTATTAGAATTTTTCAAGTTATTTGGAGAAATATCTAATAGCAGTATCAATGGATCACAAAAAATTTTTTTTTTATTTTTATCCTGAGGAATTTCCACACTGTTTTCGACATGGGCTATAACAGCTTACACGCCTACCAACAGTGGATGAGAGTTCCTTTTTCACTACAGCTTTGACAACATTTGTTAATTCTACTCTTTTTTATATGGGGTGAAGTAGTATCTCAGTGTGTTTTTAATTTGAATTTCTCTTATGATAAATGATGTTGAGTACTCTTTCACTTGTCTGTAGGCCATTTGAACATTTTCTTTAGAAAAGCGTCTGTTGAGGCTGTCTATTTTTAAGTTGTTCATTTGTTTCTTTGTTGCTGGATTGTGTAAGCTTTTTCATTTTCTTAACAGTATATTTCAAAGAACAGAGGTTTTTAATGTTGGGATGTTCAATTAATTTTTTTCTTTATTGTTCTTGTTTTTTTTTTTTTTCAAAACATACCCTGATTTATGACAGTTTTATTCTATTCTTTTCTTGAGTATAATTTAAGTTTTTATGTTAATGTTAATACATGTTAAAATATAAGGCTTCCTGAAAAAAATATATAAGGCATGAAAGACTGGTTGAATTCACTAATTTTTTTACATGGATGTCCAGTTGCTTCAACACAATTTGTTTCAAAATGTTATCCTTTCCACATTACCCTATCAACTTGTTAAAATTCAGCTGAACATATGTGTATGGCTATATCTGCATTTTATATTCTGTCCCACTGAACTATATGTCTAGTCTTACACCAATACCACAATGCTTTGGTTATTGTAGCTTTCTAGTCAGTCCTGACAAAAAGTCATTTAACTTGTTCTTTTTCAAGTGTTTGGGCTATTCTAAGTCTTGTGTATTTTCATATAAACTTTAAAATGAATTTGTTAGTATCTCCAGAATAATCTGTTCAGCTTTTCATTGGAGTATAAATAACTCTATAGCTCAATTTGGAGAAAACACCGATTCTTTAAATCAACAAATCACTTTTCTGAATATATGTAGATCTTTTTTAACTTAAGTAGTGTTTTCTAGTGTTTGAAATACATTTTGTGGAATACATTTTGTTGCACACATTTTGTTAAATTTAACTCTAAGTACTTTATGTTTTTGATGTTAATTTAAAAAGTATATTTAAAATTCTGATTGTTAGTATATAAAAATGCAACTGATTTTATAGATTAATATTGTATCCTTGACCTTGCTAAATTCATTTATTAATTCTAGAAACTTTGACTTCTGCAGGATTTTTTATGTACATAATTACATTGTGTACAATTAAGACAGTTTAAATATTTTCTTTTTATTGGTTATTCCTTTTATTTTATATAGTAACATGTTTTATTATATCTATAGTAGATATAATTTTTACAAATTATACATTATATACCATATTTTATTTTACATAATACAGCTGACAAGGCCAGTAAAACCTCATTTGAAGTTTGGTCATGACTTTAATGTGAGGTCAATAGCATGGTTGTATATTTCCTCCTATTTATATTCAGTTGCATGAGTATAGGCTTTGGTAGAAAGCAGAATTTAAATAGCATTGGGTTTTGCCAGATGAGGACAGAGGGAGGTAAAAGCCAAAGGATTAAGTACATATGTAAGGAAGTGATTATAATTATTGATCATGGGAACCAAAATAAAGAGAGGAATAAGGCTAAATGAAGTTGTGGAGGGACTGCAGTTACTATCTACCAACAAGATCTAGGGAATGACCATGGCAATTAACGCTGAAGGCAGCTGGAGGATACTATCACTGGTGGAGAGGAAATGAAGAAACCAAAAGAACAGGGCATTGAAAGGATCATATATGCAGCTGTTGGAATGACCAAGAACTGTAATAGGGAAACGATGTGCAAAAGGACAATGGACCAGACAGTAAGATCCCTCTGATTAGAAATCAGAGGAAATGACTAAAGTCTCAGTATTTTGGTGATATTATTTAATGGAACAATAGTTTTAATTATAATAGGGAGGTGAACAAAAAGCACTTTTGAGGGGAGACAATGACAAAAGATTTAAACATATTTCTGAAATTTGGTGTAGGATTATGATATCAGGGAAGTATAAGTTTGAAAAAACAAAAATAAGGTAATTCAAAATGAAACATGTGATTAATATGATGCCTTTTGTCATATATAAAATTATGTCATATGTAAAATTCTTTAAACTGTCATAATTAAAATTAGTTCTGAAATTTAAATTAACATTTTAAGAGGATAGGAGATCCTTGCTTATCAGAGGTGTTAAGAGGTAAGATTGCTAAACAGATAGACACTCATGCCAAGTTTCATTGAAAGGTTCTTTAGAAATGTGCTGAATATAATTTCTAAATTACGGCGCAGACACCTTTCAATAACTTTACAAAAAACCAAACATACAAATGGCATAATTCTGTACAGACTGCATTTCTCAGTGGATGATGATGGTCCATATAATTAAAAAGCTCTGACACAGACACTCTTATTTAACTATATTTAAAGCAATAGAATAACAAAATCTCGACATAAATACAGCTCTCAGAAAATGCCCCATTATTACTAACAGACATTACCTTAGTGTTGCTGTCAGGAAAAACAAATCCACTGACTTTACCTTACCCCAAAGTTCTGGAGGATCTTCAGTACAATGGACACTACACCAGAGGCTAGGAATGCAATGGTGACTGAAATGTGGTTCTCACTCTGGGCAGGTCATAGCTTAATGGGCAAAACAGATTGGAAAGCGGGGGTAAGGAAAGAGCATGGAAATGAAAAGTGCAGTCTCGGCAGAAGAAAACACGAAAAAAGGAAGAAGGCAATAAAAATGTGTGTATGCTTGAGTGTGTGTACGAGTGAGTGAGTGAGTGAAAGGGTAGAAAAAGAATAGGGAGAAGGAGGGTGAAATTAAGAAATCAAGAATGACTTTGTTTTTTTGTTTTTATTTACTGGGTAAAAGGCTGCTGCCTTTTAAAGGGCTATATCGCTATAAGAAATGAAACATTTGCAAGCAAATATGAATTTAAGGGATGAGCTAAGGAGTTTAGATCCACTAAGTCTATCTGAGGTATCCACAGTGTCTTAAGAATAAGGAGACAAGCTCAAACCTATCATAATAAAGACAATATTAAAAGCATGAGCAAGGTATGCAAAATAGTAGCCTTTGTGTCAACTGCTCCCTCTGAATATGTTTTATTTGACTTGTATGGACTTGTTACATTTTTATTTATTTTGTATCATTTAAAGATCATGACATTTCATATAAAAATCCTAACTTTCAATTTCCCTTGGAAAAAGATAACACTAGGTCTACTTGGCAACCCTATTCCACAGCAATTGAATAGCAGTGCTTGTGCCAATCCCTACTATTCAATGATTTTTTTAAAACAGCAAACAATTTTATTTATTTATTTTAAAATTTTTCCTTTATTTATATATATTTGACATCAATTGTAATCCCCATGTATTCCCCATCACCGAATCACCAGTGCACCCCCACAACAATCCCCCATGCACTGGTCTGCCCTCAAACCTTCCCCTCCTCCCTCCCCACCAAATGTCCCCAATTTGTCCTTGTCTTTTCATTTTTGGTTTTTGTTTTGTCTTTTCAATGTTTTTACACACTCTTGTTACAACACTTTTTAAGTTATCTGACTGGATTCTATCTGCAAATGAATTTACTTGGTGATGGATTTTCTTAAGGGACAATGTATGTCAGTAGTTAAAATTATGAATACCAAAGTCAGTCTGCCTGGGTTGTTTAAATCTTAATTCTATCATTCCTTAAATTGTGTGCCCTTGAATAAATTACTTAATACATCTTTCCCTTGGTTTCTTGATCTATGTGGTGAGGATAAATTAGTTAATGTATCTAAAGTGCCTAAAACACTGGCAGATTATAAGCATTAAAAAAATGTTAGTATTTTCACTAGAAAGTAAGCTCCATGAAGGTAATAATTTTTACTTGTTTTGTTTACAGTGAAAAATGCAAAGACCTGGAAAAACTGCATTACATATTCAAACTACAGGCTAATTTCTAATATAGTTTGCTATCCATTTTACACATTTCTTAAAAAGGCACTGCAAAATATTTTTGGACAATTTTCCTATAGCATACAATAATTAACCCTATTACTTATTTCTTTTTTTTTTAAGATTTATTTATGCATATGAGTACTGGGGTACAGGCCAGAGTTGTGGGGGGTGAGAGGATTCACCAGACAGAGCAGGGATCAGAACAGGCAGATCAACAGAAGTACACTGCTGAGGGGAGCAGCGGGCACAGCAGGAGAGGTCTGCTGCGCCATGTGGGTCCCCACCCTGGCCGGCAGCAGGGATCGAACTCGTGCTGCAGCGGCTGCCGTTTGCTTCATAGTGCTTCATAGTGCGTTGCTTAACCCACTGCGCCACCAGGGAGGCCCCTATTACTTATTTCTCTTTAGATTATTCTTGATGGCAAGCGCAGGAAAAAAACTGTATGAAAAAGCCTGCTATATTCCTACATCTTATCTTTGACTGCATTTGATAAAAATTTGTGCTGCAAAAAGTAAAAAGGAATTAAGACTTTTCTTGCCTTAATTACTAAGCAACAAAGAACTTGTACTGCAAATTAACTTTAGTTGCCAGAACACTACGAAAAACAATAGAAATTGGTGGCAAATAACCACGAATGCCAGTATGACAAATATCTAAAGTTACAGTATGTCAGGCAAAGACTCTTCAAAAATTTTAAATGAAGATCTATAGAACAAGACCATCAAGAGGAGTTCGGAAAAGATTCAACATATTTCTAGGGACCTGGAAGGTATATATTTGTACAAAGTTAAGTACACTCTTAGAAAACTCAGAAAGGACTCAGTTACTTACTCATTCATAGTAGATGAGACCTACTGCATCTTGAGCTGAGTCAGCATAAGAGGATAAGATCTGTGTTTGTCTTGTCTTTGCTCTTTTGCTTTCTTTTGCATTTAGCATAGTGCTTTATTTGTAGCATGTATTCAATTTTTGGTATATTCCATTGGAATGCATCCTATTCAGAAATTGGGATTTGTTTTAAAATTATAATTTATCACAATGGAGACACATAATTATTATTTTAAAACTTTGTGATGTTTCATAGTAGTTTTTAAAAATTCATTTATATATGACCATATAAGTCAACATCAGATTAATATTTAAAATGATATTCATGCTATCTTTGAAAAAAAGGCATTTCTGTTCTGGGCTATTAAATTCAGTTATATTATATCAATAAAATCAGCTGTGATACAGTCAATTCTCTACACATGAGGCATTTTTTTTTGGTCGTGACCCAAATTCCCATTGATAGACATTCAACTGGGTGATAATGTGTTTCATGAACAACTATACACTGTTAAAATCAAAGTGGTATTCCATATCTAATTTTTGTTCAACAATATGGACAGTGCCTAGAGTCTATCCACTTCTGAATAGTAAGTAAATACTTTTTATATCAAAATGCACCTTCTGTAGCATTTACACTGGAGTCTGATAGATCCAAGGAAATAAAAGTTCTCTTTATGATAACTCCAAATTGTTTAAGTATTTTTGTGAAAATCAAACTGTGTATATTTAAAAAAACTTACAAAGTACTTGCAAAGTAAAATAAGAAACACAACATTGCAAATATTGAAATAACAAAAATTATGGATCTATACTGTATTAAATTCGATTTTTAAAATCATAGATCCAGACATGCTTATAAAATTTTAATTCTTAGACATTCCTCAGTCACATAATATGAAACAGCAGTCAAAATTAGAGTTAGTGAACATTAAATACAACATCATTTTTCTGAGGAGTATATTTAATAGCTTTTATCCTTAACTCCTCACTGTATTTTATAGCATCCAGAGCATAGAAAGGGATCTACTAAATGTTGTATAGACTATGAGTATAAAACATTGAATTAGAAGGCAAGGGAAAAAGAAATATGGATCCTATCACAAAAAAAATTATGAAGATAGTAAAACAATATCATAGTGACAGTATAAAAAAGGTATTAGAAGAACCAAGCAGAAGGTGTTGAACAACATTCTAGGATTCTGAGCAGGGGTTGTGAGAAGATGTGCATTTAGGTATTAGATAAGATGTGTTAGAATGGGAAACGACCACAGTTAATATTAAGACCTCATTTTATTTATTTAAATTTCTTTTTTTGTTGTGGTAAGCTTGGTTTATATCATTGTTTGAATTTTGGAAGTGTAGGCTCCCCGCCTCCCCTTCAGTTGTTGGCACCATAATGCACTCAGCACCAAAGCACCCATAGGATACAGGACTTGCCCCAAGGGTAACCAGGCCATCTGAATCTAGAAACCCTGCTTTTATAGAAATTAAGCAATCTATACCAAGTATTTCACCAAACCTCTAACACCATTGAGTGTAAGATTATCATCATCTTAGCGCTGTGTAAGCAAATATACTGCCAATTAAACTGATAGTGCTTTGGTATTAGCGTCACTCACGCTGACCAGTGCCAGACCATAAACCGTTGTCACTCTTCCAAGAGAAGGACAGAAAATGGAGTGTTTTGAAGTTTTTATAACATTTGATACTGTTATAACCTATTTTCAATCACAGTTTATAAAAGTGGTGAAGGTAAAGGGGGGGGGGGGAAGACAAATGCCCTGGAGCTTTACTTCCAATAGTTTGAGAATCAGTAACTTAGAATTTTGACTCTTCTGGATTTCTTGATAGTCACAAGTGAGAAAAAAAGTAATATTAAAATGCAGGTCTCACCATATGAACTGAGTTTACAGATGTAGGAAGAGGGTGAGAAAAAAGGATGGTTCTGAAGGCCTAATACTACTTAAGATTTATAGGTCCCTCTATATTGGCACAGCTTTAGGGAAGCTTTGGAGGGGAAAACTGTAAACATAATCCATATATGTACATGCAAATTAATGGAAGGAAACAGTATACTTGTAGTGGCCTCCACATTCCCTAGAAAGTTTCTTTTGATTAACTACTTCAGCATTATACCAAAAGAATCTGAGATATATGAGTAGAGTGAGAGGAAACCACCAAAAAATCCACAATTTAACAAAATCACATTTTGGAGAGAACCCTTATTTTTTTAAAAAGTCACTGAATATTGAGAAACAGTTGAATAATATTGAGCTACCTTCTCTTTGGCAGGCTTAGGTAACTTCTCTGACATGAAGAAAAAAACTCATTCACTCTATTCCACCAGTTTATGCCTACAAAGGAGACTACCAGCAGGTATTGTAACTGCTAGGAGAGAGAAATGGCTTTGCTCACTTCAGCAAAATAGTGTATGTGACAGAACTATCAGACCAATGCCAAAGACACATCAAGTCCACACAGAAGAGCACTTCTAACAGAGCCTGCTGGAAGTCTCTCATTGCAGAGAAGATAATCTACTCATTTTTAAAAAAGATTTACTTATTTATGCATACAGGATTTGGGGTGCAGGCCAGAGTCACAGGAGGTGAGAGGATTCACTAGAGACAGAGTGGGGAGCAGAACAGGCAGACTGACTGAAATGCACTGCTGAGGGGAGCAGCGGGGAGGCAGGAGAGGTCTGCTGTGCCATGTGGGTTCCCACCCTGGCCAGGGATAGAACTCACACTACTGTACCGCGGATGCTTCATAGTAGAGCGCTCAACCTACTGTGCCACCAGGGAGAACCCCTCTACTCATTTTTTAATGACCTGTGATTTCAATGGACTATCAAGTTCTTCTTCACATACTCTAGAAATCTAAGGGGGAGAAAACCACTGTTATTCAGAAAACCTATATTATTAACCTATAATTTAGACAGGAGCTGTAACAGATAAAAATTTATGAAAACGTATAGATAGAGCTTTCAGATAAAAAGAAGTAGCTATCTGCTCTTTTCAGACCACCCAAAGCCAGTCTATAAACTATAGGATCCAACCTATTCTTACTTGTGTCCAGAGATGTAAATTTCTGCTGAAGGAGTTGCATGCATGCACAACAGCTGTGAAAATGAAATCCTTTCATCTCAAAATGGAAGCAATTTCTCTTAATAAATTGGAGTGATGACATGGAAGCAACTATAGCTACCAGAATAGAGCAAGCACCCGTGAGTTCACAGTGCCCAAAAAACCTTAGGCGATAATGCAGATGTATAAATAGCAAACGTCTGAGCCACAAAACAAATTTCCCATTTCTTCTAAGTCATTTCCTGCCCTCTACTCCTAACATAATTGTCTACTTAAAATAAATATGATAAAGGATAATAAACCAACTACTGAAAAATAAGCTTCTTAGTATTTTATCTCTTCTTTTTTTTTTTAAAATAAAATGAAAAATTGACACAAGAGTAGAAAGACATGTATCTTCATTTCAGGCAGGTTTTGTTTAGCCAAGTTTTAAATTTATTGAGAGGTAGGAACTATGACGCCATGGTTAAAAGACATCCGGGAGACACAAATTTATATTCATCTACAGGCCAAGATTATATCAAGATATAATCTATATTTTGAAATTATTTTTCAGAAACATTTTTTTTTTTCATCAGCACATGGCAAGTTTACTGAGGAAGAGAGAAAAAGGAGAGACACCTGCATAGACAGGGCAGCCTTCAAAGACAAGAGCTGTCTAGAAACAATTTTTTAAAGTTGCAAAAGTTATAGGTAAAGAAACTACTAGTCAAATAACTATTATTTCTCTGTCTTTACTTCCCTCCCTCCTTCCCTCCCTCCCCCCCCCCCCCCCCCCCCCCCCCCCCCCCCCCNTCCCTCCCTCCCTCCCTCCCTCCCTCCCTCCCTCCCTCCCTCCCTCCCTTTCTTCCTCACTGGCTTACATTATTGGTATTTTGGAAATACAGGGTCACTGCCTCCTCATCAGGTATCACCACCATAATGTACCATCACCTAATCAGTCATTGTCCCAACATATCTATTAAGGATCACCAGTCAGAAAACTCAGTCATTCCTATGTATGGAGCCAATAATACTTAATCAGTAGTCAGTATGGACAAAAGAAAATCTGCTGTCTTAGCCTGATAAGTAAGATCTTATATATTAATATCAACCAAGACATGGTTTTCCCAGATCTCCATCATATACATTATACCTTTTGATAGTGGATCTGTTCAGGTTATTAGCTGACACTCCTGTTTTATTTTGGGATGAGAGTCTTGTCTTGACCAAGGACTTTGAAATGGAGTCTTAACTACACATCTTTGGTCTCATCAGCTTCTTCTCTAGCAGTGACAGGGTCAGCCAACTTTAACTTTGTATCAGTGGTTTGCTAAAGGTTTACCTCAATGTCAGTCCTTCATTTTGACAGAGTCATAATCCCCAGACCTATTGAAGATGTGGATAGACTGCAGGTATTCCCTGAAGTTTACTGGTGCTTAATAACCAGCCCTCTAAACAGGGGTATTCGCCTGTGTCCACATTCCCCAGCCAGACCTGGCACGCTGATCACTTTTCTACATTGGTCTGTCACTGAGTTCCCAGCACAGGAAAGTCTGGGTGAGTATGACAATATGCCTTATATACCACACTCCTACTAAGTCATACCATGTGATTTCCATGAATTTTCTCATTTAATCATTATAACAGTACTGTGAGGTACGGATTAATATCATCCCCATTTTACAATGAAACTGGGACTCACCCCAAGGGTTTAACCAAGAAGCCTGAGTCCAGAAATAATGCTTTTAGAAAAATTAAGCAATATATACCAAGAATTTCACCAAACTTCTAACACTATCAAGTGTAAGATTACCGTCATTTTAGCACTATGAAAATAAGTACACTGCCAGTTAAACTGATACAGTGCTCTCTTATCAGTGTCTCTTACACTGTGGGCCTCGACCAGTCCCAGACCATAAACTTGTCAGCTTACAACAGGAACAAAAATGAGAGTTTAGAAACTTTATAAAGTTTAGAAACTTTTATAACATTTTGATATTGCTATAACCTTGTTTTAGCATATTTTATAAAAGTGGCTCTTTTATAGTTTGAGAGCACTAACTTGGAATTCTGACTCTTGTGAATCTCCTTTTGACAGACATTGGTACTCATGCTCCTCTGTGTTACCAAGACTGACTGAAATCAGCTCCTGTGCTCTAATTCCAGATATGGACAAATTTTGATACTTATCCTTACTCTGTCTTACCAGAAGATTTCAGGCAATTAACACCTGTGTCATTATACATTCAAATATCAGAAAATTAAAGTTAAAAATCATTTTGGAGCACATCAAACAATGATAATTGTTCCTTATCATTTCTTAACTTTGGTTTTTACTGTTTATTTGCCCAAATACAAATTGAAAAGAAATTGCTTTTCCCCCTATAACCTATTTTTGTCTGTTTCATATATGTATAAACAACATTTTGGATTAGTCTTCATTATCCACACAAAATATATGTAAGGAGTTCACAAACAGCATTACTTAAATATACACATCTATAAAATCCAAACAAGATAAATACACCAACTGAAAGCATACTAGAAACCCAATTTTCTCTTTTCTATTTGCATTAACTTGAAAATTCATGAACCAAAGTACCCTGATGTTTAAATATGTCCTGTTAGTTAATTAGGCATTGCTAAAAGTTTAGGAAATATAGTCCAACCGCAGATACTGTTAGTGACTATTCTTTCTTTTCTGGTTATCAAAGCAATTGATATTTATCATGAAAGCCTGTAAAGTATGAAAAAAATATCATGAAGATGAAAATCAAAGCTCAAATTAATAAATCAGTCTCTTATTAGTTCACTAAATAAAACAGCTTATTTCATATGAAAAACTATAAATCAACCTTTTGATGATTTAATTGATGGGAGTCACCAAAATGTGCCTTTAAAATAATGAACATAGAACCCTAAGATGTAGGGAAGAGCCTTCGGGCTTCAACTATGACATTACACTACTGCACCTATAACATGCAAAGAGCATTATGCTCTAAAAATCAGCTAAATAGTTTCAAAAAATAATTTTGGCTTGTTTTGGAAAGAACAGGGGTTCATGCCTTTATAATTCAGCTTTGAGAAGAGCAGAAAAATAGATCAAGACAGATTATGGGAAAAGGTGTGAGAAGTAAAGATGCAAATTCACTAAAAGCCATGCCATACTGATGAACAGAAGGAACTGGTCTATGAGTGTACCTACAGAAAAGAATATTACACTAGAATATAGTGGCAGCAACTTGTTGAGAGGCTTGGGCAAACATAATTAAGTGGATTCATCAGTGAAAAAACTGCAATTAAAGTCAAAGGAGCAATCAACAATATAAATGTTGATGACTGTATCAATAAATTAAAAGTCACATGACACTTTTCCAGTTCCCAAAACGCTGCTGGAACATGGGGAACAAATGTTGCTGGGATAACTGGAAAGGAAAAATTAAGCTCTAATATTTCTCTCATTATTTGATATGGGTCACAGACTTCAGCATAAAATCCGAAGTCATAAAAATATCAGAAGAACACCCAAGAGAAAATGTTCATGATTTCAGATAAACAAAGGTTTACAGGACAAACCACAGAAAGTGCTATTAAACCAATAAGAAGTGGGCAAATATACTGAATAGACACATTACAAATTAAGATATATGAGTGGCCAAATGACACATTATAAGATGTTTAGTATCATTCATCATTAAGGAAACAGAAATAAAATCCACAGTTCTAACAAAGCAACTAGAAGTATAAAATAGTCTAACAAACCCAAGGAAACTTCATGTGCCTACATGAATATATTACTATATAATTCCAGTATATAAAATCCTAGAACAGACAACTCATCTAGGGTCAAAGAAATCACCTGGGAGGAGCAGGCAGCTATGACTTGAAAGGAGACCTTTCTATCACTGTACATGATTCCAAGGGACAGGCTTGCATTTTCTTGGATATGCATCACCATCTCCCACCCACCTTGGAGCAACCATATCCCATAATCTGAAACCATGGGCCCCCTCCCCACTCTACTTTCACCTTCCCCTTCCCTGCTAAGAGCCTCAATGTTAAATCAAAAATAAAAATAAATTACGATATAAATATACAACCAATATCAAAAGTTCTAATTATAATCATCTTTAAAAAGTTTTATGCTATAATACGGCACAAAGGATTTGAAATACTAGTCAATTACTTATTTTTAAGGAGATTTTCATTTGCTTTTTTTTTAAGAAATGGGAAAGAAAACTTTCTGAAGCAATGGAAATGTCATTCCTTATCTGGGATGGTGATTATATGAAGGGATAGAATTGCTAAAATTCTCTAAACTAAAATCTATACTTTTTTGGGTAGTAAGTATAAATAAATACATAATACATATATAATACACCCAAAATATACGTATATACAAACTATGTATGTTTGTTTACATTACATATACACATGTAGATATACAGTCTACAAAAAAATGTTAAATGAAATGACCTTTTCTACAATAAAAATTTTAATAAGCTTACATATATTGAGTTCCTAGCATATGTGAGATACCCTAAGTTTGCTTTGTGTTAAAAATAAACATATTGGGCCTCCTTGGTGGTGCAGTGCATTGAGCATCACACTGTGAAGCATTTGCGCAGTAGCATGATTTTGATCTCTGGCCAGCCAGGGAGGGATCCCACATGGCGCAGCAGGCCTTTCCTGCCTGGCCCACTGCTCCCCACAGCAGCATACTTCAGTCCATCCATCTGTTCTGATCCCCACTCTGTCTCTGGTGACTCTTCTCACCTTCTATGCCTCTGGCCTATACCTCAGCTCTTTTATGTATAAATAAATAAAATCTTTAAAAAAAAAAACAGCATACATTTATTTAAAAAAATAAAAATAAACATTTTAAGCAGACATAAATATTTCAATACAAATACAGTCATTAATGGAAATGCTCTTTAAACTTCCTTCTGAAGGAATGATGATGAGTTGTCCAATTCTCAGATGATAATGGTCTAGTGTCTTTTCAGCATACAATTAAGATACCCCATAACTTTTTACTAGAATATTATACCATTTGCAGAAATAAAAACTACATTTGCAATAATATAAATGTTCTTAATGTATCCCTAGTAGCTGCTTTCCACTTATGTGCATGCACATTTTAAAATACCTTCCAAAAACTTGCTACATAACCAAGGCCCGATGACAGTACCTATACAGCAGTGGGCAGTGACACCAGATGTGGTCTCATATGATGCCATGCTAGCTTGGACAGTCAGCACTGTCCTTGGTTTCTCCACCTACACAGTATTTGTCAGCAGTACTTAGGCTTCTCCAGACTAGAACATTTCTATCAAAACAGTGCTAATCATTTACAAAACAACCACTGAATTTCAAAATATTTCTGTGGTAAAGAAATGCTTACTGTCTTCTGACTAGATTGTTATGCCTGAGTCATTACATTATTTGGTGCATTTTCTCATTATGAAATTCCAACTCATGATAGCAAATCTTCAATACTGCTGTTACTGATCTTTCAAAAGTATGTGCTGTTATAAATTCATGTGCTTGTCTGTGATTTCAAAATTGCTATTTATATAACAACTACGTGTTCCAGGCAGAAGAAAACTACTATTATTTAACATACACAATGTACTAACAGTGTGCAAAAAAAACCAGTCCAAAATGTTCTGATTCTTCCAAATTCCATAGTTCTTCTAAATTCAGTTAAGGGAAGGAAAACTTCTCTAGATTTAAAATTCTCTGAGTCATTTCTTATCATAAATAATAATGATCTAAAATTACTATGTTTGCGTGTACCTAGGTTCATAATAAATGCCATGTGTCAAAGAGGGTATTACTAGAGTAATTTTCAATATCTATATAATTAGTTCACATAATACATTTAATGGCCTGTTACATGTTTAGCTGGCAAGTTTCTATATTTACTAACCCTATAATTTTAAATTAGAAAATTATATTTCAACCTACTGTTTGTATTTTGACTGCATCCAAAGTATATTAATTGTGGCATATACAGTCAATAATTGGGCCATTATTTTTCCAAGGTGTGTAAAATACATACATAGTGATGCCAATTGCATTAAAATTTCCTGCCAAATAGGGAAACAATTAAAATTGTGTTAACTATAAAATCAGGATCACATTAATTTTAATAAAAGGTAAAGATTTACCTTTTTTTAATGTCAGACATGCAGTCATCTGAATGGTAACCCAATGCTGACTGTATAAAATATGAACTTAGCAAAGGTTTCACAGCTGGTTTTGATCAGCTTCCTTTGTTTAACATTAAAAGTTAACTTCCAGAAGACACATACAAGTTACACATCCTACAGGTAATGATTACCAGATGGAGATGTTCTTCCTGTTACTATGTCTGATATCTTAAAGTACATCAGATATATTAAGAAGGGAAAAAAACAATTCGGGCAGGAATTCTGATGTTTTCTGTAGTACAAACAGATTCTTCCTGATGTACACTGACCAGCAAAGTAAAGACTCTTTAACATTAAAATAACTTTGATCTGTTACAACAGCATGAATAAGGTTATATTCAGCATATATGACAAGACATTTTTCTAATATTAAATCAACACTTTTAGTTACTATCTCCTTTTTCCTGACAGAATGACTAAGTTGCAATTTAGTGAGTAACACTAATGATTTTTTATTCATCATCAGTTTAGAATAAAAAGTTTGCTATCTCACCATTACACAAGCTACCCTATATCCTCTACCCACCCAACCTGCTGTACAAACCCTGGGAGCCAAGAGGCCAGTATTCCATCAGGGTCATTAAGAACAGCCTCTTTGGCCCAAGCTATTTATGTAGGCTACCCCTAAAAACAGCACCTGAGAAAGAAACTAAAAAGTTTAAAGGTTCTCAATTTCTAATAGTAAGGTCTGGTAGTTTTAAATTTTCATTTCCCTTTGTTTTTCTTCATGTAAGCTATATTCCTTTAAAAATGAACTACTTGTTTTTTTTCAAATTGCTCTCCTACCTAACTCCGTAATTATTTCCAACATCTACAAGATCAGCTATCACTACTTCCTAGCCTGGCACATGTTATTTCCTTCATGAGGCTTTCCCATGATTCTTAAAGGAAGATCTACTCTTCCATTAAACCACTGTAACATCCCATACACATTACTTCCTCATTAGAATTATTTTCATTTCAGAATTTATCACATCCACTACTAGGCTATAACCTCCCTGGTAAGACTGAAGTTTTATATGGAACATCTGGTGTAAATTTTTGCTTTTGTTAGATACATAAGAAATATTTCTAATATAAATGAATAGATTGCTGGGCTTCTGCAGAGTAAAATGCAATGGTGATATGAGAGATGCTATTATTTTTTTACATTTATATAATCAAATGACATATGACTGATGGAAAAAAATAACAAAGACATGTAAAGAAAGACAGATTTAAAAAAAAAATCCCATGCTTCAATATATCTTCTGTTTGAAATTTCAAGAAATTAAAAAAATGTAACTCAGAAGTTAAAAAGAATACATAAAAACAATACTAAGAAATTGTATCGATTTCTTAACTTTTTAAAACATGTTTTTATTTAACTGGGGAATTTTAAATTGTGTTAGTGAACCAAAACCTTGAGGAATTCCTAAAAGATAGAAATTAAACAGATAAATAGGAAGAATGAGTGAAAAAAAATTAAAAATCCAAGTATAAGAGAGGGCTGTTCAGGAGGTAAGAGTAATTCCTGGGGAGTTTCTAAACTCAAAGAGGATAAGACAAAAAGGATCACTAGAGCAGTAGTTTGACTGATTAATAGAGGAAAGGCTGTGACTTATAAAGAAAAAGTCAGGATTTTCTTCATTAGCATTGAAATGAATTAATTGTAAGGTAGATTTCATAGAGAGCAGGGATGGGAAGGCAGGTCCACTCAGGGCCTCTGTCCCATTTACAGACTTATAATTCCCTGCTTAGTTTCAAGACAATGTCTTCCAAGTTATGAGTGGTTTTTCACAGTATAACCTCTCAGAAAATAATACCACTTCAAGTGTGTGTTCACCTCTAAACTTAAGTCACCTCTAAACTTAAGCCTGGATGTGAGGGCTGAGGTATCCACAGAGACCTTTCATCATGAAATGGGTTGGGAAGAGAAGGGAAACAGACTACATAGACTGGCACTCTTTTCCACATGACACACTGTGAAGCTGGATAACTCAGCACTTGAACATGGTAGCCCAGGTTATTAAAAAAGGTATTTATCAAGGTAGAAGATACAATATATTTTATGTAAAAGATTAATTCATAATTTAAATATATAGACATATAATGTATAGTGACTGATACAGATTCAATTTCAAAACCAGAAGTCTATTTTGTTTTTCTACAGAGTAAAAGAAAATGTTTAAAATATGTAAATAAATTTTGTACATTACCCTTTCTGAGCAATATAGCTGGGGTAAATTCTAAGCTAAGTTAATAAATTATTAGAACAGAAAGGCTTATGAACTGAAAGAATGAGGCAAAAAATGAACTTTGTTGGAACTGATTAACTATGATTAGATATATTGAAGAGACTATTAAAGATTATTGAAACACAAGAAACATACTGCCAACAATACTATGCAATTAAAAATATTTAACCATCTCAGTAAAATGTAGGAATTCAAGGACTAAAGAAGAAAAAATTTCAATGAAAACCAAAACCAAAAGCTGGTTCTTTGAAAAGATCAACAGACCATTAAAACTCTAACCACACTAAGAAGAAGAAGGGGGGGGGGGCGGGGAAAGGACAAAGGATACAAATTATAGGTATTATAAATGAAGGAGGAAACATCACTAGAGATTTCAGGGATATCAAAAGAATGATGACATACTAAGAGCAACACTGTCAGCATATTTGATAAAACAGATGAAATGAACCAATTCCTTAAAACACACAAAAAAATCAGAAAATCTGAATAGCATATATCTATTAAAAATTTAAATCAATAATCAATAATCTTTCAAAACAGAAAGCACCAATGTCCAAATGGAGTCAGTGGTTAATCCTACCAAACATTTTAGGAAGAAATTATATTAATATTGTATAATCTCTGTCAGAAGATATAAGTAAAAAGAATACTTTCTACCTCATTCTGTGATGCTGACAATATCTTAATATTAAAACCAGACAAGGACATTACATGAATACTGTAATTTCTCATGAACATAGGTGCAAAAATCCCTCCCAAAATAATAACAAATTCACTCCAACAATATACAAAAAGTACATTATATATCATGGTGTATACAAGGTCTTAAACTATCATTAAGTGTGATTTATCCCAGGAATTGAAGATTGGTTTAATATTCAAAAATCAACTAATGGAACCCATTGTACCAAGAGACTAAAGAAGATAAATCAGTGATCTTAATAATAGATCTAGAGAAATCATGTTACAAAAGCTAACATCTATTAGCAATTTAAAAACTCTCAGTAAATTAAGGGTAGAGAGGGTGTTTCCTCAACTTAACAAAGAATATCAACAAAGCCCTATGGTTAGCATTATACTTAAAGGTGAGAAACTAGAAGCCTTCCCATCAATTTCTGGAAGTAAGGATGTACCCTCTCCACATTGTTTTACAACATGATTCTGGATATATTTACTAATGCATTAAAATAAGAAAAAAATAAAATGGATATATGTCAAGAAGGAAGAAATAAAAGAAGTATTGTTGATACATGATCATCTAGCAGAAAATCCCAAATAATCACTTGTTTCCTGAAACTAAGTACTCCTGAAACTAAAAAGTTATATAATATAATAGAATTTCAAGCTAGAAGGCTAATATACAATGCAAATCACTTTCTTATAGATTTACGATATGCAAATGAAATCTGAAACTAAACACAATGCTGTTTACATTAACACCCTAAAAACAGATATTTAAATATAAAGCTAATGAAATCTATACAATATCTACCAAGCCTGGTAGATCCCAAACTACTAAACACTGACAAAATTAAAGAAGAATTAATAAATGGAAGCTATTCTATGGTAATCAACAGGAAGACTGAGAGTTGTCAAGATGTCAGTTCTATACAATTTTACTTACAAATTGAATGCAATCCCAATCAATATCCCAGCAAGTTACTTCGAAAACATTAGAAAATGGATTTTATAGTTTACATGAGGGAACAAAAAGAATAAGCTATTACAATATGAAGGTGAAGAATGTCAGAGGACTGACAGTATCTGATTTTGTGACTTAACATAAACTTTTAATAATCAAGGCAGTGTAGTATTGACAAAAGAATAAGCACATAGATTACTGGAACATAAAAAGAGCCAACAGAAATAGATTCATATAAATATATTCAAATGATATTTGACAAAGAAGCAAAGGCAATAAAATGAACACAGTCTTTTTAACAAATGATGGTGTAACTAGACATGATTTTCTTAAGCCTTTCAAAAAAGGGATAATTATGAGTGAAATAATTGTTAAGTTGAACTTCACTGAAATTAAAACTGGAGCTATAAAATATTTTTTGCATTCATAAGAAATACAGATGTAAATCAACTTTTTGTGGTAATCATTGTATAACATATGAGCCAAATAATTATGCTATACATCTTAAACTTACACTGTGCTGATGTCAATTACATCTCAAAACTGGAAAAGGAAAAAAAGAAGAAAATTTTACTTTAAGTGATTAAGTATGATTAGAAATAACTGAACGTTGATAAGGAGAATATTAAAGATTATGTTGTTTAACCGACTGCACCACCAGGGAGGCCCACATTACTTAAATTATTTTTCAAATATCATCACCTTTAAATTAATAATTTTATCCCTCTCTTTCCTATCTAAGATTTATTTATGCATATAAGAACTGGGGTACAGGTCAGAGGTGTTAGGGTAAGAGCAGTCACCAGAGACAAAGTGGGGAGCAGAACAGCAGGATCCACTGAAAGACACTGCTGAGGGGAGCTGCAGGTGAGATGGGAGAGATCTGCTGTGCCATGTGGGTCCCCTCCCTGACCTCCCTGGCCTGAGATCCAACTCTTGCTGCCTTTACTGTGGATAGCGTCATAGTGCTGCACCTTAACCTCTTGCACCACGAGGGTGGCCTCTAGCATTATATTTTTCACAACAGCTAACATTGATACTTCTTATTCACTTACTTATCATATTTGTGGCACACCAAAATATGAGTTGCATGAAGGGGGGATTTTATTTTGTTCACATTTATCTTCCCAATACTGAAGACAATACTTTAAGTATCAACAATGACTCTGTCATGGATGAATAAAATGGAGCCCCTATATGGCTTTTAATCTCCATCCAATCCATCTCTGTTAAATACAGCATAATTGAAGAGATGAGATTTACTATCATATCAGAATCCATTTAATTGTAAACTACTTTTTATGGGGCTCTAGCAATATAAATTTGCAGTAGTTGCAGAACATTTTATTCTTGGGCCTGATAAAACATTAATCTAGAAATTATTCTAAAATAACCACCTGTCTCAGCAGTTTCAGTCAATTTTTGAACATGGAACCAAAGTGGGGGGAAAGTCAGGTAGAATTTCAGTCAATGATTATATATGTATGATGGCTTTCTTAATTTTATTTGGGTTTCTAAATGAAACAAGCAATTTTAATAAAGTAGAATCTAATTAACTTGTAAATTTAAAAAGTGTAACATCTATATACTTTCATTAAGTTCCTGGGGGAAAATGGATTTGAAATTTTACTCAGTCTTTGCTTATAACAGTAAGGCTAAACTATTTGATTAAATATTAAGAATTCTAGCACCAAAGAATTTATGTACACTATTACTCAATATAAATGTAAACTGACATTCCATACAAATTTTAGCCCCTTTTAGCTAAGGAATAACTACATATTCCATAACAACTTTATTATTCATTTTTTAAAAAGATTTATTTATTTATGCATACAAGAACTGGGGGATACAGGCCAGAGATTCAGAGGTGAGAGGAGTCACCAGAGACAGAATGGGGAGCAGAACAGGGACTGTACTCAAATACACTGCTGAAGGGAGCAGTAGGCGAGACAGGAGAGGTTTGCTGCACCATGTGGGACACCTCCCTGGCCAGCATTGAACTAATGCTGCAGTGGCTGCAGATAGCTTCATAGTACTGTGCCTTAACCCCCTGTGCCACCAGGGAGAACTCAATTATTATTCATTTTTGTTGTATCTGACTAGTTCCTTTTGGAACTTTTATGTCAGAGGTATTAGAACTATAATTAAAGAGACTTGCCACCATTTCTCTACAACTTGTTGAATCTTGGGTAAATGTACCAATCCTGAAAACATTTACTCAAAAATATACTGAAATCCAACCCCAAAAGATGGTGCATACTAGAAATTATTTAAAATGAAGACATGATAATAAAAATTCTTTTCCAGATTTTCTGCATTTCTTTTATCCTGTTAATCAAACCAGTATGAAAACCTCACTTGATATCTCATATATCTTAAAATGATGTTTATCCAGTAACAGAAGAAAAATACTTACTGAACGGATGAAAGGGTAAGGTTTTTTTGCTTGTCTCGGGAAAGAATATTACACCAATTATAAAACAACAGCATATGCAATAGAGTTCTTTAACTAAACATGTAACTACTAATAAAAAGAAATCTTATTAAAATATAACTATCACCTATACTTAAAATGTTTAGTTTTGTAGGTCTCGGAAATCATACTCTGTTCAAAGATACATTTGGATATACAAATACTTTGAAGATTGCAACAATTTTGTAGAAATAACTTGAATTTTAACTTGATTGTGTTAATACTTAAATTCTGTATTAATCTTTTTTTATCTTACTAATAATAGCGATCTCCACTTTAGTGAATGTTTTAAAACCGTGAATAAAGTTTATTATGAATACAATCACCTGAATCTCTGGTTTAATAACTGCTTACTGCATAAATAAATTTTCTCTAACTAACTTTAAAATTTTCACTTAATTGTAGATAATCTGATACTAATCAAGATCTTTAAACTTTATTACTAGAAAAATTGAAACACTTAACCTTAGGAATTCACAGGAAACAGTAAACACAGTATCATAAGATTAACCATTTTTAAAAAGAGAAAGAAACAACTCAATCTTGCTTCATTCTTGGTCAACTAGTAATATCAAACCTTCCATGTTTACATGACTAAATGTTATTTGTTAGCTCTATCACACAGTACTAAACAAAACAATCTACTTGTAGTTGTGACTTGAGGGAATTGTATATATAACAAAGCACTGGAATTTTAAGAATCTTGGTTTTAGAAATTCCCTCTAGTTCCTTCCACCTCTAAAATTATATGCCATGTTCAAAATAACCTAAGCAGCTGAAACATCATAGTGTATTATATGTAGCTGGAAATACTGTCACAGTAGTGTTGAAAATAGGAGTTATTAATCCATGAATAGGAGTTATTAATCTGTACTCCAAAAGTTATTTAATATAATTCTATTTCCATAACTATTAATAACTAAAATTCAATATTCAAGATACCAGAAATAGCGAACACTAGGTGTCAGTGTAAGAAATGAAAAAATATATTTAAAAACTTGTTTCCAATCAGGTGTATAACAAAGAAATCAAAAGCAGCTGTGACCACATTTACTTATAATTGCATAATTCAGTTAACAAGCCAATCTTTCTTTCAAACAAAAATTCCTGTTCCAAAACCATCATGAGTTTAAAATCAGATTAAACTTATTATCAGAAGTTACAAGTCTTTTGAAATTTCAGTTTTATAAGGCACAGCAAAATAATTTTATTAATTTTATTTCTTCAAAATACACATTTAAAAGAATGGTGTTAAACACAGGCATAAAACTGCAAGTATTATGTTGCATGATTTTTGTTGGTGGAAAGAATTATTTTTCAAAATAATAATGCTAGATGGTAAAATTTTCCCTTGATTGGACATCTTCTACAGAAATGTTAAGATACTAGAAGTTAGAACGCTTAAAAAGTCAATTTACAATAAAGAACATAATCTATGTAAAGAATGATTGATTCTACTAAATTCTGGTATGTAGAGGTTATTTATAAAACATGGATGTGAATACACATACTAAAAATAGCATTTATTAACTATGCCAACATTTCAGATAAACTTTTACATAGACTTCATTATAAAGATTCTTGAAACACAGGCTTTAAAGATATCATTACTATTAGCAATAATAAAAGGTGCCTCATATTTTACAAAGTACATTCATAGTAAAGTCCTAAAGCCTAATAATAATGACTTAATGAATCCATGCTCATTTTAGCACAGGTCACTGAGGGCTTAAACTCTATGGATTGAACTCTCTCACCCACCCATTTATGCCTTTCTGTGTTCAATTTCTCAAACTTCACATCACTCTACTCATAAATCATTCCATGTATTTTACAAACAAGTTAGGAAATTTTTTCATACACTATTCTAAAAGTCAGTCATGCACTTTTGCGAAAGGTACAAAATTAAACATATTAGTCATCTCTAAAGTATCTTGAAACAAAAAGTCATTTAGGGTAACATTCAAGAATTTGCCGGTAAACTGACTAGGTGCCTCTTCTTTTCCTAATAAACTTGTTCTTTTAAAATGTTTAAAAAAAAAAATCACTGAAGAAAAATAAATGCTTTCAGTCAATCTTGTGTTCTTATTTCACTGATAGTTAAATTCTGTTCCAGTTATAGTCATGAAATGGGAAGGCATGATATGATGTTCATGGAAAAACACTTCTAGGTCCCAGGACTGAAACAAAGGCAATTTAGACAGCTCTGTGTCTGTAGTTTCTTATCAGGGACTGGAAAGGGCAGCACTGACCAGGAAGGAATAGGGAATATTTACAGTTAATAAATTGTCTAAATTGGTATCAACATTTTTGAGAGATCTGAGAAAATCATGAATGAGAAGTAGGGTACAAGAAATGAAAGGTTGAGAAACAGATGTATTTATAGATGCTGTGACAGACAGGAAAATATAGCATAGGAACTCTTCAAGCTCTACAGGGTCATCAGTTCCTTTATCCTCAACTTTGTGTTACTCGAAATGTAGATTCAAAATTTGGGCTGCTGTTACTTAAATGTGTTTTCACTGATAGTGTGAATCAGTAGGTCATTTACATACATTATCTTACAGAAAGCCTGTAAGGTAGGTAAATTCCTACTGATGATAAACCAAGACTCAGAGACTAAGAAACATGCTCAGGCTGCATAACTAACAAGTTATGAAGCCAAGATTCAAACCCTTGATGTTTGTATCCAAATACCTTCCACTTCAACAGCATTTCCCAACTGCTAGTTCACAAGTATTTATGGGTTTTGGAAAAGTAACCAGAGTCGTCACATTTGGAACAATGATTAGTAAGGGAGAGTATGCCAACTTGGTTCAGCTAAAAGCACTAACAAATCACTACTTACACCTTTTCCACTCAGATAAACACTGATCACTGTTATGTGGGTACCTAGTTTGAATTTATTTATTGTTGCCAATATAGGATTTAATTTACACTCATAATGCACTACTGCATGCTGAGAGTAAATATCATTCAAAAACTGCCATCATCCCACTAAGAGCTAGTAATAACTTTTGCCCAAATACTGTAATGTCGTTTTTCAGAGAGACAGTTCTAGAAGTGGTACCTTGAATTTTTAATGTTATATTTGTCAGTTTATTCTATCCATTTTCCTGATTATGCCAATTCAAAAATTTCAATGCCCCCAGCAATCTATCAAATTACACAAAATTCTTTAGTTTGAAATTCAAAGTCCCAAGCTTCTTTTACATCCACTTCGCCAGTACGTATTTAGGAAAAATAGTTTACACTTTAATTGGAAATCCCCATGGCTTGATCAGAGGTGATATCTTAAGAACTGATGGCTAAATTTGGTTTCCTAGCAAAAACGCAAACAGTACAATTTATCTGACATTTGCAAATAGGAAATCTACTCATGATCTCATGCAACTCCATTGTGAAATGTAAACATAATTTTAGTTATTTTTAGCTACTAAGTGGCTTATTATCCAAGCATAAAGACTTAGAACAAAGAAACAATTGGTTTTGAAACTCAAATGTAAATAAGAGGATAATTTGTTAATTACCATTCCCTCTTTTGGGGAATAGTCATTTAATCTTTACTACTGACATAAATAACTTCTTTCATGCTTACATTTCCAGACTAACATACAAAGAGAAAAAGGACCAAAAAACTGAATTCCAATATTTTTTCCACAAGTCATTAGAAAATAATTATTTGTATTATTATCAATCTCTGACTTATATGAAAATATAGTGATTTTATTTTATACCTTACATAACAGAAATTGCCAGTTATTTAGAAACAGTTAACACTTATGCTTTTCAATGGAAAAACAACAGATCTTTTAAATATTGAGTTTTTAGTAAGCAAAAGGCACCTATAGCAACCTCCTTGTTATCACAAAATCAAATCCTTGCATATTTAGAAAAAGGAAAATATTCAGTGTTTTAACCTGTATAGGTAACATGACCAACATGTTCAATTAGAAGTAAAGTTGAGACTTTTTATGAGGGGAGTAAAAGTTAATGAGAAGAGACTAAAAAAATCACCCTTTTATTATGGATCATGAGAAATTTGTTATAATACCTCATGATTTTACCTGTGATATCATTAGCATGTTAAATCCTATTTAAAATACAGTGATGTTAACAAGATCTTCACAACAGAGCAATTTCAGTCTTCAATACAATACATAAGAACTTCTCTTCTTGAAGCCTATTACCAATGCAAGCAGTAATATTGCATATTTCTAGAAAAGTTCCAATATTTTAAATATATCTTTCAAGTATGATGAAATATCTTCTTTCTTACACATTACCTTGGTCAAGAGGTCTATGCAATGACATCTACTTTAATGTTATAAAATTGCTCATTATCCTGAAGGTATATTTATTGTCTCTATAATTAGAAAGAAGTTGGTACTTGTTCTAATTGTTTCAGGCCTTCTCTGTATCATTCTTGATACTATTATATGCAACAATGATGATCTCTGCAACCAAAGAATTTTATTACAAGTTTAAGATATTACACTATCTCTTTCTAGCACATACTTTATACATTTTCCTCCCACAACAGCTAGATACCCATAATCTCATGTATTTGCATTTTCTTAGAATTATTTTCTCTTAGCCTCCATATTCTCACAACTTATTGATGCTGCTTCTCTGTACCTACCTTATTTAAAAGTAACTGCTTTCATCCTCACCATTTTGCAGCTTCAAATTTATTGCAAAAAAGAAAAAGATTAAGGTCATATGAAAAGCGTTCTAAGCAATGAGGATATAATTACTGCCTTTTATTGCTTAAAGTCAGATTCTTAGCTGGATTAGAAATACAAAGTTGCTATATTTTTCTGATAATCAGACATTATTTTAAAAATTAGTCTCAAATATTCTTTATTAATTTTAATAGTCAAATAAATTTGAAAATCAATTCACATATAAAAATATAAAAAAAATTCTATATACTTGACTGTCTTACTATTTGCTTCATAGACTGACAGTGAATTAAAATGATTTTTAACTGGAATGGTATATAATTACATTCTATGCATTAAACAGAATGATGCCAGGTTTTTCTGATATTTAACTCTGAGTGAAGAGATGAAAATACACAGCTACCAGAAGAACTTCACTAAAAATGGATATTAATGACAGAATTTCAGTATCAATGTACAACACAATTGTAAGTTGACACAAATCTCTTTTTAACTCAGGTAATGAGACTCAATCTGGATAGTGGTAATTTTAAGAAAGATTTGTATCTCTGAAAAATCTGAAATTCTTGGGACAGATGAATTCAGCTTTTAGTAGAAGTTTTAGTCAGAACCAAAACTTTCAGCAGAGGTTGGAAATCCAAACATGGCATAAGATCTAAGTAACTTGAACAGCTTAGTTTAAGTCAAGTCATAGAATTCCAGCAGGCAAGCAGAAAAAATTTGAAAAACCCAGAGTGGAAAGGGAGAAAGATATTGTTTAAACCTATGCTAAGAAAACCAAGTAACATGAGACACTATTTATATTTTACCAGATCGATAGACAGTCTACACGCTGAGATTCTCTTACCTAGCAGAATTGAAGAAGAATCTATTTGTGAAACATAGTGCAGCAGGAAATTAAACATGCATAAACGTAGGGAAAGGACAAGAAATCTTTCGCAGTTGGCTCGTTAGCAAAAAACAAATGGCAAGTTGGTAGCAAAAGCAAAAACTGTTATTAAAAGAGATATCTTACTTAAGAGTGTGTCCCTTTTTTGTGTTACAGATTAAGAAGTAAATATCTGTTAACTACAAAACAAACTGATTTTTTTAAGAGATAGGATACTATATTATTTCATGAGGCATGAGATGAAAATATTTGAGGGAAAATGAAATTAATTAAATAGAAAGAATTAGGGCAATCAACCAGAAATAAGTGCTTACAGAACTATTACTTCATTTTCCACAGTACAGGCATATGAACATAAAGTTGTGGTTTCACTTATTTTTGCAACACAGAGAAACCAAACAAAAGGTCAGGAAAAAGACAAAACTTCAAAGATCTGAGATGTACAGCAGGGGAGGTGGAGGGAGTGGGGTGTCAGAACAGAGAAGGGAAAAGCACAAAGAATCATGGAGATGGATTACAGGTGCCATAGTGATGGGAGAACTACCGGGATGACACCTGAGGGGAGAAACCAAATAATGACCAAAAATTAACAAAGCTGTAAGAAAATAAATTAACAGATAAAAACATACATAAATAAAGAGAAAAGAGAGAGTTGTAAGTAAAAATTACAAAAGTCATCAGTTTTTAGTGACAAATACCGTTCTATTTCTTAAGCCAATCTGTAAGTGTATGTGTGATATGTGCGTGTATTTTCCACAAAGCAGGTATTTTTTCAGTCTGTGTATGCTAAATATGTGGTACTTCATTTACTCAGCAGTAATGAGACAAAACTGGCCAGGAATTTATTTCCTAGATGGTATTTGTGAGCTCTTTTATCCCGTTCACGTAACTATAAGAGCATGTTCTGGTATGCTGAATTACATATACATGATCTGACTCAGTATAAAGTCTGAATGTTTAGTTAACTAGAAGACTGTTTCCATTCGGTGATTCATTAGGTCCCCATGGAACCTCTACTTCCTTTATTTTCTCCAATCACAAATTATATTAGTTTTCTCCTATTTTGATAACCCTTATAATTGAAGTTCTGCACAGGAAATTTTATTAGAATTTTAAAACATACTCATAAGCCATAACTGAGGTGGCATAGTGACAATCTCACAGAACTGGTGATGAAGACTGCATTGTGCCTTACAAGAGTTCCTTATGCTAGGGGGATTAACCACCAAACTAAAAAACATTGTAAGTAAGAAGGGGTGAGGGGATAGACGACCCCATGTATGCTAATCCAGACAGGAGATTTGAGCAATTATTCTTCACACTTATAAATTTGTTATTAATTTGCACAATTAAATGTTATGAAAATAGTCCTGAGAAACTGGTTCTGAAGTTAAAATACACTACAATAGACCGAATGGTTTATTAGTTGTGTCATACATAAAGTGAAAATTCATATGAGTTTGAAAGAGAATGGCAAATAATTAGACTCTATGCATAAAATGAAGAGATTCTTGTTAAGTACTCAATGAGTAAAAATATGAAAGCAGTTATATAGCCAGAATAAACCATGACAGTTTATAAACTCAAAGAGTAGTAGTATTAACATTATTATAATAGCAACTCAATCACTAATTTCCAGTTGGCACAAATATCTACCTACCTCAAATAAGAGCTGTAGCTCAACCTGGGGAATGGGGGAAAGGGAAGGTTAGGATATGAAAAGGTTTGTGGCCCTCCAGTAAATATGAAAAAGAATTTCAGTGGATTATACAATCCATCTTTAATCTAATCAATGCTATTAAATAGTCCTATTATCTCATCAGAACTAATCATAATAGTAACCATTTACTACTAGAGTTACTATAAATTCAAGAAAGTACAAAGTTCCTGGAAGTTTTCTGATTCCTTTTTATATGTTACATCTATTTGTATGACCCTATACAACCACTGTAAAAAAATAAATATTACCATTGCATTTTTCCAAATAAGGGAAAAAAAGACATGTACGGACTCACTCTCATGTACAGTATCTAATTTGTCTTAAACTGAATCATATAAAATTGCCAATGTTCAACGATTCATGAGCTATAAAAATAGCAATTTCGTTCAGTTCAAGATTATTTACTTAATTTCTAAAGTGTAATTTGACTTTAAGCCCCATGATTTTAATATTTTAATTTATTCTTGAATAACATAAAAGCTTTACAAACTTTATATATTTTTATTACTTAACATATTCTGTAATTGTCATGCACAACTCCAGTGAAGACCAATTAACTGGGGTTTAAGCCACTTACAACCTAACAAATGAAATAGAAAAACCTCAAGTGGAAGTGTGTATGTTCACTACAGCCCTGTTTGCAGTAGCCAAGTTATGCGAGCAGGCTAACTGCCCAACAACAGCGTAGTGGATCAGAAAAATGTGGCAAATATACACAATGGAGTACTTACTACTCAGTCATGGAAAAAAGTATAACATGGATGGAACTGGAAATAAAGCTAAGCAAAATAAGCCAACAGGAAAAAGACAAATATAAGATGGTTTCGCTGACTTACATATGGAATATAAAGAAACAAGACAAAAGGTCAGAAAAAACCAAACCAATAACAAAACCCTAGACATTTAACTGCAAAACTGAGGCAACTGGAAGGGATGGACAGTGAAATAGGGGAGAGTGGGGAGAGGGGCAGTCAAGCATAGTCAAGGATTACTGGGGCTTTGGTGGTGGCATGCTGTGACATGTAAAGGTTTGCATGTTTAACCTCTAGAACAAAGACAATGATGCAAACCAACTTTATCTTGATAAACATAATTAGAGGGGGAAAATTACTTAGAGTGGAGGATAGACTGAAGTACTGAATAAGAATCAGGGGTAGGTCCCAGATGGGAACAGGTCAAAGAAACAGGTGACAGATTTATTTCAGTATAGATTGAAGGAAATTTGTAGCTTTGAAGGAGAAAGATTTAAAAAAAAAAGCCTTCCAGGTTTTGTCTACCAGCAATGTTACTGTAGCATTTCCAAAATAAGAGCAGCATTTGCAGCCAATCAATTTCCCAAAATGCCCATCAACTTTAGTGCTAGGTACATGGCTGAATATGCATTGACTGAACGAGGAAAACACTTAAAAGAAGAACCAAAGTATACATCATAATTCTTACTAAAAGCAGCTCACCTGCTAGAAGGCACCATCTTCAATACTGATATCAATATATCAATAGAAAATAGCCAGAAGTAAGCCACAGAAAAAAGAAGGAAATTAAATTCCAAGTGGCCTAAGAGAGCATATAAATTTGCATTTTAAAAAAATGCTTTAAAAAAAAAAGTGGTAGTAAATAAACAATAGATGCCAATCTTGTGGAATTTATTACCTTACACAGAATGAAATGCTGAAAAATTGACAGGTTAAAGAAGGGTGCATGAAGTAAACAATGGCTTTTAGGGGTGTAGCTGTCAATATTTTGAGGTGATTATTTGGTGCACAGAGATTAAACATTGGATTAAGTGAATAATTCTTCTGATTGCTGTAAGTATAAACTTGATGATTAAAACTGTATTTATTTCCATAATTTCCCTTTATTATTTCTGTCTCTAAAATAAAGAAAATGACATTTTGTACATTTATATCTGAGTAATTCACATAAAATATTCTAATCACCTTTTTTAATGAAAAGTCTGTATTACTCCAATTGGTTTTCATCATTTTTAAATATTAAGAATTATATGCTTAGGAAGACACATCCTAAAGAAACTCAGTGAAGGAGGTCAACTCATAAAGAATGGGATCATACCCAGAGTTTCACATCATGGTCAGCTGGGGTCTCTTTTTCAGATAGTCACCCTGGAATTTTTGATGAGCAGATATGGAGTATGGCCCAGTAGTTGTGTATGTTTAATGTGTTTAGTGCCTAGAAGATAGTTCTGATGTGAACTCCAAATTGAGAGCCACTGCTAAGTGCCTTGGGACAGATTATATGACAGACGTATAACCAACCATCCTATTCATTAGACTTGTTTTGAACTGATTTTATTAATTTTAATAATCAAGACCACCCAAAGGGTAAATACACATGCAGGCTTTAAGTAATATTAGCATTATTTTTAAAGAATTATTAGGATCTTAAGTAGGTTTATTCTGAAGGAGAAAATTAGTATTCAGATATATTGGGGTATAAAATAAACAATGGATTCATTAAGCTAGAGACAAACTTTGTACTATTAATAGTTTCAAGATGTCAAGAAATCTCATCTCATTCATCCAAATGATAGTTCTGTCAAATTTCAGATCATGTAAGAACACTGGTGATCTTGTTGTGCAGACTTGGTTACAAAACCATTAGTTTAAGCTAGCTTTTCTCAAGCTAGGTCTTTGGACTACGTGGACTGCAAGATCTGGGGTGCTTTTAAAAATACACCCTATTCAATCTTTTCCAAACCCTTCTGAAAAAAGATTCCCTTGTAATGAGTATGATCAAGGAACGTGAACTTTCCTATGTTCTGCAAATAATTCATAGCCAGCTTGACAACTGACACTGATGTAAACTTAAGGAGAATCCAGATTTTTACAGGCCCCATCATGATATAGAGAATTTGTGTAATAGCAGAGCTTCTAAACATCCTGATTAGGTATCAGTTTTGTGCCTGCTCTTTTGTGTTAACGAATTTGAAGAAGGTATCACAGAGTCAAATCTTCATAATATTTAACTTCCATATTGTCTTCCCCTTTAAGTTTAGGTTAAGATATTAAGGACATTAATTTCTGGAAAGAAAAACAAGCTAATTGCTGAAGTGTTAGCTAAGTGTTAGCTCACTGCTCTAACGGTGTGTAGTTGCTTGTTGAGAGGAGAGCGAGCATATCAGAGATTGTGATGATGGAAACATTTTGCTCTCTTCTAAATAGGCAGTAGCAAGAACCTAAGTAATTCTTATTGTTTCTATAATTTTTGTATTTCCTTCAAGAGATCTTTCATAACAGAGCCAAGTTACAGGAGGGAAGGTAGTATTTTCTTTATTATCTTTGTCTGTGGCATGCAAACCCATTTTCATATTTTTTGAGGGAAAGTACTAAAATGAGGAAATATGTTTTCTTGAAAGTCTGAAATTAGAGAGGGATAATAAGGAAATGATATGCTATATAACTCTATCAATGCTGAATATCTTACTGGTTAAGTAAATGAAGCCAGCCTGGTTTAAATGTTTCATTAGAAGCCAGAAATTCGGGCCTCCCCTGGTGGCGCAGTGGGTTAAGCAGCGCACTACGAAGCAAATCGCAGCCACTGCAGCAAGAGTTCGATCCCTGCTGCCGGACACGGAGGGGACCCACATGGCATGGCAGACCTCTCCTGCTGTGCCCGCTGCTCCCCTCAGCAGTGTACTTCCATTGATCTGCCTGTTCTGCTCCCCGCTCTCTGTGGTGAATCCTCTCACCCCCCCACACCTCTGGCCTGTACCCCAGTGCTTGTATGCATAAATAAATCTTTAAAAAAAAAAAAAAAAGAAGCCAGAAATCCTAAGTCTTTATATAAAGATGACCTAACTTTTAAATGCTGGCAAATAAATTAATGTCTTTAAAAATACAGTGCAACTGAATCTGTATTCCTGGAATGTGTATAGTAATATAAACAAATATTACTTCAATTAAGAATTAAATTTTACAATTTATTGGTAGGTAATACAAGTGAAATATAACGTTTCTATGCTATACTCATGCATAGGTCAACAATTTATAACTTCCATTGTAAAGTTTAGTTTCTCAATTTTATTCAATAAATGTATGTTGAATACGATGAAAGATTTAACATATGTTTTTAGAAAAATGTCCAAGGCAAATTCCAGGCTGGATGGATACATCTTGTTAAAACATCCCTGTTATCAATAACAATAACTGATAACAATACTGTTATCCCTGCACATAACAGTATTACCAGTTATCATGTTTCAAAATTAATTTCTCAGTGTTTATATTCATTATTAAATTGTAAATTCCTCAAGGACAAAAGTTCTTTTTTACCCTTATATCATTAAAACTAGAGCTACATTATTGTCATAAACAAAGAGTTACTGAATGAATTGAATAAGTAAAATGAATAAATGAAATAAAGAATACTTAAAGATTTATTAAAGCAGAGAAAATTCTGAAACAGTACATAGTGCCCTAAAAACTAAATGATGACCTTGGTTACAATTTTTTTCTCAGATATTTTTTAAAATATAGCTTTCATATGGAATAGATACTCCAGAGTCATTTACATAGAGTTTTGAATTGTTGGGCTAAAGGTTTAGTCACATAGGAATTTTCACATCAGAACAAATATATATTAGTAAATATATAAATATTTTAAGATACAATGACTACTGGATTTGAAAATACATTGCTACTTCAAGAAAAGCACAGCTTTCTGAAGAGCAACGCTTAAAGTCTTATCTACAATTAACAGACCTCTATGAATGTTTGAGTTGGAACCAGACACCACTAAATAATATAACAGCATAATGTGGTGATTTCACACTATATGTAAAAATAACTTTTAAAACTAACAAAAGAGGTCTCTCATGTGCAGATTTAAACTAAGAAAAACAGATGCATAAACTTAAAAAATATAAAGGAGAGTACCTCCAGAGGAAAACAAGAGGGTACTTTTTTAACTGATAAGGTTTAAATCTTATTTAAATTATTAAACTACTTTAATTGCAAATTGCTTCCTACTTGGAAGTAATATGTTTTTTACTTTATGTCTCTACGAGAAGTAGAAATTTTTAGGCAAAACTGTGAAACAAATATGATATGATTAAAATGTATCATAATTATGATGTAAAGAGGGGAGAAAGAATAAAAAACAACAAAATCAGAAAGTGGATTCACTACTGTGGTCATTATTTTGCAATACATACAAATATTAATTATTATGTTGAACAGCTGAAATTAGTATAATGTTATTATATTATATGTCAATAAAATTTTAAAAATGGATTTACCAATTTAGGCAATCCAATAATGGTTAGATAAATTATTAAAATCAGATATCTAACCAGCTAAAATGGAGAATGCATTCCCCACACTACTTCTCCTTTGAGTGCAATTAAAGACCTTGAATTCCACATACACAGAAAAAAAGGACATATTTCAAGAATAAACGTAAGGAAAACATTTAGATTAAAGAAAAAAAAAGAATTCATCAATGGCACATATGTACATGCTAGCTCTCTAAGCTAAAAGACATGATTAAATGGTAATTCACTTCTATAAGTAAGAATAGTGAGTTTGGAGAGAGGTCTATAAGTGGGTAAATATAAAACATTAAATATACTCCATTTTTTCTCTTTATTCCTTTAAAAGACAAGACTCTGACGGAAATTTTATAAAACTCTAATAGGAAGATAATAGCATGCACAGATTAAGTACTATTAAAGTCATAAATTTCTATAATGTTATATATTAACAACAGCACTAAAGACTAAAAGATTTTTACACATCAAATTATTAAGACCAATGACAAGAGAAAATCTTAAAATCAACCAAAGACAACACATTATGTATAGGGGAACAAAGGAACAGTTGACTTTTCATCAGAAACCACTATACTGATTTCTCCTCTTATAAGAGAAGAGGATACATAGAGACACAGAGACAAAGGAGAGAAGGAAATAGAATATGGAGTCAGAAAAATACTGTCAAGTGAGAGTTTATTAATAGTATGCAGAATGTCAATTCCTCATTTTGATAACTGCACTATGGTTATATCATTAACAGAAGAAGTTAAAGGATATCTGGGAATTCCTGTACAAACTTCCTTAAGTCCTAAATTCCAAATAAAAAAGTGTTTAAGAGTTCTGAAAAATTATAATGAATAGAGACAGAAAACAGATTATGGTTAGCAGGGGGTCAAAGGTTTCCATTACCATAACGGGGTACAAGGTGGGGATCGGGGTACAAGGCGGGGATCGATAGAAATGTTCTTTATCGGGCCCTCCCTGGTGGCGCAGTGGGTTGAGCAACGCACTGTGAAGCAAACCGCAGCCACTGCAGCATGAGTTTGATCCCTGCTGCCGGCTGGGGAGGTGACCCACATGGCACAGGCAGACCTCTCCTGCCTGGCCCGCTGCTCCCCTCAGCAGTGTGTTTCGGTCCATCTGCCTGTTCTGCCCCCTGCTCTGTCTGGTGGATTCTCTCACCTCCCCACACCTCTGGCCTGTACCCCAGTGCTTATATGCATAAATAAATAAATCTTTAAAAAAAAAAGAAATGTTCTTTATCATGATAATATTGGTAGTCACAAAAAAATATTCAGGTGTTCCTTGAACATTCAAATTCATGGAATTACATATTTAAACTGATGAAATTTTGTTATGTTAGTTACATCTCCTACGAATGACAGGAAAGAATTGCAAATGTAAATATAATCTTTTTTACAAAGTGTTGGGCTGCAACCCACTATAATCAGAATGCAGAGGAGAAACATCAAATAAGATTATATGTGCTCTTACCAGATTAACTAGCTGGGTGTGTACCACATCTTCTACCAAAACTGCCGTTTCATGAAGAGGCCGCCTAGCATCACCTAAAGAAAACCTGCAAAAAAAAACAGAAAACACCAATATTAGAGAATATAAAACTAAGAAAGGCAAAAAGTAAAAAATTCTTTATTATAATCTGTTAATAAAGCACAAATTGATCTCTCAAATAATATATAGAATGTGCAGTTTTCTTTGGAGAAAGGATTGCATCTGTCTACACGAACTGCATGTCCAAAGAAAACTGCAGTGTTACCTGCTGCATTTCTTCATTTGTGCAGTCGCCTTATAAGTTATTCACTGTTTTAAAGCATAAAATATTAACAACCATTTCATATTAACCAGAAAGTCATAGTCAAATCATAGTCGAATCAATACAGTAACAGAATACTAGTCATATGAGAAATAAAAGGGTATTTAATATATATAAATTGAAAGTTGCTTAGAAAAATTTATGTAAATGATATGAACTATTATTTATAATTATATAAAGGCATATTACAAAAAATGGATTACAGAACTGGTCTTAAAGGTCATCTTCTCAACTTTTACAAAGTAAACTGGATATGTAGAGAATCCCTTTTTGGTAAAGAACATTTGAAAATATATCTAAAGAGTTGTGAACCTATACCCAAAAAGAAAAAGCACAATGATAAATTAAAAATTAATATTTAAGACATGCTTTAACTACCAGTAGATAAGACAAAGCAGAATACAGACAAGATGAGAAAAAAGCTTCCTATAAGTTCTAAGAAACATATGCAAAGGTTTTGTATAAGTATTATGTATAAAAACAAGTATTATGTATTAAAACAAGTATACATAATACTAGTACAAAACCTTAGTACAAAAAATAAACACAAGAAAAACTTCAAAGGCCCTAAAAATAAAATTAATAATAATTTTGAAAGTATAGCCATGAGAAAACTTTTTTGCTCTGATATATATATATATATATATATATATATCCTGTTACTAGCTTACAAACTGTACCAGTCTGCCTGGAAATAAAGAAATTTTCAAATTATCCTGTATCAAAGTAATCAGACTTATTCTAATATTAATCAACTAATTATTACTAATTAATACTAAAACATCATAATACACTCTTTCTTGAAATAAGATTAAACCAAGAAACATTTCCTTTTAATATGAATGATGGGGAAAAAAACTTGTTTATTTACTTTCAAAAATTACCCTTATTACTTCTAGGGTCCCAAATAGAGAAATAATCCTTTTCTATGACATAAAGTTGGGGTCCCAACAGAAGAAAAAGCACCCAGCTGAATAAGAAGCTACAGAGGCTGAATCCACAAGAATAAGATTCACATGGCTAGTATCCAATTAAGATTATTAATAATGCCCCCAAATTCCAACTATATATGGCTGTAAGTTCAAAGGGGAAGTCAGTTATGACAGGAAATTAGATGTGATGTTAGATGACCTGGATCTAGTTCCCACTTTGACACTAAATATTGGCAAGTACTTTTTTGGATCCTAATATTGGGCAAGTACTTTTTCTGAGTACCTCGGTTCATCAACATCATGAGGAGGTGACTGGATTAGATTATTTTAAAGAAGCCTTTTCAGATATTTGATTTTGGTCTATGAAAACAGCTATAATCCTTAGAAACAGAGCTTTAAATTTTAAATCCTAAAAAAATCCTGTCTTACAGAATTAAATGAAATTGTATTTCAAGAAATTCTCGTATAAGAAAACTCTTGTAGGAAAAACCTTATTGAATAAGCTGAGTAATAATCATGAACTTAAGAAGAAATAAAAGTTTTTAAATGGGTAACAGAATGAAATAAATTAATAACAACCACAGGAGGAAGGGTATAATAAGGTTACAATTTAGTCCTGGTCTATATGTGAAAACAGTTTCCAAGAAATATTCCACTGCCTTAAGAAATTTAAAAAAAAAAGATTAAAGTAGTGTTTGTACTAGGGTCTATTACAGTAAGATTTTATTCTACTTCAGTATATTTAAGAGGGTCCACTTTTGAGTTTTAAACATTTTATCTTCTAATTTTCAAGCCCTGATTTAAAATAGAGTAGAAAGATAAGTGTTAAAGAAATTCTTTGATTAAAGAGTCTTTCAAAATTTTCATCAGTCATCAGTATCAGTCATCACATTATAAATTTTATATATCTTCAATTTTATTTGTTTATTAGACTACAGTAAGACTGGGGGGGGGGGGGTGTGTGTGTGAAAAAAGAAGTCAGGGGGCCAAATTCTGGTCAAAACCTGTGACAGAGGGCCTAGCCAGCTAGACCAGTCATGAAGAACACAGGACCCATATGCAGATCTGCTCATAGAGGATCCACAAACCAAACATAACAGGACAAAGAGAGATGTTTCTTTAGTGCCTTTGTGTGCATCTTATTCTCGAGATGCCGAGTACCTTTCAGTACTTACCACTGGCTGCAAACTCTAATGTGGTTAAATTATTCTGAATACTGTGGTTAAGTAATTGCTGTGGTCTTGGGAACTAGTTACATTTTTTTTTTATTACTTCTGGATTTTTGGATGTTTTTGTAATTGAAGTTGCTTTGGAATGGACACTGTGACTACTGCTTGGCGTAAGAAGGCCTGATGTGACTTTTTGCTTCCAAAAGAAAGTTACCTTTTTCCCTTCAAACCACTTATTTGATTATACTTTTATAGGCTAGGTATTACTATAATACCCAGGAATTTCTCCTAACTGGAATTAAAGTGAGTAGCAGACTAGAACATAACATAAACTCTACTCAGCTAAGCCTGAACTAGACAGCACATGCAAACACAGACATCATGCCGTTTGCGTCATTCTTGCTCAATATTTGTTGAGGCTGATTTACCCACTGTCCAAAGAGAGGGAAAGAAGTGATCATGCCTTAAATGATCAGTCATCTAAGGCAATCAGACAAACATATGCAAATTATCATTAATCTTCATTTTTTAATACCTCTAACCTTGGCAGCCATATGATTTTTATCTAACCATATTTCAAAGGAATAAATGAATTCAACATTGCTCTGCGAAAGCCAAGTCAATTAAAATATCAACTGAATACCTATGACAAAGTTTTTCTAGCAGTGATCATTTTTTTGTTGCTTGGAATATTTTTCAAATCTATTTCCTTACCCCCTTTACTAAGATCTATGTTCATATATAATTTAATGAACTTTGAGAATTTATATTACTCTATGAAGTATAAAATATCTGAAGATATAAAAACACAAGATTTTAAATTACCATTTATGATGTAGAGATTATAATACTAATAATGAGAAAGGACAGATATATATGAAGACTTACATCTGCTTAAATTAAAATTAAAGTTAAGGTGAAACTTTGAAAAAGTAAACATCACTTCTAGATATTAATCACACAATCAAATATTTATAGAGTGCCTAGTATAAGGCATTATTCTACCTTATTAGGATACATCAGTAAAAAACAACCCTTAAAAAGTTTGCATTCCAATGGAAAAATGATACAGAAAACAAGATATAAATCGCTAGATAATATGCACACTGAAAAGATGACAGGAAAAAACAAGTGTCAGAAGATGGGCAGTGTGGGAAAGTTGAAAGAATATAGTGTGAGATATTAAAATGAACATTTATTAATATTTGACATGTGGAAGAAATGGCTTTTAAGAAATGGAAAAGAGAAAATAAACTTAAGAGAATTTTTGTGAAAACCAGCTACTCCTAGAAAAGCTTATCTACAATTATCAGTCATTGAAGTGTGCATCTAAGGACATTTACTTAAAATAGTATAATATCTAAATGAATCTGTAACAATTCATAGGGTAATTCTTTCATATGTCCTACATTCTTAAACAGTATGTATCACCATATTCAAAATAATGAGTATCAACATAAAGCAAGTGGCTATTAATACAACTATTTGAGGAAAAGGGAAGACAATGTGTGAGAAGTTCATACAAAATCCTAAAGGATTACTTATTCTATTCATATTGTTTTAAAAAGAAGGGAAAAAAAGGTCAGAAAGGTTAAACAGCCACCTCAAGAACACAAATTAGAGGCAAAAGTTAGTTCTTTTACTTAATACAGAACTCCTTTTCTGCATACAATGTTAAGTGTAAAAACTGTAACAAACGACATATTAAATGCTCATTCATCAATGATAATGATTAACAAAATAATATGAAGGGAGTTCAACTGTTTTATATAATGAAATACTTTTTAAGACCTTTGGAGAGACAATAACTTCAAAAAAGTTATTTTAGTTCCTAAGCCCTCAAAACATTAACAGCATGAAAATTTAACTATTTTACTTTGCTGAAATTTTTAAAAATATACTTATTTATTTATACATACAAAAACTAGGGTACAGGCCAGAGGTACAGGGGGAATAAGAGAATTCATCAGAGACAGTGTGGGGGACAAAACAGGCAGACTGACTGAAATACACTGCTGAGGGATGCAGCAGGCTAGACAGGAGAGGTCTGCTTCATCATGTGGGTCAGCTCCTTGGCTAGAGATAGAACTTGTGCTGCAGTGGCTGGAGATGGCTTCATATTGCTGAGACTTAACCCCTTGTACCACCACGGAGAGCCCACTTTGCTGAAATGTAACAGCCAAAAATTAACATTCTATAACTTCGGATATAGACACACTATAATCACAAATTTCAACCAAATTTGCAAGCATATTTCATGGTTTAGGAGTCAGAGATTTAAGAAAGTTAAGGGATTTGCCCATAGCACTAACATTCAATAATATGTGACGAAATTACACATTGTGAGACAGTCACCTAGAGGTGGGAGTTTTTATTATACAGATATTTAGAACATTAGCAAAAGGAAATAAAATGGTACATTTTATCAGCACTTTCCAAAGTGATGTTGTCCAGGGGAAAGGTATTCTTCTGTTAAATGAATTTAGAATATGCCAAGTTACTTTATTCTTCTTAAGATTTGCAATGCATGTTACCATATTAGACACTCTAAAATGTTTTGCAGGAAAGGAACTTTAGGGTTTCAGTGTATTTACTGTGTATATAATCATTTTTCTAAGCCTATTTAGCTATGTAGCATTGAAAATCAATTTAGGAAAACACTGACATAATCAATAGAACTGCAATAAGACTTAGGAACTTGTTACAGAATACCAAATAAACTGTAGCCTAAGGGGTTAGCACCTCCAAGTTTTTTAGTTTTTAACAATGAAGTAATGATGATGATGGTGATAGTAGCCTACATTTGCTTGCTTTTCTTCCTTGGTCTTTCACCTAATATTTATGGTGGATCTGTATCATCAGCTCCTGAAAGTCAATCAGAAACAGACTCTCTCTGGTAAACATATTTGAGTGCTAACCAAGCTACAGCATGGAGTCACCTCTCTTCTACAGATCATGCCAGCCTTCAGAACACCACCAATCCCCAACCCATGCTTCCTGAAAATTTTACATAAATCACCTGAAAGATGGTGCTTGATAAGCATAATTTTCTCCTTTATTAAGAAAAGTCTTCTCTATTTCAGATACAGTTTTCTTTATTTTAGATAGTGAATGATATCATTATGCTTTCACAGAGTGTTTGAGGAAGTCTGTTTTCACAAACCTGTTAGTCTAAACCCCACAGCCCTCACCCCCCTGAATTGTTTTACTTTGGAAGAGTTCAAATTAACAGAAAATTTGGAATGACAAAGTAATGAACACTGACACGTCCTTCACTTAGCATGAGCTTACAATTAGTATTTTGGCACATTTGTTTTCTCTCAACATTATATACATGTGCACTTTTCTACACACACATACATACACATTACACACACAAGGTATACATTTGTATCTTTATCTATACTATATTTAGTTTTCTTTGAACAGTAAACATTTATTGAGCACTTTACTGCTGTGCCTGGCATACTTAAATGAATTAGGTCACTTAAATTTCTTAAGAACCTTATAACCCAGTATCACTCTAATGTCTTTGTCTTCTTAGAGAGATATTCCATTTTTTTCCCCTTTTTTAAACTGTTGTAACACTGGTTTACACCACTGTATATGATTCAGTAGTACAGGTTCACACCTCTTCAGATGTTCAGTGATACCATACCACACCCACCATCAAAGCACCGACAGTCTTCCCCGATAGTTCACTGGGCCCCCTGCCACAGGTACTCTCTATCTTTCCCTTTTGTTTTAAAACAAAACAGTCAGATTTCTAGACTTTGTTTTCAGTTTGTTTTTGCCCAACACTTTATTTTGCTTCTTTTTATTCCACATCACATGAATGAGAGAAATTCTGTTTATTGACTTCCACATACTAGGCTTAGCTCCACAAACACTACCACAGTAACTCAGACTCAGGGACCCATAAAACCAGATGAAATATCCTTGTTATCCTTAACATCAGAGATCTTCAAAAATAGGTAGAGTTTGCTTAAATTGTTTTGTGATAAACAGTATCTTCTTTAAACAGCCTTATTAACAGATCATCTATAAACTACATAACTCACAAATTTAAAGTGTGCAATTCAATGCTTTTTAGAAAATTTAGTTTTACCACCATCACAAGAATAAGTTTTAGAACATTCCATTATTCGAAAAAGATATTTCATGCACATATACAGTTAATCCCCATTCCCATCCCCAGTCAAAAGCAGCCATTAATCTACTTGAAGAAATTGTGTACCTTTTAATTTTCTTGCTCAAGATTAAAGATTACCCAGTTCTTATCATGCAGATATCTATTTAAAGGACATCTTTGGAAAGACCTTCTCAAACCTCCACCACTTCCAATCCTCACTTGAATCAGCAGTTCAGCATTTATTTGGTTTATATACTGAGGTCCTGTCTAAGATATCTTTTGAAGAGAAAGGTAACCAAAAATTTAAAATAAAGAGATGAATATCTCTATTTTAAATGTTGAGAAAGTCATACATAAGTGAAATATAAAGTCCTTTAGTAAGAGATATTCTTGAGATCACATCTACTAAACAAAATTTTATGGGTTGGGAAGAGTTGAACTGATGATGAAGCTGCCTTTGTCTGGACTATAACTGAGTATCTTGTAGAAAAGTCTCACAATATACTATGGTATCATTCGAGCAGAAAGGGGAATTGTTTTACTCTGATGTAAACTGTGGAGTCATACAAGTAGCTACTAGTTACAAATTCCAGAATTTTGTTGCACTGACATGAAATTCACCAGGATATCATGACTAGAAACTCCCTTTCCCACCATTTTTTAAATGACACAAGCTCATGTCAAAATTACAACTTAACTACACTTTCTTAAATAACATTCTGCAATTAACATCTAGTAATAATACCACTGTAGTAAATAATCTTTCTTCTTCAAATGGGTTTATATTTCCTGGGTTGAATTTGTTACACAAAACTACTGTTTTGGAAACAGTGCAAAGTTGTTCCATTATCTATTACACAATTGGAAATTAATTGTGCAAATATTTGTGAACAACAGGAAAATGTGTAATATATTCCTGTTATAGTTATATAACACATCCCATTTTCTCCTACACAAAGGACTTCAGATTCATTCAGAAGTGTATATAACAATTTTCTTTCTAGAATATGAGACTGAACAATGATAAATCACTGTTCTGAGAAAAATAAGAAAATGTTTACCTCGAGTCTCAACAATTTCCCCAAATCATAGAATTTAGCATGCCCAGAAGAAATGTATTTTAATTCTATCCTCTAGACCATGCATACAAAAATGATAACATGAGAAAGATGTTAAAACTTAATTACATGTAACAAATCTAAGAATCAGCATGTAGGACATAATGGTTTTTTGATTCTACTTTAGATTACACTCTACAGCTTTAAATTTTTGACACGCATAAATAAGAAACAGTACACACTATCACTGAAATGCACATACTCATCTTTAAAGTACATGATGAAAAGCTTAGTATAGTCCTAGTCACAAGAACACATGCAATTTTCTAAATGTACTAAAATATTAATGGACACACACCTATGTACCTACCAACTTCTAGCCTATATATTAAGAGAGTTCATAAAGACTAGCTCATTGCGACAAATAAAAATATTAACAATAAATTTTGTTAACATCTAGGTTTGAAGAACACAGAATCCTACAATTTTCAAACTCTGTTACTTATTACATAAAAGTCTTTGAAACCTGCTTCTGCCTTTGGTTCTGGTTACTTGCAATCATGTACCCTTTGGATAACTACCACACAAGAAGTGTCACATTCACATCCAGCCTTTGTATACTGTGTTTTTTCATTCAACTAACTCTTAGAAATTAAGTTCAAGGGCAACATCCTTAAAAAAATCTTCCCTAATGCCCAGTTTAATTTAAATGTTATTCCATGGTATACTCCATTAATAACCCAATCTCTTATCGCAGACTATATTCGTTACCATTGCCAACTAACTTTAAGTGCCCTCACATTGCAACTCTGACTTTAATCATGTTATTTGCCAAGGCAGATGTTAGCAAGCAGAGGCATCCTAGACTGCTACAGTCAGTTGACTATTCATCCTCAGACAAATGAGAGAATCCAGTCAAGACTGGTGGAGCTGCCTAATCTGTTACACTTGACACTTAAACATAAATGCTTTACTACTGAGGTTTTTGGCTTTTTGTTGCACAGCATTATTGTGGCAATAAATAATGGGTCCACACTTCTAGATGCTTTCATAGAACTTAGTTTATATCAGATCATACTTATCTCTTCTTCCCAAGGTTTTAAAGACCATGTCCTACTTATCTGTATCTTCAACAGACCAGTAGCATATGGGTATGAAAAATATTGTGAAAAGGAATATATGTGGGAGAAAAGGAAGGAAAGAAACAGAGGAAAAAGTGGCATGAGGACAAGGTGGGTGGGTAGCAGGCAAGAATTGAAAGGAATGCTGAAGAGAAAAACAGTGTTTTAAAGACAGGTCATGAAAAGGGGCAGCTATTTAAATGTCCCATCTGATTTCACTGAGATCTCAAGATTCCAAGGAATTCACATGGTGTGCAATTTCAGCAGACACATGCATTAGATAATGCTACAGCAGATTAAAATCCTAAAGCATGTAAGTAGCTGCCTGTTAGACTAAAGCAATTAACAACAACAACAAAAAAAAACCTTCACTTCATATGACTTGTGGATATAACATTGGGGATGGAAAGTCAATGACTGCAGTACTTTCGGCTGACAGTATAGGGAGATTTTGGTTCTACAGAGAACCAGAGCAAAGAATTAAAGATTGTATTGGTAGAAATCTCAGATTTTCAATGCAGAGACAAAAGGCAGAACTTCAAAGATGCAAAACTAAAAGGTTCCCCACTTTACTTTTCTTCTGTAAGTGCATACACATTTCCCATACCTCATTGTGTCTGTACCTATACCTTTGCTTAGAAAACTTGCTGCATTTCCTCAATATGCAGCCACTTTCATCACCTATTCAATACTGTTATATTTTTTTAAGATGTTGATCAAGTATTCCTCCTTCCATGAATTCATCCCCAATATCTGTCCCAAAAATAACTAATACCTCTGGAAATTTGTACATATAGATTTATAATGTAAGAATATTTCATTAATGGTAACTGAGTTTGGTAGAGATCTGATATTGCTCATCTTTTTGAAATGAAACAGCGCATAGTAAGAACTTAAATAATGCTCACTGAATGAAAAATGGCTTAAGGAAAAAAAGTCAAAATTTATTACAGTTTTTTTATAGTATGCTTTTGATGACAGGTAAAAATTACCCCAAAAGGTATCAGATTTATGAAATTTCTTCGTTAACAGTAGATGTAGAAAACAAAAAAATAAACGAATATGAAAGAAATGACATGTGACATTCAGAGTATGTAGTGGGGATTTATCTTTTTAACTATTTGCTCTAAACTACTAACAGATTTAAGTGTCAAAACAATCCTATGAGGTAGATACCGTTATTTCCATTTCTAGGCTTGAAGAGATTAACCAGATTACCCAAGGTCACACATATAGTGAGGGACAAAAATGGGGGATTACAAGTCTTAGCAGTCTGTCAATTATTAAAATCAATCCCCTGACTACACTATGTAATACTGTCTCACATGGAAACTGAAGACATCTCAGACTTAACTAGTTCCAACTTCCACCACAATAAAGCATAAAATATGAAAAATTTTAGAGCATACAAGCATAAGTGTAACTGGGTAGTTGGATTGGAATACTGAGTGATACCTGAATAAATTACAAATGACTTTTTGACAATTAAATGTTGAACAAACAGAAAAGTAATCCAGTGTATAAAGGTTACAATAGTTGACTTTACGGCATTAAAAGGAAAAATTTGGAGAACAGGAACATCAAAGGCTTTTTATATCAATTGCTAGAAAAAGAAAAGTACTAGAAGGGTGATGTTTTCCAAGTCAAATGCAAGTAAATGGCCTCTTCTCTATTCATTCAAATAGTTGAGTTTACCACATGAAATCCATCTTTTAAGTCTCAAGAATTATAAATATTAATATCAAAACTGCATAAATAGGAAAATCCATGGTACATGCATAAATCATACATGATATACATAAATCACTGAGGTTCTGGAATGAAGTTCAGAAATTATTCTATTAATTAATGGAGAAATGACCCAGGGATAAAACTTGCTAAAAATTTATGCTTTAATGTAAAAATACAAAAACAATAAGGAGAGTTAAATTCATCATACTATAAATGTATTATAAGACATAATGCAAAGATTAAAAGTGAATCTTGAGATTGATTAGGTATGTTATTATTATTACATTCAAAGTACAACATCCTTTGTAACTTAAAAACAACAGTATCATTCATATTAGACACACAGAATAAAATCTGAAAAATAATAAACAGAGAAAAATCCCAGGAAAATATCATACTTGGGGTTTCTCCATATAAATCCATGAATTCAGGATCTTTCATTTCCGCAACTTCAGATTCCCACAGAGGATTTAACCTTTTTTTTTTTTTGCTGTGAACAGATTCCATGTCCCAAACCCCTTGGCAAATCTCTGCTTAACCTTTATAGAAGAATCCTTAGGCAACTTTGAGGGGGGAAAAGGAAAAAGTGATGCCCCATGTCTTAGGGCCAAAGGCTTCCAAGATTTACACAATTGTAAACAATTTGACTCCCTGAGTGTAGAGCAAAAACTAGAATAGTAATTTAAAGTTTTCTCAGTTTCAGGGAGCTCCCAGCCCCTATTCCAAAGTAAAGATATTAAATTATGTTTAGGTAATTGCTAAAATACATCTTCCACAGCTGGATGAATCAAAATATTTAACATTTCAAACTGACTTCTTTATATTGTATTATTCAATTTTTCTATAAACTGAGTGTATTTTAAATTACTGATAAGTTCTTAAAAAATCTTAAGTAATGAAATTTAAGTGAGAGATTACAATTTTTAAAAGGAAAATAATGAAGAAATAGTATTTTCTCTCTATATAAGCTTCAATTTTGAAAAAGATGTAAAATTAATTTCCCCCTTAGTAGGTATTCATATAGGTTTCATCTTTATTATTGAATAAAATGCAATATCCTACAGTAGTCTTTTCCAGACATGGGGTAGAGGTGGGGGCTCTGGGGAGACAGCATAAAACTAGCACGGCTGTAAACTTTTAGTATATGTTATAAGATAAACAGAAAAATCTTGTGTCAATTCAGTATAACTACCTCAACTGTCTTAAAATCATATACATTGCACAGTTAAAGCCCATACATACATATGTATGTATTCATATATATATAATTTCATGTAACTTATGGAATGAGATAAATATTTGCATTTATAAAATATTTGTATTTATGTAAAATATTTATATTTTTTAATTTATAAAATATTATTTAAATATCTCTTTTAAACCTACCTAAGAAAACAAAACACTATACTTTGAAAGGATATTAAATTCACCATCATTACTTTTATTTTGTTAACTAACTTTATCATGTTATCATGATTAACAAAAATTAAGCTTCTAGGCCAGATCATTACATAGATAATGTAGCAAAGACAAAAGAGAGAGTTTATCTTATCCTCATTTAATAGTTTAACAAGTTGAAAACATTTTTCAAGAAGAATTATATCTGAAGGATATATTTTAAATAATCTTAGGCACAGAAACATTTCATGTGTATTTTCTAAGTTTAAATCACATTGAATAGTAAATTCTCTAATGAATCAACAAGAATAATCATGATCTGCATATTGCCAAATTATTTCACTTTGGATTGCACAATAAAGAGAAGACTAGAGATATAGAGTCTATATTCTATTTTTAGTTTTATCATTGATATGTTGGAAGATCTGGGGCAAATTCTTCAAATCAGTTAAATATTCCAATAGTACATCAGCTGATAGAGAGTATTAATGTTTACAAACAAATATATCGTAACTAACATATAAATTTAATTCAGTTTAAGAATACTAGGTGAATATCAACTAAGATGGAAGCCCTCTCTTGAAGGCTGAGAATATAAATGTAACACCAACTCCTTGTGAAACCTAAAAATATCATAAAGCACATCTGTAAATGAGAATACAAACAAGAGCACAATTATCTTTCGCTTAATGTAAAATAATTCTGAGTGTTCACTTTTTAAAAAATATATGAGGTGGCCTAACAGGTTGGGAGAAAACCATTGGTATAATCCGTGGCCTGCAAACTTTTACTACAAAAGGTTAAATAATAAATAATTTCACTTTTGTGAGCCATAAGGTCTGTGAGAATGATACAACTAGTGCTGTAGCACCACTCATTCAAAAATGAATGAATGAGCATGGCTATGTTCCATTAAGACTTTACTAATGTCACTGAGATTTAAATTTCACATAATTGCTACATGTCACAACATATTATTCTTCCAGTGATTTTACCAACAATTTCAAAATGTAAAAAATATTCTTGGCTACATGTGCTGTACAAAAACAGGTGCATGCAAGGATCTGGCCCTCAGACCAGGGGTTTGCAACCCCTGGTATAATCAAACACAATACCAAATAATACCAGGATCCAGAATGATACAAGTAGGGGCTGACGATAACTGCCACTAGTGTTTAGAGGAGAGGTGAAAATGTTAGATAATCCAAAAAAGATTTCTTTGTGTAAGGATTACGTAGCTAGAGCTTGAAGTGAATTAAAGATGAAGAGATCTTATTTATTGTAGCTCCTATCTATAACTAGTATGTTCAAGAAAGAATTTGTGCTCTAGGGGAAAAATATTCTGTCAAAATATAACAATAAAGCATCAGCTATTTTTTTTAAGCTGTACTGTATAGCTTACCAATTTTTGAAATGTTATATAATTATACTGAATTTAAAAAATTGTTAGAGATGGAACTGCATTCCTTCAAAAATGCTATATGGATGTCCTATTAACATCTTAAAACATGATCTTGCTTGTAAGAAGGTTATAGCAGAGATAATGAAGTTAAAATGAAATGATTAGGTTAGACCCTAATTTAGTATGTTACCAATGGGTTGGGGGACACAGGGAAATTGTCTCCACATCAGCTAAATACTCTAGGTGCACAATTAGTTAAGAGAGATCACAGTGTCATACCTTGAATATTTAGCTGGCATCCAAGGAGAATTTTAGATACAAAGAGAGGAACACATGGAAAAGTCAGTAGTGTGACTGGAGTGATGCATCTAAAAATCAAGGAACGTCAAAAGTGCCTGCAAGTACCAAGAGCTAGAAAAGTCAAGGAATGATTCTCCCTTAGAGTCTTCAAAGAGACCCCTGATGTCCGACCTATAGCTGTGCTCCACACAGTTAAATGTCTGCTATTTTAAGTCACAGTTTTTGATACCTGGTTATTGAAGCCCTAGGAGACTTAACACAAACATAAAAAACTATTAAGAATGTTTGGTGATGGTGCATGGGTGAACTGGTAATGGAAATTCTATGGGGTTTACACCTAGAAAAGAAAGCAACATTATAAGAAAAATAAATTAAAAATGTACAGAAAAAAAAGAATGTTTTTTACTTTGTAAGACTTCCCTACTCAAATAACATGTGCTCATTTAATGAATGCATGAAATTATTAGGTCTGAAACAGAATGAACAATGCATCAAAACTGTCATTTTAAAATTATATTGACTTTCTTTGCATGACATGGCTATCAAACAACTCTTTTTTCCTCAATACTTCAAACCAGATGCTCTTTAGTTAGGTACATAGTAACAGACAAAAAGACAGAATTATGCTCATTTATCATTGTTGCCTTTTGGTATCATGTAAAAGTTTCCTGAGTAAAGCAGATGAGTAATTAGTTAGGCTGTTCAATTAGGGGCTCCGGTGTTCTCAGTGGCCATATGGTTTATCTCTGCTCATTAAGCCTAGTGTGTTCCTGAATAATCCAAGAAATGGCCACTAAGGCTACCTTCTTTACAAATGGAGGTAACATAAGCAACCAGGAAATCCACTGGATCCTTATCAATTTTTCTTTTTCAAGATGGAGCTTCACATGAAAAATTAAAAGAAACATTTTTCTTAAAGCAAATAAAACATACCCACCACCCAAGAATTCTCCTTCCAGTAGTTATGTTTTAATGTTTTCATCAAACGATCTGTAATGACTTAAGTGTGAGCACAGTCTCATTTCTCCAGAAAAATAAGAATAGTTGGGACACACTCTTGACTGAGGCCACTTGACAAAAATAAGACAGTAATATCAAGGCCACCACAGTTGTTAGACTGACTTTTTTGTTATTTTAAGAGGATATATTACTTAATTTATATAACACATATTTTAAAAATTGTTAAAGATTCAAATAAGATATAATTTGTTGTTTTTCTATTCTAATAGAACACCTCTGAAATTGTGTGTTTAATACTCTGAATGTTAAACTTAACAGGTTCTTAATTAAGAGAACAAATTATGGAACTTGATCTAGGCCATTTTTAGCTGTTAGAACTCTTTATTTTGTTTTTCCTTCTAAGGCTTCCTATTCATACAGACAAACCAACACTTTATCTGGAATACTTACCAATTTTTGTTCCAAAAGGATTATTTTCTATAATGTATAGAATTAATAAAGATGGTAGGTTCAAATCTAAGTCATAAACTACAGTCCCAATTTTATAATGACTTATAATATACTAAAATTTAAAAAAAAAACTTATTTGGGCCCTTTTGGTATTGAATTAGTGGAGGCATAGTAGGTATAAATTGGAGGTACAGTTTCTTTTTATATTTAAAGTGGAAGTTGAGATTTCTATAATCAATTAAGTTTATACTTGGGATTAACAATATCACCTTCAGATGTAGTAAAAGAGCACTCTACCCTGAGCCTAAAGGTCATAAAACATCACCAATATCCCTTACTGTATATATTCTTATGACCAACACCAGTTAGGTCCCAGTGAAGACCATCTTGACATTTCTCACAACTAAAGGTTACTACACAGGGAAGCCAAGAAGGTTTGAGGGTTGTACTGCAACTGACATGGGAAAGGCACATTATTCTTGGGAGTTGAGAGGAGTTAAATGGTAGAATGCTAAGAATCTCAAATATGTCTCTCAGCACAAAAATACAAAAGTTTCTTGCATTACAAAGTACCATTTTTCAAAGAATGCCAAAGATATGTTTCCTTCTCTCTCTCCTATTCTGGTTTGTGATTTCAGGGTTAGTTATTATAACATATAGAGTACATGGGCCATTGCTTGCTCTGTAACCTGCAAATTTTGGCATCAGGCTTGAGCAAAACTGGGATCAGATACTTTATGGTTCTAGTGTAACCATTTCTTATTTCCAGCACAGATCTATTTTTCAGTAATTGAAAAGAATACTGCATGTTTGGAAATTCTGCATTAAAAATATTAAGAACTACTGACCCCAACATAGTCCAAAAAATAAGTGGACATCTTTCCTGTCTTTAAAGATTTCCAGTAAAATAAAGTCCAAAGCAATATTACTGTTTATGTTAAAAGTTTCCATTTTCAGTTTATTTGTTTTTCATCCACTAAAAAAAATGTTTTGAAAAAGGAGATTCGCAATAGCATGTTGACCAAATTTTCAAAGAGATCCAAACACGATTTCTTAAAATACGAACTTAAAAGTTTCTTAATGTCTCTGAAGTCAAATTGGTACTTTTTGGTGTCGCCTCAGTGCCCAAATTTAAATTTCAAGGCTGCTTATCAAACAGTAACTAAAAACGAGCTAAACTCACAAGTGTGCAAAGAAGTAAATATCCAATGTGGGGAAAAACCCTGATTTACAGGGTGGCCCATTTAAAACAGTTCCCATTTAATAATGTGGCTGTGCACAGGGCCTCTTTTAAATGGGCCACCCTGTATGAAGCTTAAGTCCAAGATAAAAAATGTCCTCCCTTGAGAATTTTTAAAAACCAAAAACACTGTAGGTTTAGTGGTTATTTTTAAGGTTTTAGATGGTTTCTTTGGACTCCTTTAGAACTGAAAAAAGATGGATACACATTTAAAAAATGAAATGTTACAACCACACATCTATAATGAGAACCAGTGCCAGTGGATATTTTTAAAGCAAATTAAAACGGTCAACTTTTTTTTAAACTTAGGCAAACAGCTGCTACACACACAGTGCACAGTAACTACTTTTCAGCAAAAGTTCAGAAGGAATTTCCTAATGAAGATTTATAGGATGTTCTGGGAGTGATAATTAAAGGTTCCCCAAAAAAGATATGAATGACAGCATCAGAGAAGTGAGGGTTAAGGATACTGACTATGTCTGTCCTCTAAGGGAGGGGCCTGGAATTTAGAATAAAAAACACACAGTAGTTACCACAAAGGGAAATTAGGATGAAAACAGACATGGAGCAAAGCTTTATTGTATATCTTTTCTCTACAGACTTCAAAGTCAAAGTGTTTTATAAGATTTCAAAGTGATTTCTAATGTTTAAATACCTCTGTAATTTAGTTCAGTCTTTAAAAAGGGAGTGGAAAAGACAAAAGGGAAAAAGCTTGCTTAAAAAAAAATTACATTGTTAAAAGAGATTATGGGTTCTGAATATTCTGTTTTCCATTCTGTACCTGGCTTGAATAATGTTGTTTCCCTCCAAAACCAATAACAATAGTAAAAACAATAGCTATGAACCTTCCCATCATACTAAATGCCAACTAACCTTCCAAGGCCCTTACTGTCGTTAAATTACTTAACCTGCACAATGCTATGAGGTTGCTGTACTTTCATTCTCTCCATTCACAGACAAGGAAACTGAAGCATTAAGAGATATGTGACTTGTAGTACATCACAAAAATAGTAAAGTTGTTTCCTGCTGTGATTTAACTTAACACCCAGGTTCTATAGTCAGTGCTATAGAGGATTAAGGTATTCTAGATCTTCAAAACGCACAAGAAATCACACAGTTCCCTGCAAGCAATTATTTTGAAAGGATCCTAGGATCATATTCTGAACGTGACATAACCAAGTGCTTTTACAAGTGAAGCAGTTACATTCAACTTCATCTCAGAGGTAGCTCACTTATTTAGCAAATACTTATTTAACACCTCATTGTGACAAGTACTGGTTTAGAAGCTGGGATAAAACAATGAGTCAAACAGACATGTTTAATATCAGTGGTTGGATCATACATAACTGGGATGAATGCTTAGCCCTAGGCATATATTTATTAACAAGTAAGTAGATAATGGGGCATGGGGTGGACCAAAATAATGGCTTTGCAGTACAATAAAGTTTTATCTGATCGCATCTATTCTTTCTGAATACTGTCAAAAACAGTAGGGAGTAGTCTCCCTAGAAGTGGGAAAGCAGCAGATTCAATGAAGGGAACAGTAGAAACTGAAGTAGTCAAAAATTTCAAAACAGAAAAAAGAAGAATGAAGAGAGGGGAGAAAGAAGACAAAGAAGCCACAACCAATACAGAGAGAACCAGAAAGATAATCTCAATAGTGAGTGGCTACCCATTGTGCTTAATGGTATCTCATTAGAGCTTTAATTTACATTTTCCTTAAGATTAGTATGTTTAGTAGTTTCATGTGTTGTAATTTCATGTACCTTTGTAAAAATGCCAGTACAAGTCTTTTGCCCAATTTTAACTGACTGGCTTGATTTTTTATTATTCAAGAATAATGGTTGTATAGATAATCTGGATACAAGTCCGTCATCAGAAATAGGTACTACAAGTATTTTCTGTAGTTCTCCTATTAATACAAATTTGCAGTATATACAGCATATCTGTTAGAAGGGTGTATCTGTTAGAAGGATATCCTTTCATCATTGAGTTACCATGGCATTTTTGTAGAAAATCAACTGACCACCTATGGAAGTCTATTTCTGGACTGTCTATGCTGTTCCATTACTATATATCCCTCTGCCTATATCTCACTGTCCTGATTTCTGTGATATTTTACTTCTTAACAAGCTTAAAGCAGATACTGTAACACCTCTACCTTTAACCTTTTAAAAAACTGCTTGGGTTGTTTTTGTTCCCATATAAATTTTAGTAGAGGCATTCAATTGCTTTTATCAAAGCCAGCTGTGATTTTAATTGGGATGCATACAAGTAAATCAAGTTGGAAAGAACTGACCATAGATTTAAGTGGAATTGTCTTCATGTAGTTTTTGTTTTTTTCTCTCAGAAATGTTACATAATTTTCAGTGCACAGGAAACCTACCTGGGCTGGAGATTACTTGTTGGAAAGGTTTTCAGTTATGAATTCTAAGTCTTTTTTGAGATACAAGACTACTGAGATTTTCCTATTTCTTCTTGTCTTCATTTCGGTAATTTGCATTTTTAGTAAAGAATTAATCCTTTTCTTTCAAATTATCAGTATTCCTCTCTATTATCCTCTTAAAATATAGGGCACAACTCCTAGGAATATAACCAAAAGACACAAAAACTCTGATTCAAAAGAATACCTGCATCCCTATGTTTATAGCAGCACTCTTTACAATAGGTAAGAACTGGAAACAACCTAAATGCCCAAAACCAGATGAGTGGATCAGGAAGCTGTGGTACATATACACGATGGAATACTACTCAGCAATCAAAAATGAAAAACTAGACACATTCATAGGAACATGGATGGACCTGGAAGGGATTATGCTCAGCGACGTAAGTCAGAAGGCAAAAGAAAAATACCAGATGGTTCTTCCCCTAGGAACAACAATAAAGACACAAAAACCAAAAATGAAAAGACAAGGACAAATTGGGGACACTTGGTGGGGAGGGAAGAGGGGAAGGTTTGAGAGCAGATGGGAGCACGGGGGACTGAGGTGATGGTGCACTGGTGTTACAGTGATGGGGAATACATAGGGATTACAACTGATGTCAAATATATGTAAATTTTTAAAAATTATAAATAAAGAAATACTCAAGAAAAAAATAGAGGGCACTATAGAGATATGCTATTTCATTCTTCATACTGGTACTTTTTTTTTTTTTTCTATTTTCAAAGAACCAGTTTTTGTAACATCGATTTTATTGTTCTGTCTACTTTCTATTTTACTAATCCTACTCTTATATTTGTTATTTACTTTGTCTACTTTTTTAGGATTTTGTATTCCATTTCCATATCGATAGAGGTTTAATATATTGATTTTCAAACGTTTTCTTTTCTAACATAAATATTGCAGAATTTATAATATAAATTTACTGGTAGGCACTACCTTACAAATTCACTTTTAAATAAAATTTTATTATATTGTGTTTATTATCATTATGTAGATATTTTATTTCTTCCTTCTCTTTTGTCAGTTGTGCTTCCTGTATTTTAAAGCTCTCTAATTAGATACACACACGTTTATGCTTATTGACTTTTCATGGTGAACTGATTCTATTATCATTTCTATTCCTCTTTATCTCTGACCATATTTCTTATCCTGAATCTCTCTGTCTGATATTAGTATAGCAAGGTAGCTTGATCATTGTGACAGGCTTTTGCACATTCAATAAAATCAAATGAATTTTCTTAAAGTCACAAAAGTATCTTCTGATATCTTATAAGCTATGACAAATTTTCATAGAAAATATATTCACTCACAAGTCTACAGTCTCCAAAATTAAGACTGCTTTTTTTTTAATTAAAAGAGTCAATATATTTCATTATGTATTGACAATTTTTTCAAATTCTCATTTCATAGATTTCTCTCATAAGCAAAGGCATGAAATTGGAAGGTTTTCTACCTCGTATGAGGGGCTACACATCCATCTTAACAGTGCAAAATATATTAAAAGGACCCATTTAAATTATGCTCTACTTAAAATAAAAGAAATAAAGAACAAAAGATTAAAAAACTGAAAACTGATTCTTTGAAAAAATAAATTGACAAATTGTTGGCTAGATTAACCAAAGAAAAAGGAATAACTATACAAAACAAACTGGGCAGACTACAAGAAATGAAAAAAATTCTTTGAAACATAACAACATACCAAGACTGAATGTGAAAGAACTTAAAAAATGTGAAAGGAACAATTACTAATTAGGAGATTTAATCTGTAATAAAACATCTCCCAATGAAGATAAGCCCAGGACCATATAAGTTCTGGGGAATTTCACCAAAACACAAATTAGAATACTAATCCCTTTTAAGCTCCTCAAAAATCAAAAGAGAAGGAAAACTACAAGTTCATTTTATGAGGCAAGCATTACCTTGATATCACAGCCAGGACAGAGTAACACAAGAAGATAAAAAAAAAAAAAAATCAAACCAAGTCAATATCCTTCATGAACATGACTTTAGAAATTCTCAATAAAATCAGTGCAAATTGAATTCAGCAGCACATTAAAATGATCATTAATAGTAGTCAAATGAGATTTATCTCTCGAATGCAAGAACAACTTGCCATGTGCAAATGAATAAATGTGGTACATCAAATAGAATGAAAGAAAAAAGGTCATATGATCATCTCAGCAGATGCAGAGAAACATTTGACAAAATTAAACATCTGTTCATGATATAAGCTGTTTAACAACTAGGCATAGAAGGAATGTATCTCAACATAATAAAGGCTATGAATGAAAAGTTCACAGTGAACATCATATTTAATAGTAGAAGTTTAAAGTTTTTTTATATCAAAAGACAAGGATGCCCGCTCTTGCTGCTGTTATTCAGCATACTAATGGAACTAATAAGGCAACAAAAGGAAATAAAAGGTATCAGAAGTTGAAAGAGGGATGTAAAATTATCTCTATTTGCAGAGGACATGGTTCTATATAGAGAAAACCCTGAAAACATCACCAAAAAACTGTTCTACATAATTTACAGATTAAATAAAGCTGCAAAATACAAAATTAACATGTACAAATCAACAGTATTTCAGTATAATGACAAGGTAAGCAACAGATTATTTCCATGGTTTCTTAAATATTTTATTTGCTTAATCTTTTATTGTGTCTACATTTTACTTATATGTTATTTGTTACAAAGTAGAAATTTACAGAACACTCAGTCACTTCAAGGGATTTTGCTCAAAACTGTTTTGTATGGGAGAGCTATAGACTGTATTCTTAGTTTTCAGATGAATTCATTAAAGCTCAAGAAGGTAAGTTATGCCTAGAGTTTAAGCTACTTTATGGCATTACTACCTCAACATCATGCTTTTTGGCCAGTATGTAGGGACATTAAAGTGATACTAGCCCCCTTATGCAAGGACATGTCCTATTATAGCAACTCACAGAGTGACCAGCAAATATAAGCTGCTGATCTGACTTCCCTAATAGTTGCTGCGGATGGTTCCCCTGCCTCCTAGAACCTATATATCTCATGAGTCCCTTCGGTAAGACCGCTACAGAGCTTGCCAAAACCCAGGTTTTTAAATTTGAATTGGTCAATCCAGACATCTTCTAGAACCCCAAACGATTTTACCCAAGGTCCCTAATAAAGGCACATGCCTAGGTTTTGCTTCTCTCTCGCTACACTCTGACTTTACCTTTCCTGGTGGGAACTTAAGGTAAATACTTTACTTCCTCTAGGACCTGGTTTGCTCAAGACAGCGTGCTCACAGTCACCACATTCTGCTGCAGAGATATTTAAAAGAGTTTTCCCTGGCTGTAAAACATAAAGAAACATGATGTTAAACTATGAATGATATGAGCTAAATGAATAATTCATTGACGTTGAACTCAGTTTCAAATTTTTAATCTTAATTTGTATTTGGCTCAATGTTTCTTCTTTCCTTCATTTTTATCCCTAGTATTTACTGGACATCTAGTATGTTCTGGACCCATGGGATAACAACAAATACAAAATCTCTGATCAAGACAGGCATAGACTAGTAAAGGAATTATTATGCAGTGTAACTTTTTTGTGGAGGGATATATATATATAAGGAGATGGGTGGGACGGGAACAGACAGATGTGCTGTCTCCAGCAACACTGGCAACAACTAGATCATCCAGGATGGCTGCAGCATGACGCAGGAGAAAAACAGCTGAGAGGTGAGGTGAGATTCTGAGCAAGGAAGTGGCCTCATCATTTTGTAACTTTGGAAGCAATAAAAAATGGATAAACTGGGATAAGGAAAAGGGAACATTTTAGTACCAAGGATAGGGAAAGAGGCAGAAGACAAAGGAATTCAATTCCATTATGGCACTATTAAATATGAAAGACTAAAGCCCTAATTCAGAGGATAGAAATAAAGGAAAAAAAAATGTATCACTACAGAGAAAATTAAACAATAATCACAAACTGATTTTCTAACATGTACTCCCAAAGTAAGGCCAAGCATTACTGATGGTAAGAAAGCTAGCCAAATTATAGGTATAGATGACTTAAATTATCTGTAAAAGGTTAAGTCTATACACCCATACCTACGCCAATCGAGAAATAAAAATCACAGAACAGCTATTTTTACGTTTTTATATTGTTACACATATTTTTGGAGGTAAGGTAGAGTTACAACAATGTATATGATCCAGAGGCATAGGTTCACACCCTTCAGAGTGTGTTATCACATCATACCCACCACCAAGGCACCCATATTCAATTTCTCCAGGTGGGACAATTTCTAAAGAGAAGGTGTAGAAAAATTACTCATTTTAAGCAAATTTATAGCAAATTCTAGTCTCAGCAGCATATATACATTCACTTATTCCTTTCTAAAACCCCACCAAGTCAATATTATTATGCCTATTTTAAACGAGAGCAAATCTGGGCTCTGAGAGGTTATGTGCCAAAAGGACACAAAATGATATAGCTAATTCTACAATACTTGAAAATTTAGTCCAATGCAATTGATATATTAAGGAACAATGTAAATAGAACTCAAATTTCACATTTATTTATGAGCAATTTCATTCATAGAAACATGAAGTGAATACAGGAGACTGCACCAGCTGACATGAGCCGTGTATGAATACATGAAAAGGTAGGTTATACGGCAAACATCTGCCAGTTGCCTCAGCTCAACCCAATTCACTATGAAAAGTGTGAATCACGTCCATTCACTTCTAGAGTTACAACTTCCCTTTACATTTTAGTAACCCTCTTTCCATCATCCCACTCAAACTCAAAATTTTGAAATCCTTTCCAAACCCATTTCCACCAGGGGATAATATATTTTGCAATATAAAGTGCCAAAGGCACTGCAGTATTTGTTAACCTTCTAGCATTTGTTGTTTTTTTTTTTAATGTCACTGACAGTGTTTGTGTGTTGTGCCATCATCTTATTTTTTCATAAGTCCTGTGGCTTTCATTGTGTGATTTTAGGTAATATGTAACTTTTTAGCAACACGTATCTTGTACTATAGCAGAACTAATTCTTTTTTTTTTAATTCTTTTTTTTTTTTTAAGATTTATTGATTTATGCGTACAAGAGCTGGGGCACAGGCCAGAGTCACGGGAGGTGAGAGGATTCACCAGAGACAGAGTGGGGAACAGAACAGGCAGATCCACTGAAATCCACTACCCAGGGCAGCAGCGGGCGAGGCAGGAGAGGTCTGCCGCACCATGTGGGTCCCCTCCCTGGCCAGCGGCAGGAATCAAACTCATGCTGCAGTGGCTGCGGTTTGCTTCATAGTGCGTTGCTCAACCCGCTGCGCCACCAGGCAGGCCCAGCAGAACTAATTCTAAGCAGGGAATTGATACTCAAGTTTGCTCATTTCAGAACCAATGCTCTTAAGTTATAAGTCTATTACCTTTATTTATGCAACCATTCCAAATTTTCAGTACACAGAAGTTTTGGACATCTAAAATTTCCAGTTCTTTTACATAAACTACAGAGACTCTATATATTCATTCACTCAATTTTTCATCCCAAAGGCCTCAGAATCAATGTTGAAACTTATGTTGTACATCTGATCTATTAGTAAACCTTGCCAGTTACCTGCAAAATATTTCTAGAGTTTGATGATTTTTCACATCTCCATCTGCTACTGTCCTAATCCAAGTTACCATCATCTCTAGTCAATAATACTGACTAGGCGGGGCTAATATAGGAACATACCACCTAGCTTTATTGGTTACATCTTTGTTCCACCTAATTTCTTTCCTGCACATAACAGATAGGTCTTTTAAATCTAGTTACATTAATCAATCCCAATAATGCCCTGTAATTATCACAGCTCCTGACCATGGTCTACAAGGTCTCACTTCTACCCTATTGCTGTGCTATTGCTACCCTACTGCATTCACACTTGTCTTCAAACAAACCAAATGTGTTCCTACCTAAATGCTTTTGCATTCACTATTTCCACAGATGAGAACTGACCTTTCCCACGTTAGTATAACTTCACTTAGATCTGTTCCCAAGTTTAGCTTTCAGATTAACAATTTTTGGCAAGCAAATTGGTTCCAATCAGAAGGAGCTTGAAATCTTTAATGTTATCCAATCAAAGATTATTTACTTCACAGCTACTATATATGACCAAGATTCTGGAAAGTGTTATTAGAAATATAATTAATAACAATGTCTCTATCCTCACAAATACTATGAACTAACAGTAAAAATGATTGTTTTTTTCCCCTGCACTTTAGCATATTCCACCTAGTCACTTGCAAATAAACAAGTGAAGTCTAAAATTATGACCAATGTAAAGATGACCTTTTCATGATAGGCAAAATTTCATCTTACGCATATATATACGCATATATATATAATTGCTTAGGGTTTATTCAAAGAATTATTGATGAAGTAATGCCACAAAGCATGAGAAAATTATTTAAATGAATAAAAGCAAAGTAAGAAGAAAATGAAACACTAAGAAGTAAGTTGAGTGTTCATAGTCCTTGTAGTCAGGAAAATAATTCCACAGATTAGGACAGTATTAGGACAGTATTAACTAGAGGACAGTAGATGGCATTCTGCTGGAGAACATCAGTAGAAGTTCACTTATATACATCACAGTTCACTCGACAAACAAGTGGGCCATTAACACTTTTGAAATATACATTAAAGCAAATAATTCATCTGACATTCAAATACACTAATAAAGTCAAATTTATTACTTCTTATAGTAACAATGCATTTATAATTCTAGAGAATGACCCATCTACACCCTAGGTTTGAATTTAAAAAAAGAACAAAACAGCTAGTCACAAAATTGCCAATAGAACATATCCCGTGGCCAGTAATTATGCTACCAAGCTACAATGAGCTTAAAAACAGCTTCTTTTGCATACATGTTTCCCTTAGCATCTGAGATTAGCAGAACCAAAGAAACCCACATCCTAAGCCACAAAATAGAGACACCTGGTCTTGTTCTTATCACAGGATGACAAAAAGATTTCAATTCCCTAATGTCATGCAGACATCCTCAAAATTTGTATAGTGTTTTTTAACTAACAAAACTGTTGCATCCTTCCTGAGCTTTAGAATGGTTAAAAGAGTCAATGCAAACACTTCTTCCAGTATCCTTTGCTACCAAATTTAAAGGCATAAGCTCAATGATTTGTGAAGATTTCAAAATGTTATCTCCCTTTTCTTTGCTGTTACTCATATGATTAACTTTGACTTTAAAAAGTTTCTGGAATCTTTGCTTCTAAAAATGTTTAAATCAAGACAAGCTTTGCAGGACTTATCCATCAAGCCAAATAAACTATTTATTTTATGAAAATAAGAAACAAGTGTTTTTAGTACTCCAATTTCGTATAGTAATTATAAATAAGTATGAGGGGAAAATATGCTATATTAAAAAGCACCTATGTCTTCTCGTAAAAATATATACTTTAGAGTAATGACATAGTTTGTATTTCCCTTTTGACCAGGAAGATTTTTGAAGTAATGAACTTGAAAGGCTAATCTATAAAATTATTTTTTAAAAATATAAGAAATAATTCCATGACTTATTGATACCATAATTTCCACTGTACTAGTGAAACACAATTTAGAATTTTGATAATCTAATTAGAGTAGATTCATTCAATAAATTTAACAGAAACCATCACTGATGTATGCTGATTTGGTCACAGGATACTAATATATCACTTTCATAATTTTTAATGAAGATGCAATTACCTGACAAAACACGATTCTTCTGTTACAATGATGAATCCTTCACTTTTCCTTCTTCCAATGATGTTAGGATTATTATTCAATTATATCATATTTATATACAATGTTTTGATAAATTTCAGTAATTTCATAATAATTGTAGACTTAACAATCAAAAAAAATGACTGAGAAAAAGGGATAACTATTATATTTTAAAATGTTATATTACTTTAAAATATTGTATTAAATCAGTTTCCAAAAGTATATAATTTAAAATTTCATTTACAATAATCAACTCCCCATTCCAAATCAGCCAGTATCACCCATGCTAACACATTAGAACAACCTACAGATCTGAACAATATACCAGTGGCAAAAATCCACCTCCAGATTTTGATTCAGTTGGTCTGGGTAGGAGCCAAGGCATTTTTTAAGAGCTTTTTAGGTAAGTCTAACATTCAGTAAAGGATAAGAATCACCATTTAAGTTCATAGTCAGTATTCTAAAAATACTACACTAAAATTATAACTTGAAAACAATTGAATTAATTTACAATGTAACCCATAGCACATTCACTTTGTTCCAATCTCTGACCTATACTCTTTACTTTTTAACTTCTACATTTCTTTATCAAATAAAATGACTACTAAATAAGGAATTGTCCAGATCCCCATCTTTAATTAATTTAGAGTGTACACATGTATATATCTAAAGTAGTTCCATAACTTTTATCTAAAACTCTTTCAAAAACCACTTAAGTGAGCATACCACTACAACTTTTACCATTAATAACTCTAATCCTAACTAAATGGAGCAGTTTGGATAGGGTTTTACATAGAAATCTGCTACCCCCTAACTACAGATCAACAGTTAAAGCTAATTCCTCAATAAAATGAAAGGCATTTAACATTTCATTGGAGAAAGCAAACAGAAACAAGTTCATAGCATTAGGATTTGGGGTGTCTCCCTTTAGTCTCCCTTTTAACTTCAAAAACTTCACTTCATTGATTAATAAACACACACTTTTATAAATACTTTGTCAAATTTTGTTCATTATGTAAATGTTCAATATTAGTCTGTCATTCTGACTTGCTTAACTACACATAATTCCCTTGTACTCCTTCCATTTTTGTTGTAAACAGCAATATTTTGTCTTTCTGTATGCTGAAAAAGTACTCTATAGTGTAGCTATACCACATCTTCTTGATCCAATTATCTGTGGAAGGGCATTTAAGTTACTTCTTTATTCTACCTATTAGAAATAGTACTGCAATACACACTGCAAAGTACATCATTTTTTGGATTGATGGTTTCATGTTCTTTGAATAGATGCCTAAACGTAGCATTGCTGGTCATATGGTAACTTCCATTTTTAGCGTCTTCAAATAAATCTAGGTTGCTTTCCAAAATGACTGTACCAATTCACAGTCCCATTAACAGTGTACTAGGATGCCGCCTCCTCTGCACCCTTTTTGGCTCTTGTTGTTGGGAAACTTTTTAATATGTGCTTCTTGTGGAATATAAGGTGGTATTTTACTATGATTTTAACACATACCTCCCTTTTAAAAAGTGATGATGAGCATTTTTCTCTCTCTTTTGACACTTCTACATTGCCTTTTTGGTGAATCGTCTGCTCAAATCTTCTCATCAGTTAATTTATCTATTTTTTCATTGTTGAATTTTATGAATCTTTTATATATATCTTAGATATAAACCACCCCTTGATTATGCAATTTGTAAATATTTTCTCCCATTCAGTAAGATGCCTTTTCAATCAACTTATACTTTCTTTCACTGTTTAAAAAGCTTTTAATTAAAGGTAATTCCAACTGTTCAATTTTGCTTTTATTTTCCAGGTCATGGGGGTCAATTCTCCAACAGCACCTTTATCACAGATGTCATGAAACTATTGTCACTGAAAATGACATTGTCAATGTCAGTGGGGAGCAGAATAGGCAGACTGACTGAAACACACTGCTGAGGGGAGCAGCGGGCGAGGCAGGAGAGGTCTCTCTGCCACGTGGGTCCCCTCCATGGCTGGCCTATGTTCAAACTCATGCTGCAGTGGCTGTGGACTGCTTCACAGTACTGCGACTTAACCCCTTGCATCACCAGGAAGGCCCTCACAGCATCATTTCTAAAGACATGCCATTATATGGTCATGGCAGCTTTATCATAAAATAAGAATTAACATTTATATGGATTTATTTCTGGGCTATTATGTTCCACTAGTCCATGTGTCTATTTTCATGCTAACACCGTTCTGTTTTAATTACCATTGTCTTAGAATATAAAATCAGTTAAAATGATATCTCTATTTCTCTCTAAAATTTTTTTTCTCAGGATTGATTTAGCTATCTCAGGTCTTTCATGGTTCCATATAAATTTTAATATTTTTGTTCAATTTCTTTGATGAATACTGTTGCATTTTAATGGTGATTCCGTTAATTTATAAAACTTTACGTAAAACTGACATTTTGATGATATTGATTCTACCCACTCATAAGAATGGGGTATCTTTCCATCTTCTTCTGACACAAACCAAATTCTTTAATAATTTCCTGTAGTTCTTGTTATATAAGTCCTGCACATCCTTGGTTAGATTGATTCTGAGATATTTGATTCTTTTTGAAGCAAGTGTGAATGGAATTATTTTCTTAATTTTTTTTCCTCTCATTCATTGTTTCGATATAAAAACGCAGTGGATTTTTGTATGTTGATTTTGTAACCTGCCAGTTTGCTACATTTATTGGTTGTTTCCAATAGCTTTTTGGTGGAGTCTTTAGGGCTTTCCATCCATTATATTAATCATCTGCAAACAGTGATAGTCTCACTTTTTTTCAGACTTGAATTCCCTTTATATCCTGTTGTTTTCTGATTGCTCTAGCTAAAATCTACAATATTAAGTTAAACCAAAATGGTGACAGAGGGCAACATTGTCTTCTTCTTGATCATGAAAGGAAAGTTTTCAATTTTCACCATTAAATATCATATTTGCCATTGATTTGTAGTATGGCCTTTATTATACTGAAATAGGTTCTTTCTATTCCCATCTTGTTTTGAATTTTTATCATAAGTGGGTGCTAAATCTTATCAAATGCTTTCTCTGCCTCTTGATATATGATTTGATGTTTACTTTTTGCTGATAACAATGTATTAGCTTGATTGATCAGGTATATTAAATCAATCTTGTATCCCTTGGGTAAGTCCCACTTGATCATGACATATGATCCTATGGCATATCAATGAAATCAGTTTGCTAGTATTCTGTTGAATATTTTACATCAATGTTCACCAGAGATATTGGTCTGTAATTTTTTGTGCTATATTTATTTGGGTTTCGGTAAGAAGGTAATGTTGGAATTGTAAAATGTAGTAGGGAATATGCCTCTTCTTGGATTTTTAGAACTAATTTAAGCAGAATGGGTATAAGTTCTTCTTTTATTGGTTTGATGGGATTTGTGTGTAAAGCCACTGGCCCCAGGCTTATGTTTTGGGGGAGATATTTTATTTATTGTTATTTCAATTTCAAAATTGTGATTGGTTTACTAAATGCTTCTGTTTCTTATTGATTAAATCCTGGTAAACTGTACTGATCAAGAAACTTGTCCATTCGTTCAAGATTATCAGGTGTATTGGCATTTGATTGTTCACAGTTATCTCTTACGATTATTTGTACGCCTGCCTGTACCTGTCTTCTTTTTAAGCCTTGCTAGAGGTTTATTATTTGGTTCATCTTCTCAAAGAACCAACTCTTAGTTTCAGTAACAGCAGATTTAAACATTATCTCACTTGATTCTCAACAGCACATTGTAAGTTAGACATGACAGTTATTTCTACCTTATTGTATGGGACGAAAGGCTCACTAAAGTAAATGACTTTCATAGGCAAAAATCAGAATTGTCTCCTCTAAGTGTTCATCTCTATTTCTGTATTTACAAAATGCCAAAATTCCTCTGCAGTTGTGTATAAGTCCTACCTCTGTATCTGTTCCCTCCAACTACCAATGACAGGAATGACCAAGCCACAGAGTAATCCAATCATCTTTGCAGGTTGCCAACGCTCTATCATTCAAGAACAGGATCCCATCTGATATGAGGGCATGTCTGATACACTGAAGATCACTTGATGGCAATGAAACCAGTCCACTGGCATACTATGAAACAGTGATATATGGCAATACTTAGCTCAGGACATTGAAATCACCTTACCTGAGGTGAAAAATTGTGGGGCTAAGTTTGAATACACCTGCTCAGACGACTTATCAATTTCAACTTACTTAATTGGCAAATTACTAAATCACTCTTAATTAGGATCCAAAATCAGAGATCTGTCAGACAGTGGGGTAGATATCAAAACTGTCATTAAAAGGAAAGGATCTACTGATATGCAGCTTCCCATCATTAGACTCGCCCAATATCAAAACACCAAACATTTTCTAGGGACAGGTATCATACAGACTAGACAGACCTCAATGACAACACACATCTATGCAGTTTCAGAACAGTCAATGATTTAGTGTTTATTTTAAAAGACTACAAATTCTTAATTTCTATAAAAGTATATAATGAATTTGCAATTTTTTAATTGAAGTATATCGATTTCATCACCTAAACCACTTGGTTACCACTACTGTGGCTTCACTAGTGAATTCAACCAAACTTTCAAAATAAAATTATACTTACCCTTTTCAAAGTTTTCCATAAAACTGAAAAAGGAAACTCACAAACATATTCTATGAAACCAACATTAACTCGATTCTGAAACCAGACAAGGGCATCATAAGAAAACTAAAAATTCACTGTCAATTTATCAGTTGATGAATGGATAGAGAGGTTATCTATATACAAATGGAATACTGTTCAGGTATACAAAAAATGGAATCCTGCCATTTGCATCAACATGGATGCATCTATATAGGGTATGATGCTTAATGAAATAAGTTAAATGGAGAAAGACAAATACCATTATTTCACTCATATGTGGTATACAGAAGAAAAAAATAGATGAACTGAAAACAAAAACAAAAACATTCTGCACAACAGACCAATCACTGGTTATTAAAAGAGAAGGCAGAAGTAAGGTTCGTAAATTGGAGGAAAGGACACCAAGCAAAGTAAGTGAAGGATAAAGCATAACAGTGAACTTAACATAGTATATATTTACACTAATTCACAATGATGCACACTTGAATTTTTCACAAAGCAATTATTAGTCTCCACATCCTTCTTGAAATTAGGAACTGGGAGCAACAACTTAAAAACAAACAAACAAAAATAAATCCACTACCATAAATAAAAACAAGATGATCCACATTCTCACGATTACTTCTAGGTTTTAAAATAACTAAAAATTTCAGTCCAAATGATAATTAAGGTTACAGACATCAGAGAAATTAAGTAGAAAACCAAAATATCTATTGTAATGTAGATAGCACAAGAGCTTTTATAAAGCATAACATATACTTCTCAAATAGTTAAAACCAAGATTAAGGCAGACAAAACTATTTGGAATGTTGAAAGAGACTTTACAAAAAGATAGCTCTAAGGAAGTATTCAGAGGAGTAGCACAACAGCAGAGCTTTGGAATAGCAGAGAAAACATTTTAAGTGTATGACCAAATGTTTTCTTGAAAATTAGTCTAAAATTAGAAGACCAAAAATATAAGTACTATGTCTACAGTCTAGAGATGTAAAGATTTTCCATAAAAATGAATGAGCACAACACACATACATTCTGCAAGCATAGCAAAATCTGAAACTAAAAATATTGTTTTAGCTGGTAAAAACATTTTTTATATGTAAGTGAATTATGGTGAGTTTCCTAACTGCCTGAAATGAATACTGAATTGAAACAAAAAAAAAAAATCCATTAAATTTGTGTGTTTAAATGAGGAAAGTAGAATAAGAAATTAAAGTTAACACAAAGGGGGAAAAATAAAGGAACACAGTAAAATTACTCATAGAAGCAAAAGAAGTATAATTTGTAAGAGATAAAATTCTAGATGCAGAAACCTAGGCACTCAAAAGTGCTATTCTAGGTCATGGAACTGAGTTTTTTCTATTAAAACCTTTAACCAGTCCACAAATTTTCCTGCTTCTGAAACAGGGTAATGTTTTAAATGATAAATTATGATGTCCAAAAGGAAGCATTACCTGGCCTAGACCTGGCGATGAAAGTTGCTCTTGGGCCACAGAAGGAACACTAGCTCATAGTCACATTGTAAGTTTTGGATTGACAGCTCCCACCTCAGGAGACCTGACTTCCATACAGAGCACTGCTGTTTTAGAACAGAAGTCTCTAAGTGCACAGACACCAGAGACATGTCTTCATTGTCTAAACTTCTATCACATTCTCCCTTCTTCACAACAAACTGGGTGGGCTCCTCACAAACTGCATTAAAAAAACCACATAAGAAAGCACCATCCTGCTAACAAACATGATACTTGATTGTCAGAGCTCCCTGAAGGCATGACTTATGACTGCCTTACCCTCATACTTCCCTCTCTATCCCGAAGTTTCCAACTCCCAACACACACAAAACCTGTCTCGGTGCCTTGATCACAACTTACAATCAATATGCATCTAATAAATGCAGACTGACTACGCTATTACACTTGGAGTATCACCCAAGTAGACACTCATTTTATACTTAATTTAAGCACTAGTCTTTGTCCAGTTTAAATCAAATGTCTTTATCATTCAACAATATTGTAAGACTGGGAAGAATAATGTCTTTTGTTTCTTTTGGACCTCAGGTGGTCCTTCAACTCAGCAAATACTGCATAAAAGTTTAAGAACCATCATTAATATCCCATGAAAATACACAAGATATGTTTAAATCTTCAATATATCTTTTTTAAAAATGAAAATGACAATGATTATATGATACTTTGCTTTTAAAAGGTATGGTTATTTTTAATTTTTCCCAGCCCGACAGAAAATAGGCAGAATCTTTGTTCCAGAGATTCATAAATGATCACATAATTTGCCAAAATAACCACATCTTATGTGAATTGACTACAAATTAATGAGATTGATTTTTAAAAAAACTTTATATCCAAATTAAAGATAAATCAACCCAACAAGTGGATATGAAACTACCTATTTTAAGGTCCTGTGCCAAAGGATGAAAAGAAAAAGAAAAAAACGGTTCCCAATCTAAGGTATTCCCAATTTATCCCAGGACTTGCCCTGGTAGTTCAAGGGATAGATCCATGAAAATAATCTAAGTCCCTTGTATATTCTCTGAGAATTAGAGGAGATATATTCATAGTGATAAATGATATATGAATGATTTTTATAAGAATAGTAAACTACCTATAATGAATGAAGTTCACTTAAGAGGAAAGTGTGTACAGAAGAGATATCACTTAATAAAATCACTCAACCACCTAGGAAGTCAAAGATTAGAGTGTGTTTCAAAGACTGTCTTCATCCTGTGAAATCTTTAGGTTATGAACTGACAATTACTCTGCTCTTGATAGCTAGCTGAAAGTAAGGTATAAGAACAACTGATTTTTCACCTTTTTTGATGTTCTATATAGTTACATAAAGATGTAAATTGGGAGAGAAATGGAGGAGATTCAATATCTAAAACAGTGATAAATTGAGAACTAGTTTATGTATAGCTGATCTTTCTATATGAACTCAGACAACGGTGGAAAGAGTACTACTAATGATTCATCACAGTCAAAGCTGGTTGGCTCAATTCATGTTACTGCTAATTGCTCTGTTATCCATGACTATCAAAAGATGCACTAGGAATCTACACTTAGCTTGTGGTACCTAAATACGGCCATGAACAGAACCAGTTAAAATTTTATCTAATACAGTACACAAATATCACATACATAATGGGATGGGCATAACCAACCACCAATAATCATGTTATATTCCCATGTTTTTATAAAAGAAAAAAAACCATGCAGGAAAACTGAGTTATTGACTATGTTGATTAAAAGTAACAATGATCCAAGTAATAAAAACCTTAACCGACAGTGGCTTATTATGCAAAGGACTGCATAATAAGCCTGGCTTATTTCCTGACTTCAAAAGACATCAAGTAGGTAAAGGTTAAGATGGATTTAGTTATTTATCAGGAATAGAAATGAAGGGATATGATCTTTCTTCTTTATAGTTCTACTTTTCACCCTCATACTTATTTAGCTGTCAGACAACTATTGCCTTGCTTTCCAACTTTTATCAACATTTCAATCAGAAAGAAAAGGGTGATGTAACACTGGTCACTTTGGTCACTTCACCACTTATATCAAGAAAATCAAAAGTTCCCAGCAGAGTTTTACTTACGTCTCATTAGTTAGAATTCAGTTACACACCCACTTCTAAATGTTAGGGAGACTGGAAAGGAAAGCACAGTTGATCCTAATTATTCATGGATTCTTTACTTGCAAATATGTGTACTCACTAAAATTGATTTTAAAACCTACAATCACGTGCAATATTTTCAGGATTTTGTATGGATGTGTGAAGAGAGGCAAAGTTGCCATATACATTATATTCCCAGTTGAGCTCTAACACGGTGACAGACCCCTGGCATTCTCCTTTCAGCTCTCATACAGAGGGTGACCAGAGGATGGAAACAGCAGGGGTACAGCTATGTGCTGCAAGAAGCCCTGATCTAAGGCTGGCTGGACAAGGTCAGATTGCCGGACCTGCTAGCGGGGAGCCTCAGGTCTGTGAGTTAACATTCTAAACCTCATTTTCCACTTTGTAAAAAAAAAAAACAATCTACTAAGATGACTTGTTTTTAGGATTTAAGACTATAGTCCATATGAAGGTTGTATGTGACCATTTATGTGTTTGTGTGGTGTACCTATTTCCCATAGGAGCAATTGTTCAATTTTTTTATACAACTTTACTATTACCAATAATAAGAATCAACTGTATTCATATTTTCCAGCTGCCTTTTTATAGATAGAAAAGGCGGAATTTGAGAGTAAGGAGCCAACCTGTAAGTTCCTATCTCATTGATTACATATATCAGTTTTTAAGAGCGTTTTTCTATCTCTCTTATAATTTGGCCTACTATTCAGTACTTCTCAAATATTCCACAAAAGTTTACCCATTATTAAAGGAGAGGATCAGAGAGGATCATGTGTGCCAGGCAGGTTAAGGAGTGTGCCCTAAAGCAACTTAATATATTCAGCAATCAAAAAATGAGAAACTAGGGACATTTATAGAAACATGGATGGAACTAAAAGGAATTATACTCAGTGAAACAAGTCAGAAGGCAAGAAAAAAATATCGGATGGCTTCACTATTAGGAGGAATATGAAAGAACAACAGCAACAACAAAGAATAAGCTCAAGGAATTGGGCAATTATAACCAAAACCAAACAAAAACTCAACAAGACCAAAAAGCCAAAATAAACCAAAGAGACAATGGGGGGAGGAAGGGAAGGAGGGGAGGGCAAAGACAGGAATGAGGGCAGAAAGTGCACAAGGGACTGAGGTGATGGTGCACGGGTGGAATGGTGGTGGGTACTCCCTGGGGAATACAAATGATGTCAAATATAATTAATAAAAAAAAATTGACAAATTTTAAATGGGGAACCTGTGCTCCACTTACACATACGAAAACCCCATCTACCGCATCCCCAGAGGTTTTGTTTCATACTAAAACAAACAGGTTTTGTATGAAACAAAACCTGAGCCACTAGACAGGTATGGGAAACCTCTTGGGTCCAGACGTTAGCAAAAATCTGCCTAAGACTAAAACTCCACATGTAAGGCAAAGTTTGACTGCCTATGAGGGTGAAGTGGTACACAGAGATGGTTACTCCCTCAAGACCCATGTGTACAAGTCCAACCTAAGACTAAGATTGAACAAGAAGGAATAAACTTCTAGCTTGTTCTCACAAGCCTTACATTCAGTTAATAAGATACAGCAGTTTATTGCTATAAGGAAAAAAAAAAGAGAGAGACTTCCTTCTCTGTGGTGCAGACACAGAAGAACTACTAAAAGTTATCTTTGAAGGTACTAGGAAAAGAGAAAAACCCATCAATACCTCAGACCTCCCACTGAGCACAAGGTAACATCAGCCACACTGGAAGAAACTGAAATCAGATGTGTGAAAGATGACTGTAACAACAATTAATCTATATCTTTCTAAACTACTGGTTAACTAACCACACGTGCTTAACAAAATATGAAAAGTGTCCATTTCCAGGAGAAACTACTATTTAAACAATACTTGCTGTTCCTCTGCCAGCAATATAAAACATTCAAATCAATATTATGCAAGAGTAAAATATAGTCATAGCAGCAATTAAATATAGTCATAAAAAGACAAAGTGGTCAACGAATTCAGGATTAGAGATGACCCAAATGTGGAAAATATCATATAGGAACATTAAAATAACTCTCATGAATATATTAGTGGTTCTAGTGAACATGCATACAATACGCATGAACAAGTGGGGAACATGTAACAGTTAGATGGAACCTGCCCACTGGATGCCCCTGTGGGCCATGGCCACCTGAGTCCTGGAGCTTGAGCCCACTGAACCACACAGAACGGTCGAACCAGGAGAAATAACCTTGGTGGGACACACCCACAATAAGCACCCAGCAGGCAGGATGGAAAATTAGAATAGCTGAAGCATTGTACAGTGCTGCTGTGGAGGAGGAGGAGAAAAGGCAGAGGTAAGTTACCATCCTGGAACCACACTTACTCATCAACAAGTGTGAGGCTGAGTATTTAAGCCCCAGTTTCCCTCAACAAATCTGACACTGAGCATTTAAACCTAGTCTCCCTTCCTGCCCCTACCTCTCACCAAGGAAAACAAGGAAGATAAATAAAAAACTACTCTTTGCAGTGCCCCAACCAAAACAAACAAAAAAAGTAACGATGACAACACACACACACACCTAAGAAGCAAGGGGCATCTGAAAAGAAGACAGAAAAGCAAGTTGTAGGACATAAATACATGATATGGACCTAGAAAACCTGTGAGACAAATATTTTAAATAAAAACATAAAAAATGCTAAATGAAGTACTTGAAGGTCAGTCAAAGACAAGGCAGGTACAAGATCATACAAAGAAGACCCAAGAATAAAAATGTTTCACTATAGAGATTGGAAATATTAGAAGAACACTAAAAGAGGCTCAAAATGAAATGAAGACAAATATGGAAAGCACTTTAAATAGATTAAATTGGCAGAAGAGAGAATTTCAGAAATAGAAGACTCAAATGTACAAACCACCCAACTGGAAAAAAAGAAACAAGACTTAGGAAAAATAAGGAAACTCGAGACGAGAAGTATCAGACTCAATTAGAAGAGGAAACATAAAGATAATGGGTATTCCAGAAAGTGGAGAGAGAGAGAAGGGAGCAAAGACCTTACTGAAAGAAATAATAGCTGAGAATTTTCCGAACTGAAGGAATGAAATAAGCACGACTATCCAGGAAAGACAAAAAACCCAAATTTTAAGTGTAAAAGATTTATACAAAGAAAAAATCATTGCTAAATTATCAAAACTCAAGGTAAAGAAAAAATGTACAGGCAATCATGGTAAAAAAAGTAAAATACAAAAGCATCCAAATTAGGCTTTCCTGGCAAATCGCAGTTACCCTCAAAGCAACAAGAGAGTGGAATAAAATGTACAAATTCTAAAAGAAATTAACTGCCAGCCAATAATACTATATCCTACAAAATTATCATTCAAATGTGAAAGTGAAAAAAGACCCTCCCAGACAAATAAAAACTAATGGAATTTATTAACAGCAGGCCTACCTTGCAAAAATGTTGAAAGGTATTTTTCTACAAGAAAAAAAAAATAGGCAAAACCCAGAACAAAGTGAAAATAGAAAATACAAAATCAGAAGTATGAAAAATATTATGAATAGAGAAACACTAAACAGTAGAAAGAAATGAGAAGAAACTGTATAGATAAAACATCAGTTAAACACCATACAAAAAAGGACTTTTTTCATGTTATCCACTAATAAGAAATCTTGAATAGAGGACACAGAGGAAGAAATGGAGAAAGTGAGATAAACACTAGGGAAAGTCAGCCTAAGGAAAAAAAGACAAAAACAAATGGAGAAAAAAAAATGGAAAGAGAAAACAGCCAAAAAATATAATAACAGTAAACAAGCAGTATGTATCAATCATCACCATAAATCTAAATGGCCTGTACTCACCAATTAAAAGGTACAGAACGAAAAATTGGATAAAAAGTTTCACTCATGATACTTTGTTTACAAAAGACATATTTATTTATTTTTTTTATTTATTTATGCATACAAGCACTGGGGTACAGGCCAGAGGTGTGGGGGCGGTGAGAGGATTCACCACAGAGAGCGGGGAGCAGAACAGGCAGATAAACGGAAGTACACTGCTGAGGAGAGCAGCGGGCACAGCAGGAGAGGTCTGCCGCACCATGTGGGTCCCCCTCTGGCCCGCAGCAGGGATCGAACTTGTGCTGCAGTGGTTGCGGTCTGCTCCATAGTGCGTTGCTTAACCCACTGCGCCACCAGGGAGGCCCCAAAAGACATATTTAAAACCAAAAGACAAAATCAAACTGAAAGACTGGAGCAAGATTCTTCAAGACAATAACTCAGAAAGAAAAGCAATTGCTATTCTTATATCTAAGAAACTAGTCTCATCCAAAAACGTAATCAGAGACAAATATGATACTATATAATGATCAAGGTAACAATTCATCAAGAAGATAGAACTGTCATTAATATTTATGTACCTAACATAGGGGTGCTAGTTGTATAAAGCAAATATAAACAGAACTAAAACAACATAATGACAAAAATACAATTATTTTTGGAGATTTCAAAATACTGCTGACACAAAAGGATAGGTCGTCGAGACATAAAGTTAAGAAGGAAATAAAGGCTTTAAATGAAGTGTTGGACCACAGGGACTTAACAGACATTTACAGAGCTTTCCATCTCCAAAGAAATGAATACACATCCGTCACAAGAACACATGGAACAATTTCAACAGCAGGTCATATGGCGGGAAATAAAACATGTCTCAGAAAATATACCAAAGTAGGAATTATCTTCAGCATCTTCTCAGGTCACAATCTTATAAAGGTAGCAATAAACATACAAAATATACAGGAGTAAACCAAAACATGTGGAGACTAAATAAATGCTTTGAACATCTCCTGGGTAAAATTGAGTAAGAAATTAAGAAGTATCTGAAGATGTGGCCTCCCTGGTGGTGCAATTGGTTGAGCAATGCACTATGAAGCAAAACGCAACCACTGCAGCATGAGTTCAATCCCTGCCTCCAGCCAGGGAGGTGTCCCACATGGTGCAGCAGATCTCTCCTGTCTCGCCCACTGCTCCCCTCAGCAGTATACTTCAGTCGATCAGCCTTTTCTCTTCCCCACTCTGTCACCCCAGCCCCATACCTCTGGCCTGTACCCCACTTCTTGTATGCATAAATATTTTAAAAAAAAAAGAAGTATCTGAAAACTAACAATATTTAAGAGAAAAGCTACCAGATCCAAGCAGTTCTATGAGACTTATGTATGTAACAGCATTACAGGCCAACATAAAGAAGAAATATTTAAAATAAGCCACATAATTAGACAGCTAAAGGAATTTGAAAAAGAACAAATTCGAAGTCTGTAGAAGGAAATAATAAAAATAACAGCAAAAGTAAAAGAAATTTAAAAGATAGTTCAAAATATCAGTGAAACCATGAGCTGCTTCTTTAAAAATAAATAAATATATAGAGAGACAAAATCAATAAATCAGCTAGGCTTACTAAGAAAGGCAAGATAAAACTCAAATAGAATCAAAATGATTGAGGCAAAATTACAACAGATGTCACAAAAATACAAAGGACCTTAGGAATCTATTACGAATACCTCTGTGCTAACTGGAATATCTAGAGGAATGGGCAAATTTTTAGACATATATAACCTTCTAAGACTGACTTACGACAAAGGAGATAGCTTGAACAGTCAAGCACAGAAATTTTAAAGAATAATAAAACAGCTTCATTATTAAAAAAAAAAATGCCCAGTACCAGACGGTTTTTCCAGTAAATTCTACCAAAGCTTCAAAGGGGACTTAATACCTATCTTACTAAACGCTTCAAAAAAAAAACCAAAAAAAATAGGTGTAAAACCAATACATTCTATGAAGCCAACATTACTCTGACCCCAAAACCAAACACAGACAGTATAAAAAAAAAACAAAACTATATGTCAATAACCCTGATGAAGGCAGATGAAACAATCCTAGCAAACTGAGAACAGCAACATTTTAAGAGAATCACCCAAAATAATCAAATAGGTTTCATCTCAGGGATCAAGGACATTTCAACATACGCAAATCAATCAATGTCACTCACCAGATTAACAAAATGGAAGATAAAAATAACACCATCATTTCAAATAAAAGTGATATGACAAGATTCAACAACAATTTATAATAAACTCAATAAAATGGGAGTAAACAGAACATATTTAAACATAATAAAAATTATATATGACAAATCCACAGCCAACATCATAAATGGTGAAAAGCTGAAAGCATTTCTGCTAAGATCAGGAAAAATACAGGGATATCCACTGCCACTACTACTACTGTTCAACATAGTATTCAAAGTCTTAACCAGAGCAATAGGTAAGAAAAAGACATAAAAGGGATCCAAATTGGAAAAGAAATGAAATTATCACTATTTGCAAATGATATGATCACATACATAGGTTATTCAAGATCCTACCAAAATATTAGAAATAAACGAATACTAAAAATTGCCAAGATACAAACTTAACACACAAAAATCAGGTATACTTTTATATGCAAAATATCAAGAGAAATGGAAAAAATATCATTTACAATCATATCAAAAATAAAATACTTGTGAGAAACGTTATATATTTTAATACAATTTATTTATATATATTTTACATCACTATTCATTTTGTACAATGTTTGTTTTCTCCTCTCAGGTGTAGTCCCAGTAGAATTCCCACCACCTATTCACCTGTGCACCATCCAACAGCCTCTTGTGCTCTTCCTGCCCAGCTCCTGCAGAATGTCTCTTGTTTATATTTGCCTGTTAATATTTTTATTATTATCCCCCCGCCCCAATTCCTTACTTGGTTCCCCTATATTCCTCCTCTAAGTGAAATCATCTTGTAATTTTTTCTTCTGACTTATTTCACTGAGCATAATCCCTTCTAGCTCCATCCATGTTACTGCGAATGGCATTTACCTGTTTTGATTCAAGAATAACATCTCATTGTGTATATATATCACAACCTTTTTTTAAAGATTTTATTTATTTATGCATACAAGACATGAGGTAAGGCCAGAAGTGCAGGGGCTGAGAGGATTCATCAGAGGTAGAGTGGGGAGCAGAACAGGGAGAGCGACTGAAATACACTGCTGAGGGGAGCAGCAGGCAAGGTAGAAGAGATCTGCTGTGCCATCTGGGTCCCTCCCTGACTGGGTACTGAATTCATTATGCAATGGCTGCAGAAGTCCCACAGTGTGGCACTCAACCCCTTGCGCCACCAGGGAGGCTCTTCATCCAGTCATCTACTTTTGTTTTTTTGGGTTGTTTCCATATCTTCACTATTATAAAAAACATTGCAATAAACACAGAGATGCAGGTATCTTTTTGAATTAATGATTTTGTGATCTCTGGGTAGATTCCTAGGAGTGGAAATGCTGTTGTCATATGGTCCATTTTCGGTAGTTTAAGGAACTTCCACATAACTTTCTATAGTGGTTGGACCAGTCTGCATTCCCACCAGCTATGTAGGAGAGTTCCTTTTCCCTTGCAAGTAAACTTAACAAAGTTGGTGAAGGACCTATATGTTGAAAAGTATAAGACTCTATTGAAGGAAATGAAAGAAGACAAAGATACGGAAAAAAATATCCCATGTTCAAAGATTGAAATAATTACTACTGTCAATATGGTCATATTACCTAAAGCAATTTAGAAATTCAGTGTAATATCAAAATCAATGACTTGTTTTTAAAGGAAATTAAACAACTATAAAATCTGTATGGAACTACAAAAGGTACCAAAGAGCTAAAGCAAATTTGAGGAAAAAAAGAAGAAAAATGGAGGTATCACATTTCCTGACTTCAAATTATACTATAGAGCAACAGTAATTAAAACAATATGGTATTGGAACAAAAACAGAAATGGAACAGTGGCCTAGAATAAAATACCCAGAGATAAGACCACACAAATATGGACAGTTAGCCTTTGAACAAAGAGCTATAACAATGCAATGGGAAAAGGAAAGCTCTTTAACAAATTTAGCCAAGAAACATGGATAGCCTCAAGGAAAGAGAATGAGTGAGGGAGAGAAGAAGGGGAAGAGGCTGGGAAGGGGGAAGGGAGGTAGGTGGAAGGAGGATACACACTTAAATCCATACACAAAAATTAATTTAAAATGGATTAAAGATTTGACTATAACAACTGAAACTATGAAATACTTAAAATACAAGGGATAAACTATAAGATATCACCCATTAAGATATATTTGAGGATACAACTCCCACATTTCTTTTGTACCTCAAAAGAAACGATCACAAAAAGGCAACCAACAGATTAGGAGAAAATATTTGCACGTCACACATCTAACGGGGCTAATTTCCAAATTATACAAAATACTTTCACGGCAAAAAAAAAAAAAAAGACAACCCAAGTTTTTTTTTAAAATGGACAAAAGACCTAAATACACTCTCTTTAAAGACATTCAGATGCTTACACTGAGTAAGCACATGAAAAAGTATTCAACATCACTTATCATAAGGGAAATGCAAATCAAAACAACAATGAGCTATCATCTCATTCTTGTGATAATGTCCGATATCAAAAAGAAAGGAAATACAAATGTTAGTGAGGATGTAGAGAAAAAGGAATTCTCATCCACTTGATGGAAATTCAAGTTGGTGTACTCTCCATAAAAAACCTTGGCAATCTCTTAAAAGAAAAAAAGAAATCCCATATTATCCAGCAATACCTGTTATGCATGTACCCAAAGATATGAAAATGCTAATATGAAAAAACTTAATATATTCCTAATCTCATAGCAGCACTGTCCACAATTGCTAAGTCATGCAGTCAGTCTACGCACCTATCAACAAACTGGATATAAAAATTATGGAATATATAGTTATTGGAATACTATACAGCTATTAAAAAGATGAAATAGTCCCTTTTGGGGACAAAATGAATGTACCACCAAGAAATTATGCTAAGTGAAGTGTGAGAAATTTAAACAGATATTTGATTGTTTTGCTTCTCTGTAGAATATAAACAACAAAACAGCATATACAGGGAAATTATAGCCAAAACAGATCTTAGTCCTAGTGAAGAATGTACTGGTTACCAATAATTTTCTATTTATCAATGATTAAAATTCCACTGTATATTTGTACCATACTTTGTTTACATTTGCCAGATGAGGGACATTTGGATTGTTTCCAATTTTGACTTCTTATGAATGAAGCTGTTATAAACAAAACTTATAAATTTCCCTCTGCCCCAAAGATTAACTGTATAACTCACTCCCTTACTTTCTTGAAGATCCTATTATCTATTCATAATAGCTTTCTCTGACTACTGTATCTGAAATGGCACCTATTGTTATTTTCTAGTTCCTTAACACCTACTTCACATCTTCAAAGTTTTTAGCATTACCACCATTTATATTACACATTTGATAAGAAAGAAAATGCATGCAGAGATTATGTTGAGGTTCTTTAGAGAAACAGCCCACAAAAAATATTCATACAGTTAGCTGAAAACAGCTTATTAATTCATTTACAGATAAAGGCCAAAAAAAGCTCAAAAACATGATATAATTTTCCTAGCATTAATTCTATTACTTTTTTTGCAACCCAAATACAATCTTATTTTTAGAAGCAACAACTATGCTAGTTTTATGCATAAAGCAAAACAATTATCCTGGGAAAATAAATATCATTCTCAATAATAACAATTATGCCAAAATTATGTAGAAAATAGAATTTACACCTAAAATTGTAGCAATTCATTGAAAATTATCTTTTATTTGACAATTAAACACTAGCAATAAGCTAAATGTTTGTGGCACTAGATAATACATTATTACAAATCAAAGTCAATTATTAAACATTTATTTAATGCTTATAATAGAAGAACGATGTAAAACATTGCTCAGAGGGTAAAAAAAACTTGCTGTTGCTCAGCTCCTATCTTGAAGTTACAAGTTAGATTATCTAGTGAAAAATCTAGTTAGAAATAATGGATTTAGATTCTTTCAGCATTTCACATGATCATAGTCCCACAAATTGGAAACAAGTAAAAAGAGAGCATCATCCAGTATTCATATAAACATTCACAGTAGGAGGTGACTTTGATAAAGCACAAATAAAACATGGATCTTGACACATGTAAGACCAGAATCTGTTCTGGCTCTGCTAGCAGCAGTGTCTGAGCAAGGAAGTTTCCATCTTTGGGCCTCCCTTGAAATAGTAAGATAGTGGGTTAAGTAATTTCTCATATGGATGTTAATCAAAATCATCTCCTTAGAAGCATTATAAAAACACTCAAGGTCTCAGGCACTGCTGAAAACACCAATTAAATAACCCAGGGAAACTGAGGCTCCCTGATCAGTGATTGCACTCAGGTTCTATCTAACGCTAATAGGTTCATTCTGTGAAATACAATTTCAACATATTCTAGCCAGAATAGTAATAAATTTTAAGTATCTTTACTTCTTTGACATAAATTAAAAGAAATACTAGTATTTCAAGGACCAGTTTTTCACAATAGTGTTTCAAAAACAGTCAAAATATAAGTACCAAAAATCCGGTAAGAAAGAAAAATTGGTTGCAATGTAATTTATTTTTAATTTAAGAAATATAAGCTCAAGTCAGCATACAAAAAAGATGCTAAATGAAATTATTTGAGTCTGACAATTCAAAATAGATCTACAGGGCACGACTCCAGAAATAGAAATAGTTATACCAGAAGCCAGGCCCCTGCAGTTTGCTTTCATACTTCCTACTTACTCCAGTTTTCAACACAGACAGTAGTTAGGAAACGCTAAGACTTAGGAAACAATTTGGTAGACTTATACGGATATACAGACAATACTTGCAATACATAGGTGCAATTATTTTTCCTGGAATTAATGGAAGGAGAAAAAAATAACATTTTTATTAACAATTCTATAGGAGAGATTTTACACTGTATGCAAATGTAACCCTTGCTGGATTAATGGAGATGGAAGACTTTAGATTGCAATTTGTGTTTTCATAAATATTTTCTGATTACAAAAAAAATTGCGTATGAAAATTTTCCTATCTCCATATGAAGAGCATTTCCCTTCTTTTCTACTGCAAAACGTTTTTGCCCTCTCTACCCAAATGAAATGCTTATGTTTGTTGACTAAGTACACAAATCACTTGTAGGAGATATCAATTAGGGAAATTTGTTTAAGGGAACTAAAGTATATCTGTGCACTTTATCATGATCTTTAAAGGTCTCTTAATATATCATCATTACCTTTAAATGGTATATTAGTAACTCATTACTAATATAACATGAGGAAAACTGGTTTTTATTTTATTTTCCTTTAAAATTCTAAATCTGAATTTCTCACTAGGTTCTGTGTGCAGAACGTGAATAAGTTTCTTTTTGTTAACTTGAATACTACAATTGACTTCATTTAAAGTCCTTACATTTCTGCAGCCCCTCTATAGTTGTCAAATCTAACTAGTAGCATAAGAATTCTGGTTCATATCTCTCTACTATTTTTCCAAAAGAAAATAGGAGACAATAGAAAATAATGCTTAGATATCATGAGTCCAATATTCATTAAGCTTGATCTTATTAGTAAGAAATTTCCTTGGAGAATGCAGAAAAAAGCTTAGACTCTAGTTAATATCTTGGTGGTATCAGTGTGTCTTATAATCATGAAGATGTCAGTGAAAGTCTTTAAGAAATAACACCCCTCCAACCAAATTGCTGGTGTGATCAAGAGAACAGTCTGTCAATACAAAGCTCTATAAATTACAAATATAATAGTAAAGTATTGCTGGTGTTTTTTAATTTATAGTTTGATAAAAAACTATAAAAGATTTGTCTCTGGACAGTGAAGATTATCAGTAATTGACTCAGAGATTTTAGATCTCAAAGACAGACAAGTCAGCATGCACTTGTCACATATAAATACTGATTTGAATTCTGAATATTGAAATCGCCAGCAAAAACTATTATTTATATTTTTAAAATACATCAAACTTTTGTACTTGTATTAGTCAAGCATCACCTTTAAGCTGTTGAAAACAAGAGTGAGTTTTAATTAATCTCAGGGATCTAGTTTATCAAAAGTACAGAAAGATGTAAGGAAAAAAAGGCAACTTTCCTGATGTTATTTACTAAAGTGAATACCTTATTTCACATGTTATAAAGTGTGTGTGAATTTACACCTTAAGTTTTATTTATTTTGTTTTACAACACAAATAAAACAAAAATACACTTAAATATTTGCTAGAAATAAAATACCAATATTGAATAAATGCAAACAAATAGGGTAAGCACGCCTACACAGAAATCAGCACACTCTATTTTTAATCAAAACCCCAAACCACCATGGCATTTTTATGGCTTATAACTGAAGAGGACCTTTCAAACCAGTAGCCCTAAGTCTAACAGTGAATCACTTCAAGAATGATAAAAGTCAAATCAAAATCTAATATAAGGCCAACACCTAGTTGTTATAAAATATAAACATCTCTCTGAAATCTTCCCTCCTAGTAAGACATTGGCAAAAATTTTACTTTCGTTTGTTAAAGGGGATGGTGTGAAATTCCAATAGAACCTGGTGACTTATATATTTTATTTTTATTATGTATAAAATATTATCTTTGTTAATATATGTATATTTTGCATCAATCTTTTTCATCTCAAGACTGTAAACACCTTGAAGACAGGGATTAGTTTTCTTATGATTAACAATGGACCTAACATGCACTAAGGGGAAAAGAAAGAGAAGACATAAAGTTTAGAAGCTAAACAATTATATTAGAAAATTTTTAACACTGATAAAAGAGAAACCTGAAATTATTAGTGAAACATAAAATTTTTTTATTGAAAATGACTTGGTCCAAAGATGTAATGAAATAAGGTGGCATACAAAGCATAAAGATTTCCAAGTACTAAGGAAGGTACACATAGAACAATCACATGCTAAATCTCCGGAAGGAACACACTGAAGAACATTATGGCTAAGTTCTTTGTGGTTTTCTTGGAAAAACATCACTTAATATCTATTTGCCAAAATAGAACTGTTCTTAATTCTCATTTCTGGGGCCTCCCTGGTGGCGCAGTGGGTTAAGCAACACACTATGAAGCAAACCGCAGCCACTGCAGCACGAGTTCGATCCCTGCTGCTGGACAGGGAAGGGACCCACAGGGCGTGGCAGACCTCTCCTGTTGTGCCCACTGCTCCCCTCAGCAGTGTACTTCCGTTGATCTGCCTGTTCTGCTCCCCGCTCTCTGTGGTGAATCCTCTCACTCCCCCCCACACACCTCTGGCCTGTACCCCAGTGCTTGTATGCATAAATAAATAAATCTTTAAAAAAAATTCTCATTTCTTCATATATCTTTAAATTTATGGCTACTACAAGAAATATTATAAGTCTACATTAACCTAAACAATTTCCCCAATTATTTCTGAACAAATTTAGTGCCAAAAACATAATCCAATATTACACTTTTATAACTCCAAGTTAAGGAAAGGTTCATTTATTAATAAAAACTGCTAACAGTACTCAGGAAATGCTAAGAAATATCAGAGTATTATAAACTTGATCTTGCTTAATCCACAAATCTGTTTTATAGACATTATCTCTTTTATCCCTGGCAATATAACTCTGTGATTTAACTTTTGACAAATCAGTTGTACCTAATTCCATATTAAAGCTCTTACCACCACCAAATCAGCTATTTTTCATTAAACATCACTATGACAAATATCTCTCATCTGTACTATACAGAAAAGTCTGAATCCTTTTAATGGTTCTAAAGCAACAACTGTAAACTATACTTTCTCAAGTGTGGCTTGGAATCTTAGTAGGTTGGAAAGTATTATTGTAAGCATACAACCAGGAAGTGCCACAAATATATTTTTAAAAATCGCAGAGATAAATGATTCAGAGATATTAATATCCTATTTAAGGATGCCAAGAGCAAAATTTGGCTTCACAGTAATTTTTTTTTGGGGGGGGAGTGTTGAACGGGGAGGAATGGTAAGGTATGCCAATATTTTAGCTGGTACATTCAAAAGTACTTCTATCAAAGCATTAACCACATTGTTCTGCCACTGTCCACTTTATTCTCCCACTCACCCTGCTGCGTCCTGTCCTTTTATCTTCGTGCACATCCCGGCCCCAATTTTCTAGATGATTAAATATTTTTATCATATTTTGACCCCAGCATTTCAGTTGGGGATCTCAAAGAATAATTCTTGTATTCAAGGTCCACTGGATTCTTATCATTCTAGATTACTTTAGCAACTGGGCTTCAAAAAAAGTAAAGAAGTCTGGAGGAAGAGCTTCAATGTATAGTCCTCAGAGACAGTGCTGAAGAATCTATAGTAGTAATATGGGTTCTGCTATGAATTTTCTGAACGAATGTGGAGATTATCCATTTCCCTAATCCTCAGATTTATCAGTAGGCAGACTATGAAAACATGTAATAGTCTAACACATGTTAGGTTCTGCTTTTCTCTGAACAGACAAGAAATTAAACTACACTTCTGGAGTTTAGTTCTTCCTTTAAAAAAGTAAAGATGTTAAAATCATAATCTCAAAAAGTCTGACATCTTCCTTGCATTTAATATGTGTGTATGTGTGTGTGTGTGTGTGTGTGTCAAACCTAAGATACAGACCACAGTGAGGTGAATACGTGAAAACTGGGAAGACATGAACTTCTCAGAATATTAACTTATATACCAGTGCATAATGCTAATTGCTTAAATTGACTTTTCAAGTTTTATCAGTTATAAATCAAAATAGCACCTTTGCAAAATACTCTCAAAAGTACTATACATTAATGGTTTGTAGTAACAGGCTCCATTTAAAATAAACATTTATAAAAAAGGTTTTTACATTATATTCAAATTTTTACATTTTCCCTAATGTTCTCAAACTGAATTCGTCTTCAAATGTTAGTCACTTGAACTAAGTTTTTTAAAAACGCGTATGTTATGGTACTGAATTAGAAACAATAAAAAGGTAAGTGGTTTCTAAAAGTTAAGGGGAACAAAGAGGAAGAGATGAATAGGCAGAGCACAGGGGATTTTTAGGACAGTAAAACTATTTGTATGACACTATAATGTAGATACATGGTATTATACATTTGGAAAAACCCAAAGAATGGTGACTCATCATTATAACAATGTATCACACTGATGCAAGGCCCTAATAGAGTAAGTTGGAATTCTATTTTGCATTCTTTTTTCTATAAGCTTAAAACTGTTCAAAAAATAAAGTGCAATAATTAACCAAAAAAAAGTTTCAAAAATAGTCATGATGGTTACACAACACTATGAAAGTAATAATTACCATCAAATTCTACAGATATGGCAAAAATGGAAAACTTTTTAAGTATATTTTATAACAATATAAAGAATCATAGATACTTCATATTTTAAAAGAAAGTAATTCTATAATTTTAGGGGAAAATTTGGTGATAGACCCACGAAACAATGTATAAGCCAATGAGACACTTTGGGGAGAAAATGCTAAATACTACTACGCTGTAATAAAAATATGCAATTGAAATGTTTCTATTTTTATAAAGAGTATCTCAAGGACGTCTGGTACTGTCAAAATGGAAAATTTCCATAGTTCTCAGATCCTTCCTCACACAACAAAAATCCCTGGATATAACAAAGAAATATGGGAAGTTTCTGAAAGTTGGAAAACAAAGCCTAGTTGTCTGGAGACATTATTAGTTGCGGGTAATAAGACATTGATTTCCCTGGGTTTCCTAACTGCCTCCATATATCCCAGACAAGGTACTGAAGAAGATTTTATATGGACTAGCCATGAGGGAGAGAACAAAAAACTCCAAGAAAAGTCTGTTCCGACTAACCAAGGCTGTGGAAAAGGCCAAGCTGACAACAGGAAACACTTTTGGCAACACTTGTTCCACAACAGCCAATCATCAATGGAGAAACAGCACCTTCCCCTCTTAGCAGACTAAATGAGGAGTTAAATCTCCACCCTGAAGTCCCCCCACCCAACCACAAACCTGCACACATAGACAAAAACAACCCAAATCACCCAGCAATAGTGAATCAGGCATTTTGTCAAGTTCCCCTTCTATGGCCCCTCAGAAAGAGGCAGTGGGTGCTCCAACTCCAACTAGAGGAAACTAAAGCACAACAAAACCAAAACACTGTACAAAATAAAAGGAAACATTAATTTAGTTGCAAAATTCACAAACAAAACAAATCTAGTAACATATGAAAAAAAATTATATGCAATGACCACTGAAATTTCTTTCACATACACAAGGCTGGTTCAATGTTTGTAAGTTAATGTAATCTACCACATCAAAAGACTAAAGAGAAGTAATATGATCATTTAAATGACACTGACAAAGAATCTTACATAATCTACAATAACATTTCATCATAAAAGTAAATTCTCATCAAATGCCTTTCTCTTAAAATCAGGAACAAGGAAAGGATGCCTGATCTCAGCACAGTACTGAAAGTTGAAGGTACTAAAGACAATAAAAATCAAGCAAACAAACAATAGAAATACAAATGAAAGAAAAAAATAAATAAAACTGCCCCTATTTGCAAGATGACATGAATCTCTGCATAGAAAATTGCAAACCTCTACAAGGAAATAAGTAAAATAAAAAATTCCAGAAGTGTTGGTCACCTCAGCAAGGTCACAAGATAAAAGAGCAACACTGAACAATCAAATTTCTACATGCCAGTAATGATTAGATAGAAACCAAAATTAACTACAATAGTAGTTACAATAACACAATGGAAATGAACTATTTAGATAAAAGGTTGATAAGCATATAAAGATCTACATGCTAGAAATTAGAAAATGCTGTAGAGGAAATAAAAAAATAAATGAAGAAACACTATTTTCATGAATGACAAATTCAAAATAGTAAAGTTGACAATTCTTCACAAATTGCTTTATAAATTCAATACAATTTCTATCACAATCCCAGCAAAAGTATTTGTAAATATACAAATTAATTCTAAAATTTATTTTACTTAATCAGGCTAGTATGGTATTGGTATAGAAATACACAGATAGATATAACTCAGAAGCGAACATTAAAAAAAATGCCAAAATGATTTTTGACAAAGTTGTAAGTGCAATACCTTTCTCAATAAATGATAGCAGAAAAATTTAAGATTAACACCCCTCCAAAAAAATTAACTCAAATTGGAACATGGGTCTTAATGTAACTTATAGGAGAAAATAAGCAGAATATGGAGTGAGTGGAAAAAATATCTTAATCTTCACACAGTAGGCACAACCCAAGGAAGAACAAATTGATAAACTATACCTCATTCAAAATTAAAAAATATTTCTGCAAGAGTCTATTAAGAGGATCAAAAGACAAACTACAGAACTTTTAAGAAAAATATCTGTGAAACACATATCTAATAAAGGAAGAGTATAACAAAATCTTAAAACAATAATTAGAAACAAGAATTTCACCCGAAATGAAATACATGCTAAATAAGCACATGAAAAAATATTATATATCACTGATGATATAAGTTACAAAGTCACAGAGATGTCATTAGACTCTTATTAGAATGCTTAACACAACACATACACCAAGTGCACACCTACAAAACAATTATCAAATGCGGCAAAGATACAGGGGAACTGGATCAGTTGTGAATGTACGATCATTCATTTATTGCTGAGTGAGTGTAGAATGGTACACTCAAGAAAGCAATTCTGGACGTTAGAAAACTAATCATGCAATTATTGAATGGCCTAGAAATAAGATAAATAACTCTAAGTTATTTATCTCAAATTAAATAAAAGCTTTCATTCAAGGTAAAAATTTGGATTACATAAATGTTCACAGCAGTTTCCACATATAAGTAAAAGAGCAGCAATAACTCAGATGCTTTGCAGCAGATTAATCATTAAATTAGCTGTGACAGAATGAAATAAACTCGTTTATTTCATTCTATTCCACACACATACAGAAAGAAACAAATTATGATACATGCAAAAGTCAAGAAATGATGGCAAATGGGAAAAAATAATCTCAAAAGATCACATATTACATGACTACACTTACATAAAATTCTTGGGTTGGGGCCTCCCTGGTGGCGCAGTGGGTTAAGCAACGCACTATGAAGCAAACCGCAACCACTCCAGCACAAGTTCGATCCCTGCCTCCTGCCAGGGAGGGGACCCACATGGCATAGCAGACCTCTCCTGCATCGCCCCGCTGCTGCCCTCGGAAGTGTGCTTCCGTTGATCTGCCTGTTCTGCTCCCCACTCTGTCTGGTGAATCCTCTCACCTCCCGCGACTCTGGCCTGTACCCCAACTCTAGTATGTATAAATAAAGAAATATTAAAAAAAAAAAATTCTTGGGTTGACAAAATTGTACAAATGGAAGAGATACTAGTGGCTATAAAATGGCAACCGGAGAGCTCTCTTGTGGCAAATGAGTTGTTTTGGAACTTTGATTGTATTAATGTAAATATCCGGGAAAATTAGAAATTTGTATAATTGTAGTTTTCCCAAGATACCACTGGGACAAAATGAGTAAAGGATCTCTCTGTATTATTTCTTAAAGCTGCATGTAAATTTATTATCGCAAAGTTAAAACTAATTTTAAAAATTCTCTCATTTTAAAACTCTAGTAAAATCTTAATATACAAAGTTTAAGTATCCTTCATTAACTTCCTCAAAAGATATTAATGAAAAGGGAAGGCATTACTCTTATTCCATATTTTTTCACTAAGAAAAACCTAACATTTTTATATAAAGAACAACAAACAGAGCCAAAACAATTCATCTGTATACTGCTTTAAAGTTTTCAAGACCTTAAATTATATTCACAAGCTTTAAAAACATACTGGGTTAGAATTAAACAACAGATAACAATTCTCAATAAAAATAGAAAAATTTACCAACTTGGCCAGTATAAAAATAAAACAAATCAATAGCAAAGCCAAAATTAGATTTTAAAGTTTACCAACAAGTTTGTATCTAGTATTGTTTCTATGATGTCAGTTTCTTAGTCATAATTCTGTGGTGATATATTTGTACAAACACATTTCAAATTTATAATTTATTCATAGTCAATTTTTTTAAAGGGACAGATTTGTATTCTCTATTTTGTTCAAATGACATTTACACACAAAAAACATTCAAATATAACAAAAATGTAGAACTGTCCAACTAAATTTTAATAAGAGTATTAAATGTTATTTTAAAGTATACTCCACTAGAAAAATGTCATTCTTCCTTAAATCTGATTACAAGAAATCACCAAGTAATAAAAGTTATTTTAAATTTATAATTTAAAATATATTATTAATTTAAGAGACATCCTACGTTCAGAACAGTAAAATGCATATCCTAGAATCAAGGACATCTTTTATATCATGAAATCTTATAATTGTGGGGATGAAAAAAAGTACGGTGTTCTCTATACTAGCCAAAAGTGGAAACAAATATCAAAAAGGTTAAGCTTTCTACCTAGAAAAAAATCACAAATGAACTGGACTCCCTGAATGCAATGGAAATTTTTTAGCATGAAACAAATACATTTAATGGTACATCTTTAAAGTGACATAAGCCAACTATCTTAAGCAACTGTCTATAATACATTCTTAGTGACCAAGTTGTATTAAATATTGTAGATATTTTCACTTGCAAGTACTTTTTAATAGATACTGTAGTCACTACTTAAAGCTAGAGAGAATTTAAACACTCCCATTCATATTTTGATGCCTTTCATCATTTTATTTTTCCTTCCTTAACTGCTCTGCAGTTAAGGACTTCCAGTATCATTTTCAAATTGTCTTCTATTTTATTCTATAGGAAAATTTTTCAGCTTTTTACTATTGAGTACCTTGTTAACTATGGGCTTGTTATACATGACAATGAGTATATTCAGGTACATTTCCTCTATAACCAATTTTTTGAAAGCTTTACCATGATATTGAAGTTTATAAAATGATTTTACTGCATATCTGGAATGATTAGATAAATTTAAGCTTCTGTCATCTTCTCTCATTCTTCTCTTTCTGGGATCTCCTATGATTATAATTAGACTGCATGGAGTCATCTCTTATTCATTCTTTTCACTTTTCTTTTTGCTCCTCTGATAGGATAAATTCCATTGCCCTACCTTCAAATTTGTATATCCTACCATACTTTTGATCTAGTCTGCTACTGAACCTCTCTACTGAATTTTTCTTTTCAGTTATTTTGTTACTTAATACTATGATCTCTGACTTTTTTTTTTTTTTTTAGAATTTTCAATCTCATTGCTGAAATTATCACTTTCCTCATACAAAGTTCTACTGAACTCAGTAAGCACCTTTATGACCATTATTCTATCAGGTAAGTCACTTATCCCTATATTTCAGTAAGATGTTTCAAGATTCCATTTTATTTTTTGATCTAAAATATATCCTTGTTTCTTCATTTTCTTTAACCCACTGTGTTGATTTCTGTGAACTACAAAAATGTCATTCTCTCAATCTCGACAGTTATTACATGGAGTAAATGTACCCTGTCAGTCAGCCCATCTCAAACTTTTGGTAAACATTCCACCTTTTATAACTGTCCAAGTTGCCTTCTTTCTCTTACTGTATATCAGTAGTTGAAGATACACTAAAACCCTTCAGTCTCCCAATAGGGAGAATTACAGTCAGCACATAAATGCAGGCTAGTTAGAAGCTAGGTACTGAGGCAGCAGCTGGAGAAATATGCAGTTAGGCCCCTTATAGGAAGAAATTAGGAGGGGAAATTTTCCCCTATTCACACTGTGAGAGTTTGGGTATGTAGTTGCAAGGTGGAGAAGGGATTGCTAAGAACTCTTCATTGTTGGCTATGAGCCTGTGGCAATTCTGAATCCAAGTACCACTGGTTGTGAGATCTAGGTGATCAAGGTCCTCCTGGCAGCAGTCACGAAAAGGTAACAGAGGGGTCTACAAACCCATTTCAAGAAGACTAGTAACATGGAACAAGCTAGAGAAAGAAGTCTTGGGAGGTACCTACTTGGCTTCCCTGTTCTATGGGGAAGATTACAGTCAGTCCTTAGATTGGCGCCACCTGAGTGGGCATTTTCCCACTCACCCAATGTCACTCAGCTAGTTTCTGGATTTCATTCAGAGGGAGTTACTGGTTGAGAATAGCTATACATTTGGACTGGTCATGAAAAGATAGGATTTTGATTCATATTTGCATCCAAATTCTTGTTTGTCCTTTCAACTGGAAGATTAAATCTATATTAATATCTATTCCAGAAATAATTATAAAACAGTAAGTCTAAAATTCAATGCCATTTAAAGTAGACTAAAATTTCACACATAGATATAGGCAGAAATGGAATGCTATCTATTCATTAGAAACTCTCTTCTCTACCTTTTCATCTCATTAAAAGAGCCAATTATAGGAAGGGGTTGGGAAGGAGGTACTATTTGTGTATCTAGGCACTCACATTTGGATTATTATTGCATTTGCGATTTTGGAAAATCTCTTTTTGCAGCCCTCCACTGTCAACACTGTCACTTCTCAGGATGAATTTTTAAGAATATGACATTCAGTTTTTATCCATAAACAAATAGTAATATACAACTCAAAATAAAAAAAAATTTCAACATAGGTTGTATTTATCCATTTCCATTGGCAAACTTCCTACATAAAATATGTGAAAAGGTAACGACATAAAACAAACTAAAATGAGCAGGACAGGATTCTAAAATGTTAGAAATTATGTACTTCCACTCATTTTACAAGTAATAAAATTAAGGTATAAACGTTATGACTTTCAGAGTCACCAACAAATTATGGGAAAGTAAGGGAGGGAAAATGCGCAAATTTCCTATGCAATTTCTCCACTTTTAGTCATATTAAGCTACTTCCTCAGAGAAATAGGAAAACAACATCCACATAAAACCCATTCCCTATTACCATTATTTTCAGATCCATCTGCAATGTACTTATAGAAATATTCTGTGCATAGCACTAAAACTAAACATACCTAGTTTTTAGAGCATTAGAAGTGGGTAATAGGAAAGCTACAGTTACATGAAGAAGTAAGAAGGTAAGAAGAGAATATAAAATCAAGATTTGAAAAGAAATATGTGAAAGTTACTCAAACACAAAATCCCTAGCAAACAAAGAAGGGGCCGTGAATATGTATTTAAAACCTATTATATGCCAATCGATATTTGACATTTTTTTCCTTATATTACTATAAGAAGATAATATTGCTAAATCCTCTTGCCTCTAATCTGATTCAACCACTGTGACCCAGGTGAAGAAATTTGATTTCTTAAAAAGGAAATTTTCTCACTTGTGAAATGGAATATAGCATCCTCTTACTTCTTACAACTATTATGAAATTTAAATGAACTAAGACACTTAGCACACTACCTACACACATTAAATAATTATAAATGCATTGGTGGTGGCGACAATGATGACCAAAATATTTTCTCCTACTTATTTATAAGGAAACTAAGGAATAAGAAATTGAAAAGCAACTAGTACATAATTATATAACTAAAAAAAAAATCTGAACCCAGGTGTGTCTGATATCAAGTCCTGCTCCACCCATTAAACAACTGCCCAGAAAGCACTCCTGAGCTTCTACAAGAGATTCAGAATGATGCAACCCTTCAAAACTTTTTCATAAGGAAAAAAGTATGGATTGTGTGTGTTTAAAGGTTAATATCAAATGTAATTTTCAGTACTAAAAATTCTTTGAATATTAGATATCTAAAATATGATGTCTGTGTTAAGCAGAATATTTAATTTCTTAATCTTGCCAGGAAATAGTACCTGTAAAAAAATATAAACACACATCATGCTATGTTACAGAGTAAATATTAAAGAGAACAAGATGAGTAAGATACACTGGAGGAGCAGCTTCCAATGTTTTAGAGCAAAAGACACGTAAATATAAGCACAATAAAATAAGATATGGCTTAATGCTATAGAAAAATAACACACAGAGTAAACAGAATGTAAAAGAATTCAAATATACAATGGGAGGGAACAGAAATTTGATCACATATTTCAGAGATATGAATACCCCAGTCTTCAAGAATAGATGATTTACCAAAACTAATCGATACAATAACTCCAGGATTATTTATGTGTTAGAAGACCTGTGGACCCTTAGGAATAAACATAACACTTTAAGAAAATTATTGAAATCTAAAAGAAGTTATTCTTTTTCTTCTTGCCATTTCCATAAATCATAAATTGGCATTAAAGGCTCACTCTTAAATCAGAAATAAAATCTTTGAAATATCATTCTCCAAAATGAAATAAATAAAATTTTTAAATGTGACTATATTTCAGATTCATTTCAGTTGAATTAATGAAAAATGTTAAGGTTCTCATCATTCCAAGATTTTAGGGAAACACTGTTGGTTCCTTTTTTAGAAAGCAAGCCTTGGAAAAGTTCATGTACTACTTCCTACTTATTTGGCCAGATCTACAGAGAAAACCATCTGGGGTTTGAATAAGAAAAGTGCAGTGGCTATTTATCAGAAAAGGTAAACTAAGATTTTTGTATCAATCCCTCAGACTAAAAGACCACCCAAAGACTTTTTCACCCATCAAATCATACAAAATCAAAGAGAAAGTTCTCACCACCAAAGAAAACTATACTCTTTCCAAAAGAATTTATGTAAGACAAAAAAAACACCTTCAGTTTGAGACCCCATTTTTACACAAGAATAGCAAAATAGTTTTATATTGATTGAAAAGTCATTTAGTTATTAAGTACAGTTGAAATACCTGACACATATTTTCTTCTTTATAGTAATATAAGACAGAATGGTAAAGCATCTTGCTTATGCTCACTGACATCACAAGCTAAATATAACACAACTGATCACTTTTAAAAAGTTCATCGGTGGAAATATTTTCTGAAATATTAACAGAAAAACACCTTGATTGTAATAGTAAACATTAAAGTATTTGTTCTCCTTCTGGCACTAGGCTAAAAGAATTTCCCACTGCCTGTAGCTTCAAGACAGCATTTTTTCTCAGTACTGTTCTTTTTGCACAGTGGCATTCTGAAAATTGTAGTAGATATTCTAGAATAGACTTGTAGAACCACTGCATTAAACTAATAAAGTGTTTATCATGAAAACTTGCTTTAAAACTTTAATGGATATTGTAAATCTCCAAGTGATGAGGTAAAGTAGGAAAATGAGATAAATATGAGTTATTCCCCCAAAATAAAATACTGAGGAGTAATATTTGAGTAAGTAAAAAATCTACAGACAGCTTTTGAAAAATATTCAAATTACATGGAGTATATTTAGAGAAATGGTATTAGAAGTATAAACTCAATTGGATGAGAAATTTTAAAGAGCCCACAGAAATAAATGTATTGAAAGAGAAGTTTTCCAAAGTAAAATATGACAAATGCCTTGTATTTACAAACCTGATAATAAGCTTTTATGTCTTAGATATTTAATCTCTGTAGAAAGAGCAATTTGTTGTGCCAAAACTTTAAGAAAAAAAATGTATCTTTAAGACTTTTCTGGGTTATCTTCCACAGATTAGAATAGATCTTTAAATCAAAAGGAAAATCGGTATTTTAAAAACTGGCACAGTCTCTCAGAGAAAATTTTTTCAAATAAATGTTTTGACAATGCAAAGACAAGCCTCACATTGAGACTAAAATGACCAAAAAGTCAACATTAATTCATTGAAAAACCATGATTCAGAAATAAATCCTCATAGTAGTACTCCCACAAAACTCTACCTCTATTTTAATCCACTCCCATTCTCTAAATCCCTTCAAATTAGATTTATCAGAAATTATTATTCTCAATTGATCTCTGTTATCTTCTGCAGGCTGTTATTTGGATTCTGGCTCTAAAAATTTCTTAGCCTTTTGATAGAAAGAAGTTTGAAAGTGATACTGTACGATACAGTGTAAATTTACATTTATTTTAAAAAAGTGTTTCAAAAGTAAAAATCGGACCAAATACAGGAATCATCTGTTCCAAAATGAAAAAAGAAAAAAAAAAAAAAAAAGAGAGAGAGAGAGAACCAGCAAGATGGCAATAGAGTGAAGATGATAGGCTCACCTCCTCCAGATACTCAAAACTAAACTGCAAAAAAACAAAGCTTAAAAACCTAGAGTGAAAGACAGATAAACATTGTACACTAGGAACAACGGGCCTGTGAAAAGGGATAGGACAAGCTCTTCAGAGAATGTTGTTTAGAGTAGGGAGCAACACAACCCACAAAAGGGAAAAACAGTTACTTCCACAGCTTCTGAGTGTCCGCGACAGCTACTGACTCTTGAACACATCATTATCAGGGATTCCTGAAACCTGACCCCATATTGGATATGGTGTTGCATGAGTTGGCACATAGGACAGAGAGTGACTGTTGGAGAGCAGCAAGGATTGAAAGGCCCCAGTCCTCTTTAATACCTTCTAATCCTTGTGAGTACAAGATGCCAGATTATTTCAACAGGTGCAAAGATAAGTCTAAAAATCTACCCCTATTTTAACCCACAATAAATTTAAAATATGGACATAGAAGAACACTTCATAAATGCCGGAGCAAAAATCCTGAGAGGAAACACAATCCAGTAGAGCTGCAGAGCATGACAGAAGGAAAGTTCAAAGCAACAGACCTGGTGAAAATAAAGATAAGGAAAATATGCGGCAATTACAATTAGAAATAATGGAGCTAAGAGAGATAGTAGCTGATTTTAGAAAATAGAATTGAGGGCCTCATAGCTGAATGAAAGAAGGAAAGGAGAGAGATACTGAACTAGGAAAAACAATACTGGAGAACACACAAATTGAACATAGAAAAACAAGAATTAAAAAAAGAAAATAGTGTAGAATCCTTTGGGATAATTTAAAGAGAAATACCATCCAAATCATAGGACTCCCAAAAGGATAAGAGAAAGTCATAAAAAATTAATTTATTGAAATAACTACTGAAAATTGTCTCAATCTGGGAAACAAGCCAGTTGTTGTGATCTAAGAACCCAAAGAGTTCCAAACAAAATAATACCAGACAGACACACACATTATAATAAAGTCATTAAAAACCAGTGACAAAGACAGAATAGTAAAAACATCAACAGAAAAAATAGTAATCTATAGGGGAACAGAAATCAGACTGTCAGCAAGTTTTTTCAGTAGAAATACTTCAAGCATAAAGGGAATAGAAAGAAATATTTAAGATACTTAAGGAAAAAGACATCCAGTCCTAAATACTCTTCCCAGCAAGATTAACATTCAAAGCAAAAGGAAGCATAGAGAGCTACACTGAACAGCAAAACTAAAAGAATTTATCAATGTCAAGTGAAAGATGAAAGACATTCTACAGGGGTTATCATCAAGCAAAAGAACAACAAATATAGAGGTAATAAGACAAGTAAATCACATAATGTGGAGGAACTAAGAAAATAACTCTGGCCCACCAGAATCAGGGACCAGTCACTCTAACAGGTCACAAAAATAGTTCATCAAATACTAACCTCAGTAGAATCTTCAAACAAAATTTAATAGAAGTAACATATCAGGCAATAGAAATGGAAGTTAAACAAGATAATAGGAAACCCGCAAAAAAATAAAAACAAAAAGATAAGCCAAAACAAAATGACAATGACCATTTTTGTCTCTATAATTACCTTAAATGAAAATGGCCTCAACTCATCAATCTCAAGATGCAGAGTGGCAGAATGGATTTGAAAACAAAGTTGAAGAAACTTCTGTTTATAAGAAACTTACCAAAATTACTAGAGTTAAAGACTAGAGACAGTTCTATACACAAATGACATCTATAGAACTCCACCCCAAACCCACTACATACACACTTTTTTTAAATGCACACTGAACATTTTCAAGAATAGGCCATATCATGGAACACAAGTGAATTGTCAAAAAAACTACAGACTTTAAAATTATTGCTAGTATCCTGATTATACTTTCATAAATTTAGAACTACAGAAAAAAAAAGAATAAAAATCTATTACCGTGCTTAAGGAAAGGAGGAACAAACAAGACACAAAGTTAGTAGAAGGAAATAATGAAAATAATACTAAAAATAAATAAAATATGATCAAAATAACTATGCAAAAATTCAATTAATCTAAGCTGGTTCATTGAGAAGATAAACAAAATAGAGAAACCACTAATTAGGATAACAAATAAAAAGAGAAAACATTAATAAACATAATCACAAATGAAAGAGGATAAATCCCACAAAAAGGACACAAATACAAAGGATCACAAGAGATTACTATGAACAACTATATGCCAATATATACACAATAGCCCTGAAGAAACAGATAAATTTCTAGATCAATGAAGTCTATCAAGACTAACCCTAGGAAAAAAAAAACAGATGAAATATACCAACTGATAAGCATGGAAATTGAAACTAATTTATACGGGCTTCTGAAAATCAAAAGCTAAGCATCAGATGGCATTAAAAGAACTTCATCAAACCTTTAAAAATTAATATACAATCTTGTTTAAACTGTCTTAAAAATACAAGAAGGAATGTTCCACAATACATTTTACAGTGCCAACACTACTCTTATACTGAAACCAGACAAAGACAGCACAGTAAACAAAATCATAGACCAATATACATCAACATAAAATCTCCAACAAAACGCTAGCAAATAAAATTTAACAGTATATCCCAAGAATCATAACATGATCAAGTGGGATTTATCACAGGGATGCAAGGATGGTTTAATATATGTAAACTAATTAACATAAAACATCATATCAAATTAAGTGAAGATAAAAATCATATGATACAATCAACAGATGCAGAGAAAGCATTTGATAAGATTCAGCACCCATTTATGATTAAAAATTCTAACCAAGATGGGAATAGAAAGACTTGAACGCAATATAAGGGCCATAAATGATAAACTAACAGTCAACAAAATACTCAGTGCTAATAACTGAAAGTCTTCCCCTTAAGATTGGAATCAACACAATGATTTTCCATTTATGTTTAGTTTAGTATTAGAGGTTTTCGCTAGATCTATCAAATACAGGAAATAAAGGGAATTCAAGTACGAAAAAAAGAAGTAAAACAATCACTATTTGCAGGTGATATATTTAGAAAACCCTAAAGACTCCATCAAAAAGATACTAGAAACAAAAATTAAATACAACAAAGTGGCAGATGACAAAATCAGCATACAAAAATCCTAGCCTTTTATAAACAACAAAAAGCAAAATGAATTAAGAAAATAACTCCATCAATATTTATTTCAAAAAAAATTAAATACTTCAGACTCAACCAAATAAATGAAAGTAAAACTACACAACAGGAACTGTAATGTATTACTAATGGACTTAGATAATGATAAAGAAATGTAAGGCTATCTATGTTCATGAGTGGGGAGATTCAATATAATTAAAATGACTAGCTTGCCTAAAATAACATGCAAAACTCGCAACAGTATTCAAAGAAACAGAACAAAATATTTAAATTTAAAACCACAAAGGGCCTCAAACTACAAATGCAACCATAAGGGGGGAAAAAAAGGAGAGAAATGGTGTCATGCTATAAATGTTGGCGAGGATGTGGTGAAAAAAGGGACTCTCCTAAAATACTGGTGGGAATGCAAACTGGTCCAACCTATATGGAAAGCTATATGGAGGTTCCTCAGTCTACTAAAAATGGAGCTACCATATGACCCAGTAATCCCACTCCTAGGGATTTATCCAAAGAACACGGAAACATTAATTCAAAAGAATACATGCACACCAATGTTTATTGCAGCATTATTTACAATAGGTAAGACTTGGAATCAACCCCTATGCACAAAAATAGATGACTGGATCAAGAAGATGTGGTTTATATACACAATGGAATATTATACAGCAATCAAAAAAGATAAACTAGAACCATGGATGGGGCTGGAAGGGATTATGCTCAGTGAAATAAATCAGAAGGAAAAAGAAAAATACCGGGTGGTCTCACTTAGAGGAGGAATATAGGAGATCAAGGGGAAAAATAACATCAACAACAACAATAAAACAAAACAAAAATAAACAGACAACTACAAATCAGAAACATTCTGCAGGAAAAAGGGAGGAATTAGGATTAAGGTAGGGACTGGAAGAGCACAAGAGACTATGGTGACAGTGCATTGGCGAACTGATGGTGGGAATTCTATGGGGACTACACCTAGAAAAGAAAGCAAACATTGTAAGAAAAAATACATAAATACATAAATGTAAGCTCCCCTCCCATAAATAAATAAATGAAAAATAAATGGTGTCATATTACTTCAAACTATACTACCAAGTTACAGTTCTAAAAACAATATTGTAATGGCAAAAAAAAAAAAAAAAGAGCGAGACACATGGATCAATGGAACAGAATCAAAACCTGAGAAATAAATCCGGAGCTAGCAACACCTAATCTAAGATAATGCAGGTATTACCATAAAATGAAAAGACAGCATGTTTAATAAATGGTTCTCAGAAATTTGGAAATTCACATATAAAAGAATGAAGTTGGATTACTTACAAATCCCAAACACAAAATAAACGCCAAATGCATTAAAATTTAGATTTAGAACTTGCAACAATAAAATGCATAACAAAAGAAACATGGAAGTAAGTTTCATGATACCAATGATAAAGATGTTTCTGGTAACAGGACAGCAATGGAAAGAAAATTATAAACAAAAATAATTGCTATCACCTCAAGTTAAAAGGTTTCTACGCAGCAAAAGAAAATGTAAAACAAATTAAAAAGAGATCCTACTGAATGAGAGAAAATTCACGATATGTAAAACTGTTAACAAAGAAGATGCATAAAAATCTCACAAAATTCATCAGTGAAAAAAGCAAATAACCCAGTTAATAAATAGACAGCATATAAAAATAGTTCACTAAGCAGATAGCTAGAAGACTTAAGAGACATATAAAAAAGTATTCACTTTTGCTTCTAATAAGAGCAATATAGGTTAAAATGACAGAAATACAATCTGATAAAGGCATATATTAAAAAGACACCCTTGGGCCTTCCTGGTGGTCTAGGGGTTAAATCTCATTGCTATCACCATGGTGGCCTGAGTTTGAACCCAGGCCAGGTTACTAATACACATGGGGCAGCAGACTTCTCCTGTCTCACTTACTGCTCCCCTCAGCAGTATATTTCAGTCAATCTGCCTGTTCTGCTCCCCAGTCTTATTTCTAGTGAAATCTCTCAGCCCCTGCACCTATAGCATACTCCGCAGTTCTTGTATGCATAAATAAATGAAATAAATCTTAAAAAAAAAAAAGACTCCCAACAGTAAGTGTTGAAGGGAATGTGGAGAAAAGTTATCTATAACTACAAAAGAAAATAACTATTAAACTATTGATGGGAATGTAAACTGGAAAGCAATCTGAATTTACCTTAAAAAAATCTAGAAATGGAAATATCATATGGCCCAATAATTCCATTTTTGGGTATCTACTGTAAGAATTTGAAACAACCAATTCAAACAAATAAAACATTCCACAAAGTTCACAGCAGCATTATCTATAACAAGTAGGACATTTAAGCAACTTAAATTCTAAGGAAGGATAACTGGATAAAGAGGGCATAGTATATTCACACCATAGGGTCATAGTCATGGGGAAGCATGAAATGCAGCCATTTTCAACAACATAGAGGGGATCTGAGAGAACTATGTGCAACAGCATAACTTAGAACAATAAAAACAAATACTGGACATTTACATAGGAAACAATTTCATAACATAAAGCACTTTCAAAATCCAGAGGACATCAATAAATTACATCCTGAGGACTCTGAGGCTATGAGGGAGGTGGGAAGCAAAGGGACAAAGGGTCATATAGGATGGTAAGGGGAGCAGGGAAAAAGAGGTAAAAGTAAAATATATCAGAAAAAATAACAGTAGATGGTGACATCATGACCTTTGGTTGTTTCAAAAACTAAACTTAAATTTATTTAAGCTTAAATTTTATTATTTTTAAGGGGATATATTTAACTATAGTTCAAATAATTCTAATAAGTGTGAATATAATTTGTTTCTTATTTCATAGTTTATTAATAAATGAAATAATTACAGTTATTCTTAGGTCTCAGGAAAATATTTTGTACACTTTATTAACTTTTATCCCATAAGAAAACAATACTCATTCAAGTTTTTTCTGACTTAATATTTCTAATCAAATTTAATGGTTATCCCTGAGAATAAAAGGTACAAAGCACTCAATTGTTGATTATGACTCATCATATCACCGTAGTTCTCTACTGCAGAAGTTTTAACAATAGCAAGTGGCAAGTTAGAAATATATAGTTCTATAACCTTTAATACACACACACACTTCAAATTTCTAGATTTGGTAATGGTATTGAGTGTAGAAATCAAGAAAAAAACAGAAACAATATTGATGGGGTTCCAGAGGAAACTCTGGAAATTACACTACAGGTTATAATTCATTAGGTGTCTCTTACATTACATTTTAATAAAATAAATATTAATATTTATGTATGCGTAGTTAGGGCTTTGAAGCTTGTGATTCAGATTCATACACTTTCATACATTTATGTATAAATATATATACACTTTTGTTCCCAAGATAAAATGTATTCTTTATAAATAGGTTATTAATAGAAAACTTTAAAGTCATATAAAAGATGTTCTAGTTCCAATGATTAGAATGGTTTATCATTAAGTATCTTTGTTATTTTTAACAAAGATATTTGAAATTGAATACTTTACAATTAAATCATGAAAAAAACTATATCAACTTAAATATTAGAATAATGTATTAGGTTTGCTTTTTTATTCTCAGGCTAGCAACAAGTTAGAGTTCAATAAATAATTATTTGTTGAACAAAACTGAGTAAGATAATGTATTCCTATTAGTTTTCATAGAAAAGGTCCATCTAACAGATCACAAAAGGTCATAACCTATTTTAGGAATTCAATCTAAAGATTGTTACATAGAAGTGTTGGAGAAAGTAAACCCTCATATAGACTAAAAGACCTTGACATACAGCAAAGAAAATTAAACTCAGTTCTATAAGATAACGTATGGCTTTTGAAATTTTATTTTATCTACATATATGTGTCTCTGATTTAAACAGAAATTGAACAGAACACACATCTGTTCCACATTAGAAATTTAAAGTATCAGGTTATCCACTGGGGGTATTCACCTTCATTTTCCCCCGTTCATTAATGCTCTAGAAATTAAAGACAAATTCTTGCCGATCATTTGCAGTTTTTATAGTCTATACCAAAGTTTCACAACCAAAATTTCATAAGGGACATGACAACCAAAAATATTCTACCACACTTTCTATTTTATAGTGTGTATTATTGTAATTTTTTTATCTTCAAGAAAACATACTGTGGTCTGATATTAACTATATTTTGCACAATAAAGATGTACCCCCTTACTCCAGGAGAATCATACTTTATGTTCACAGAAGACAAGAACAACAGTTTGCATGGTACAGTCTTGTCAGTGTGCAAGGGCAAATAAACCCTTCATTATTTTTTACCTATATATATATATATATATACTAGTTTTAGTCAACCAATTGTTTACTTTAAAATGAAAAACAAAAATCATAAGCTTAAAGAAAATCATGCACGTGCTTATTGTATTGGTGATAACTGTTTTTCATCCACCCCAAAAAAGCACACTGTTAAAGTAAAATTAGTTTCTCTGTAAGTATCCACAACAAATCACCTCAGTTAAAAACACATATATGTACACAATCCAAATTAGTTCTCCAAACTGACATCAAAGCACATTTGGTTTTAGATCAAATAAATTATGGTTATATTCAACAAAAAAACAGTTGCAATAAAAATTTAAACTAGGGCCTCCCTGGTGGCGCAGCGGGTTAAGCAACACACTATGAAGAAAACGCAGCCACTGCAGCACGAGTTCGATCCCTGCCTCCGGCCAGGGA
>JAGFMF010011803.1:6347599-6373122 GCA_019455555.1 Galemys pyrenaicus | reverse complement strand
CGCTCTCTGTGGTGAATCCTCTCACCCCCCCACACCTCTGGCCTGTGCCCCAGTGCTTGTATGCATAAATAAATAAATCTTTAAAAAAAAAAAAAAGTAAATGCATTCAAAATAGTTAAGAATATTTTCTCTTGACAGAAAAAATTACCATAATTTCAAACTATTTTATCATACCATTAGTAATTTAAACTATATACAAATAATGTAACCTGAGCTCTACTCTGGCCATCTGAGGAATTACCAACTAAAGTATAAATCTTCACAGTTCCACAGCACCTTAAATAATTTTACTAAAAAGTTATTTTTTGCACATGTATTTCTTAACCACATGAAAATAATTCACTGGGCTTATCATAAAAAAAAAAGTCACTTATTTTGAAGCAAAGAATATACCAAAAGTACTCTGTAATCCAATAGACTATTTTTCCTACATTATGGTCAGGCAACAAACCCTACCAAATACTGAAGATTGACATTTGTAGGTAATTCAATAGTTAGATGATGATTCTTCAGTAGTTTCACAGTAGCATAATTTTTCACATTACTCGAAACCACTGTTAAACCTATAACACATTTTCTGCTTTGCTATGGGTGTTTCTTCTATCTTTAACTCTAAAAGGAATATCTTTTATCCGTCTGCACTACAAAAAGCATTCATAATTCAGAAATGTTTTCCTTTTTTGTGATGCATGACTTTGAACTCAGGATTTTTCAAAGACCAGTTAAACATGGCGCTTAAGACCAAAAACTTATTTATGTGAGTCTATGTCTTAACTGACAAGATTAATTCTATTCCAGGAAAAGTCAGTGAGTTTGTGTCTTAAATACCATAATCTAACTTCAATCCATATAGACATCTATAGAGAAGACACTTGGTCAAATGTTACACTCCCATGTAAAGCAAGTGACAGACTATAAGAATCATTACAAAAGAAAAACTGAACAGCAAAATGAATGAAGGAAATAAAAATGTATATATATTTTAATTTTAAAATATAATTAGCAAAAATATAGCTATGCATTTATGTAACACTGATATAACTACATATAATTTCCTTCTATACAATTTTGCAATTATTTTATAAAACCCTAGTATGTGAATATACTGAGTTATAAGTTTGATTGGATGCCAAAGGCCTCCATATGATATCTAGAAATATGTTCTCTAATTGCATTACTGTATAAAATACTATATATAGAGCTATAAATTTTACTGTTTATTTATAAACTGTTAGCAATTTTCAAATGACAAATTTTCCAATGTTAAATGAAACAAGTGTAAATATATACATAAATAAAATACTTAATGAGTATAACAATTCTTAAACAAGTAAAACAATCAATCAAAATGTTCAGTAAAATAGTCAAAGTAGTTGATAGCATTTTGACTGTTTTTTAAATCAATGAACTTTCAAATTTTTCTAAAATCATGTATTTATGTGCAATTAGTATACACATTTCACATATAAGCCAACAGCACTTATAACACGCTAGAGACTATTGATAAGCACTTTATATTTTTGAAGTTACTTAGTGCTCAAAACACCCATCTCCTTAGATGATAAAAATGATGCTCACAGGACCTCCCTGGTGGCACAGTGGGTTAAGAAACGCACTGTGAAGCAAACTGCTGCCACTGCAGCACAAGTTCGATCCCTGCTGCCGGACACGGAGGGGACCCACATGGCATGGCAGACCTCTCCTGTTGTGCCCGCTGCTCCCCTCAGCAGTGTACTTCTGTTGATCTGCCTGTTCTGCTCCCTGCTCTGTCTGTGGTGAATCCTCTCACCACCCCCACACCTCTGGCCTGTACCCCAGTGCTTGTATGCATAAATAAATAAATCTTTAAAAAAAAATGATGCTCACAGGGTGTAAGTAACTTACAGGAAATTACACAGTTATTAAGTGGCAGATAGTTTGGATCTATAGTCTTCACATTGATCCTTACAAAAATAGTTAAGTATGACTTTTTTAAATTTGAAAAAAAAGTGTGACATTCACTGACATATTTGGATAAATATGTTACAGACTATTAGTACATGAGCTTATATCAACAGTCAGCCTTACATAAAACCACTGCATTTTTAATAAATGGCCATTCTGTATCTTCTTTCTTATCTTGTACTTTAAAAGGAACACAATCACACTGATGTTTACCTATTCTAAAGTTTGAATACCTATACTCAATTTTAATTAAACGGTTGTTTAATGTGAATTATACAAATTCACATAGCACGTGTGTATAACCTTCTTATGGAAATAATATATGATTTTCTTATAATTGACCTTACTAAAATCAAGCAAATTAATCTGATGATTAATAACTTACATTAAAAATAATATATTAAACTTCATTTTTATACAAATTTTAATACTTAAGTTAAAATGAATAATCATTAATTTTACTTTTACTATGAATTTACAGTTGACCCTTTTTAACTGGCTCAACTGAAGGCAATTCTGGAGTTTAAAAGAATTAGTAAATATAAATAATCTCATTCAGCACTTTCAAATTTAAAAAGCAAGAATTCATTTCTAATTGCATGGGTTCTTGTTCATTCAGATAAGTTTAATTCTTTTCAGAGAATATTTTATGTTTGGTTAAATATAGGAAGTTATCCCACCAATGGACTGTAATTAGCTATAATGAGAGCAAGTTATACCATATTCCCATTTTTAAGAATGAATTAATATATCAACACACTCTATAACATTTATATAAACTTTAAAATACTAGCTAGCTGAAAGTGAAAAGAACACATAATCGGGATAATTTCATACCATGCATAATCATTCTTCACAGAATTTTTATTACCTAGTATGGAATGGATTATAGTAAATGTATTTCACACATGCTATTTCTTATTCAAAAGGAAATACAGAATAGGATATAGAGAAGTTCTAGCCAAATCTTCATTGAACTCCAACATTCATGGACGCCATTGTAATTGAAAGATATTTCCAAACAGATAGCTGTGGACCTCATTTTCCTTTAAAATAGTATGTCTTTCTCGTCTGTTCCAACTAAAACATTCATGTCCTTAAACTTTACCAAATTGCCTTATGCTTAGTTTTTTTAGGTACTGTAATTTTATTTTGTTTTATTCTGATTTACAAACAGTTAAGCTCACAAAAGTTTAACATGTTAAAAAAATATATATAGTATGCATATCTAATCAATATTTCATGTCAGTTATCTCCAAAATTTCTGAAACTTCACTTATTTTTAACTTCATATAACTTCCTAAGATGGGATAAGTCACATATAGTTTGTCATTTTAAGACTTCACTTTTAATCTCACTGTCAATGTATCTTCCAAAATAGTCAAAAATTTTAAAACTATTAATTTTCAATTTCGCTTTCCTTTTGACCTACTCAATATTAAAATTTAACAATAACTCATGCTCTCAAAAAATACAACGTAATAAAGCCTTTAAATTAATATTAATATTCTTCCTTGGAACTTCTATAATATCATAAGATTTTAATAATTATAAAATTACCTAGAAGAAATTTCAGATCCAGAGTGGATTAAAAGTAATCATAAAGGAATGATGAAAAGCAAAGAAAGGTAAATAGTAAAGGCCTTATGTGCTTTTTATAAACACTTAAAAAGCAAAAAACTATAATAACAGAACTTTATGTTACTATTTACCTGAGAGTAAATTCAAAAGAGTTCATCAAATTGATTTTAAAATCAATGATCTTCTGTATAAAGCAGTCAGCTATCCAGTTTATTAGGAAGACAGTATAAGCAATTTTATCCATAGGTTTTCTTGATAGTTAACTCCAAAAATCATTTACATTATCACCATTCCTTTCATCAAAACCCCTATTTTGAAATACCTTTGCTATTCACTTTAGAGTATTTACTTAGAACATGCAATTAATGATCCTCAATAATATAAATGCAACATCTATATAACAGTCTAAATAATGTACTAAAAAATTAATATAATAGAGGCACCTGCACTTTTTGATTTTCAAATGAAAATATTCATAATGTAGAAAGAAATTACAACATAAACTGGGGTCATTTTATAAGTATATGCACATTTATACCCAGCTAGGGAACAATTACAAAGTAACATCAAATATAAGAGAGTAAGATACGCACTATATACAAATACTGATAAGCTATAAAATATAAGTAATCAAGAAAAAGTTTATAAATGGTACATGCCAATAAGGATTTAGCATCACAGTTTGGATGAAGGTCTCAGTTTGGATTAAAACACAGGAATAGTCATTTTAATTGTGTTTGAGGAATAGATGGCAGGGAGAAGATGGTGATGGGATATAATGAATAGAAAATGTCATGTGAAGACAACATGAAAAACAGGAGGCACACAGACTGTAACATTAATAAATGGAAATTACATTTATTTAACTATTCATCCGTAGGCTACTAAAAATGGAGCTACCATATGACCCAGCAATCCCACTCCTAAGGATTTACCCAAAGGACACAAAAACTATTCAACTATTCAAATCAAAATTATCAATGATACCTTCCCTTATACTCTTTCTAAACAATCACCAACCTCTATGTCCTAAATAAATCTTCAATTAGTTTTCATCTCTAGTTCCCCTTTAATAATACCCACTATTCAGACTAACCATCTCTCACTGGAACTACTTCTTTTTTTTTTTTTGAACTACTTCTATGACCTCCTAAGTAGTCTCCCTTTGTAGCTCCTTATCCCTCCCCACCTCCACCTCACCCTTGCTTAAATCAATTCTCTGCCAGGTTGGTCTGTTTGAAATGTAAATCAGGTCATGTTACCCCCTGTATGCCAGGAAAGCACACAGCATGTTTTCTATGACCCTGTTAGATGAGTAAAAGAGGAGTCCTGTAGCCCTCAGTGGTGTTTTCAGGCTTTTAAACTTTCCACACCATTTGTGGTGAGGCAACCAGGTGAAGGCAGGCAGGGAGGCCTGGGGGCCAGGCGAGTGGCAGGCCTCCTAGCCCCCAGTGACCATCTCTGGCATTCTCTCCTAGTCTCTCCTGCCCTCTGCCGCACATCCCTCTGCTGCTGCCCCTCATATGCTCAATCTCCTGGCAAAGGTCTGCCCTCTTACACATGCCCACATATGCCAGGTGCCACCCTCAGGCAAGAGTATAAGGCCACAGGTGTCAATCAGTGATATTAATGGTGGGAACACAGAAAAAGACCTGATAACTTCCATTTACCCTCCAATCCCTTCATGAAAAAAGCCTTTCAGTGAACTGCCGATGTTCTAAGAATAAAACCTTCATGTTTAGCTCAAAGAATATGACATATATTTTGCTCTTACCTATATTTACCCTCTAGTCTCGAGAGAATTTTTCTGCCTCACCATACAGGCCTTCTCTCACTTCCTCAGATAACACCTGCTCTTGGCCTCTGTCTCCCTCTCCATCTCTAGGCAAGGTCAACTGTACCTTTCTCAACCAAGTCCTCCTTGACCATCCCTCTTCTAGACTCCCTCAGACTAGGATAGATTTTTACAAACTCCAATCAACTAACTGGTACTTCTCTATCTTAGCACTTTATGTATATAAGTATGAAATAATTTATAATTACTTGACAATTTTTCTTACTAACTTTTAAATGCTGACTTTCTATAATAACCGAGAAAGGACTGTTATTTATTTATTTATTTTTGTGCAGTAGCATTCTCCAAATCCCTGACAAAAGTCTGAAACAATATTTGCTAACTGCCAAGGCAAGAAGATACAAGATGTTGCCACACCGAATATTCATTAAGCTAGAACGTACTCTTTGCTCACCAAATATTCAATCTCTGAGAGCACGTATACATGACCTGTAATATTTCAGTGGTTTCTGATTATAATCAGATTCAATGAGATGCCTCAGAGAATGGAAGACCTACTGTCAGATGTCAGTCCATCTGCCATACACTCTGATTTGCCTCCAACTAAATCAGTTCATTCTTGTGTGTTTACACATGGGATCTGCACATCATTTCAACTAAGCAACAATAATTTGAAAAAAATAAAATAGCTTGAAAACACCTATGCTTAATAACATTCAAATCCTGACAGCAGTGTATCCATTCATATAAAATCCCTTCCTCCTGCTACCCACACTGATAGAAACCAACACCCTATGAACCCAAAACGGCCTTAATTCTATGATTGCATGACACTATATCTACTCGGCCACCAAATCCTGGTACCATCCCTTTGTCACTTCTATATTCCATTTCCCATTCCTACTGCTTCCTGGGTAAAACAGATTCAGAACCATTTTGTTCCTGGATTTACTACAGCATTCTGCATGGCTTACTTAGCTCCAATCCCCCATTACTTAACAACACCCACATTGGCATCTTCTTTCTCATACAGTGCTTTCATTTCATCCATAATATAAATTGTTTTGTGAGCGCTACTTCAATATCATAACAAGAGTAAATGTTCCCCTGACTTTTAAAATCCTCCTTCTACCACCTGCCCAAATTGCCTATGCAATCAACAGACTCCTCTGATCAGTTTTCTTAAAAGTACATCATTACGTCTCAAAAATACTCTCCACCTCTTTTCTGCCTGTCTAAACTAGAGAAGCAAAGCAGCATGGCCTAAGTTACAGAGGCACATCAGACATGGCAGAGGAGAACTCCATGTTCCCACTCTGACAGTTTAAACTACTGGAATAATATTTATTTCTCCTACATTCTCTGTAGGTCTTAGGTCCATTAAGTCTTGGCATAAAATTCCACAATTACACAATATAAATTTCCTGAGGTTACGAAAGACCTTAGATAACATAAAACTTGCAATCTGCATTTTATAAATGAGGAAATGAAATTCAACATAGTAATTTGTTCAAGGTTGTATCATTAAGTTAATAGTAGGCCAGAAACTGAAACTACTAGTCTATTTCAGCTCACCAACTTTGTCTTATGCTTTACTTCTATTCCACTAGCTTCACAGGAGGACATAAGAGTATAATAACAATGAGGCAAGTCTCTACACTCAGGTGACTGACATGAATCTAGGTCACAATGAAAAATTTTTGGTTCTCCATTATGTTCATTTTTAGTTATTTGTCTACCTATGCAGAATGTTAATACTCATTAACAAATAGTTATTAAGTACCTACCATGTGAACAAAACTAAATAACTACATGTGTGAAGAAAAGACTTTTGTAGGGGTGACTGGTAATATATGAATAACAAATGAGTAAGTAGAGATTTACAATGTCAGACAGTGATAAAGTCACTGGAGAGAAACAAGGTAGGGAAGGGTATGTACCATTGTTTAGATGTAGGAGATGAGAAACTAACAACATCTCAGTGATGAGAGTAATGAGGTAAAAGAAAAACCAAAATGAGGTTCTGGAAGGCAAGTTTAACCTTTTAAGAAGGAAGGTGATAGACCTTGTCAAAGAAGATGAGCACTGAAAAATGACATTAAGTTTAGCACTACTGTAGTCAGTGGTAACCCTGAGAACAGCTTGGTGGAGAGATGAAAGCAAAAACCTGAATTCAAGAGGAAAAAGAAAGTAAAGAAGTGGAGATAGTGAAGATAAACAAATATTTGGACATGTTCTGTTAAAAAAAGCACACCATAATGGGACAGTAAACAGACTAATATGGGATCAAGATGTGGTTGTTGCTGTTGTATGTTGCTTTAAGAGAGGAAAAATGTATCCAAGTGTATATGTTATTTGCAGTAATTCAGTGGAGAGAGAAAACAAAGAAATTCTGGTATAATGTCCCTAAGGATATGAAATGAAATGGAATCAAATGTGTATATGTAAGAGTAGGTCACGGGTAGGGTTTCAGATAGTTAATCATTAGTAACAGTGAGGAAGTGGGCATAGACAGATGTGATGTGGATGAGCATGTATATTTGGTGATGGGAACTTACATCTTCCTAGTGATAGTTATATATACTCAATGAAATAAGGAGCAAAGCCATTAAATAGAGAACAAGGATGAGGGACAAGGTGCTAAAAGAGAATACATGAAATGGTTGTCTAGAATCATGAGTGAGTGGACTAGGAGAATGAAAGTGTGCAAAGAAGACAAGCTGAGGTTAGTGGTGATGTTTTAAATTACAAAAGTCAGTATTACATGTTTTGATCAGACACACTGACTTATGTCTATGCAAGGCATGTAGTAGTCAGAAAGTTGAACTTAAGGGAAGGAAAAAAAAGAAATGAGGTAGGGGAAAAGAGACAGAAAAAGTGACAGAATTGAAGATATTTGCATTGTGATGATTATAATGAAAGACTACAGAACTGGTAAAGGAGGTAGGTAAGAATTCAAAATAGGCAAGAAAACAAAAAAGCAGCAAAATTAATAGGTTTGCTGGAGTTAGGATAGCAAGGAGGTTATGCTGTAAACACTGGTGATCAAAATGAGGAGTCTTGAAATTGAAATTATAAAAGTTATTAGAATTAATAAGATTACAAATAGGATCAAGAGAATCAGCAGTTAAGATAAGGGTGAAGGACAAGATGTTTAGATCCACAAAGTTTCCAATGGCTATCTAAAATTTCAAACCAATTCTACACATCTCTACTTGTACATTTTAGGCAACCAGGAAAAGTTCCCTGGATCTCGTGTCTATAGAATCCACTGTGACCCTTTTCTGGCCAAGTCTACCCTCTAGGGGAGAAGTCCATGGAAAGAGAGGATTTACTGACCTATGCAAACTTCTTCCCCAGGTCAATCTTTCTGTTTACTAACTACACTGCCAGTTTGAGCAACCTTAAATCTGATAGCCAAAAAGAGAAAGAGGGAGTAAATGGAGGCTGAACATGTGAAATGGAGCACCCATTTCAAAGGAGGTCTTATCTGATTAAGCGGAATAATAGAGGGGCATAGACTACAGACATCCATTTGAACTCTTGCCCCAGAACCCACACATAGATCTGTTAGGCTGACATACCTCAGTTCACTGCAGCTTGTATTACTATCACTCAACTGAAATTGTTTTCTCCCAAATCACAAATAACCTTCCTTTCCCCAAACACAAGAATACTTTTTATTTGAACTTTTGGTAATTTCTACCTTGAAATTCTTTTGGAAAATTTGGAGACCTCATTTCTGGTATTATTTCCTAATCTCTCATTATTCCAACTCACTTATCTCGTTGGCTTCTCTTTCTCACAAATGATCCTTAAATATCACTGTACCATTAAAGTTTTGATTCAGCCTTATTTCTTCATCTATATATTCTCCCTGAAAAAACAATCCATAACTTTGACATCAACTGTCAGCCAAAATTGGTGATTCTAAAACATTTATCTTCAGTACCTATATATTTTTGATTCATATTTTGAATATGACTACTGACAACTGGATTATCAATTTTGGAAGTCCCAGGATATATCAAATTTCACTTGCCTCAAACAGAAAATTCCAATTCACCCCCTAAGTCTACCAGCACTTTTATATTCCTTGTTTGATTAATAACATTACCATGGCTCATATCCATCCATGACCAAGTCACATGAATTCTAGTTCATCAGTATGCTTCAGATTTTTTTGGCACTGTTCATCTCCAACTTACACCAAGTTGGTATAAATGTTTGGCATAGATTTCCTGGACTTTTAGATACAGTCTTGTATATGGTCTCCTGCCTCAAAATTCTTATGTGGTTGCCAAGGCAATCATTCTAGAAACTCAGATCTTGAGCATACCATTCCTTCAAAACTCCTTCTCACCTACAGAAGCACAACCCAACCTTTATGGTCTTGGTTCACTAACTGATAAGTAATCAGTACCTTGACACCCCTGTTACTCATTCATATGGTCCAGGGTTATGGAGCATACAGGGAAGCTCTGACCTATAAATGAATCCAAATTCTATGTATTCATTCCACATCTGACTGTTTACTGTGCCAATCTTATTTCTCTGCACCTTATAATACCTTATAATACAGTCATTCTCTTCCTTGTACCTTCATACCTTTATATATACATTTCCCTCTGTCTAGAATACTACACCAGTTGAACAGCAGTACACTGCTGCAAAAAATGGGTGAAAATCATCAGTCTTCTATCATCATTTTTAGCACATATTCCCTACTTAATGAGAATTTTCATAGGGGGAAGAATATGTTTCATTCTGAGTCAGAGGGCAAGAGGAGAGCCCTTAAGGTCAGAATAGAGAATAAGGAGGGCTCCCGAGATAAGGGCAACATATTCCAGAGGGAAATAATCAAACATGCCCAGGACTAGGGGCAACAGGACATTTAGGAACAAGGATGATTAAGAAAATATGCTAAGATAAGGGGTGGGGCACAGAGCTCTGTTCTGAACACAGAGACACAGAGAGAGTGAGAGACCACCTAGAACTAACCAGTCACAAAGAGACAGTGGAGCTTCAGAATAATTAGGGAAAGAAGGTGTATATTCCCTGAGACAGGACTCCACTTTGGCTCCCTTGCCCCTCCCTGGCCTGGTTCCACTGGTCTGGGAGTCCCTCTTTATTTCTGTTCCTTTTCTCCTCAATAAACTTTTTCTTTCTCTAAACAAATCTGCCTCTTCGTTGCTTGCTTGCCTGAAAGTGTGCACAGTTTCTACTGAGATTCTGTAAGACACACCCCGTGGTGGTCTAGTGGCTGGGACTCGGTGCTGCCAGTGCAGCCTGGAATCCACAACTGCCTGGGAGATTAGACTTCAAAACCTGAATTATGGTATCAATTGACCAGATTAAAGGTGGAGTTTAATTTATATTGTTAAATACAAGTCAAATTCTCGTTTCTCACGTATTACAAAGTTTTACATCAACAAAATATATTAACCCACAGTTTAAGAATGAAAAGGAGAACATAACTACACATATGGAGAATGAAAATATCCATTTAGTATACTACTCAACTACATATAGTATTATAACTTGACAGGACTTTTAAAATTTCACAAGCAATAATTATTATTTTATAAATGGAGAAAGTAAAGTTTAAGGAAATTAGGTAGCTTGACAAGGTCAGAGACATAGTGGATAACATAATGATCCTATTTCCTGATTAAAATGCACTTATTTGAAACAAATAATAAAAAATGTCATCCAAACTCTCAAGTTAAACAAAGCCAAACAAATGTCTCAAAAAAGAAAAGGTATTAGAAAATACTTAAAACTGAATCATAGTGAAAGCTGATATACCAAATGTGATACTGTGATTTATATGATGTACTATATATGTGGTCCTCAACTCAGTTCCTGGCACACAGCTCTTAAAGCCTATGGAAATGCCTAAGTGAATAAAAGTGTCTTTTGTTTACATTAATGAGGTGACTTGAAAAGTCCTTAAGTAACCTAGGGATGGGGGTGTGGTTTGCCAGGAAAATTTTTTATTTCTACCCTCTAACTCCCACTTCCTTTTGGGTTTAAGAAGGAGCGAAGGATTGGCGATCTGATGCAATCTACTGTAAGTGTTTTAATCAACTATATCTATGTAATGAGATTCCATAAAAAACCAACAAGACTAAGTTTACAGAGCTTCCAGGTTCATGAACATACAGATGCAGGAGAGAATGAAACTCAGAGAGCATGAAATATTGTTCTCTTCCCACATACCTTACCCTATACATTTGGCTGTTCCTGAATTATATACCCCTTTAGAATAAATTGGGACTCTATAATAGTAAGTAAAATGTTTCTCTGAGTTCTGGTGATTCACTTTAGCAAATTAATCTAACCCAAAACTAGGATCATTGGAAGTTATAATCTGTAATTGTTTGTTTAAAATCATGGGTAATAAACTAGATTTGTTATTAGCATGTGAAGTGGGGAGCAGGGCCTGAGCTCTTGGCCTCAGGGATCTGGAATAATGGAATAGGGAAAAAAAAACAAAAACATCTGGATAGGTGTAAGAATCATACCAAAACATATGGGATATGGCTATAGATACAGAAGGGGGCTAGAGAGAGGGTATACTTCAGAAGGTAAAATATTGATATCCTTGGTGTTCAACCTTGAGATATTGCAGGGGAAAGAGAGCAAGTCTAGATAGATAGATGGATGGATGGATGGATGGATGGATGGATGGATGGATGGATGGATGGATGGAGATAGATAGATAGATAGATAGATAGATAGATAGACAGACAGATAGATAGATGATAGATAGATAGATAGATGATAGATAGATAGATGATAGATAGATAGATAGATAGATAGATAGATAGATAGATAGATAGATAGATAGATAGATAGATAGATAGAAAATGAATGAATAAATGAATGAATGAATAAATGGAAAGAAAAGAAACAATATGTTTAAGAGCAGAAAATAATAAAACAGAAAACAATGAAAAAGTACTACTAACAGAACTAAAAACTACTCAAGCTATTTATTTTAAAAGACTTTATAAAAGATTGATCAAGGAGAGGAAAAACACAAAGTTAGGAATGAAAGTGGCATCAAACAGAGATTATACTATAAATACCATTATTGAGATAAATCTGTCAAAATGAACTAGATAGCTTCTGAGAAAGTTTTAACCTCATTACAATTAATCAAAAAGAAAATAGTGAATCTAAATAGACCCTAAAGTATTAAAGTAATGTAGAGTGTACTAAAGGAAAAAGGCTCAACCCTCTATAAACACACACAGAGGCCTAAAAAATTATACAACTAAGTTAAATAAAACCTTTTACAAAACAAATAATCTTGACCTCTTATAAATGAGTTCTAGTATTTTCTAGGAACTGTAAATGGCTGTCTGTAACAGAGGCCCAACAAAAGAGTATAACAATTAATGATAGAAACCTCAACTGAAATTGGTGTGGGTAAGGACCAATAGAGGAAGCTCTCAAACTCTACTACTCTTCATCACATATGCCAGACAGGAAGAAAAGTGAGTTAAACTTTATTTGCAAACCACAACAGGAAAGAAGATTTCCTTTTTGCCTAGCTACAAGCTCAATTTCCTTCAATGAAGTTTCATTTTTCTTTTGCTGGTGACTTCCTTGTCCAGTCCTCCTTTCAATAAAAGTTCCATCTTGCATAATCCCTCAGTTTCTCTATGCTGCTGGATTCATGACTCATTTAATAAAGATGATTAGACCTTAACATTTATTCAGATTCTGATTTTTAACAAGAGTCATAAATACCAAAGAGTTTTGGTTAGTTTTCATATAATGAGAAGACCACAGTTAGATGATTGTTGATACTGGTCTAAAAACTATTACTTCCCTGTTGCTGTTGAAATAAATTACCACAAACTGGGGGGCTTGAAACAAAACAAATGTATTACCTTCTATATAGGTTTTGAGGTCAGAAGTTTGAAATAGGTATCACTGGTTTAAAATCAAAGCTGTCAACAGACCTGCATTCTTTCTAGGGGCTTGAGTTGCCTTTTATAAATTCTAAAGCTGCGTAAGGTACAATTGCTATGGTAAATGGTATGGCAGTTCAATAAAAAACTTTAAAACTATTACAAAGCCCAGGAATTTTACTTTAGGGTATCTAACCAAAAGGATTGAAAAAGAAGAGTATCAAAGACATATTTTTGTACGCATGCTTATAGCATCATTATTCATTATATTCAAAACATGGAAACAAACCAAGTGTTTTCTACAGTTGAATGGATAAACAAAATGTGGAATTACACATACATTGGAATATCATTCAGCCTTATAAAGGAAGGAAAATCTGATACATGCTACAAGGATAAACTTTGTGAACATTACGCTGTGAAATAAGCCAATCACAAAAAGAAAAGTACTGGCTGAGTCTATTTATATGAAGTACTTAGAACCAGGTCACAATCATAGAGATAAAGACAGGGATGAGGGCAAAAAGAACACAAGGGACTGAGGTGATGGTGCACGGGTGGAATGGTGGTGGGTACTCCCTGGGGAATACAAACAATGTCAAATATAATTAATTAATTAAATTAAAAAAAAGAATTGGGATTGCCATGAACTAGGAGGGGGAGCTGGGAGAAATTGTTAGAAATTGTTTAATGAGTATAGATTTTCAGTTTACAATATGAAAAGAGTTAGAGAGATGGATGGTGCATAACATTTTGAATGTATTCAATAAACGTATTCAGGTTTGAATAAAATATACTCAGGTGAGTAAGAGGTAAGTTTCAAGTAATGTGTATTTACCATAATAAAACTTATCATAATGAAATAATTGGGGGAAAGAATTTATATGTATATATGTGTATATATAATATATTAGCATAACCATTTACATGCTATTGTCCCTGACATTGCAAAATAAGAGTCTGAAAAAAGTAAAAAAAAAAAAAACCTTGCTTGTTATACAATTTTGTATATGCCCTATTTCTGCAGTCTCATTTTTTATTGTTTCATTTACCTTGAGCATTTCACTACATGTACTGTTTCTAGAGAGTCTGAGTACACATTTTTCAAATATTAGTACACCTAGGTCAAGCATTCTGGCACTCCACCTAAAGGGAAAAAAAAAAAAAAGATAAAACCTGCTGCACAAAGAGTACAAGGAACATATTAAAAGTGGATTACTATCTACAAAATGTAAAAGGTCATTTAAATTTAGTATGAAAAAGGTCAATCCTGCAAAAGAAAAATACATGATTTGTAATTAAGAGAACAACAAATAAATATAAATGGCCAAAAGTTTAAAAGAAAAAAATCATCCTGTATCCTTTGTCTAGCCAAATAACCCAGTTTTTAGTCTAAATCATATAAAAACTATGTTAAATACAGAACTGATACAATAATCTTTAGTACAGAATTACTGTCACTTATAACCTAAATATCATTTCTCACACAGGAATCAATATGCTATGGAAAACAACGAATGTTGTATTAAAAAGGGTTTATAGCAAAGATTTTAGAATTTATTTAAACTTACATTATTTGCCATTTAAAGGTAAACAGCCAAACTAACAGTATAAATAACTATGCCAATACAATAGAATTCAAAAGATTTTGGAGATGGTGAAACTAAAAAGGAAAAGTCAATAGACTGAAAGCAATTAACTCCAGGAAAAGATTTTAAACAATAAAGCAATATATAAATGAGCAAACAGCTCACAGCTACAGTAGCAAACCACTCAGTGACCACCCAAGTACATAACAGCTCAAGAAGGAAGAAATGGGTGTTCTACAACACCTTATGAAAAAAATTTAAATATCTGACCACACACATTCCCAATCCACATAGTTATAGAGGAGCAAAAAATAACAGGAAAATGATATAAAAATGAAGAAAAAGTACAAATTAGGCCAAATGGAAAAAGTTTTGATTGACGGCATTAAAAAAACTGAATATAGTAAAAGTTAGTGAAAGGAAATCTACATTATTTAAAAGAAATACAAAAATTTTGTCTTATGGCTAGTTTGTTCTATTAATTTAAAACATTAAAATATATAAATTTGTATCATAAAGTATATACTATTTTAAAATAAAGAGTAGATATTATTCAAGACATTTGTGAATATGCAGAAAAAACACACTTGTAAGAATAAAGGTAGTCAACAGCATTACCTTACAAAGCTAAACAGAAGTCAAATGCTTTCCCATAAAAAGTAACACTTATATAATGCTGAAGGCAGCAAATTACAAATTCATATGTAACAATTTACAAAGTTAACAGTCCTCACCTTATACAGGTGTACTATGAAAGTAACAAGGCTAAGAATAAAGTTAAGCTTAGAAACCTCAAAACAAGAAAGATCTTTATTAAAAAGCACAGTTTTTTTTAATGTCGCAAAAATATTGCTCTTTCATTTATGAATCAGTGGGGATTTTATACATCAAATATAAAATGTCTGTACATTGTCATTGTAGATATCACCACAAAAAAACTATATTAATCTGCAGATTAATTACTTACAAGGCTTTTACCTTTTCTTAATTTTAACCTTAAGGGAAAAAGTTCTTACTTCTTATTACTGACATTCATTCAAAGCTAGGACAGTAAAATCAGAAATGTTCTTAGACTATTTTGAATATTCTTATTGTTTCCTACAACATTTGTAAGAAATGTCTCAGTATTCCTCATATCACTAAAACATGTCTTTAGTATATAGTATATTTATGTGTATTTTTAAATCTAGATCTCATATCTAAATACAATAAATGAAGGAATTTGTCCTTAAAGATGGGCTAAACAAAGTACTACAAAAATACAAGAAATGACAAAAATATCTGGGAGAAAGAAAAAGGAAAAAACAGAAAAAGAAGAAATATGGGTAAATATAACAAATTATCACACTTCCCAAGTTTTAGAAATCACAGTGGATATTTAGGACATTATTTGATACTAAAGATAGTAATATAGAAGGAAGGTAAAGGGACCTCAATAAAAATAAGGCTTCAACACACCACTAGACGTAGAAAAAGGGTTGATTCAGTAAACATCACTACAAGCTGTGCAGCCATTAAACACAGCAATAAAGAAATACTATAAAAAACTTTACGCTTATAATTGACAATTTAGATGGACTGATCATTTTATAACCAAACATTACCAAAACAACCAAAATGAAATAGATACTATGAATTCCCTTAAAAGATATTAAATTCATAATACAAAAAGCTGCATCCCCTTTCTACTCCTCCCTCGCCCCAATCTCCAGAAAAAATTCATGGTCACCAGGAGATATGATGGACGTGACACTATAAAGAGTCCATGAAAAGGTAACACAAGGAATCATGTGGTTTGACTATAGTTTTACATAGGTAGAACTACCTAATATAAATACATACACAAATGATGAAACTAGAAATCTGAATAAGATCAATGTGTTTTACCAATGTCAAAATACTGATATGAGACCATATTATATTTTATTAACCACTTGGACTTTTTAACTGAGGTATGTAGAAAAACAAACTTCAGGTATACAACATAATGGTTCAACATTAATAAAGATTATGAAATGAGTACGACAACTATAGTTAATATCCATCACTATACAAAGCTACAATTTTCTGGGGATAAGAACTTTTGATTTGACTTCTCAGCAACTTTCAAATATGCAATATAGTATTATTAACTACAGTCAACATAATGTACATTATATCCCCTTAACCAACTTATTTTATGAATTAGAGTTAATACCTTTTGAGACCCAGAAACCATCTGAACACACCCCAGACACCTATTTTTAGCGAACACCAATATGTTGTCTGTTGACTACCTGTATGTCTTCCATTCGTATCTTCTGTGCACCTGTTAATCAGACTGTTTGGAATTTCTGGCTTTTGAATTTGAGTTCCTCATATATTCTGGATATTAACCCCATATAAGATACATGATTTCCAAACACCACCTCACACCTGTGATTGGTATTTAAAAAAAAATTAGCAACAACAAATGCTGATGAGGATGTGGAGAAAAAGGAAGCTTCTTATACGAGTGATGGGAATGCAAACGGGTACAATTCCTATGGGCATCTGCGGGGAGAATCCTGGAATTATCTATCATATGCCCCAGCAATTCTACTCCCAGAAATCTACCCAAAGGACACAAAAACATTATTTGAAAGGAAACATGCACTCCTGTGTTTATGGCAGCACTATTTACCAATAACTAAATGCCTGAAACTAGATATGGACCAAGAAGATGTGGTATATATACACAGTGGAATGTTATTCAAAAAGGGTAAACTCATGCCATTGGCAGCAACATGGATGGAGCTGGAAGGGATTATGCTCAGTGAAATAAGTCAGCAGGAAAAAGAAAAGTATTAGATAGTTTCACTTACAGGAGGAATACAGGGAAACTGGACAAAAAGTGAAAAAAATAAAGAGAAAACTTGCAGACCAACTGTAGATCTGAGACATAGCAGGGGGAGAGGGAAGAAGAGGAGTCAAAATAGGGGAAGGAAGAGCACGAGAGACTACGGTGATGATTCACAAGTGATGTGGTGCCAGGAGTCTAATGTGGACTACACCTGAGGGGAGAAGTCAAATATTGTACAAATGTGAACAATGTAAGAAAATTTAGTAAGTTTTATCAATTAAAAAATCAATTGATTAAATGTGATATCTCAGTCTTCACCAATTCCAAATAGCTGTGATTATTTAAAACAGACAATAAAATTTCATGGATTTCCAAGACAGCACATTCAAGGGAATGAATATAGAACATTTACTTTATTTTACTTCATTCATTCATTCACTCATTCATTCAGTAAACACTTAATGGAATTCTACTACATGGCAAGCACTGCTTTAAGCACTAGGAATTGCATACAAAACCTTGCAAAGTTTCTGCTCTCAGCAAGTTTACATCCTAAATATATAAAAGGACCAAATTATCACTATCATCCCATTTAAATGTAACAGCTCTGAAGAAAAATAACAGGGTACAATAATAAAGAGTTGTGAGGGGAGGGCAGAATATTTTAGATGGTGAATCAAATAAATGTGAATGTAATTGCTATATTTAGGGAAAAGAACAAAGTAGTTTAAATGGTATAAGCAAAGCTGGGAGCCAGGAAACTGAACTGAGAGGTAACTACTACCAGTTTAGGTATGATATTAAAAGATACTGTAAAAACTTTGATTTTTACCTTGAGTGGGACAGGTAGCCAATAAAATATTTTTGAGCACATGAATGATCTAGAATGGCCTACATATTATTAATAAAACATAGCTACTGCTCAGAAAACAGACTGAGATGTGATATGCATGTTCATTTGTTTTTTAAAAAATAACTAGCATTTTTCTAAAAACAAAAATACTAGTTTTTAATTCTCATGACACTCTATGAGATAAGAATACTACTTTTTTTTTCAACTGAGGTAACATTGGTTTATAATCATGTATACAATTTAGAGGTATAGGATTACTTCTTCAGGTGTTGTTAACACAACCACCACCAAGATACCCACCGTCTTCCACCAGAGTCCACTGTGCTCCTTCCACACTTTGTTCTCTCCCCTCCTGCTCTGGGAGCCTGAATTCTACACTCAGATTTCTAAATTTATTATGAGTTTGGCATTATCTAACCCTTTGTTTTTCTGTGTTCCAATTATAAATGAAATCAACTGGTATTTGTCTTTCTCCTACTAATTTATTTCACTTAGCATAATACCTCCTCCATCTCTACCCATTCCTATTTTGAAATGAGGAAACTAAAACACATATGGTTAAAAACCATGCCACAAATCCACCAGAGGTGAATCTCTCAAACTCTTGTTCCACTATGGCCTCTCCCCCAACTGCTAAGTCCTCCTTTTGCCTCCCCAATGCCATGTGGAAGGAGGCATCTCATCAGTACCAGTTTCCTTACTCAGAATGTATGAAGACTGTACAGGATGTATGAGCAATAGTGATATTCCCCAGTCCTTACCCCTATGAACATTCCCTTCTCCAGAGCAAAACAGAAAACAAACAACAACAAAAACCACCATGTCCATTATCACACAACTAGAATATTGTAAAACTACAATTCTGACCTAAGTCTGTTAGGTTTGTTCTCTAGAAGAAATCAAAGATTTTATTGTTCTTGAGTGTAACAGTTATTACTGCAGTTGAGTATAACAGTCTTAAGATTCAGAAAAGAAGTGTGGGACTGAAGATAAGCTTGCCAATAATATTTAAAGCCATTATAAAGGATGAGATAATCTAAAGAAAATTTGTAATTTGCTTTGTAGATAGCCTTAATAAAAATTTTAGGCAAAAACACAGACCAAGGAGACTATCTCCATAAACAATCAGCTTAATAAGAACTGAGACTTTAGCATTCAAAAATCTGAAGTTATATATCTCAAAATAACACAGCAGTATTTTTGTTACAATACATTTTTGTGATTTGTAAATACATTCCCAGAGAAGTTAATTCCAAAAACACATAATAGGTATAGGTAAAAGAGAATGGATATAAGGACAAATAAAGATCTGAGGTGACCCTAAATGATAATTTTAATGGTATTGTAAAAGAAATTCCAGAGCACCAACAGAAAAAGTCACATGTTTCACATAAGCTTATTTACTATCAAAACCATTGCCTCAAAATATTTTGATATCATCTATAATGCTATTAGCCCTCTGCCTGTCGTTCAGAATTGCCAGGAATCAAAAAAGCTCTGAATCTGCAAACTGACACCACTTATTGTAATTGGGGACCCTGGAGATTGGGAATAAAAAAATAGGTTTTACCTAAACCTTATAACCAAGTCTCAGAATAGAAGACTTGGTAACTGCTCCCACAGGAGTTTTCTGACTCTTTTTTATTACTATCCTAGGCACTGTGGTACAGCGATTTAATCCAATTACAAACACAACCTAAAACAAAAATCCAGTAATAACCTCAATTCCTAGTTAATCCAAAACCATCTTTTTTTTAATTCATACATGATACAAAAAAATATTCCTCTAAAGCCATATAAACATTTAATTAAAGTGATATAGGTAGGTTAAAAGTCAAACGATGAAAGTACTAATGATGCAAACATTAATCAAAAGAAAAAAGATAAAATTGATACATAGAAAGCATTCAAGCCAAGAAAGATTACAAGGAATAAAGAAGATCATTACTTCGATCACAAAAATCTAACAATCCTAAATGTATATGTACCTAACAACAGAACATCAAAATACAAAAAGCAAATAGTAATTGAACTAGTAGAACAGACAAATACATATGTAAAAATGGATAATGTAACACATTTTTTCAGGTAATTAATAAGAACAAGTTGAGAGAAAAACAAGGACTTCTATGACCTGAATAATACTATCAAACAACTTTACCTAAAAGACATGTATCTACATACTTACATTCAATAATGTTGTTTAATTGCTCATAGAAATTCACCAGTACAGACCACATTCAAGACCACATTAAAAAAAAAAAATCTTACAAAGTATATCATCTGATTGTAAGTAAGCTAAATTATAAACCAATAAAGATAATTGAAAAATGTCCAAAATAGTGTGGTTATTACACAAAATTCTAAAAAGCTATATCAAAGATGATGTCTTAAGAAAGTTAAGAAATATTTTTAAATCAAAAATTAAAAAAAATTAAAATGAGCATTGGGAGTTCAATACTTTTTACCCTCTGTACCATTTCTGATTTATTTTTCACAATAAAACAGGAAAAAATAAGAAAAAGAGAAACCAATATTATAAAATATACATATAGCAGTGCCAATGGGAAAACTTAATAGTATTAAATTTATGTATTAGAAAAGAGGGCCATAAAATAATTTAAGTATTCCAATACAAGAAATAAAAAGTAAACCGAAAACAAGAAGAATGAAAACTGTGAGTGTAGAAACCAATGAAATTCGAAAATAAAGGACAATCAATGAAACCAAGAACTACCGATATTTCTTTGAAAAGATCATTGAAATTGTTAATATTCTATCCAATTCAAGCAAGAAATAAAAGAACTATCACAACAGAATCCACAGATGATCAAGGGATAATGAAAGAACACAAAAACAAATCTATGAAGATAACTGACAAATCAGAAGAAACAGAATTTCCTTGAAATACACAAACTACTGAAACTTACTCAATAGAAACAGACAACTGGAATAATCCTATATGGTGTAGCAAAGTGTTAACACAGCAGATCCCATGCTGCTATCATTATAAAGGCCTGAATGTGGAGCTGGCATTGGCTGGTCTTTCAGAAGTTTGCTTTGAGGATGTTCCCCACAGAGTTAGGTTGTTTTGCTTGCTAGGGCACCAAGTCCTGCTGTACCAATATCTGCAGGTTGCTATAAAAACATTGTGACTATGGTAAATATCTACTTTGCTACTTGGAATCTAAATAATGGGTAGTTGTAACTAATCAACTAGAGTGTGCCTGCATGACAAGCCCCCAATAAAAACCCTTGACTTTGTGTCTTAAGCAGGCAGTGCATGCATTACTGTAATTCAGAGGTGGAAATTCTTTGTGCCCACAATTGTCAGTAGCCAAAACTTTGGAATCATGAGTACAGACTCTAGAATCACATTAATTCATTTTGCCTTGTTTATCTATAATAAATCAGTTATGAGTACAAACATGCTGAATACTGTGAGTCTTAATGAATCACTGAATGTGTAACAAATGAAATCTTGGAATATATACCTATTAAAGAAATTACAAGTGTATTTCAAAATCTTCCCCCCCAAAAAAGAAAGAAAATTCTAGGCTCATGGTTGTCTCTGGGGAACTCTAACCATATGGAAGAAAGATGTAACACCAAACTTACACAATTTTTTACAAGTAACAAGAGAAAAGAAACCATTCCCAATTTCAAGAAAAGGTGGGAGTAGAGGGAGGGAGATCTCTACAGCTGATGAAGTGTGATTTGAAGGATATATTATTACAATAAGAACAAAAATGCAAACCCAAAAGGTAGATGTAGAGTGCTATCTTTTCTATAAAGGAAAAATCCCCATTAGGTATTTTCTACTTAGAAACCATACATTATCCATTCTAATATTTTGTAGTAACAGGAAAGGAGTGAACAGAATTCTTTCCCAGTTATAGGACTATTTTATTTAAACAATTGGTTTGACTACCATTCAAATATTATTTCTTCTTTCTGACTTTACTCATTCATTCTTCAGAACATTCCCTTCATTTATTACTGATCTTTTATTTTGCTTTTAGTTTTTCCATATTTTCATTTTTCTTTACCATGTAAATAACACTACAAACACAACATGTCTCAGCTTGAAAGGGAAATGGCATGACTAAACATCCTTTGCGCTTCAGAGCTAAACTTTGCTCTATCCTGAAAAACAGAGGTAAAAATACTAGCCTTTTACTTTAGTGAAAATATCAAAGTAATACAAAGTGAACAAAGGAAAAGAATAAAGAGATGACAGCAGACATGAATGTTAGTAACTAGGAAAACTAGGGAGAATAAAGTGGAATCCTAAATCCAGGGGTAATAAGTCAACGAAAATCAAGCAGTTTTCTACGTTAAAAACCATGACAAACTATTGAGAATAAAGCCAGGAATGTACCATAGGACTAAAATCCAGAACACATTATAGTTTCCACAGGGAGCAAACAGAACCTCAGATTACCTTTCTAGCCTCTTCTTACTATTCTTTCAGCACTCTTGCAAAAGAACAAAGTTTAATCTTTGGGGAGATTACACTCAAGTGTAATTCTGTGAAATCCTGTGGCTCTGAACACTAAGAAAGCTGTAGGGTGGGGAAGAGAGATGTCTGATACAGCATTCTGAAAAGAGGAAGATTAAGGAAAAGTCTACATACTACATAAATTATCACAGGCTCATTCTGACCAGCTACCATAAAACAGCCAGGTTTCTGAAACCTAGACTAAAATGTCCTTCTTTGGAGAAATTTTCAATGTAAGAGAATGGAAACCTACAGTTACTGATATCGTTGAGACATGTCCCTCAAAAGTGGGAAACCAACATCTGATCTGATCATCCTCTAATAAAGGACTACTTCATGTATGTTTTGGTGCCTTAGTCTTAAATATAAATGGGTAGCTAAAAGTCACCAGACTAAGAAAAAGTACACACACACACACGTGTGTGCACTTGTACAAATCAATATTTGGAGTAATATATAACAATAAGAACTCTTGAAAAGTTGAGTTCACTGGTATTTTGTACGTTTAAAAATATTTACATCTCCATTTTTTCTTCAAATGAGTATTAATTACACTTAAAATTAGGAAAGAAGTCCCACTCTTTCCAGCAACTGAGGTAAAGGTCTGTGGCAGGTCACCACTAGCATTTTAAGCATTTTTCTCCTTCAATCAGAACTGAAAAGGGAACTCAGGTCGTTAAACCTGCAAAGAAAGACTTCAATCATGAAACACAAGACAGAAACTGAAGAAGCATCAAAAAAAAAAAAAGTGAATTTTAACTTATGTTCAATAGCATGCCTTCAGCTATAAGAAACAGAAAAACCTGAACCACATGTCATTTTTATCATGTGCCTAAAGCAGGGAAGTTTAGCCCTTTCCAACTCTGGAAACTTTCTTCTATATATTGTCTGCTTCCTTACCCACTCGCTCCTCTCAGTCTTAATTAATCTTTAGCGTATTAAAGTTACTTGAATGCCTGCTCTGAGCCAAGCAGTGTCCTAAGAACTTGACACTCATTAATAAAATCTTACAACAGCCTCTTTTTTTCTTTTTTTTTTTATTAATTATATTTGACATCATTTGTATTCCCCAGGGAGTACCCACCACCATTCCACCCGTGCACCATCACCTCAGTCCCTTGTGCACTTTCTGCCCTCATCCCCATCTTTGCCCTCCCTTCTTCCCCCTCCCCCCATTGTCTCTTTGGTTTATTTTGGCTTTTTGGTCTTGTTGGGGTTTTGTTTGGTTTTGGTTATAATTGCCCAATTCCTTGAGCTTATTCTTTGTTGTTGCTGTTGTTCTTTCATATTCCTCCTAATAGTGAAGCCATCTGATATTTTTCTCTTGCCTTCTATGCTATTATTATTAGTCTCCTTTTTAACAGCTGTACTGAAATATAATTCACTCATTTAAAGTGCACAAGGCAGTGATTGAAAATACATTCAGAGATATGTGCAACCATCATTAGTCAGTTTTAAAATATTTTTAATACCTAGTATAGAAACCCAGTATCCTTTAATTATCACTTTCCATCTCTCTTTTTCACTGCTACCCACAACTCTAAGCAGTCACTAATTTATTTTGTTTGTTATTCTACATTTTCATATGGGTGGAAAATACAGTAAAATGTGTTTTGTGTCTGACTTCTATACCATGTTTTCAAGGTACATCTATGTTTTATTATGTATAGTATTTCACTTCTCTTTGTAGCCAAATAATATTTTTTTATATTGATGCAACACATTTATTTCTCTGTGTACCTACTGATGGGACATTTGAATTGTTTCCACCTTTTGGCTACTATGAATAATGCTGCTATAAATATGAATAAGTTTCTGTTGAGGTATGTTTTCAGTTCTCTAAAGTATACCTAGAATAGAATTGCAGGGTCATGTGCTTAATTCTATATTTTATCATCTAAAGGAATACCACACTGTTGCCCAAAGTGGCTGGAGAATTCTACATTCCACCAGCAGTGTATGAAGGCTCTGATTACGCCATATCTTCACCAATACTTGTTGTTATCTGCATTTTGATTTCATATCCTAATGGGCCTAAGTGGCATCTCATTATGGTTTTTATTTATATTTCCCTAATCACTAATCATGATAATGATTTTTGCTGAGTAATAATCTATTTGTCTATTAATCACATTTCTACAACTAAAAACTACATTAAATAAATCGGCCATGGTTACAAAAGCTAGTAAGAAAAGAGCTGGGATTAATGCTGGTTTATAGTACAGAATCTTTTTTTTTTATTAGTTATATTTGACATCATTTGTAGTCCCCAGGGAGTTCCCACCACCATTTCACCCGTGCACCATCACCTCAGTCCCTTGTGCACCCTCTGGCCTCTTCCCCGTCTTTGCCCTCCCCCCTTCCCCTCCCCCCCCATGGTCCCTTTGGTTTATCCCGGTTTTTGGTCTTATTAAGTTTTGTTGTTGTTGTTGTTTACTTTTGGTTATAATTGCCCAATTCCTTGAGCTTATTCTTTATTGTTGTTGTTCTTTCATACTCCTCCTAATAGTGAAG
>JAGFMF010011803.1:6318741-6343401 GCA_019455555.1 Galemys pyrenaicus | reverse complement strand
TCTGCTCCCTGCTCTCTGTGGTGAATCCTCTCACCCCCCATACCTCTGGCCTGTACCCCAGTGCTTTGTATGCATAAATAAATAAATCTTTAAAAAAAAAAATACAGAAGTTCAAAGAAATTGAAAAAAACAACTCAGAAAGGGAAGTCAAAATGATACAAGAGAACTCAGTAAAACTACTTCAAGAGATACAACAAAATTCAGGAAAACAAATGAGATCAGAAGAGGGGATATACCATTTTTGGACAAAATATACTTTAAGATAAAAAACTGTTACTCAAGATGATGTCTTTTTTCTGCTGAACAAAAGTCAATGAGATAATAATTCTAAGCAAAAATGCACCAAATAGCAAAGCGTGAAAATGTATAAAGGAGATACTGGTAGAATTAAAGAGAAAAACAATTCATCCAAAGAAGTAAAGAGTTCAACAATCCTTTTGCAATAACAAATGTAATAACTAGAAAGAAGAAATTATATGGCTTTAACATTATAAGCCAACAAGACTTAATGGTCACCTACAGAACAATTCAATCAGCAACGTAATGTACTCTTGTCAAGAACACATGGTAGACTGTCCACAGTAGAAACATCATAGGCCAAAAAGAGTCTAAATAAAATTTAACTTGCATTCTCCTGATAGCTAATGTTACTGAGCAAATCTTTTCATGTATGTATTTCAATCTGTGTAGAAACATCTATTCCGATCCTTGGACTGTTTTTTAGTTGCGTTACTCTTCTCTTTAACTTTAAGAATCACTTATATGTTCTATATACAAGCATTTTATTAGATACATGACTTGAAAATTCTCTTCTGTTTTGTGGACCATATTTTCACTTGTTTGATGGTATCCATTAGAGCACAGAATGTTCTAATTTTGATGAAATCCAGTTTAGCCTTTATTCTTGGTTCTTTCACCTAACCAAGGTCAAGAACATTTATTCCTATACAGATGTCTAAGGTTTTATAGTTTAAACTCTTGTATTTAAATTTATAGTTCATTACAAGTCTGTTTTTATAGTGCAAGGAAGGTGTCTCAATACCATTTTATTGAAATGACCATTCCTTCCCTATCAAATTTTTTCACAAATCTTGTAAAGTGGTCATAAATGTGCTCATTTCTGAATTCTCAATTCTATTCCTCTGACTTAAATATATGTATGCAGTGTTCATTATCTCAATAACTAAAGCTTTACTAATTTTGAAATCAATAAGTATGAAAAAAAATAAGCATGAAGACCTCCAACTCTATTCTTGTCAAAATTGCCTAGGAAATTCTGGAACGTATATCACCTAGAATATGGGGCATTCCCATACCCAAAGTTAACATTTAATTAAGAATGTAAAATTCAGCCTGTTTCCATTTTTAAAAAGTATGAGGAATTTTGATAGTGTATTGAATCCACATATCAAGTGGAGGAATTATTGCCACCTCAAAAGTTCATAAGTATACACATTTAACATTTGAAAATCAATATAAAAACTATGTAACTCATTAAAAAATGTTTTGTGACTTTCTATACTGTGGTACAGTATAGAAATATATTTACTAACATTGAGCATAAATTTCATACCTTAAAAAGAGCTATAAAAACAGAAAATATGCTCAAATGACATGCAAATAGAAGAAAGCTATTTACTGAAATGTTCATCTGTTTTATTCCCTGATACCTTAGGGTATGTGAAGTAGTTTTTGATAGTGGCTCCAATTCTTCACCCCTCTCCCCATATCTGGATCTTTTTCCTTGTGACTTTGCAATTCCTCTCACTAAACAAATCATGTATTTTTCCTAATCACCAAAGCTTAGCTGTAATTTTTTTTGGCAAATAATTAAAGTGGAACTTACAGTGCACACACTATAATATCAGGATTCAAAATGTAATTTATTTCTTGCTCTTTATTCTACTTTTGCCATCATCATGAGAACAGATCAGGACTAGGCTATTGAATGAAAGAAGTAAGTAAAACCAAATCCATCAACTATTCTAACTAAAGTTATCCTAGATCAGCAGCATATTTTAATAACCATCTTAGACTCATGAGCAATAAACACTACTGTATCACAGAGATTTTAGAGTTTTTTGTGATACAGTATTAAAGTGGCAACAAATAACTTATAGAAGACACTTACCTATTTACTACCTTAACATTTTTGTACAATGGTCAAGAGGACCATTCTCTAAGAGAGAGAACTGCATTTTAATTGCAGTATCTCTGAAGACAAAATAAGTTCTGCTTTCTTTAAAGTTTTCTTATGACTTTAATCTTTAAACTGCTGAATTCAATGTAACATTATATTCATTTGTTTTGTGTTAAATTAAATTTTACATTAATTTTAATTTTACATTAAATTTTAATTGCCAATGAATCTAGTTTGGATTCTCCACCCCCATGGTTTCAAATTGTTATTACATTCAAGAATAATACCTCATAGAAATAGTTTTCATCATTGTAAGTGTTTTTCTAATACATATATAACCAATATTTTATCATTGTGTAACAATGGACTCAATATTTTTCCTCTACAAAGAGAAGGAAGTTAAGTGGATATAAAGTACAGCACGGTACCATTAATGCTCCATTGCATATTTGAAAGTTGCTAGGAGGGTAGATTTGAAAATTTCCATTTATAAGGAAAGTCTATAATAATAGAAAACAGTATGTGGTAATGAATGTTAACCAGACTTATAGTGACAATTTCATCATACATAAATATTAAAGCATAACTAATATAATTTTGTATGTGAAAGAAAAGAATGCATGAATCAGATGATCATTAAATATCTAAAAGTAGCCCTTCTGCATGGAATCCTAAGACTGAAATAAATGTAAAGATTTATATGGGCAATTCAGAGAAAAAGAGAATTAAGGCACCAGTAAAAACAGATGGTAGTGATTAGAAGTTATTCCCAATCTCTACTAACAATAAATTCCCCAACAGATGTGGCTCTCAGGTGAGACTACAGATATATATAGTGAAGTAATCAGGCAGGTAAAGATCACATGTCTCTGATTTTATCAGCCTGCAGACCCAAAAGAACACAATTCTTGGTAGAATTCACATTCTTTTTGCTGAGATATAAATTCAGAAAACTGCATACTATTTGGCTTTCTCATTAGGAAATATGGATCAATAACATTTTAAATGTATAGAGGTATTTTTCTAAATATGGTTTAAAATAGCAATCACACAGTGTCATATTAAGTATATAAATTGTTGCCATTCAAAAGTTCCATCATTTTGTATTCCATGAAAGTATTAGCAACTATGAAAATAAGTGTGTGGGAATATGCAGTTTGAAAATATTTAGTCACAGAAAAAATCCACTATGACTAAAATAAGATGGCAAATGACTTCATCCTTTCAGAAAATGAGCTCATTATGACAATGAGCTAACCAACTAGCTTCCAAAGCCACTAACAGTAGCTTACAAAGTCACAGCTATCACTTTTACTAACTAAAAGTTGATTTCATCTTAAATGTCATTTCAAAAGAACTAAATGATTTCTTCAAAGCTCATACAATTTATGAGCAAGACTCACACTAATTCTTGAGAATACAATGACAAGTCTGTGACTTTTTCAATAAAGATGATTACAAAGAATGACAGAACAATCTCTAAAAAACATTTGACTGTGGCATTCTTGGACAACAAGCAGACATATTTAGGAGGACTATAAGTCATTCATGAATAAGACAGTAAGCACAAAAAGTACTTATTTTGACCTTCAAGCAACATGAAAATCATTTAATTGATAGAGAAGGTATAATGTAAAGTGGATAATTCACTTATTTCAAAGAATAGCAGATACAATTTTGAATCATTTTTCTGGAAAAAAACTAAGTAATTCATGAAATTTTAAATGTTCAGATCCCAAGTAAAATGGAAAAAACTGTCACTAATTATAATTCTTGTGGAGCTCTGTACCTCAAGCTTACTATCATTTATATTATTTAAAAAGCACTACAAGATGTCTTTGATTTTGTCTTCCACTACATTCCCCACTCCCACTTACTCCATTAGAAAATAAAGATAGATGTGAAGATTAATTTTGCCTTAATTTTCAACATCAGTATTGATAACACAAATAACACCAAAAAATAAAACTGGTATCACCTTAAAAGCAGTGGAAATTTTCAAAATGTAAAAATACTTGATTATCTACTTCTCAGGCTCATCACATGCCACTCTTTCACATACACCAGCTGAGTCCAAAGTACAATCAGCCTTCAATATCAGCAGGTTCTTACTATGGGCTCTATTACCATGAACTTTGTAGTTAGGACAGTCATCTATACTGAACATACACATACTTGTTTTTCGTCATTATTCCCTAAATATAGCGTATCAACTACTTATATAGCACTTATATTGCACTAAGTATTACAGATAATCTACAAATGAGTTATAGTATACAGCAGGATGTCTATAGGTATATGCAAATACTAAGCATTTTTATAGAAGAAACTTGAGTATGCATGAATTACAGTATCTAAGGGGGGTTCTGAATATAATTCCCAGCACATAGTGAGGGGCGACTGTAAACAACCTGCAGATAATTTCTCTGAGATGGGCTGGGATCACTCAAGCTTCTGCAATAATACATATGACATTCTGTTTGTAATTCCCAAGCTTATCTCCCATATGGTACCAGCAGCTACAATCTTTGTCACCACCCTCTCCCCTATCTCAACCTTAAGACTTCTAGAAGGAGTATTTTTCCAACTGATTTGCTTAGAAAAAAGTACCTTTCCTAATTTACAGAAATAATGGATAAGCAAAATGAAGTACATACATCAATGGAATTAAGTACATGCATTAATGGAATTATGAAACATATATCATAGAAGAATCAAGACATTATACTAAATGAAATCAGGCGATTACAAAAGAACAAATATTTTATAACTATACTTATGTAAAGTACTGATAACAATCAAAACCATAAACAGAAGATATAAAATGTTAGTTGTCAGAGGCTAAGAGGAGGAAGGAATTATCATTTAATGGGTGCTGAGCATCAATCTGGGAAGAGGATAAGTTCTGGAATTACATGACAGTGATGATACACAACATTGTGAAAGCACTTATAGCATTAAACTACATACTTAGAAACTAAAATTGCACATATATTTATATATACATATTGCAACAATTTTTAAGTGTATTAGTATTAATAAATTTAACAGTTTTTATTTTAAAAAATAAACTGCTGCTTCCCAACCCTAATTCTAGTAACTATTTATGGTAAGTTACCACACTTAATAAACTGTGTATTTTATAATTTAAAAAATATTAAATATTTTCTGTACTAAAATATTAGATCATTCACAGAAATAGACTGATGTCCTAAAATCTTCTTTTTATGAATGAGAAAATAGCTAATTTGCTTTTAAAAGAACATCTGCTTTAAAAAGTTTCCAGGTTAGGGCCTCCCTGGTGGCGCAGTGGGTTAGGCGACGCACTATGAAGCAAACCACAGCCACTGCAGCACAAGTTCAATCCCTGCTGCCGGCCAGGGAGGGGACCCACATGGTGTGGCAGAACTCTCCTGCTGTGCCCACTGCTCCCCTCAGCAGTGTGCTTCTGTTGATCTGCCTGTTCTGCTCCCTACAATCTGTGGTGAATCCACTCACCCTCCCCCACAACTCTGGCCTGTACCCCAGTGCTTGTATGCATAAATAAATAAATCTTTAAAAAAAAAAAAGTTTCCAGGTTAAAGACACTGCTACTCTCTTATTATATAAAATTATAAGGTTTAAGTACCTGTTTTCCAAATAGCTGCGAATAGCCAAAGCTCTCCTAACTGAAAAAAAAGGGAAATGGAGCGATCACACTTCCAGACTTCAAACTTTACTACAAAGCCACAATCATAAAAACTGCATGGTACTGGAACAAAAACAGACACAGAGACCAATGGAATAGAATAGAAAGCCCAGAAACAAACCCACAAGCTTATGAACAACTAATCTTTGACAAAGGAGCAAAGAACATGCAATGGAATAAAGACAACTTGTTCAATAGGTGGTGATGGGCAAACTGAACTGCTACATGCAAAGGAATGAAACTAGAATACTGCCTTTCACTATGCACAAAAATCAACTCAAAACTGATTAAGGACTTAGACATAAGACCTGAAACCATAAAATAGCTAGAAGAAAAAGTAGGCAAAACCCTACATGACATACATATCAATACATCTTTAAAGATACAACACCTAGAGCAAAGATAGTGAAGGAGAGGATAAACAGCTGGAACTACATCAAATTTAAAAGCTTCTGTACAGCAAAGGACACACTAACCAAAACAAAGCGACAGCCCACCAACCGGGAGGAAATCTTTGAACACAACATTACTGACAAGGGACTTATCATACAGATCCACAAAGAACTAACCAGACTAAACAGAAAAAAAGAAAACAACCCAGTCCAAAAATGGGCAAAAGAGCTAAAAAGGCAATTCTCCAAAGAGGAAATGCAAATGGCCAACAGGCATATGAAAAATTACTCAACTTCTCTTATCATCAGAGAAATGCAAATCAAAACCACTATGAGATACCACCTCACCCCAGTGAGAATGGCACATATCAAAAAAAGTAGCAACAACAAATGTTAGCGAGTATGTGGAGAAAAAGGAATTCTCTTACAGTGCTGGTGGGAATGCAAGCTGGTCCAACCATTATGGAAAGCAGTATGGCAGTTCCTCAATCCGCTAAGAATGAAACTGCCATAGGATCCAGCAATCCCACTCCTAGCAATATACTCAAAAGACACAAATAACACTGATTCAAAAGAATACCTGCACCCCTATGTTTATAGCAGCACTCTTTACAATAGGGAAGACCTGGAAACAACCTAAAACAGATGAGTGGATCGGGAAGCTGTGGTACATATACATGATGGAATACTATTCAGAATTCAAAAATGAAAAACTAGACGCATTCATAGGAACATGGATGGATCTGGAAGGGATTATGCTCAGTGAAATAAGTCAGAAGGTAAAAGAAAAATACCAGATGGTTCCTCCCCTAGGAGGAATATAAGAGAACCACATAAGGATCAAGGAAAAGAGTAAGAACAATAATAACAATAAAGACACAACAAAAACCAAAAATGAAAAGACAAGGACAAATTGGGGACACTTGGTGAGGAGAGTGGAGGAGGGGTTTGAGGGAAGATGGGAGCACGGGGGACTGAGGTGATAGTGCACTGGTGATATGGTGATAGGGAATATATGGGGATTACATTTGATGTCAAATATGTATAAATAAAGGAAAAAACTTTTTAAAAAAATGAAAAAATAAATAAATAAGTACCTGTTTTCTACTAGGAGCTACCTAAACATTATTTTTCTAAAGAGAATCCTTATGCTGCCATCAGGTAGTTCCCAGCTCCCTTATCTGGCATATCTAACTTCAGCTCCTCATCTTTCAAGACATCTATTCAATTCAACCTCAAATATAAGTCACTACTTCACTTGCAACAAAAGGAGCTATACTCTATGTACCTTTCAAGGATTAACACTGACTACTGAAAAAAAAAAAACTGCATTTATTGAGAAGAGACTGAGGATAGTTTATCAAATCAATAATCATGGTTTCCCACCATTTTTAATGTTTAAAGTATACATTCAAATATAACTGCTACACTGATGACCATATATGACAAAAACTACTGTGCACTCAGTAATGTAAACATATTTTTACTTTATTAATGACAAAAATATTTACACATTATTAGAGATAATGGTGTGCATATTTAGCAAAACATTTTAAAATCTACATTTAAAATTCTCTGAATACTATTTCTAAATAAAAGATTTACTATAATACTCAAGCTATGGGGTACTTTAAGATACTCTTAAAATCCACTCTGATTAATAAAGGCAAATGATTAGAAAAAGCACAACATTTTACCCCACCTTTTTTCCATCAACCCATCTTTCTGCCTACAATCTCTGCCCTCCACTAAATTCACTTTGGTTTCAGATAATCCATCACTACCAAGTACCATATAAGACACAATTTGATGAGTGCATTTTGTATTTAAGATATAGGTGATATATTTATGTCCTCCCTATAAGACCCACTGGAGAAATTTCTAATCTCGGAAAACGAGTAGTACATTTATTTTTTCCTTACTGGAAACTGAATCTTAAAACTTGGAGCTTGCTAATGTGTTTCTCATATTCCACTTTAGACAATTTTGCATATCAATATACTTTTGCACTCATTTATTTCATATTTTCATTAAGTATTTCTTCAAATAAATCTTCCAAATTCAATTCTTTTTTACTTATAAAAATTTTAAAGTAAATCTTTTTAACTATTATCATAAAGTTCCACAATCATTTTCTATAGAGAACTATAAAAATAAGAATGAAAACATTAAGTACAAAAGATATGTCTATTCATTTCTTAAAACTTTCTTGTTAACATTTTTAAATTGAATTATTTTAAAAGATAGAATTTTCCAAAGACTATAATTGAAAGTCTCCATCACTTTTTCAAGTACATTATTGGATATAGCTGAAATTCCTTTTGTACTATCTTTCCTCATTCTTTTTTCTCAAAAATAACCACTGTTCTGTAATTGGTATATATCTTTCTCATCCATGTTCTGGAATGCTATTCTTGTGCAATATACAGTACTGGTTTTTTCTGAAAATCTCCATCAGAGAAGTTGTACTTGTGTATGTCCTTCTACAACTTTCTTTTCCACTCAACTCTATTTTCAAAATGTATCCTTTGTTGTTAATACATACTTGACTTAGTTCATCTAAACTACCCAATAACAACCACCCTAAGTAATTGTTTGTATTTATTCATCCTTTTCCTATCTGAAATACAGAATTTATAATAATTATATACTACAGTGTAGTCAGTCTCATGAGGTATTTAATAAATGTTTGCTAGAAGATTTTAAAGAAAATCGTATCAGCTGTTAATAACAGTGCAGAGACTAGAATGAACTTTTTTGAACTACAAAATCTTTTGCCAATATTAAAAGTTTTCTTCCTTTGGACAAATTCAATCTAAAGTCACCTGTGCAGTAATAAGGCTCTTGCTTTCAATTGTGAACAAAAAGGAAGACTACACAAGATAATATAACGCATAACTGTCTCAAAATACATGAAATTGAGATTGTCTATATGGCACAGGTTGCCCTATATTTCCAGTACTGCAGTCAGTTTTGAACTATTATACCAAAGGATCAATGAATCTCTTATGGAAAAAGGCAAGTACTCTGAAGATCAGGGGAGAAAAATAAAGGCAAAGTAATGGAACGCAAAAGAAAGAAATTATTTTGTACACACTCTTCTGGACACTGTTTTAAATACTTTGTCGATTGAAAATCAACAAAAATATTGTATGTCTTATTTCTTTTTAAAGGTAAGAAAAAAAACTAAGTTTGAAAAAAAAACTAAGTTTCATAATGTCTCACTCAAAGCTAAAAAGTACAAAGAGTTAAACCAGATCCAAGGGCTTTCCAGTTCCAAACTTTTTTCCACAATTTTTCTCTTGTCCTACAGTAACAATGGTTAACACTAACTGAATATGTACTCCATATGTGAAGCATTCCACAGTATTGCATCACAAAATCCCAAGGAACATTGCTACTCCCATTTTGCAAAAAAAAAATCGTTAGGGTCAAGGAAGTATTTCACATCTACTCACACAGCAAATAAACGGTGAAGCTAAGTTTCAAACCCAAAAACATCTAACAATCATTCTACAAGCAAATAGAAAATTAAAAAGCCAGTCTTTAGAAGACAAGATCCAAAGGAGATATCACAAACATTTTCAGTCTAAACCCATCTAAGGGCAAGATTTAGTCGTAATAGGTGGCAAGACAGATGTGGATTCAAATCTCAGACCATTATTTACTAGTTAAGGTGAACATGGTCAATTCACATAACCTTTTCCTAAGCTTCTATTTCCTCATTTGCAAAATGGAAATTAAAAACAACATCCAGAGAGGACAACTGATAATGCATGAATGTCACATCTACTATGAGTTAAGCATTATATTAGAGGGAATTTAATGTTATAGTATTTTAGCCTTATTTGGCATTATAATAACCTCTCAATAGATATTATCACTTTTAATGATTTTAGGATAGTTTCTCAAAGGTTATAAGGTTTATTTATAGTCAGTTTATATTAAGTGATATAAGAAAAACTTAAATTATATAGGCTTCAAAATTTAAAGATTCACATTTTCCTCTTGTACCAATGGTATGAAGTAGAAGAGAGTTCTCAAAAATATCATTATCCTAGAAATTAATTTGAAAAATAAAATTATCAACTGATATGACCTGTCACCTATGCAATAGCAGTCCAATGCTGTATGTATTGTTGAACATATAGTATTGCTTCAGATCTTCTAGATTATTTAGCATCAGCAAATATTGATAAGCAACTTCCTATCAATCTTAACAGTCCAGGAAAATCCACAGTGTTTCTTTCCCCTTGCCTGTTCCCTGTGCAACAAAGCTCTGCACATAGTAAAAACCTCGCTGAGACCAGAAATCATAGTCACAGAAAGCAGTGGAAAAGTTAGGAGGCAATGACAGTTATTTTGCTGCTACTACTATCGAATACAATTATTGTGAATAAGTGATTTAGCCTTTCTGTGTTTTCATCATCTCAACTCTTAAAGGAAAATAAGCGGACATATTACACAGTGTTATAGCAAAAGTTAGAGGGAGTGAAGATTAATATAGTATTTACCCTAGCCTATGCATTAAGACATTGAGGTTGAGATTCACCAAAAAACTCACACCATCCTAATGGGCCACAGGGCCAAAAGATCTAAAGACATACTCATGAACATTTTGCATGTGATATCTTTTAATTTTCTCCTATTATACCTAGAGTAAGCACTCATGACAGTCAAACATAGAACTTTGGTTATTATTTAAAAAACATAAAAGACAATCTTACTTTCCATGAACTTCATTCTTCCTCTCCCCCAAATCACTAATAGTATGTAAAATTTTAAAGCTTCAATATCTACTTCTCTATGCAGTTCATCATCTGAGAGAACCCAAGATAAAGCAGACTTCCAATACGTACCCACTGAATGATTCAACATAAACTGCATACAAGCTCCTTGTATTAGGTACTTTCAAATACTACCTAATTTAGTGCTCACAAGATCCATAAAATTAGTATTATTTCTACTTTTAGAGATGAAGAAGCAGAAAATCTCAGAGGCTGAATAACTTGCTTCAGGTCACAGGGTTGATCATTTGCAGAGTCAGAGCTGAAATGCAGTTTTGACAAATTCCAAAGGCTGGCACTTTTCTACAGTTTCAGGCTGTTCTCACTCTGAAGTTCACTAAAAAGTTTTATGAAAAGATAGACTTTCTGATTATTTGAAGGATAGCCAGAACTTCAGAAAATAGACACAAGGTAGTCATCATAGACAAAGAAATGAACAGAAGCAAAACACAGAAAACACAGCAGGGAACAAGGATGGGAAGTGAGTCTAATACCGTCACATAAAACAAGTATTTAAGATATAAAGTTAATAGAAGTTTGGAAAGATTAATATAGTAATAAAGTAAAGAAGCAAAAAAGCAGATAAATTTTTAGTCATAAAGTCTTAATTTGTAAGTCAAGTATAGGATATAAGCCAAGATCAAAAAATGAAAGGAAAGGAAAGGTTATGGGGAAGCAAAGAATTGAAAAGAATTAACTACAATAAAAGAGTCAAAGAACATGTCTAATGTGTATAAAGAATGTTCAACTCTTAAAGACAAATAAATGAAAAGTTCATAACAAATCAATACTGCAAACTAAGTAGTTTATCAAATTTTTTAAATGTCAGTTTCATCTACAAATTTCTGTTAGTTTTATCTTGAGCTAATAGTATGTCCACGTTTATAATTACATTTAAAAGATTACTTACCAAAAAATTAAACCAACAGTTGAAAAATGTGGGTCATTTTAATCTTGTGGCTTTTGATTATGCCTGCCAGATTAAAGCCACAGAAATACAAAGTTTAAAAATCAGAATAAAATTATTTTATTGCATTTATTGAAACAATATTAAACCACTGTTGATATATATTACTAATGCATATGATCACATGATAAAATATGAAAAAATTTTAAAAATCAGTAACAAGCTATAAAATAGGTAGCCTCTGAAAAACAAAAAAATCTTAAAATAAATAAAAATCCCAAATGTATAAAGGGTTTAAAATACACACACTATAAGAAAATAGAAAAACAAAAACTTAATCACTGAAGATGTTGTAACACCCACAGAGATTACAATATATAATACCTTCACATAAAACAAGTATTTAAGATATAAAGTTAATAGAAGTTTATATATACGATATAGTATATACTATAGTATATAGCCACTAAAAATATTGAGATTTTTAATATACTAGCTACTATAGTATATAGCCACTAAAACGTTGATATTTTTAATATATTTAAAAACTCAAATCATGTTAACTAAAAAATAAAGTCAAATAACAAAACCACATACATATTTATAAATCTAGATCTTAAAAGTATACTAAAAGAGAAAAGACTGTATTATGGTTGTTTCGAAGTAAATCTTATATAAACTAAGATGACAGCTATTATTTTTTCTATAAAAATTTATTTATTTATGCACATAAGAACTGGGGTACAGGCCAGAGGTTTGGAAAGTGAGAGTATTCACCAGAGACAGAGTAGGGAACAGAACAGGCAGATCTACTGAAATATACTGCTGAGGGGAGCAGTGGGCAAAAAGGAGAGGTCTGCTGCGCCATGTGGGTCAGCTACCTGGCCAGGGATCGAACTGGTGCTGCAGTGGTTGAAGATGCTTCACAGTGTGGTGCTTAACCCCCTGCGCCACCCAGGGAGGCCCTGAAAGCTATCATTTAAATCCAATTTCAGTTCAAAGTACATATCACAACACACCAAAAAAGTGGACACGTGTGTTGCTTTATAACTTGTCAAGTATTTTATCTGTCAAGTAATCTGATCTTTACAGTAATCTTTAAATGAGTGTCCATTCAATCTTAAAGAGGAGTGTCCATATCCATTAGGTTAACTATAACAACAAAAAGGAAAATAAAGGTCCTTCCTGGTGGCACAGTGGGTTAAACAACGCACTAAGAAGCAGACCACAGCCACTGCAGCATGAGTTCGATCCCTGCCTCCAGCCAGGGAGGGGACCCACATGGCATAGCAGACCTCTCCTGCCTTGCCCACTGCTGCCCTCAGCAGTGTGTTTCAGTCAGTCTGCCTGTTCTGCTCCCCACTCTGTCTCTGGTGAATCATCTCACCTCCCCGGACTCTGGTCTGTACCCCAGCTCTTGTATGCATAAATAATCTTTACCAAAAAAAAAAAACAGAAAATAATTGTTGACATGGATGTTGAGAAGTCAGACCTCCTCATACACTGTAGTTAGGAATGTGAAATGATTAAACCTCTTCAAAAACAAATTTACAGTTCCTAAATAAGTTAAACACAATGTATAATATAATCCAGTAATTCCAATCAAAGGTGTTGCTGACGGCTATCTTTCTTGGGGAGTTGGGATAGTAATAACAAGGAACTATTAAATGAGTAACTGGGTTGCCTTTTGAGGTGATGTAAGTTTTGGAACTAGGTGGTGATGACTAGACACTAGTAACAGACATTTTCATAACATCATGAATGAACTTCAATGCCTATGAATTATACCTTTTAAAAGAGCTTTCTAAACTTCATGTGATCACAATTTTCAATACCCATTGGAGTGCTTTGGTCAAGTTCCCAAAATGTGATAAGAATTCTTTGCATGCAACTGAGGAAGCTATTTTCAGTTAAAAATTGAACGAAGTGGGTAAGTTAGAGCCACAACAAAGCCACAGTGCAATTGAAGTCTACTCTCAACCTAATCCCTGAGTGAATTCTGGAGTCTAAATGGCACCAGCAAGTTGCCTTGCCTCAAGACATAGCAAAACATTCAAACCCCATAAAAGTCAGTCACAGGCTGACTCCTTTGGAGTAGTGGAGACTAGAATGTCTCTGATATCTCTGGGCTAGGGAACTTCCAGTAATCCAGTGGGAGCGATTATAGCTAAGAGCTGTACCTAGAGGGATACGTAGAATATCCCATCCAAGGAAAATTAATCTGTGTAGGGCACAATAGCAAAAACTACAGGAAGAAATAAAGGTTTGAGAAAATTAAGTGACTTATCTAGGATCACACTTGAACTTGAGGCTTAACTCTTTCACCTTTTACTCATACTTTTTTCAGTTTAGCTATGCATAAATTTGAATCTACTAAAACATAATGTTAAGTTGCATTTGTTTTCATTGTTTCTCTCTTCTAATTTTTTTCTTGTTTTGAGATTTCTGTTTCATGAGTCAGTGTTTTGTTTTGTTTTTCTGTAGGAAAGGGGAGGAGATGGTTCTTTCAGTTCTGTATAAAATGACTTTTGCCTTTAGTTTGCATCTCAAACTCCTAGGTCCTATCACATCACCTGGCAAAAGCAGGTGCTCAGTAATTGTCTCCATCAAAACCCTGTTCATGTCTATGATTTTGCATTATGTTTCCTTTTTCAATTACCATGTACATGACAGCAAAGACCAATTGGGTCTACCCACCATTTTATACTATTGTATATGTCACCTAATGAGAAGTTGATAAATATTTGTAACACTTTGTTTTAATGTAACTGAAAGGAACTAAAAGTATGACATTTTGTATTTTGTATTTTGAATGCCCTTGATGCAAATGATCCAATACTCATTTTAGAAAGGTTGATCAAACGTCTAATTACATGGGAGCTGACGACCCACACTCCAAGGGTCAGGATCAGTGACAGACTGTGATAAAATTGTGATGGCTACATAAATAGAAAAATTATGTTTACCCACATAAGTGTATATATTAACATCTAATGATTACATTTCACTAAGAATAGACTAAAAGACACTTAATACAATTTTCTATAGGAAAATGCTACAGATAAAAATAACCTCTCTACCCATCCATCCATCCAAACTACAGAGCTCTACTTTTGAACAATTTAGGCACAGTAATTCTATTTATTTTAACTCATTTCAAGGAAATTAGTTTACTCAGTAATTACTCAAGAATGGGCCTCTCTGGTGGCATAGAAGTTAAGTCTCAATGTTACCACCCTACAACCGCTGCCACCTGAGTTCAGTCCCTGGCCAGGGAGTTAACCCTAACCCACAGATAGCACAGGACACCTCTCCTGCCTTGCCTCCTGCTCCCCTCAGCAGTATATTTCAGTCAATCTGCCTGTTCTATTCCCCACTATCTCCGGTGAATCTCTCACTCCCTTTACCTCTGGCCTACACCCCAGTTCTTCTATGCATTAAGTAATGAATTTTTTTAAATGATAATAGAATTATGCTGGAAAAGAGACAAATCAAAATGTAATTAAGTCCAAACAAAAATGATAGTGAATTTTTCTATTTTCTCATAATATTTAGCACTAACAATAAAACTTGCTATTGAAAGTATTTCATTCGTATAATAGTATAATTTTCTTAAAACTAAAGAGAATATTAACAGAAGCTATTTTAAAAATATTCCAACAGACCTCAAAAGATAGATATTTTTTAATGATCCTAATGAGAAAAGTAAAAAAGAGGTGTTAAAGTCGGAATATAGGCTAAGAAAAGAAATAACATTCAAAATGAGAGAAGAAAAACACAAATAGAAAATAATGGCTGGAAGATTTATTTTTTTCAGTTGTTTAGTCTACTGATAAAGCTATTTTAAGGAATAACAATGCCAAAGAGATCTTAGAAAGTGAATGGAAAATGCCATTATACCTAGTTTCCCTTTCTTAAAATGCAACCAATGGTACAAAAATGTTTCCAGTTTATAATTACTATAAAAATGTACTTGTGTCCTAAAAGAACAAAAATAGCAGAAGATTAAGAGGCCAAAACTTATATTCCAAAAAAGTGTTGATTATGAAACCCACCTAAAACAAAGAGAGAAAAAGCAGCACTGATTCCATTTCTATTAGATCCATGGCCAAATCACTGAACACATTCCATGTTTTGAAAGAAATCACTAGTGAACAGAATTTTTCTTCAGGATTTTGTATTTGCTTATATGTCTGCTTTTCAAGAAAATGTTGAAAAAATAAGTCTGGAAAATAATATGATCAGTTTTAGCTCATAATTCCCAAAGTCAAAATATAAACTACCTCCATTATTTAAAATAATAGCTTTTACCTATAAATGTAAACCAGCAACTTCAACATTACTAGAAAACAACAATTCACTCTACATCATTATCTGTATTTATAAATAACCTTAAAAACTACAAAATATTATACTCCCAATATAACTGCAGTATTTATTGTCCCCATGCACTTACTATTGCTTTTCATGATTCAATACCATGATAGACAGAAAGTGTTGTCATGTTTTCAATTTATTAAGTGACAAAAACTTTTTCATATATACATTCACTGAAATAGATGAGTCCATTCTAATGATTTGCACATTTTAATATTGTACATTCTGTCAATTATAGTCACATATTGCTTAATGCTTCAATGAACTGAAAATATGACTATAATCTTAAAAGGCTGTACTGTACAGTCTAGATATGTAGTAGGTTACACCATCTAGGTTTGTGCAATTACTCTCCATGATACTCTCACATCAATGAAATCCTTTAGCAGTGAGCTTCTCAAAATGTAGTCCTGTCTTTAAGTGACATATGGCAGTAATTTGTTTACAAAGCAGAATACACTGCACATAAACAATAAATTTCTAACTGGTTTTCAGAGTTCACATTCATCTTATCATTATAATTCATCCAGGGTATCTTTTAATTAAACAATTTTCCTGGATCTTTAAATGATACATCCTCCTCCATGTTATTATCTGACAGATTATTCTACACTTATAATATGGCACTTCCTTCTCTAGCTACTCTCACCAAACCTTTGCCTTAGCATCTTAAAATTGACTGCAGCTCACATAATGTTTTGTGTGGTCTCAGTTCACGCCATTCTTTGTGTGTTTTCCTCCCTCTGTACTTTCTACTTGCAAGTGTTGCACCAACTCCTAACAGTCCTTCAAATTCAGCAAACTTTACCAATTATGAGTAACTTTCATTGAACCCCCCTCCAGTGTGAATAAAATCACCTTCTTCTATCACTACATATTATCATGTTTATATTTCTATATAGTATTTGACATACACAATTATTATCATTTATCCAACTGTGTGCTCCAGACATTTCCTTCCATTTAAATTCATCTGGATTAACTTCCTGTTTAATTCAGAGACTAATATATTGGGTTGTTGGAAAAATCATGATGCATTTTTAGAACAGATGGCACTAGTTCATTTTTGGAAGTAGTACAGTCATTTACTTCTATGTTATTGCTAGTTATTTGACAGTTGACAATTCTAGTTTCATTCTAAAAAACACATTCTAAAAAACACATTAGTTTCATTCTAAAAAACACAATTTGGTTGCGTTTTGGAGATTTTACAAGTGGAAGATGGAAAACCAAAGTTCACTTTTGCCATATTTTACTGTTTTACTTCCTTAAGGGAAGAAAGCATGTCAAGCTAGTTAAATGCTGCATAAAGTTTATGGTTACAATGCTCCACAAGAACATCACTATGAAATTCCATATTGGTGATTTCGATCTGAACTATACTCCTCGGTCAGAGAGGCCTGTCAAGGCTGACAATGACAAAATAAAGCCACTAGCAAGTCAAACCCATTTTATAAGACATGAGAGATAATGAAACAATGAACATCCAGCAATTAAGCATTCATAACCAGCTGAAAAGCTGAGATATGAGAGCAAGCTGAGTATTTGGGTTCCTCATGAACTCAAGGAAGTTCATTTTGACAGAGCCTATAAACATCTGTGATATGCTCATTAAACATGAGGAAGATGATCCTTTTTTGAAGCAACTGATAACTGGTGATGAAAAGGGGACTGTTTACAACAATGTAGTGCACTAACAGTCTTGGTCCTGATGTGATGGGTTTGCCTCAAACAACATCAAAAGCAGACATTCATCAAATGAAGGTTATGCTCTCAGTGTGGTGGGATCTTAAAGGTGTTGTGTTTTTCAAGCATCTATTAAGGAATCAAATAATCAGTTTGAATGTGTACCTCAGCAATTAGTTTGAATGAATCCATCATCCAGAAATGTACAGACCTCATTAATTGTAAAGCAGTTGTGTTCCATCATGACAACGCGAGCCCACACATTTGATCACCCATCAAACATTACTGGAGTTTGGATAGGATGTGCTGACACATCCACCATACTTGCCTGACTTCTACTTGTTTTGCTTTCTTCAAAATCCCTTGCATAGTGTAACATTCAATTCAGATGAGACTATAAATCATCACCTTTTTCAGTTTTTCACCGATAAAAACAGATCTTTTGGGCCTCCCTGGTGGCACAGTGGGTTAAGCAATGTACTATGAAGCAAACCGCAGCCATTGCAGCACGAGTTTGATCCCTGCCCCTGACCAGGGAGGGGACCACATGGCATAGCAGACCTCTCTTGCCTCACCCGCTGCTGCCTTCACTCAGTCAGTCTGCCTGTTCTGCTCCCCACTCTGTCTCTGGTGGATCCTCTCACTGCCCACATCTCTGGCCTGTACCCCAGCTCTTGTATGCATAAATAAATAAATCTTTAAAAAACAAACAAACAAAAACAGATCTTTCTATGAATAAGGAATGATGAAGCTCACTAAAAGATGGCAAAAGGTTGTGAAACAAAAAGGGCAATATATACTTATTGATCTTTGTTCTTTAAATTAAGGACCTCTGAAAAACTGAAAAAATACATCATGACTTTTCTGACAACCCAATATAATTAGTGTTTAATAAATGCTTTTAGGAGAAAGAAGTATATGATAGTCAACTTTCTAATTCCACATTTGATGATACCATTATTTAATATATATATATTATTTTTATTATTTTTATTTTTATATATATTATTTTTAAAGGGCACTTACTAAATCTGACATATAAAGAGGTTGAAAGGCCCATCCCTCAAGACAAGAAGAAAGTGTAAAACAAATGAAAATCAAACAGCCTTATCAGACCAATCAGAAAATTGAGGTCACAGGAGTGAAAAGTGTAGTAATCACTGTGGAAATAAATTCATACAAGGAGTAATAGCTCATCAGAATCAGAATCCATGGCTGCAATCCCATAAAAAACACATAAGGTAATTCACTAATTGCTGGAGATTAATATAGACAGGCAAGAGAGAGAAATTCAAGGCCTGTGAGGAGAACCAAGAACACATTCCCAGGCTTAGGAGGACCAACAAGACATTCATTCCTGTGTTTTACACCTTCCAGATCGTCCAAGTTCTCAAAGTAAAACTCCCCTCCAGCAGGAGGGGCAAAAGTAACCATTTTGAAAAAGCTTTACAACATTATGCTGAAGAAAAGGTGTCCCCTAGGGCCTCCCTGGTGGCGCAGTGGGTTAAGCAACTCACTATGAGGCAAACCACAGCCACTGCAGCACAAGTTCGATCCCTGCCTCCGGCCAGGGAGGGGACCCACATGGCGCACCAGACCTCTCCTGTTGTGCCCACTGCTCCCCTCAGCAGTGTATTTCCGTTGATCTGCCTGTTCTGCTCCCTGCTCTCTGTGGTGAATCCTCCCCAGTGCTTGTATGCATAAATAAATAAATCTTTAAAAAAAAAAAAAAAGAAAAGAAAAGGTGTCCCCTAGGAGAAACTATTTACCAAAGCCTAATCAACTAGAGCTTCACACCAAAAACTAACTAACTCAAAGTAAGGGAACCACTCAGTTTAAGAACCCATCACTGGCATAGAAGGGAAGCACCCAACTCAAGTCTTAATCTAACCTTTCATACGGGAAAGAGAAATACTCAACCTTTACTCTGCTACCCTTACTATCTAATCAAATTGACAGGACGAGAGAGGAGAAAAAAAGAAAAGCACTTATAAAGGTCATAGCCAGGACACAAGTGCACTAAAAGACTAAAAACGCTTCCCCTTTTCCCCACCTCTACCACCAATTTCTTATATAACAGCTTTCTACTGAGAATTTCATAAGCTTTAGACTCTACTTAAGAAGAACTCTCAAAGGAACCCCAAGACAACAAGGACATGAGAGGAAATTTTACTTTCTAACCCTATGAATACAGCAAATGTAAACAAAATCTAACTCCTAGTCAGATAAACATAAAAACCTCACAATGAAGGTCTATCTACCTGAGTTGCTTTCATCAGATACAAAGATAAAGCAAGTATCAAACCAAACTCAGATACAGCAGAAATTTCACAGCTATCTCAATGGAATGGAAAATAACCATGATTAGTATGCTGAGGAACAGGTAGATAAAATGTGAAAACAGATGGATGATCTCAGGAAAGAAGGAAATACTAAGAAAAACTCAAAATGAAATGTTAAAAAAATTCAAACCAAAGAATGCTTTTTCAAAGGTTGCTAAGCAGACCAAACAAGATAGAGGAGAGAATCACAGTGCTAAAATGAAAGGCAAAGTTAACATCATATTAATAGTGAAACACATATAGGATGATAAGATGAGTAAGAAGTCAAAGGTAGTCCCTTTCAACATGCCTAATCAACATCATTCTTAAAGTTCTGGAAAATTTAATAAGACAAGGAAAGGAAATAAAGAGTATATATAAAAGTTGAAAAGGAAGAAATAAGACTGCCCTTGTATACAAATGACAAGACTGGCTATCGAAAAAAAATCACACACACACACAAAAAATCAACAAAAACTTGCAGAAAACAATAGGCAATTATTGCAAAGTTATAAGATATAAGGTTGATACACAAAAGTCAATTATTATCCTATATAGAAGAAATCAATAAAAGGAATTTGAAATTTAAAAATCACTTACCTACAATGGCACCAAAGAAAAGAAATTATGTAGGTATTAGTATAACAAAATAGGTGGAATAACTATATGATATAAACTTTAAAACTCTGATAAAAAGATCTCAACAAAGACCTAAAGGAAACACATTCTAGGTTCACAAATAGGAGAACTCAATTGTTATCAGTTTTTCCCAACTATCTCTAGAGATTAAAATGTAATCCCAATGTAAATACCAGCAAGTGACTTCGTGATTATCAACAAACTGATTTATTGCTATAACATAGAGCTACCATGATCTATGCAGTGTGGTACTGGCAAAGGGCAGACAGCTAAATGAGTGGAATAGATCAGAAAATCCAGAAAAAGACTCACATAAATATATTCAACGAACTCTGTCAAAGCAGCAAGATAATCTAATGAACAGTCCTTTCTACAGGTGGTAGTGAAATAACACACAAATGTAAAAGAAATGAACATAACACTGGATTTAACATGTTTCACAAAAATTAATTCAAAATGTGAAAATAAAAAAATAAAGTTTATGTAGGAGAATACTGGGGGGGGGGGTCTAAATGACCTTTATTTTTGAAAAAGTTTTTTTTTTAATTGATTTTACAACACAGTGTTTGATGCAGAGGAAAGGACCACACCTCCTGAGATGCATGTTAACACACCAAACCCACCACAGAGGCATCCAAAGTCCCCTATCATAATCCAGTGAGCCCTTTTACCCCTTTGTTCTCCATCCTCTCCTTGCTCCCCCTGGTAGCCTCAATTTTAGTCAGGTTCCTAGGGTTTTAGGTTTGGTTTTGTCTGACCCTCTGCTTTGTTTCTATATTTTGCATATGAGTGAAACTATCAAGACTTTGTCTTTCTCCTTCTGACTATTTCACTTAGCATAATCTCCTCCAGTTTCATTGATGTTGTCACAAATGGCAACAGGTCAGCTGGAAAGAGTTTTTAGATACAACACCGAAAGTATGAATCATAAGAGAAAAAAGTTGATAAGTTGGATTTCACTAATATGAAAAATGTCCACTGAACAAAAGATACTCTTAACAGAAATGAAAAGGCAAGCCACAGATTGAGAGAAAATATTTGCAAAAGACTTATCTGGTTTGGCAGGTCCACAAAAAGCTAAACATAGAATTACTATACAAGCCATCAATTTCACTCCTAGGCATATACCCAAAAGAACTGAAAACAGGAATTTAGATACTTGTACACCAATGTTCAACATTATTCACAACTGTGAAAGGTGGAAACAACACAAGTGAACATCAACAAATACATTTATGAACAAAACGTGATATACACAAGTAACTTTAAAGTCAACAAGAAAATATCTGATTTTAAAAAGGGGGCTGGATCTGTACAGAAACCTCCCAAAAAAGATAGACAGATAGCAAATAACCATATGAAAAGATGCTTATAACTCTTTGTAACTGAGGAATTACAAATTAAGACAATGCTGAGGTACAACTAAATACCTAATTAGAAGAGATAAAATCCAAAACACTGAAAAGGGTAAATGTTAAAAACAATGTGGCACCAAGGAGCTCTCATTCATTACTGGTGTGAATGTGAAATGAAACAGCGATTTTGGGAATGACAGCTTGTCAATTTCTTACAAAGTTAACCACAGCCTTACCAAACAATCTAACTACTGTACTCCTAGGTATTAACAACCAAATTAATGAAAACTTATTTCCACAAAAACCTGCACTTATCTCTTAATGGCTCCTTCAAACAGTGAATAAAATGTGGCACAGCCATTCAATGAAAATTCATTAGTAAAAAGAAATCAGCTACAAAACAGAGAGGAAGGAACTTTAAGTGAACAATGTTAAGTGAAAGAATTGAGTCTGAAAAAGCTACATTTTTGTATGACTCCAACTATATGCAATTCTGAGAAAAGACAATGGTACATGAAGATACCAGTTGCTAAAATAGTTAAGACACTAAAGTTAATGTTATCTGTATTTAACTAAAATTTTGTAGGGGTTTTCAGCAAAAACTAATCACTCCCATAATAATGGGTATATAACATTATGCATTTAATAAAACCTGTAAAAACCACACAACATAATGAATGAGCTTAACATAAACTACTGACTTTAGTTAACGATAATGTATCAGTAATAGTTTATCAACTGTAATAGATGTACAACACAAGATGTTACAGTGAAAACAGATCTGCAGGAGGGAAGTATATAGTAACTACTTTTTGCTTAATTTTTCTATAAAATTAAAACTGCTCTAGAAAGTAGCATCTATTAATTTTTTTAAAAGATTTTATTTATTTATGCATATGAGAACTGGGGTTTAGGCCAGAGGTACAGTGGATGAGAGGACTAACCAGAGACTGAGTGGGGAGCACAACAGGTGGATATAATGAAATACACTTCTGAGGGGAGCAGCCAGAGACAAGAGAGGTCTGCTGAGTCGTGTGGGGTAGCTCCCTGGCCATCAAACTCATATCACAGTAGCTGGCAATAGTTTGACAGCACTGAGACTTTAATCCCTGTACCACCAGGGGGGCCCAACATCTATTAATTTTAATTGCCACATGCAAAAGAGTGAAAGTAGATTACTAACTCATATCATACATGAAAATCAATTCCAAATAGATAAAAAACTTGGATAACAAACACGAAACTATAAAATAAAGAAGAAAAACACAGATTAAACACTCACTATGGGGTATAAACCTCACAACATATTTGCAGACTCATCTCCTATAGCAAGGAAAATAAAGGAGAAAATAAACAATTTGGAGTTTATCAAACCCAAAAGCATCTGTATAGCTACAGAGACGTGACCAAAACAAAGAGACACCCTACCAAATGGGAGAAAATATTTACACACCATATATCATATAAGATACTGACAACAAAGATCTACAATGTACTCATACAACTCAACAAAAAGAAAACAACTTAATCAAAAAAACAAATGGACAGAAGAGCTAAACAGGCACTTCTCCAAAAAAGACATGCAGATAGCCAAAAGACATATGAAAAATCATCATTACCTCTCATCAGGGAAACGTAAATCAAAACCACAATAAGATATACCACCTCACGTCTGTGAGAATGGTCCCTGTTTTAAAAAAACCACAAAAAGTGCTGGGTAGGGAGTATGGAGAAAAAGGAGCCCTATTATACTGTCACTGGGAATGTAGGCTGATACAGCCTCTATAATGAAGTTTAGAGATTACTCAAAATACTACAAGTGCACTTAGCACATAACAAGCAAATTGCACTCCTAGGTATCTATGCAAAAGCACACAAATATGTTTTGGCAATTTTAGTATTAGACTTTGTAAAGATCTCATGCCATAAATAACAATATATCAATGTTATCATATATCATTATATTGACTACTAGATATTTAAAATAGAACAAAAAAGATAGCAAAGTATAATAAAGACTGTATTTAATCATTAATTTGGGGACAGGGTTTTATTCCAAAGAGGCTGCTTTTCCTACTAAATCAACATTGTATCTTTAAATAGCAAATTCTCTATAACTTAATAACTTTTTATGAAATCTTCCAAGAGAAATGTTTTTGCTTATCTTTTAAAAGAAAGTATATTTAATAAAGTGTTGCTCCTGCCAACTAGCTTATTAAACTGCTACCATATAATACCCTTTAAAATCTATTAGGGGGCCCGCCTTGGTGGCACAGTGGGTTAAGCAACGCACTATGAGGCAAACCACAGCCACAGCAGCACGAGTTCGATCCCTGTCGCCGGCCAGGGAGGGGACCCACATGGTGTG
>JAGFMF010011803.1:6134430-6318722 GCA_019455555.1 Galemys pyrenaicus | reverse complement strand
CCCGCTGCTCCCCTCAGCAGTGTGTTTCTGTCAATCTGCCTGTTCTGCATCCTGCTCTGTCTGGTGGATTCTCTCACCACCCCCACACCTCTGGCCTGTACCCCAGCTCTTGTATGCATAAATATATAAATCTTTTAAAAAATAAATAAATAAATAAATAAAATCTATTAGAGAGCTAGATAAGGCACTTTCATCTAAACTTAACCCTAGATGATGAAATTTGAGTTTGGGGTGTGTTTAAGAATTTTTGTATGTCTCCTTCCCAGACATGCTGTTTTTACTATTATTTCCAATGATTTATATGTTTGTTATATAATTAAATATTGGGAAAGGGCTGTAAAAACAGTGTTAAATTTTTATTATAAATCAGTGCAAACAGTAAATGAGTCTGAGAGAATGAAAGAAGATTGCTTTTGTAAAGAAAATTACAGATTTTTACAGTAATTTTTCAACCAAAGATAAATACTGGATGGTTTCACTAATATGTGGAATATGGAGGAGCCAAACAGAAGTCAGACAAATACAAACTGTAAAACAAACCCTTGAAAGCTGACCATAGATCTGAGGTATCCAAGAGGGGAGAGAAAGGAGAAGAGAGTAGAAGAAAGATGAGAAAAAGTGCAGGGGAATAGCACAATGGACTGTGACAGAAGACTGGGGGCTCTTTGGTGGTGGGACACCTACTGAGACCACCCCAGAGGGGAGATATCTTGCACTGTCAAAAAATTAGCAAGAATATAAAACAATGGAATTTCATTTAAAATTTAAAAAAAAAAGCTCTAAAGAAATTCACTCTTAAACAATGCTGCTATGAATCCTTTTGCAGAATTTTTTTCATAGAATGAGTCTCTTTTTTTTTTTTTAAAGATTTATTTATTTATGCATACAAGAGCTGGGGTACAGGCCAGAGTCCAAGGAGGTGAGAGGATTCACCAGAGACAGAGTGGGGAGCAGAACAGGCAGATTACCTGAAATACACTGCTGAGGGGAGCAGTGGGCAAAGCAGGAGAGGTCTGCTGTGCCATGTGGGTCCCCTCCCTGGCCGGAGGCAGGGATCGAACTTGTGCTGCAGTGGCTGTGGTTTGCTTCATAGTGTGTTGTTTAACCCACTGTGCCACCAGGGAGGACTAAAACGGGTATCTTCTTAAAAAAATTTTTTTGATCTGATCCCTAACTACTTGGAATGTTTAAAATGCTCATGGATAAAGTAAGGTATACAACAGTATGAACTATAAGTTTTGTTAAAGCCATCTAACCATTTAAAATCGTAAGTATTAATACATTGAAGGTCGGAAATGCAGATAAGAATATGGGTACATTTGTTGTTTAGCAATTTATTTAAGATCAGTATTTTTCCTGCTCAGGTGTTATATTCATGCCCATCATTCAATAAATATAGTCTACCTATCCTCAGGAAACAAATTGACTGGAAGTAGTCCCAATAATAGTATAATGAATGATTGTGGAGATTAATACCAAAAAACTTAATTCCTTTTTCTACTCAGATTCAAATTCATATATAAATGAAAAATAGGGAAAACAGATCATCACAATCATGAGTAAGATTTCTGCTAATGGAGCAAAGGAGGTAAATCTGGTAAAAAAGTGTCAACTACATGATGAAAAACAATTGGATTTTTAGTGGTGAATTTAATATAGTATATGCAGATTTATTTTTAATGATACACACCTGAAACTTATGTAATGTTATAACAATGTTACTTCAATTTACAAAAGGAATTAAATTTTGTCCTTGGGCCTCAAAGCCAGTGAAAATTCTGAAGAAGACATTCCTGTGAATAAAAGATACAGAAATTACGGAGTATTTCTTATTAGTGAAATTCAAAAACTAGATAAATTTCGATATTTATGATCATTTGGAGATAGACTATAATCAAGATTACTCATCTAGATTCCAAGTTTATCCCTAAAAGAATTTTAGTGTGGTTTATAAAACTAATCATAGTATGTAAGTATATAATTAGGATGAAATTCCACTACTAAATTCAACAGTTATGAAGCCCTATAAAGATGGTCTTCATGTAACAATAAGCAAACAAAAATTAAAACCCAGGTTTTAAAATTCTTTAGAAAAATTCCATTATTACATGTAAATTAAAGTTTGATCAAAATTTCAAACTATTCAGGCCTGTCCTATAAAAGAAGACATCCACTGGGATACAAAATTCTCTATGTAAAGTATAGGTAGCAGGAATAAGCAAACTATGGTACACCAGTTGCTGTTTGTATACTTTTACAGAATCACAGTCATAACCATTCATTTATTTATTGTAGTATTTCTTATTATCTACTCTTCATACTTATCATGGTAGAGTTAAACAGCCCATAAAGCTGAAATTATTTACTCTATTGGCCTCCAAAAAAATGTAAAGACCCTTATTAGGGTATTAATAATATAACAAAAATTCAGAATTATTTTCATATATCATTATTGAAATATAGCATTATTTTCATAATGCTACTCATTAAGATAACTTTTGAAAGAATACAATTTAATAGCATAAAAGATTTAGTAGAAGTAGCACAATTTAGTATTATTTAATGTAAGTGAAAAGTTTAAGGTATTTTTATGTATTTCAAAAACTTTCATTTAAAAATAAATGATGCACTAATAATGAAGTTTTGACCCTATAAAAATTTGTAGCTCATTAGTTTAGACTTGAGTGGTTGTAATACAAATTTGAAAGTTGGTAGTCTCAAAATATTCTACCATTTTAAATGTATATATGCCATATATAAAATTGTGACAATTAGATGTGCCTTACTGTGAATAGAATTTAAATGCAAAAAAAGAAACAACACATTAAAACTTAAAATTCTTGTGTACAGTCCAGACTATATTCATATTCACTTATTTTAAAAACAACATATTTATACAAATAAATGAGTATTTCCCAACTACTTGATTTTGGTTTGAAATCATATCCCTATACTCCTTACTCCACAAAACACGGCACATTCCAGAATTCACTGTTTAAAGTGAAAAACAGAAAAATGAAAGCTTTTTTTCTCTTGCCTGGATTCATCTGTAGTACAATTTACATTTGTTTTATGTATGTATATTTAAGTATTATACCGATTTCATGAAAAAAATTCATCATATACCCCTTTTAAAAATAAAGCTAATTTCCTATATATATACAACAGTACTATCATGTTTATCCAAATAAATATTATATACTATCACCAATATCTAGTCAATATTTGAGTTTCCTCAAACATCCAAAAAATGACTGATGTGGCTTCTTTAAAAAAAATCTATCATCCAATCCAGGTTCACATACAAGATGAACTTCTGAGAGGCAAGGGCTAATACACAAAACTATCTGTATATACTATGTTTTCTCTTTTACATAAATTTATTCTCTGGAAAAAATGTAGGAACACAATTTCCCTAGTACTTTCCTGCCAGTACTTTCCAGCAATGGAAAGGTATTGCGATAATGGGGAGGAAATTAAATTTCCAATTATCTTTTTAGGATTCTGCTTTCCCTATGAAAACATCTAGAATAAAATTATAATCTTAGCTGGCTACATATAAATATTTTATGTAAATATTTTATAAGTATTTTATATATACCTAAACCCACATTCATTGACCACCTAGTAAAAGGTCTTATGACTAATTTGCCAAGACTAAAGAATTTAAAGCTTTTATGTTACTATCATTAATAACTTAATAAGAATCATGAATTCTCCAAATATATAAGTCTATAGAATGCTCTTTGCTTGTTAAAAAATTAGTTTTAAGCCTAAATATGCTTTTTCTAAGTATACAGTAAATTTTAAAGTTTTAAATAAAGTTTTAGTCGTCCCTAAAAATAATAGAATAGCTTGGATATACCTATGCATTAAGAAAATGACTTCTCAGGTAATCTGTTTCTAGACTTTCAAGCTTTTATTGCAATGCTAAACTTATGTTTCTAATAATGCTTTATTATATTACAAAATTACAATTATATAATCAAAATCAATATTACAAAAATATGTACCTCTGAATAACAAGAACCACAAGTTTTTCTTACTATTACTTTAATTAAAGTATATGATTAATTTATTTAATCTTAAAGTTCAAACTGGAGCACATTCTCACTACTAAGCTAAGGAATTGAGATTTCCAATGGGAACAGTGTGAAAATTATAAAAACAAAAAGATTCATATTCTACTGATTCATTTTCAATATATTTTCTACATTGTTAATTATGGCTGAACTAGAGTATTTTGCAGTATAAACTGTACACAACACTTAACAGACACTTAAATCTGCAACTGCCTTTACTTAAACTAATGAAAAATCTATACACAGCAGTGAAATTGGCATGCAAATAAAAGAACTGTCAAGACATGTATCCCTAAAAATAAGCCTACAATAACTATTTTAAAGACTGTGTGTGGTCTCACCCATATATTCTGGCAAGATGCACTTTCTCCAACCACAGCTAGATTCATCCAAAAGCAGTGGCACTGGAGAGCCTCTGTCTCACCTGTCAAAGTTGAAGTTGAAGAACACTGTTCCAAAGACCACCATGAGTCCATGGAGAAAACCACAGTGCTACAGCTGTTATTGATAAGCAGTCTTGAAAGAGGCAAATACTCCAAAACAATTAAGCAAATCATCCTAATAGAAATACACAGAGACAATATATTCATGTTTAAATGATAAGATGACAAATACTGTGCCAGACTAGAAATAATGACAATATATTTTGGAAGAGTCACAGGGGATTTCCTAAGTAATATTAGCATAATCGTCTTTTCTGTTCTTCTTATGATAAAATTTCTATACACTACTTAAAATCAAAAACTTTATATCCTCTTAATTAAATCTTTAAAAGCCTCTACTGTGAAACAAAAAAAAATCATCTAAATTACTAAGAAACTAAATTTATCAAAATCACTGAAATCTAACAGCTAAGAACATACAAGATTTAGAAAACTTAAATATTAAAAGCTGATTTTTAAGAAGATGCCTTCATATATTCCTCAACTACATTATAAAAGTAGGTTAGATGTCTGCTTTAGACTAACTTTTCTTCAGTAAAGCATATGGGCTGGTTCAATTATGTTAGGTTAATATAAATAAGAAAGATCAAAAAAAGCAATTACTTGAAAAGAAATAGACCTCAATGAACAATTCCCACCCCAACTCACACCTGGCAATAAAAAAAACAAACTTAAAGCAAAAAGCATGGAAATATACCTGGGTAGGTAAAAAATTAAAATAATTATGATAATTTAACTTATTTTTCCTACTAGATGACATTATGCTCTAATTCTACTTAATAATGTAACAATTCACTGGAAAAGAAAAGGGTTGTCTTTTTGTGCCATTTTCAAGTAAGTTAAAATGCAAACAGTTCTTATTAGAAGACACTTCACCTACAACCATATCCCACAGGGCAAAGGTAAAGCTACCGCAGGGTTCCAAAGTGCTATGATGCCCCATAGTTAATATACTATATTCTCTAAGTACAAAGATTCCAAACAGATTAGTTTCACTTTTCCCTGGATATACTCAGTATGTTAATACACTTGGGATATTATTTTTCTTTGGTTTTGTCAGTAGCATGTTTGATATAAATTTTATTAAGTGGTAGTATATGTAACATTGCATTGTGGGTAGTAGTTTCCTGCTTTAACCTAGCCACATCCTCAGCTGTCACATGAACATGTTTCCCATATTTTCTGCAAGTTCTCACCTTTTTTCTTCTTCGAAAGATGACAGCATTAGAAGATGAATTGTTTTAATAATTAGGAAAACCATAAATTAAACACATATGGATAACTTTGCACTTTGAACAACAGTCAAGAGAGAAAAAAGTAATCCTCATAATTAAAGTGTTAATGTCATGTAAAATAATGTGTTAAAGCAAATTAACATAAAGGAACTAAAAACAGTTAAATAAAAGAAAATCTCTATAACCAGAGGTCAATAGCAGCTGACAAAGTATATTATGTCAGGATATAACTGATTTGCCTTGAAAGTTAGGAGGTATTTGCCAGGTATTCATCAGTGAGGATTAAAATTAATATCCCCTACTAGAACCTCAAGAATCTACTATGAGATTTTATAAAACTGTCAACAATAGAGAAAGAGAATATACAGGAAAGATGAAGAAAAGGAGAGAGAAAGAAAAGGAGAAAGGGAGACAGGAAGAGAACGGGAATTAGAGAGGGAGAGAAAAAGTTCAGCATTTTCGCTTTGGGCATCCAATTTCCACATAATCTCACATTTAGAGATATAATTGTTAATACTAACCAAACGAAATTATTGTAACAATTATGGATATGGTGGCACACTGGATTTTCACATCACTTAATTGAAACAAACTGGGAGGAGGGGAACAGAAAAAATACTTTCAATACAAAAACTACCACAAGATAATACCCAGTACACATATATAACCACAAACATATGCATGCAGTTGTGTACACAAATATGTGCCCCATTAAAATAAGGAAGTAGAATTAATCTCTTATAATTTAAAGTATCAATAAAATTGCACATTTCACTATTAAAATTTTTCACGTCGTTGAGTCCCATAAAATGCTATGTAAATTTAAAACAACTATACATCAAATCTCAAAAACTGTCAAAAAAATTGGTTACATACCAAGTTGAAGTAATGAATGAAGAAACTCCTGTTAAAATTTAGGCATCATAAGAACACTTTAAGTGAAATTAAGATCTCTACAATTTATAAAATTCTTACATTAAACTATACATTCCTATCACTTTCAACTTAAAAAAAGGCAGAATGATAAAAGCAGAATGGTTACAAATAGAAATCTAAAACAATCTTTAAAAAAAAAAGGCGCATAATACTAATATTGATGAAATAAAACTACTTACATTAAAAGGGGACATTTATTTGAGAAAATAAAAAACAATCCAAAAAGTAACAATAAAGCTATATGTAGTATATAAGCCCTATTATACTGGTATATAGTGTAACAACAAACAATACAAAAAGCTTAAGCAGTGTTGACAAATTTAATACAAAATAATGGGGAAGCGATTAAAAATGATTTCAAAATCAAAGCTTTATCTCATTTCCATGGCATTAATAGTACATAATTTAGAGAGCACACCTAAACTTGTTATTTCAATACAGCAAATACTAACAGAATGTAGTCTGGAAGGTCTCTGAAAAACAAAGAAAACCCTGTTGTTTCCATTTCTAGTTTTAAGCAGAGTATAAATCCATGATCAAGAACTTTATTTGCAGTGATATTTTTAAATCAGCCTCTCCTCACCACATGTAGATTACTTCTAATGAAACTGTCAGTTATCAAATACATACCAGTTATCTTGCCATTTGTTCAATATTTACCACAAAGTAATATTTGCTCCAAGGAGGACACAATTTCAATTTAGGGGGAAAAAGATTTGGATAATAAATTTACCAACTTTAAGGCACATTATTTCACAATATCCTGCCAGAATTTGGTGGACCTCACAAGAAATAGAAAGGATACAATCAACAGTATCTATTAAACTCTTATGCAGTAAGAGTGACTGTCCTGACCCAAAAATTATGTGCAGGAAGGTACCTGCAAAAAGAGAACAAGCAGTTAAGAGGCAGATAGATGTTAAAAATTATTCAAGAACATTAGGTTATACTGGAAGGCTAAGATACTTGATTTTAAAAAACTGTACAGAAGAAATTATTTAGCAAAAACTTAGGGTTATAAGATACCAAAGAGCCATAGAGCAGAAACTAAATACTCAGTTTAAAAGGAAAAAAAAAAACATTTACATACCATAGTACAGCTACCTAAATTATTTCAACTGCCAGAGTCTACTGCTATTGTTTGAGCATATGGAACTATGTTTGGAAATTCCACAAATTATACATAACTTACTCTGGATAATCAAGCTATAGATATGTAAGCACACCTTATTTATGAGAGCAACTAAAGAAATTTTCTAACTTCTGCATCAATAAGTACATGTTAACTGAAAATTTTTACTTTCTTTTTACCTGTTTACACACACAATGAGGCACAATAAGTCTATCTTTAAAATAAAACATTGAAATATATTATTGGTTTTTTAATCAATAAGGCATGTTATGGAAATGTTCTGGATATTTGAATAATAAAGGATTAAAGGGAATTCCAAGCTCTCTCAGTGTATTCTGTGTAAACCAATATTTTTTAAAGAAACAGACAGTTTTGTATATTTATCTTTATCTAATATAAATCATAAGCCGATAATGAACTGTGCTAGAAAGAGCATACACAGGGATTTTTGGCTCTAACACCCTGTTTCCCAAGTCCTTATCCCATTATACACCCCAAATAATGTTGTGTAAGTCACTGTCTCCGCCCACTGTCCCAGTCATTTACTTCATGCCACTCCTAGTTACTATCACACTCAGAAGAAGTCCAACATGCAAATTCAGAGTGGCGGCGATAAATGGGGAAAAAATGCCTAGAAAATTGGTCTGTTCGGCTTTATAATTTTTGTTGAAAAATACCCACCCCATCACTCCCAACTGATGAAAACAGGAAGCTCTATTCATAAATATGAAATTCTCTGCCTATGATATATAATCATCCTAATAAGAAAATGAGTTCTATACACACATGTCCAAAGGGACAAAAAAGGAGATAGTTTCCCAAAGATGTTTCCAATTTTCTCCTGCATCAGAATTAGCAAATCGAGACGACTAACATACTCTGTCTGTGTGCATTATTCCTTACTATACACAGCATTTTGTAATTTATTTCAAAGCTTCTATTATAAACAAAAATACAGCTTCTGTTAACCCACTCCATTCTGAGCTTATAAAAACTATTATTGAACAATCTAAGTTATGACCTAAGAATTTTACTTAATATATATATGATTACTATCAAAAGTTCTGTTAAAGTTAACATCCAAATAAACTAAAGAATTACACAAAGTGAATTCATTCATTTCCTTGAAAGATCAAAATCACTAAAGCATAAAGAAAACTAAGATTCCGTCTAATAAACTATATTTTAATTCTTGCCATTCACCTTTCTTAAGCTCTTCAAATAAGTCATGAGATAAAGATACATATAATATAAAAGAAACTAATTACCTTTAATCTTTATTGAAGGAGCCAGCACCTAATATTGATAGTACATAAACTAGACAGACATGATTTAATATATGTAAAGGAATCCCCAGACTAACACTTTCATGACAGCCAATTATAGTCAAGCCCAGCAAGCAGTTTGCAACCGGACCTTAAGAAAGGTAAACTTTTTCACAGTGAGTTACAGATTGAGAAGTTTAAAAAGACAAGAAAAAGAAAAACAGAAGGACTTCAGTCACCCAGCAAATATGAAGCAGATCCCAGAATGTGATACAATCCAAAGATGTAAATTATTGTAAATCATCACTGTTGTTCAGAATTTCACACAGCCCCTTGAGCCAATTTTGTTCACTTTTCCACAGACATAATAATGAACTAAATAAAGGAGGAGGCAAAAAAGGGGGTATGGGGATATAGATAGAAAGGAAAGCCTTAACTGCAGACTTCTGCTCTACAAATGCTTAACCTTACAGGAGTTTGGGCTCCTTCAGCATTTGTATTCTATCCAAATCCTCATGAGTCACAAAAATTAAAAAGCTATATCCTTCTGGATGCCAGGAAGGGCCTTACCACAAGTCTTTTGTCAGAGAGAGAGAGAGAGAGAGAGAGAAAGAGAGAGCAAGAGCAAGAGGGAAAAAGCCACAGTGGTAGGCAGTCCCACTTCACTTTGAGCACTGTGAGGTCACAAACCACATGATTCTGTCTCTCCAGTAATAGTGCTTGCAAAAAAAAGGAGTTTTAAAGCTTTTGCTTTTTTGGATTGTGTGAATGCTTCATTCGCCTCACAAACAACCACAGAACCACAAGTGCGGTGCAAACTTTCTCCAGGAGGACAGCAAGAAGTCTCTGGTTTTTAAATGGTTAATCTCCGCAGGTCACTACCAGCCACCGAGACCAACAGAGTCAGTGAGTGCTCTCTAACCACAGTCTATGCAGTAATAGTAGGTCCTTCAAATATTTGCTCATTCTCTTTTTGTTTTGTTTCCTTGCTTTTCACATGTTACCAGCTACATAATTTCTTGACAGAAAAAAATAAATATAAAGTCTATGTACTCCAGGCATACTGTAAAACTAAAACAAGGTTTGGGTATGGTTTGTATTTTCAGTTTAAGGCTGCAAGCAGTATTTACAACAGAGGGCACAAGATCTATCTGAAAAAAAAAGGAGGGACTATGGCATCAAACAGCCTCTTCAGCACAGTGACACCATGTCAGCAAAACTTCTTTTGGGGTAAGTGTTATCATATTTTAAAATCCTATAAGAGATGAACCTGTTAAGCATAAAGGTATGTTTCCTGGATGAAATGCTATCTTTTCTGGAAAACATTATATTTAAGATATACTAATGATGCTATTTTGTTACATTAAAAATTGAAAAATGAAATTGCTGTACATATTTGTAATTGAGATAGGTAACTTGTCTAATGCTTAGAATAATGACAAGCTAGGAAAAAATTAAATTATTTCACATTAGGCAAAATGTTTTCTGGAGTTACAGAAATGAAAATGTTAAAGCAGTAAAAGAAACAGTTTAATATTCTCGTTAACCCTCACTGAAATAAAATCAGACATTAAATTAATTAAAGCATTATAAAGTATTCATTCCGGCAACTCACAATATTTAAGTAAACTTCAAAAAGGAAGCAATTTTACAAAATAACAGACCACAGAATTATCTCAACATTATCCTCTACCATGTAAAACAGAAGTAAACCTGTAGTACAGTTAACTTTTTAACCAACTCAACTAAAAGAAATCTATTTATAATTTTAAACTGTATCATAAGATAGCTGCACAAGTCTGTTTCTCAACAATTTTATATAGCTGAAGTATACAGTTAACTGAAATAAAATTTTAAGTGTGTAATAGTCAATTTTAAAAAGATACTCATATTTACCCAGGATATTAAAAAGTTCAGATGTCTTTAACAACTTACAATCAATTGTAATTTTTCTATGTAATTTTAAATTTACAAGTACACACTGCTACCCATGTGTAGAACTTGTTATAAACACACAGCAAATACTGAAACGACTAGGATTCTTTTCATCATATTCTTGGACCTACGAAATGAACACTGCTTAGTCTCAAGAAAAATAAAACTCCATAAGAATACTTTGCATGATTTAAAAGAGGCCTACCTATTAAATCATGTTGAACTTTAAAAGAAAACAGACATAATATAGTTCCTTAATATTTAATTTCAAGTTAGTGTTAATACACATATGGAAACTACTTCAACATTTATCAGCTGACAAGGAATTATAGCAAAATATCTAAACACTTACAAGATTTTCTTTATGATGTCCAACATGTTCCAACTACAAGGCAAATTTATAAAATTTCCTTTATCCTTTAAAATAAATCCTTTTGCTATGTATACCTATATTAACTTTGCTTTATAACTTACAACTAACGATTGGAGTTTCCTTTACTCCTCCTACTTCACACATTTTAACTGGCTACCAGAGGATCAGTCTTAGTTTAGGTCAAAGAGAAATAATTAAGCCTGAAGGAAAAAAAAAGGTTCTCTTAAAGGATGAGCATATGTATGCTTTGTATTTTACAAAAAATGCAGAATTTCTTTAGTGACTCATTCAAATGTTTACAACACATACACATATAATATAACACATACAATATAATCATCACAGGCTACTTTTTTAAAGGATTTAATGGTAAATAGTAAGCATTACTTCAAAAAAATTTTACATTAAGGAAGCAGAACATATATACACATAGAGTGCATTAAAGTCCATATTATAATTACAGGTTAGGTTTGGGAACTTTTACTGTTTCTACCCAAGAAATGAGGGAGGAAAAAAAGGTTAAAGCTATTGTTATGTGTAGGGCTAACTTGAAACAGGCATCTTAAGCAGTTAAGATACTCTTCCACAATGTTACTGGTTTTTATAAATAATACATTTTTCTAACTAGACCGGGAACAACAAATTTCAAAGATACTGCAGCAACAGCAGCAAAACTATTAATATTGTCACAAAGAATAAGTTATAATATTCACTACTCTATCATAAGGGGTCTTCTATTTCTGTGACATCCTTAATAACTATTTTCACAGTAAAATTTCCAAACTTGACCCAGTTTCTAAACAAGGCATAATAGTGAGCTAAATAAAGATCTTCTATTACATGTGATTTTTTTCAGACATCTTAACTAATTCTTCCTGTTCTGAAAAGTGGAATTTGCTCTCTCCCCCTCCCAACTTAGCCCCTACCTGCTAATCTAACAGTTTTTTCAGAGTGTAGACAGAGAATTTAAGATGAACCCACTACACTGAACTAATTACAGGTGGATATAGGTTATCATCAAGTTGTAAACATTTCCCCATTCTACAACCCATGTGAAGTCTAAATATCTCACATCAGGCTTTAAATTCTTATGTAATCATTATCAAAGCAATCTAGAAAAATGTGGAAAATATGTATTCTGATTTTGTAAACTAGATTTTTAAAGTTCAGGCTTTTCCTAGATGAGGGACATAGTACAAGCTGAGCAACTGCCTTCACTTGAAATAGGACTGAAAATGTGTGTGTCTGAGAAAGACAGACAGAGAAAGGATGTGAGGGAAGAAGGGAAAGAGGGTGAAAGGAAGTGTTTCAGCGTCCTTGTTTTCTCAGCATAACATTTTTCTTGAATAAACTAGATTTTTTTAGTCTGCACTACTCAAAATATGTCCACTATATCATAAATTGTGTCAAAAATGATGTCACTCTTGAAAATATACCAGTTGACTAATTAAATTTCTAAATATCACCTTTGTAAGAAAATATACCAGTTGACTAATTAAATTTCTAAATATCACCTTTGTAATTAACCATAGTGACTGATTCAACATGATGTATAAACACTGATTTCCAAAATAACAGTTGTGGTATATAGCAATAATAATAAACTTATACTTTCAAGATTTAATAGTGACAAAGTACAGTAACTTGTTTCTAAATAAGTTAATCCAAGATCCAGAGAGATAATTTTAAAAGTCAAAAACACATATAGGCCACTCCAAGAAACATTAAAAGCTAAAAAAGTCAATACAATTCCCAAAGATTAATGTTACAAATCATTTTAAATAGAAACCTCCTACTTTATGTATTTTAAAGTATAATTATACAAAGTTTACAAACATTAAATATTTGGCTTTTAAATGTTTATAAACTATAAAATACTTAAAATTTAAAAGAAATTAATCAAAAATATTTTGTAAATGTGCATGAACCTCATAATAGTGTCTAGGTCACACGGCATAAAAAATACATAATTGTATTATGATAAATTTTAGTTATTTTAGAAGAACAAAAAATTAATCTATCAATTACACCCTTCCAACTAATCATTGATAGTTTGACTTACTTAAATCAGTCATGCTAAAGTTAAATTCAGTAAGATAGAAATGTTCCAGTTTGTTAAAAGAACACTGAAATATTTGATGGTTAAATAAACTGCAGAGGGGGGAAAAAGCTAACTCATTGAAGGCACTAAGATTTTATCAAACACACAGAATTAATCTTTATTGAATAGAACCATTCACAAATCAAAACTCACTGTACTTCAATACTTTCAAGCAGCGCTAATCAATTACAAACCTTTTCTAGTGCTTCAAAACTCATGTGCTTTCAATTTTATACACTGGTGGTCCCCACGTACTGTATTGGGGTTGAGTTAAGACATTCTGTATCACAACTTTTTTTTTCCAACAAATATTCATCTAGAAGGGCTTTTTCCCTCTCAAGAGCTGCTCACATGAAAACTGTGGTAATATTTTTATACTGTACTTCTTTGTTGGAGCAAAAGGTTAAGGGTTACCTAAATACCTCAACTATATATACAAAAAAAGGAAAAGGTAAGTATTCATATTAAAAAATCCAGTGGGACTAGGTTATTTATTTTTGCATTTCCTATGATTAATGATGCACCCGTGCATACTTGAAGACTGATGGCAAAATAGGGTAACATCTCGAATTCCTCTCCAAATCATACAAACATCAACCTTCCATGCTGTTCTAACCCTGATTCCAGGATACTAAAAATCTAACAACTCTAAGTCAGCAGTGAGGTCATGCAGCAAAAGCTACTCAAAGACATTAAAACTGCAAATTCTATTATGTAACATGTCTTTAGAGATATTTTTAGATAAAGGATTCACTGAGCCAGTTTACCACTAGTGTCCTTCTAAAATAGTGTACATATGGTCAAATAGAAAAATACCTTTAACAGGGAAATATCCTTCCTACGAACAAAAATTATAAACGTGGTGAAGTAAAACTATTTTTGTTTAGCCATTTACCATGCTGGACTTATTATTAAATGGGTGCTACAAAATTTATGTTTATTTTGGCAAAATAGGTTACCTTCCCAACAGGTTACCTTAAGGCACAATTTTTGTCTCCAATACCAATGTATTCCACTAACATCATACCCCCAAAAATTTTTTATTGAACTCCCATAATAAGTGTAACAATGAACTCCAATACTTTAGAGCTTTCTAAAGATAAAATATTCTAAATTAACTGTGTTAAGGTATAACGGAAATACATGAAATCTAAAATGTTTCATATTTTAAAACAAATCTTCAGAAGAGGAAGTCTCACCTAATGAAAATATACTACTTAATACAGTTTATTGCTGTTTGAAAGGTTAGAGAATTCAGTAGATATGCATTTTGATCTCTGTTACAATTAAAAAATAATGGGGAAATACTATACCTTATTCAAAGGGAGTTTCCTTACAATTTTAACCCTGCTCACCACAAGGTTTTGTCCAATCAACAGCAAGCACATAAAACAGGCCATACACTCACACATAAATTTTTAAAGACCTATAGAGCAACTGAGATTAAATGTTATTACACTGTATACAATATCTTCACTTGATGCCAAATTTTCAGAGATTTCTTCTTCTTCATACTATTTATTAAAGATATAATATTCAAGGTTTGAAAGTGTTGGCTGGATCTAAACAACACTATACCAAATATTTCAGCTTACTACTATCATTAAGTAGGATGTTAAATGTATAGCATATTTGTTCATACATGTTTCTTTCCATAATAAATGGAAACCCCACAATTTAATATATAAAACAATGCCCATATAAGCTGAACACAGCATTAAGAGTTCTTTAAAGACTAGTTCCTATATAAGCATTTACTATGTATAGTGAAAAAAATTCATTATCATACATCTCCTATACTTTATATTCTTGTTAATACACATAAATTCACATTTAATACATAGTCTGAATAAACATAATAGCAAGTATGATTTGGGCTGTAATAAAAAGATGATAAATACTAGTTTATGTTGATGAAATGATTTTCAGTTTTTCAATCAATTCCCTAGGAAATATGGAATGCTTTACCATACAATTTTAATAATGTTTGGGAAATTTTAATACTTTAATGTTTATATTTTTTATTATACTGATGTTAGAATTTTACCAAGTTAACATTATTTCTCAAAAATATATTTAAGGTTTTGGCAATTACAGACTGTTACCTGCTCTATTTTATTGCCATATTTAATAGATTATATATAAGTTTCACAAAAGTGACATTCCTTACAAGGTACATCTATTTTGTGCAAAGCATTAATCTCTACAATAAAATTAAAAGAATTAATTTTATTTTACTTTTCAGTTAAGCTGGCTTTTTTTATATTAATGGCAACTACTGAAATCAACTATAAAAATATATTCACATTAAAGACAAAGTTAAACAGCTGAAAATTTAAATATGCTCTTACAGGTTTCCCTAAAACATATTCCTTATAATGAGATATACTAAAACCAAATCCATTGATGTTTCAGTAAAAGAAAATAATATCCAAGTGACAGTAGAATTCAAACATCAATAAGGTATTTTACATATATATATATGCAGTCTTTCTTAGGAAAAATTAGAATGATGTGGTGGCATTTCACAGAATTTTATAGAGACATCACATATTTTTATACAAAAACAAATATTTGTCACACAAATTTACAACTTGAATTTCTTTTGACTGTCAGCCCGTAATTTTAATACATAGGATATGCATTTGTATGTACATGTGAATACATATACTTCAGTGATTACAAAACTTGGAATAATGATTGTAAACCAGGGGAACAAAACACTGCAAATTATCAAATGAAGTATTGTTTGTAGTTCTATAGCGAAGATAATCTGCTTTTTCCATTTTTCCAATACAGAAATGTCAGTCTAGAAAACCAATAATAATGATCAAGTAGTACCAATTGGGAAATTCAAGCCAAAAAAAAACTTGTCAAAATCAAGGATATTATTTTCCAGTTATAAACAAATAATTACAAACCATTATCAGTTAAACAAATTATTACAATTCACAAAGACAAATAATAACATAACTGTTAACAGATTCTTATTTACTAACATCTCAAAGAACAATTCTGGATTGGGGCTAGACAGGTAGGTGAGCAATTTAAATAGAGTATTGTGATTTTTATTTTGATAATAATAATTGTAATCAATTTTATTTTTCTTATTTCTATACTGGACTTCCTAACTTAAACTGTAAGCTTCCAGAATAATCTTAAATGAGAAACCATCATCATTCTTAAGTAATTAAAAATTACCAAAATGAATATAAACAAACTAAAAGTTGAAAAGATCACCACTTTTACCTTATTTTATTATTAATAAAGTGCTGCACTTTCAATTAATAGTTCAACCCACTGGTTTTACTTTATTAGTATAACAGACCCTAGAAAACAAACATGAGCATAGAAATACAGGATGAAGATTCCCTTTTCTTATATTTTTATATAAATAAACCCAATCCAAAAACTATTTTTTGAAGAAAAGTGAATTATCGTTTTACTTCATGAGCTTGTATCAAGTTACAGAAATATGCATAATTACAGGCCACAGAAAGAAAACTTCATTATACTGATAAGCTACCATTATATTAATCACCATGTTTTCCATAAAATTGATAAACTGTAAAAGTATATAAGCACTTCATACTAAGAACTTTAGCTCCCTTAAGGAAAGATAAGACTCTATAATGGAAGATAACTTCCATCAGAACAGTATTATCCCAATAACGTAAGATACTTGGTTATAAAATGTAATCAGGAAGGTTAATTTTGACCTCACATGAAATTTGTAAAGCTTTTAGGTAATTTAGCATACCTAAAATAAAAAAAAAAAAGCTACTACTCTTATAAATACAGGGTTCAATACAAAACTGAAAATATTCAAAAAATAATCTATAAGGCAGATACCACTTACAAGATACTACAGTACAGTGGTAAAACAATATAAACATAAAGTCAATGTAATTCCAACATCTGAGTATTAATTCAACGTTCACTCCAGAGTAGAAACTCCTCCTTTTCATATTATTAAAACTCCAGTGTTCATACAGAATTCCTTATGTTATTGACACCTCAGTTGTTAAATGTTCTCTTTCCCTCTCCCTTTTTCCAATAATTTCCACCTCATTTAAAAAATGATATTATATAAGCTATTTAGAAATAATCAGTATTATCACTCCACTATTAATTTAATAATAAAGATTTAACAACATATTTTCCATAATAATATATTGAAATGGATATTCAATATGCATAGGCATACTGCAGAATATTTTAATGCCTCAACAGTAAAAGAATACATAATAAGAATTTTTAAATTATTATTAACAAGTATCTGGAAGGAAATCTGTCATTCTGATTATTAGATTTATTTTTAGTTTTCTAAATATTCTTATTTTTTAAACTATGATGATTAAATCAAGACATACTTAAAAACTATTTTTTGAGAGCAGAACATTTGGTTTAAATTGCTAAATTATTTAATTATTAAATGATTAAACCACCCTATATATTTATATAAATAAAAAAATTACTAACCATATTAAACATCTTCTCAGCTATGAAATAAAATCACATGCACCAAACAAACCATATAATGAACTATTTTTGATAAAGTATTTATTTACAAAATAATTATATAGTACATGTACAAAATGATAGGAAAAGATTTTCTATAATGGAACTGCATTACTATGTATAACTCAAGTTTTCCACCTTGATTTAAAACTAATTCAAATACATAGGCAATTCATTGCATTTTCATGATCCAAAAACAACTAATAATCTCAAAACTGCTTTAAAGAAATCTTTAAAAAAAAACCATCTTACTCATTATTTAGGCTGACAAAGATCTTTTTGTAAAAGTACCTCTGAAAACTTACACATGAACATAATATTTATATACACAAAAATAATAAATGAACAGCAAAATAAAAATAAAATGACCTAGAAGCAATACCATACCAAGAATCCAATCCTGAATCCAATCCTGAGTAAAGGAAAAATACATATGCTTTTTAAATAAATGCTCAAATTAAAGTTTATCTTTTAAACTACACAAACATAACATCTCAGTTAACTACAGAATTTTTTTTCTAAACTGGCAAGACTAAAAAGAATTACATCTAATTTTTCATTTTGCAATTACAATGTGTGATAACGTATTTTAATCAGAAGACTACCATTTATTCTAAACTGGCTGGAAAGGATTGCCCACTGCATTCCTCCTGTACGTACCTCCTTATCAATTATGGTGTATCTTCAGCATTCGAAGAAAAGTAAAATAAGCTTCAAAACTTTAACTGAGTTTAAGAAAACATCAAATCAATATACACAGGGCTACCTTTAAATATTCATTTCTAGAAGACAAGAAAATCTTACTTTTTTTAAGCTGATGCATCTACACATAGAAAGCAAGTTTTAGTAAGTTCTTTTGCTACGCCATAATGAGCTGCTCCAGAAACTCAAGGGTACCTAAAACAACGAGCTACCTGTTCTAGCCAGGCTTAGGAATGTGTCCAAATCATTTTTATTGATTTAACCTTTATAGGAATGCTACATATCCTCAGAGCAAAACATTTTGAATGTATTTATAATATGATACACTTCTGAGAAACCATGAAAAAGAAAGCTAAAAACAAATCTAGATACCCCTCCACCCTTGGTTGTTATGGGTTTATTTTTGTTTATTTTAAACACTGTCAATAGACCTAAATATTAAATAATTCTATTTAGGAAAACTTACTTTGGCTCTAGTGTTAGCAGAAATAAAAATTTATTTTGGGGGAAAAAAGCGCATTTAAATAAATTCTAACTGAGAAATAAAATGCCTGACTTGACAATGATGTCACATCTACAAATTTTAACAGATTCTAAATACTCCTTTCATACTCCAGTTACACATTAATCATGGAATCTACAAACATATCAAACTTAAAGAATTTAGTCCTTATTGAATAAACTAAGTTGTACTCAAGTTTATATTCTGAGAGTTTACACAGAAAGTTCTGTGTTGCCTATCTCTCTAGCTTTCTGCAAGTGATACTTTATTAATAGTCTCAGCAGCTAATGCTTACATTAGCTATGTTTGTCAAATAATAATTCACACTATTATGCTTCCTTACATTATGGCTCATCATTATTCGTTAACTTTAACCTCACCTCTAAAGAAGTTACTTTTACTACAAACTGTTCTCTTAAAAAGGCAAACAGGTTTTGAGCATTTCCAGATGTAGCACTCAAAAAAAAAAAAAAAACTCTCAGAATTCTAAAATAATAAAAATGTAGTAAAAAAGGGGTAAATACTTAATTACCTTAATGATCATCCCCAAGATTAATTAAGAGCGGAATATACTATGTTTTTAATTTGAAACTTAGAGCATTAATGATTCCAAGTAACTGCCAGCAGATAAAACAACCAAGCATTTCCGTGTAAGACAAGATTCTACTGAACTGGAATTTTTGAAACTCTTAATAGTTACTAAACACACAGGAAAAAAATCATACTATTAGCTTTTTAAAGTAGCTTACATTTATTCTGAGTAAAAAGGCTTGGTTTGGCTATATTATTTTCATCTTGCTATCAATTTTTTTATAAAATAGCTAAGCATGCATTAGATTATGCAAATGAAAATTATAATAATTTACATACAGCCTACTTCTCTGGAGCAGGACTGGGATGATGAAAAGCAAGCACCTCCTTAAATGTTGTGCACCAGGTACTTTTGTTTGCCTCATTCCAGTACCAAGTCCTGGTCTGGAGGAACATTACTATAAATCATTTTAGGATATCATAAATTACAGAAAAATGGCAATATAAGAATATGTTTAAATGAGAATATTTATATGTTTAACAGCCAATGTGACATATATTTTATACGTTTTAAATTGATTTTGTATTATAATGAGTACTAAGAGTTCTAAGATAGCACAAATAGTTAACAAATTTTCTTTAAAGGAGACATATCTTTCAAAATATTTCAAAGCAAGCCAGGAAGCCATACCTGACCATAAGACTTTAAAGGAAAAAGCAAAGCTGAGCAATAAATGTCACTAAAAGGTACAGAGCTGCATGGCTTGTTACAACCCACAGGTATTCAAATCTAGCTGGTCAAAAGAAACACCTTAAAATTAAGTCTTGGAGAAAAAAACCTCGGTGAGTTTTTTAAAACAAAGCTCTCCAGGCAAATTAGTCATGTTTGTAAGCCAACATTTAACACATTAAGAAGACAAACACATGTACAGTCCCATAAAATATTAGGTAAGTTTACCTGCCCAACCAAAAATTTAAATTTCTGTTTATTTGCCTTCATTTTCTTCTTGTAGAGATGTTAGACAAAACTTTTTTAGTGCAAATAGCTATTCTAAGTATATAAACAATTTATTTTAAAACTCAATATTTTAAACTTTAAATTCACTTTATAAACTTACTTTACTTGAATGACTTTAATAAAGTATATTATAACTAAAATGATACTTTATTTCTGTATTAGCTTTTCTTTGCTGGTTGTTTCATTGTGCCAGCGAGGGTGCTAAGACCTTTTATAACCATCATTTCTTTTAATTCTCACAACTCCCTTATGAGATGGGTAGTGTAATTCTTTACAGATGATGAAACTGAAAATGAGGTATACCTTCCCAAGTTCACACACATGAAGAGGTGAGAATGAAATCCAAGTCTTCCATTAATTAAGATCTTATCATAACTTTAATGAAGTTACTTCCTAAATGTCCAATTTCACCTGTAACATGTTCTCATGTTATAACTTTAATGAAGTTACTTCCCAAAATTCCACTTTCACCTGTAACAGTGTTCTCAAAACATAATTAACTAAGTTATTAAATTGACAAAATACAAAAAAGAGAGATAATCTTTGTGTTTCCAAATTATACCAACATCTATCTTTAACAGTGATAAGTGAGAACCACAGTTAAGAAAAAATAAAACTAAATAATATAGCAAGTGATCACATTTAGCTCAGGTTTGATCAGGAAACGAAAGTTTTAGGAAATTAGATAATTCTTAGCTAACCACTATAAACAATAAATTCATTATCTACAACATACTGTATACACTTCACCTGACATGAAAACATTATTTTAGTAGTTAAAAATTAAAATCTTAAATTGAACAAGGTATTTATAATCCTTGTTATTTATCAAATTAAAACAATAATGGTTTCAATCATAGGTTTTTGTGTTAGAAGTGAAGTTAAATCCTAGTTCCTGTAATTATTCTTTACATTCCTTTTACCATGGATTTACTTATCTTACATTTTTAAAAGCCCATATAACCACACTTAATTTTTAACACTTCACTTCTACTAATTTCTTAAATTTTTATCCACTGAAGTATTTGATATTTCTAAAGATCCAGGGATAAGGGGACATATTTCTTTGCCCAGTAAAGATATTGCACATGATTCTAGGAAACAAATCTTTGACATAGACTATTCATCCTAATTTCACCCACAATCATTTCTCCATTATTCTTCAAAACAAAAATTCTCAGAGAAGCCATAAAAGAGATCTAGCTTTTTGTCTTCCTGGCAGAGGGCAGGAAGAAAGCTATGAGATTATATTTCTCAATATACATGGATCCACTGAGAAAAGACAACATGACCAACCAACTATAAGTATTAGCAGGTGTATCAGACATTTATTGGTACTTTTTTGTAAGTGTGATGTGGTAATATTATATACATTTGAAGAGGTGTGAACCCATACTCCTACAGCATGTACAGTATTATAAATCAGTGTTATCTCAAAAAATTTAAAAGAATAAAGAACTGAGAAGAGAAAGCTGAGGACCTACAAATGTTAACAGACTTCTGCAATAATTCTGAAGACATATTTGATACAAAATGTTTTAAGGATCAACAACCTTAAAAAGCCCAAATATGACAGAATTATTAAGAATTATTATACTACATGCAAGAAAAGGAAACAAGTAAATGGTACCCCACCTGACAATGGAGACAAGATGTTTATGAAAGAGTTAAGAATAAAAACTGATAGGGTAAGATAAAATTCATTGACTATAAATTCCACAGTTGTTGACACTTACTTCATCACAAGTATTTAAAAAGATATGACACATGACAAAAATTTTTGTGTGCAACCAGAACAGCCAAGCAATAAAGCAGAGAATAAATGTAGGAATAGCATGGTGATCTAGCAGTCATTAACTAGTAGAAAAAAGAATCAAAAGTGGATGTGAAAAACATGGGCAAGTTGAAAAGAAATTATAAAGAAACTATAGATGAATTTGGCAACAGTCATTCGAGAGTGGTGATATTGCCAAAGATCAAGAGAAAAATCAGAAAAAGAAGAGTTTTGTCTTCATCATTGTTAAAAATGTGACAAAAATAGAACACTAATTTTAAATAATACAACCTTAATTACTTTAAGTTATACAAGTATATCAGAGGAATTCAAAAGAGTAATCATTATGTTCAGATTACAGAATTAGGCAAAACATTTTATACACTTGCCAATATTTTCCAATAAAAAGTATATATTACAAAATTTAAAATGTACTAATTCTCTCTCTCTGCTCTCTCTCACTCTATATGTGTGTGTGTGTGTGTGTGTGTAAAAGGTTTGGTTTTTTTCTGACTCCAATCAACAAATTTGGCACAGGAAATAATGTTGGGTTTTTTTTGTTTCCCCATATTCTAGTTGTAAGAAATAGAGCAAATTCCTACAATTAGAAACTACTTTAACATGAGAAAGTTAATTTCACAAAAACACACAATTTTGTGGAAACCTGATAACCCAAGCCAGGATTTACATGTCCTTTAATTTTAAATCCCAATTACTCTAGTTATTGTAAAACCTCAAACAAGCTACTTAAACCCACTGTATCTCAATTTCATCATCTGTAAAAATTACCACCTATATTGAAAGTTTTATGAGAAAATTAAAGATATCATATGTAAAGTGCCTATATGCAATCAGAAAAATATCACTGCAGTTATTACATATAATCGATTTTCCAATCCTTAAATCCTCTAAGAGTCTAAATTTGACCATTCATATTGCTATAATCCACCGACCAGCAACACACCACCATTGAAAGCTTATATATAAAAACACACAATCTCAGGCCCCTACTCTGACCTTCTGAATCTAAATCTTCATTTTCACCAGAACCCCAGGAAAAACAAAGTTTGAGAATGCAAGTTCAAAACAACATTTAACTAAGGAAGTATTCAATTTGTCTACTTTATCACTGCTAAAGAGTTTTTTCTGATGTTTGAGTGTAAAACACAAGATAATTTACTCCTAATTCCTAATTCTTAAATTCTGAGAAACTTAAAAAATTAGCAAAACCTAACTGAATTCCACTTCCAAAAGTCCACCTGTCAAACCTACAGAGAACTCTCATGTTTACCCTTCACTTTACTCATGATTGAACAAAAAAAGATACAGAGAAAGTTATATACCATAGTGCATAACTCTCTTAAAACAATTTGAGACTTTTAAATTTATTAAGCTATATCACTGTATTAACTAGCTATGTTCATATGTCATCAAATGCCTTACTGAAGTTGAAAACACTGTATTTGTCACATTTTCCTGAAACACCTTCTAAAATCCTGACATAGGGTAGTTGTAAGGCAGAGTAAACCATTTGGCCTCTAGTACGCACCTTCCAGAAGATGGCTCACAAATCATAACTTTAATCCTTCTAAAATTTTAGCCAGGAGAGGCCTCAAGCTAACAGGTCTTTAGACTTTTTTTTGCAATTAATTTACCCTCTTTGATATTTTATACTAATTATTTACTGTTATATTTTACAATCACAGGTGCTTATTCTTGTCTTTTTCCATTCCACGATCACTGACTGAATAAAACAGGAAATAAGACAATGGTATATATGAAAATTTGTCATACCAAATAGTATTTAAATTCCTAATTTAAAGAAATAAAATGTATATGGAGTAGATATAACAAAGAAAAACATCTAGATTCAGCAGTATACTAAAAGTTAAAGCTCCTAGAAGTGTATCTTCTCTACTTTAATCAGAGCTTCCAACTTTCTTTTACACATTTGGAAACTCCCTCAATTATGTGGCCTAAACTTCCCTTTATTCTTACTCTCTACCAGTAACACAGACATGTCCATTCATGCATTATTTCATTCTTTTCATTCTAATTGACCTTTTTTTTCATTCATGTGCATATGAGTACTGTCTTAATTCCAGTATTTCCAGTAAAGTCTACATCTGTATTTCCCTTTGAACATCACCTAGAATAGTCACATAATCAATTAAGCACTTAATTGCTTTATGACAGGCATACCAACAATGATGAAGAGCCCACAGAAAGATATACTTACCACAAATTTAAACTCCATTAAAAAGTACGCAAAGAAAAGCATGTCACCTTTTGGGTAAAAGTTGTTTATGAACTAGCATTCTTAGCTGGAAAGGCTTAAAAAAACAAACCTGAATATAAAAGGAAGGCTGGCCTTTATAACCAAAAAAGAGTAATATTTTTTCTTTCCTAGCAGGTGGAAAAAGGAATACCATTTAAAAATGTGATAAGTCAAGACTCAAAAGACTAGTGAGACAATGATATAATGGGTAGAGAATTGAGCTTGAGCTTAAGAAACTATTCATAAATAGGATTAATTAATACAACAGTTCTTTATACTACTCTAAAGCAGATTTTAGTCTTAAAAGAGTTCAGAATGTCTTCACTGCATCTAATTGAAACAAAAGCTAACAAACTTGATTTATATTAATAAAAGGGTTATTAAAATTTCCTTATGGCTACTATCTACATCCTCATAGTACCCAAATATCTAATATAGTCCTACAAAAGAAAAAACCTTTTAAAATATATGAAAAAATTTTAAAAAGTATATTAGATAGGAAATTAAAAGTTGAAGACATTCATTCATCACAAGACATAATTCTTCAGTTGAGTTTTTGAACATCATTTTGTTTTCTTAGCTCTCTCCAACCTTGTCATTTCATCTCAGTTTTTTCTAGTGTGCTAGGACTAAGTTGCTAGTTGGAATAACTATGATGTAGTCACAGAGTTATCATGATATAAGAAGATAAGTTTTTCTCAACTTCAGTTTCATCACTTACCAGTTCTGAACTATATAATACTCTCCAAGGTTTTTCCAAATTCTGTGTTTCTGCCATACTTCCTATACTCTGTATAGAAGGTTATTTCCAATAAAATTTCCTGGTCAGCATAAACCTACCCATAGTAGACATCATGATATAATGTATTTCTTCTGAGACCCTGCATACCATCATCTTTCTCAACTCAAGCCTTTAAGGAGCCATAATAAATGACAGGAATATGCAGAAAGGAGCAGACTTCTACCATAGTTGAGGGTTTACATTTTCATTCAAACTGCAATTTTTTCTTCCTAACTTTCACATAATGTGCTCATTTCTCTTGAATCTTTGAGCTCTGTATGTTTATTTTTAGCCTTTATTTCTGCAGTTATAAAAGTTAAAAAGGTAGTGGAAAAGATAGTTAAATAGAGACACTTCATTCTAGATTCCTTTTACTTTACTGCATGGCTTTAAGAAAAATAATTTTACCTCTTCATGCCTATGTTCCTCAACTGTGAAATAGGAGGACATACCAACCATGTACCACTTCACCTGAGTATTTTTTAGATTTAAATGAGATAAAATATGTCAAAGCACTTATAAAAACTGCAAGTGTATCAAGTACAAATTATTGAAATTTAGCACTATAAAAAATTCAAACACCTATTTGTTTGATTAAAAGAATATCTTATATCTTTGAAAGGCAATGCAGGAAATGGGTTGACTAATTTCTTTTTACCAGAGAATAAAACTAAATCTTTCCCAGAATTATATTTGAAAGCTAAACTTTGTGAATAAATAGTCATTTAAAATTACCCTAAAATTACTCTATGCATTCCTCTTGTTCCACAGGTCACATGTACTTTATAGTATGACACATTAGTAAAAAAAAATATGTAATCACTGCCACTGTATATTTTTTTAAAGCTTACATACTTCTGTTTTCTTAAACATTGTATATCTTGTGAATTATTCATAAAAATTGGGGTCTCCCTGGTGGCGCAGTGGGTTAAGCAACACACTATTAAGCAAACCGCAGCCACTGCAGCACGAGTTCAATCCCTGCTGCCGGCCAGGGAGGGGACCCACATGGCTCAGCAGACCTCTCCTGCTGTGCCTGCTGCTCCCCTCAGCAGTGTACTTTGGTTAATCTGCCTGTTCTGTTCCCCGCTCTCTGTGGTGAATCCTCTCACCACCCCCTCACACCTCTGGCCTGTACCCCAGTGCTTGTGTGCATGAATAAATAAATCTTTTAAAAAATTTTTTTTAAATTATTCATGAAAATAGAAATTTTGAGGTATAAAAAAAAAAACTTAGTATTTTTTCCTGAACTCTAAAGTTCAGGTTTCTTGCATGGAAGAAAATTCTCTCAGGCCTTATCACCAAAAAAAAATATTAAACTACCAACTGCTATATCATGACCTCTGAATCTAGTTTATTTTGAGACTGTATAATATATACTATGCTGTATACTTTCTATTTATTTGGAAGTTTAACAGTAAAACTTATGTCCTATCTCAGTAACCACAGAAAGACTATTATATATATGCAGCTCTGGATTAATTTTGTATCCCAACTTCCTTTAGGTTTCATTTTGATTTCCTATTCTGTTTTTTCTTTTCTATTCTATTATACACAATTAGGATAGACTCATCAAATATTTTTAGAATCAGCTAAGACACAAATGACAAAACTCAACTCTGAAACTTGCCACTTAAAAGCACCATCAGCTTCCCATTCCTCCAGCATAGGAATTTAGAATTTATCTTTGGTAACTAGTTCACTAATTATAGTCTTCAATATTAAACAATGGAACCTTTTAAATATCGCTTAGATTTGTTTTCTATTTTTCATTCCCACTACCATTACACCTCTCAGCTGAACTACAGGTCTTCCCACAGCCAATCCATTTTATAAACTGTTCATAATAAATTCTTCTCAATGAGTATCAAAATGCATCATAACTGTCTTTTCAAATGCCTTTTAAAGAGGTTTCCTCCTACCTATAGAAAAGACTGAACTCCTTAGCCTGGCATTCAAAAGTATTCTGGCATTCAAAAAGCTTTGATACAATTATCAACCAAGTTTCTCTCTAAACACATAAACAACTTGTTCCATAGAACTCATCCTTACCTCAAGTCTGATCATGACATTTCCTTTACTTACAATGCTCCCTGCCTATATTCACTGTCACACTGCTCCCCTCAGCAGTGTATTTCAGGCAGTCTACCTATTCTGTTCTCCACTCTGTCTCTGCTGAGTCCTCTCATTCCCTCACACACAACTCTGGTCTACACCCCAGTTCTTGCATGCATAAATAAGTAAATCTTAAAAATAATAAAATAAATGTATCTTTAAAGAAGCCTCTCTGGTTGCAAGGCAAGAGGACTGAGAAGATAACTCATCCTTGGTAGCTCCATAGACACAGAGATAAGGTACATGGAATACTTTATGAAGTCAAGGAATACACTGTTGTCTCCCATGCAGAAAGACAACACTAAATAAAATCAGATATTCCTGAATAAAATCATAGCTCTACTACTTATATACTATATTCTCTGCAAATCCTTAATCTCCTGAACCTAAATTCTCATCGGTAAAATGGAAAACAATAATACATGTCATTTGATGACTACATAAAACATATAAAATTCATACTTCAACAGTAGTGACAAAAAGCTACACAAAAATTCTTACCACCTCTTCCTCATTCATTGCTAAATATCTAATTGAATGTACAGCATATAATATGAATTCAATAAATATTCCTTAAATGAATTAAGGAATGAGTGGGTGGACAGATAAATAAATTAACAGTTGTCTAAAAGATAAAAAAAAAACTTTAGAAAAGTAAATAGATAACAGGTATAGAAAGAAAAAGACACAGCAAAGAAATACTACATAATAAAAAAGGAGAAATATGTTTAAAATAGGATTTATGGGTGAAACAGAAAATGATGATACTATACACATTCAAACCTACAGACAATTTCAATAAAATTTACTGCCAAGGAAAGAAGCTAGACAAGAGAACTATATATCCACATCATTTGAAGGTTTATATGTGAATAATGTGGTATCTAGCAAATAATCTAAACTCAGTTTATACTCAACAACTTAGAAATAAAAGTTATAGTAAATTAAATGACAATGAATGATTATCAGGCTTTTCTTAAATTTTATTTCTCTTATTTATGTATGATAAATGGAGCTATGGAGTGGTGTTCTGGTTTTCTTTTTAAGATATGTCTCGTTGCTTCTCTAATTACATATGTAAAGTTCCACTACTAAATTTAACCATCTTTTGGTGATAATGACAAAAGAAATAACACAAATCACTATGACACATTATGAACCCTTGGAATAGGCAAGTATCATTAAAGGCAAAATATATCACTTTTTAGATGAAAATTAAATCTGATCTTTAAGGTATTTTAAAATTGGTAAATAAACACAAAATGCAGCAAAATTTACATTCCAAATATTTTAAATCTCTCCTAGCTTCTTTGGGGATGGTCTATCTACAAAAACACAGGATATGTACAAGTAGAGACAAACTCAAATGAAGGAAACATAAGCCTGTGGGACTGTCCTTTTAAAGAGAGGGCTGAAGTTCAAATAGTTTTATTGTTCTGTATTCACAAAGGAAACAAACTGCATGTAATGGATGGAAGTCAGTTATAGCAAATAAGTTAACAGCACAAAAAAATCAGTGATACTGTTAGTACACCATGTCTTGAAGTAATGCTAAACTATAAGTAACATTAAGGTCTATTCTTTAAGTTATTTATAGTCCATAAAGATGAGAAAACCAGAACAGAAATTAGATTATAAATACCTCTTATAAAAACTTCATTTCATCAGAACAAGTTTAAAAAAATGATTTATCAAATATGACTCCCAAAAATGATTATAACAGAATGTTTTTCATTTTACTTCATGAAAAATTGACTGTTCCTTTCTCACTACCTATATGAAAGCTAAAGTCAATATATCATAAAATGAAACTACTTTTAAAAATTATTAGTGTTCCCAAAACACGTATTACATTTGAACACAATTTACTGTCTACTTATCAGTCAATAACTTTGTATATAAGATATAATTATAATTTTTATTTTAGTAAATAACTTTGTATACATGGTATGATTATAATTTTTTAAAAATAATTTGTTTAGGGCCTCCCTGGTGGCACAGGGGTCATGAGTTCAATCCCCAGCCAGGGAGCTAACCCACATGGCACATCAGACCTCGCCTGTCTCACCCACTGCTCCCCAGAGAGTATATTTCATTAGATCTGCCTGTTCTGCTCCCCACTCTGTCTCTAATGAATCCTCTCAACACCCACACCTCTGGCCTATTCCCCAGTTCTTGTATGCATCAATAAATCTTAAAAACAAATAGAAATAATGTTGAAATACTCAAATAATAAAATGTCAGTATCATTATATCTGGATGATAAGACTGTTTCCTTCTTTTGTCCTTCCAGAGAATCCAAAATCTCTCAAACTTGTGTTACTCTGACAATCAGAAAAAGTTATATGTTTACATATGTATACATGTATTTGCATATATGTGTGTGCGTGTATATCCCCCTAAATAGCCTACTTATAGCTATTTCCTGGTTTGCACACTGGAGGCAAGGTCACACTGTAAAAGTTAGAAAAATTAAAACAGGAAAGTAAGTAACATTATTTAATAATTAATAATATATTTCCCAAATCATCCTAATGTAACAGTAGTTAAGTTTGGCTCTGGAGTCAGAAAACCTGATAAAATCTCAGCTCTACTACTTAAGATCCGAGTAACTCTGGAAAAGTCATTTAATTTCTGTAATGCTCTAGTTTCTTCATCTAGATTTTAAGAAAAAATTTAAGAATGCTGTTACCTAAACTAACAGGACTATTAAATAGTGAGATGCTAGTCTACACCTATTTAATAATGGTAGTAGTAATTCCTCCTGCTGAAACTCTGTGTGTGGCCAAAATTTCTAAATATCCTCAGTTTTCAGTCTAAAAGAACTTCCTCAAAGAGACTTTCTCTAATTTAAGTTACCACAGTCCCCTATTTCATATTAACCTTACATTACCTTTCATAATTCTTATCACAATTTGTAATTGTTTATTTGTACAAATGAATGTACAGTGCATAGCATACCAAATGTACTCAACATATTACAAATAATTAAATTTATGAATAAAGATGTTTATATTAATGTCCACTTATACAGTTATATCACTTTTTAATAATCAGTTGGATTCTAATTGTAAAATGGTGACTGTAATATGAAGTAGGGTATCTAAAGTTTCTGTGACAACTGCATTATGAAAAAACAGAGCATCACTAGTACTTCAGTCTACCTCTACATATTTAAAGTCATAACGGTGGAAGCACAATAATTCTCTACATTTTATCCCTCAATCTTCCATTAATGTGTCTAGTAACAATAAGGATTAAGAAAAATCTCTACAATACTCTAAAGTATGTCTAACAGGATATTTGTTACCAATATAAGAAAAGATTATTAATGATGTAAATAATCGTTGCTTAATATGAACATATGCTGAATCTTCAATTCACATTGTCATTGTTCTTGTATTAGGAAGTAACCTCTTTAAAATCTTCTTTAAAAAGAGTTTACTTCAGAATAAAAATCAAGTAAAACTAAAAGCTGATTCAAAAACACGACTATTGCTTTCAAAGGTTTAATGAATCACAGGCCAAAGAAAATGATGTGAGCCAAAAATGTATTTAAAAGTAGCATTATCACTATGTATAAAGATAAATATACACAATTAAGTCAAAGGTTAATGGGGTCTTAATCTCCAGATATATATGGGTGTTAGGTTAATCTCTATTTTAGATACACAATTGACAAAACACATCTCTTTTTATAGACAATAAACTGCAACAAGATCACAGTAAGATTTAATGATAGGAAATTTGTAAACATGGTACATCATTGGGTTAAATGTGGAAAAAAAAATACATATTTCACCTCAAATGTTATCTTTCCAGTATTTGATAAAATCAACTCATTTATATTTTCTCTTTTAAATCCAAGTATATAAATTACTTCCTCAAAGTGATTTATAAACTATTTTAAGCCAAAAGCCAACATCATACTTAATATGAAAAGCACTTCCATTAAAAGCAGGGATAAAAGTCTAATACCTCATTCATAATTACTAATGTTTTGAAAGGGAAATAACTATTATTTGTTGATAATACAACTTTCTACCTTGAGAGCATGTTATCAACGTAAAATTTTAATTACATTGATTAAATGAATTATTTTTTTAAATTGCCATCATATATAAAGATACACACAAGAGCTAAAGACAGCAAAATGCCAAAATACAGTTTACTACAAAAAAAAACAGAAATAATAACGGTACTTCTAACTAGAATATAAACTCCATGAGATGAGGGTATTTGTGTGTGTTTTATTTGCTGTTATATCTCCACAGAACCTAGAAAAGTATCTAGCACAGAGTCAACACTCAACAGACATTTGTGGAATGAATAAACACAAAACATTAACATACTATAATCTTTTAGATGACATGTGGTGTGCCAAGAGATGACAGCCTAAGAACTGTATGTTACAAGTCCACAATGAGATAATGAGTTAGCACTATCTCTACAGCAGCACTATGCAGACCCATTTAACTCTGTTTTTTATCAATGAAGGAAGCAGTCAGTTTACAATCTCGCTCAAAATACTTACCTCATAAAAGACTAATGATAAATAATTTACATATTGGCTATACTAGGATGCAATGCTTTAGAAGAAATGTTGGTAGTTGAAAGAAGAGGTAAAAAAATTAACTTCAATCCAGAGAATAATCTATAAAATTAATATCTGGATGCTGAAATGTGGTCATGATTAGGTTACTGTGTCTTTTAAAAGAAAGCTTATGAAACATAAAAAAACAAAAAATGTTAAGCATAAGTTTTTTGTCAGCTAACTGTGATGCTCTACTCAGGAAATTCAGGTATCTCAATAATGTCAAAACTTATACTTCAGAAGTTTGTAACATGATATAAAATTAAGGTACATAAAGAAGTTTTATGGTTTGAATTAATAAACACTTTAAATACATACTTCAGTCATCACTTGAAAGTAAGTCCAATATTATAATGTTATGTCAAATACGCAACAAAGAACTTTGGCACATACTGACAATTATAAGAAAGGAGGGAGAAATAATCAAATTAAGACTAATTTATAGCATTTACCCATCTCCATTAAATATGATTTATACACATGATCTGATTTAATCCATACATTAAATCTAGGAGATGAATACTGTTATTTAAAATTTTAAACTAAAAAAAATCTCATAGCAGTATAAAAAAGAAACCATGGTATTTACTAATACTTATATGACTTTACTACATCATCTTTCCTTCTACAGACACTACAAATCTACCATAATTTTCTATGGAATGAGAAAAGGTTTCAAGTAAGTCACTTGAATACTGAAAGTAACATCTAACAATGTTGTTCATGCATCTAAGATGAAGAAGAAACTGAAGTTAATGCAGAAAGAAAAAATGGAAATGGTCAAACTTCAGTTCTAAAGTTAATAAGGAATCAAAATAATCACCTAATGCAAAATATAAAACTATCATTAAAAAGTTAGGAACAGGGGCATCCCTGGTGGCGCAGTGGGTTAAGCAACGCACTGTGAGGCAAACCACAGCCACTGCAGCACGAGTTCGATCCCTGCTGCCGGCCAGGGAGGGGACCCACATGGCGTGGCAGACCTCTCCTGCCTCACCCTCTGCTCCCCTCAGCAGTGTGTTTCAAGTCAATCTGCATGTTCTGCTCCCTGCTCTGTCTCTGGTGAATCCTCTCACCACCCTGGATTCTGGCTTGTACCCCAGATCTTGTATGTATGGATGAATAAATCTTTAAAAAAAAAGAAAAAAGTTAGGAACAAAAGAGATGACCAAATTAAGCAGTAATTTGGATTTCTATTCTGGAGATACAATGAAGATACAATAGGTTACTCATCCCGTTTCTGACCTTTCCTATTTTGAAGACTTCTAACCTCTTCTCAAACATAGTAACTCTCATGAAGACTGTCTTCCTATGCAAGACTATCCCTTTATGACCTCAGCTGCCTAGCCATTCTACTAAATTCAGCACCTACTAGACACTTAACAGGTGTAACAGGCACTGTTAAACAGTAAAAATAAAGCAACCCCTGTATTCATAAAACTTACAGTGGGGAACAGAAGTAGACCAGTAAATAAATCCCTATAATAAAATTGGAACTTTTATAAAAATATGCTTCAAGGTCGCCATAGCATACAGAAATACAATTAACAAGACTGGATAGGCCAAAAAAGTCTTTTGGGAGGATGAGACATCCAAGTTGATTGAGCTCTCTTAACTACTACTTTTACTCTATATTTAATTCTTCATTGAAATTTCCCATCTCTTCTCTTCCTCCCATCTTTCTACAAATTGATCAACTCTTTCATATTTTCTATTCCATCCCATTCCACAATCCTAGGCTCAGTCATCAGAACTGCTCACTCAACACCAGCTCCTCAAATTTTAATATTCTTCTGCTATGTCTTCCCTTCAAATCCCTAAATCAATCCAATCATCTTTTTTTTTTCCCCAGGCCTACACCCAGCAGCTGAGTACAGCTATAGAAACTTATGCAACTGTCAAAGCCTTTATATGCTGTCTAAGCTCAAATGACTCCTTGTCAACTTAGGCAACAGAAAACATATTCCCAAGTAATTTTCTCTCCCTAACCCTACTATTACCATTACAAACCTTTACCACTCTCTTCAAGCTTCCCCACCTCTCATCTTCACCAATTCCAGCCAGTGGCCCTGCCTAATTTGCCAAAATGGTATGAATGATTATTAGGCACAGATGAAAATATTACTTTAGACTTTTTTTTCTAATCAGTGGGGAAAAAAGGCTTTTTTTGTGTACTAATTAACTTAGCTAAAATCCTTAAAATTGTTTGAGAAAACAAATAAAGGACTTACAAATAAACTTTTTGCTTGATACCTGACAATTTCAGTTATTAAAAAACATCCAAAAACCAGAACCAAGAATAAGTAACTTAACTCTCAAAATTAGTATCAAGTGTGAACACCAAATATCAAGTGATTTATCGCAGATGAAAAAGTGACAAGTTTTCCTATCTTACGAATTGTATGTGCAAATCAAATAAACAGTGTATTTTAGACTGACAACACCATTCAAAAAAGAAGAGCAGTGAAACTGTCAGATATAGTACAATGACAGAAAAAAAAAAAATAGCAGCTGCTGAGAGAGAAAACATTAAAACTCTACAGATCAATTCAAACAGCAAAGCAAAGTAGGCCTATGTAAGAAAAGTAAAATTTATCTCTCTCTAGTGCCCTGTGGCATCATTTGGGACAAGCGGACTGCAGCACCTGATTTTACAATGAAACTGCAATAAAATAAAAAGATTAAATTTTACCTGTATTGTTTATAGGTCAAAATGTGTATAATCTACTGTAGAAATATTTTCACTAAAATGATCAAAATAAGATCCATTTGATCCCTTAAATTAGCTTTACATATTAATAAAAATTATATATAATTTCATATATAAAATTATATGACATATATGTCTCTAACAGATATATATAGAGAGAGAGTACAGATGGCCTTGTACATAATTCCAAAAGTTAGAATAAGTTTTATATACCCATAAAAAAATTAACTGATTTTTTTTTCCAGTTATGTTCACCATTCAAAACAAAGACAATAACTACATGATTTAAAATTGAGGAGAAAATTTGGCTGACTTTACACACTGCAGGCATAACACAATTCTACATTCAAGCAAGAAAAACAAACATTAAAGAAAACTGAGAAGTTCAGAGTCTCTAATCATACATTAGTTAACCAACTCACTCATTAGTTTCTATCCTGTGTTGTTTCAAACAAACTTTTTAAATGTAAAATTATTTCATTAATCAACTTTAAAAGTATAATGAACTGCACAGACCAATGTCTGAAATCTGAGTATACAGCAAAAAGCATAAAAAAAAAAAGAAAAATGAAGCTTTAATTTTGCACTTAAAATTTGTTTTGGAACTTGATAAAATGATTCTTAAAAATTAATCTGAAAGAATAAAAATAGGAAAAGACACAGAAATATTTTAAAAAGAAAAGTTATGTAGATGACCTTGACAGATAATACCAAATATTAAAACACATTTAAGAAGCTATAATAACTAAAGTAATGCAGTACTGGCAAAGGAATAGACAATTCAATAGAACAAAGAAGAAAACTCACAAATGATAATTATCTGATAAAGGCAGCATTTCAATTGAGAGACAAGGAAAGCTTATATAATTTGGAGTGGTAAAACCACTGTCAAATGAATAAAAATATTTTGACTCAGAACTTTACTGACACCATACAACAAAATAATGGATTAAATATTAAACTGTAGAAAAGTCTAAAATTTAACAAAGTATATGATAATATAAAAAAATTTAACACAGGACTTTCTGTCAAAGGTAGGATGAAAAGACTGATTTAACTGATTTATCTACAATAAGAATGAAAATTCAAAATTAAAATTAAAAAAAACACTACAAACTATAAGGAAACAAAAAAAATGGGGAGTAGGGTATGGAGACTGCTAAATATGATCACAAAGTTCAAAGCCTTTAATATATTAAAAGCATTTAATAAACCAAAGGAAAAACAAGTACTCAGCAAAATTTTCTCAGAATATAGGCATCCACAAATGAAATATAAATGGCCAAGTATTTTCAAACTAAGTGGTCAAAGAAAACTGTAAAACAGCACAATGTTTTTACTGTTAAATATCAAAAAAAAATGAAGAGGGTGCTGTCTTAACTGCTGATGGAGCTATAGATGAGCCCATTTAACAAAAAGATTTTAAACTCAAAAATTCTTCCACCAATACTTTAATGTAAACCATAAGTATCAAGATTTCATTGTGTCATTTTTAATAATACTGAAAAAACTAGAAATGACCAAATGGCTACATAATAGGGTAGATACACAAATAATGAAATACAGTAACATAAAACATTGTTCATAGTATATTGTGGGGGCTTGGGAGGCAGGTTATTAAAAAAGCCCAGTAAGAGTTAAAAATTACTAAAGACCTTAAAAAAACTATGTCACATACACACACACCCCAAAATATAGGACTTTTTCTTAGTCAGGGATAACAGATAGCTTTTATTTTCTACTTTTTGCTTATCTCAGTGACGACTTCATTACTGCTTCTGACTTAGCAGTAAATGTAACTTACTAAATGTAAGTTCTTACTAAATGTAACTCATTTAGACATTGCTCAGATTTTTTGGATAATAAAGTACTCCCTTTTATATAGTTAGGCTGAAGGGTTCATCAAACTTTAACTCAACTACAAAAGCTAGAAAGATTAGAAATACTAAATACATATACATGCCTCTGTGTGTTGCTATGCAGACAGATATCCAAAGGCAAGTACAAACAAATGTCTATAGCATGGTACTCCATATGTAAAAAGGAAAGTAAGAATATATTCACATTTGTTTCTATATATGGATAAAGAAATTCCAGAAGAATACACTGAAAATAATTAATGTTACTGAAAAAAAACCAGGCAACAGGGACAGGAGAAGTTTTTACTGTATAGATACAACTATTTTTAAATATGTAAATGTGTTACAAATTAAAAAACTAAACTGCAATAATTCTTTCATAATAAAACACGTAAACTATATATATATTCACATACAAATTTACATATATGTAAATGTAAATGTTACATTACTCGATATTTGCAAGGCATATTGGCAATTATTCTATTGTGGGATTATAACTCAAAAGTCTTTATGAAAAAGTCAACAAACACCTTAAAGTAATTAGCACTAACAAAATATAGGTGATATGCACAAAGTTATATACATACATAAAATATATAAAAAGGGGGATTGGAGAGAAATAGGAAGTTATTGAAAGAAAGTTCATTATAATGCATTCAAATACTGAAAAATTACAAACAACTTAACATATTTAACAAAACTGCTGAAAGACAAATGGAATACTAACTGCAGCTATGAAGATAATGTACATTTATCAACATGGAATGGGTCTGTATTATATAATAATAAGACTTGTAACTCAGGTTATACAATAGCGGTTACAATTTAATTTTTTTTAATTTATTTTTTCAATTTTCATAGGAATTGGAAAGACAAATACCAAAGAGTTAATAGTGCTTTAAAATGTATTCTTTATGATCTTTCTGTGTTTTCTGATATTTTTTTCTTTTCAGAATATAATAGTGGCTTATAGGTGACATATTTTTCCTTTGAAATGCTTCCTGGTGGCCTAGGAGTTGAGTCTCAGCACTCTCATCTTTGGGGCCTTGGTTTGATCCCTAGCCAGGGAGCTAACCCACATATGGCACAGCAGACCTCTCCTGTCTCTTCTGCTGTTCCCTTTAGCAGTGCATAGTAAATCTGCCTGTTTGTTCCCCATTCTGTCTCTGGTGAATTCCTCTCATTCCCTGCACCTCTGGTCTACACCCCAGGTCTTCTATACAAACCAAGGGGGAAAAAAAAGTGCCCTGACTTTTCTGACAACCCAACACACACTAGTTCTATAAGAATATATAAAAGACAAATCCCTTTGAATAAAAAATTGATGTAACAATTCCCCTACATAACTTTCCATGTTTTGTTCTTTTTGAAGGGGGAAGGTTAGGAAGGAGAGAATTTTGTTCTAAACAAAATACACCAACACAAAATTGAACCTATAACTTGTCACTCCAAATCTACAATCCTTTCCATTGTATAATGCTACTTTAATCACTCACTTATTTATAGCATTATGATTCTCTGTATTAATTTTTCCTTTAAAATATTTATATTTTATTACAGATCCCAGGAAAGTAATATTTTACTGTATATTAAAAGCAAAGACTATCTTTGTTGATATCCTTCTAAAGGATTAAAGATATATAAAAGACTGCTAAAATCAAATCTAAGTTGGAAGAGGCAAAATTAAAAATACAATCAGTACTTGACTTAGAAATAGGTTGTACTCCAAGTTGGACTGCTTGGATGAAATTCTACATAAAAATTATGGCATTTCTGTTGTATAAATAAGTAAGACTTATATATTGTATAAATAAGACCTACTGCTAGGTCACCCAAAAATATATTTTAACCTATACTTGAAAAAAAATACTACTAGTATATTGTTATCTTCATTAAATATATGTTATAAACCAATGTAATGCTAGAATAGAAAGCAAGCCATGAAAAGGCCAGTAACACTCCACCAGCCATGAAATGGTCATTGCATAGTTCTCGTAAAAATAAAGTCTATGATAAAATAAGGAGAACAGCAGCCAGTCAAAGATGACAGATTAAGGATTAATTTTCACTAATCATTCCTAGAAAAGTAGTTTTGTGACTTTCATTAAGTCCTAGGAAAAAAGTGGCAGTTTAAAAAACTAATGACCATAATGCTTTTTAAAAGGCAATAAGGTTTTCTACTTAAGATTACAAAATGTCTACGCAGAGAAGTCAAAAAAAATCATTTGCAAAAGGTAGCATAATCATACCAATATATATTTTTGATGTATTTTACACATATTATACAATATAATAACATACATGTTACTATATTAAAATGCAGCACAGAATAAATCAATTCCCTTCAGATATAATGTAAAACTACTTATGTTTCCCATCTAAAGAGAACCCCCTAAACTCAACAAATAGTGAAAATGCATACAATAAAAATATATTCATCTTTCCCAAACTTACACCCTTTTAATTTTAGGAGTTGTTTACATTCTATCAGTATATGTTAATGTAAGGAGGGAACAAACACAAAATCATAGATATCAAAATTTAATTTCCTATCCAAAATTACTGTTTTTTGATACATTTGCAGTGGTGATGAATCCATTGCCAATTTTGAACTCAGCACATTTAAACCTTAACGTTTTCAAATTAACATTAAAAATAAAAAACTGTGAATCAACAAATTATTTCACATACAGATAACTTTATAGCTACCAGAAATTTTGCAAATCCAGCTACATGAAAATATGTGCTGAAGACTTGACATGATATTCAGTCACACACAGGCATGAGAATGAAGTACAATACAATACAGTCACGGCTACAATCACAGAATTTCTACAGACTAAACATGAATATATTATGTAAATTCACCAAAAATATTTTTAAGAAACATACTTCAAAGTTAATGAGACCATCTACAAAAAAAGTATTAAACCTCCCAATCAAAACAGAGGTTAAAAAAAGTTAACATCCCTAAATTTTTTTTTTTAAAGATTTATTTATTTATGCATACAAGAGCTGGGGCACAGGCCAGAGGTGTGGGGGGGTGAGAGGATTCACCACAGAGAGCAGGGAGCAGAACAGGCAGATCAACGGAGGTACACTGCTGAGGGGAGCAGCGGGCGAGGCAGGAGAGGTCTGCCACGCCATATGGGTCCCCTCCCTGGCCGGCAGCAGGGATCGAACTCGCGCTGCAGTGGCTGCAGTCTGCCTCATAGTGCATTGCTCAACCCACTGCGCCACCAGGGAGGCCCCAACATCCCTAAATTCTTAAAGAACTGTGGGATAATGAAAACCAAAACAAAGAGGAAGAAGGGAAAAGTAAATTGATGAAAGTGTTAAAAATCAATAAATCACATAACATGTAAAATGTATTTCTCCAACTTCAAAAAAGTGCAAGTAACTCTGAAATGAACTATTTTATATATAATTTATACTTTCTATTATATTTCTTCTGTCTTGTTCAATATGGTATCCACTTGCTACATGTGGTTATTTAAATTTAAATTCATTAAAGTGACACTTAAAATTCTGTCACTCAGTTGCCCATCTCACTTAATGTGTTTCTATCACACTGGTCCTTACAGATACAGATCTTCCCATCATTGAAAAAACTTCTACTCAACAACATGCAAACAAATCACCTATTTCTCTATGCATTCCTCCCACAAAACTGTAAACATTTCTCTTTGTATTGAAAACATTTTTTAATAAACTTTCTAATAATTCTTAACATTCTTAAGAATGTCAACATTCTTTTTAAGTTTTAACATACAATATTTTTAATTTTCTTTTATTGTTGTTGAAGTACCATTATTTTACATCTTGTTAGTACTTGGACAAAATGGGATTCCCTTTCCCACAGGTACAGCTCTTCCATCACCAGCACCCCCAGTCCTCCACCAGACAGTCTTAATTATTAATATGTTGATGATAATTTTTTAAAAAAACAATGACAACAGGGCAGTCAGTATCTATTGTGTACCATGAGTACTATTGAACTTTATTTCAATAGTTCATTTAACTTTATATAAATCCTGTGACACAGACACAAGTCCACAATTCCTTATTTGAAAAATATACCTCAAAATTCAAATGTTTTCATATTTTTAAAAGTTAAGACTATACATAAACCATATCTACATAGCATGCTGAGGAGGATGTAGAAAAGCACTCAGGAACAAAATGGAAAATATGAGTATTTACATAAAAGATAAGACAATAAATACTGCTCATCAGTTAGGTCCTGTTTCTGGCATCATCTTACTTCCAACCAAGTGGTATTTCTATTCTCTGGTGTGATCATTTACAATTCAGAATGCCAAATCTGTGAATTTTCATCTATCTCCTCCTCTCCCTTCCTCCCCCAAGTAATTGAGAATAATCACCGAATTCTCATGTAACTCTAGCTCAAACATTCACTCCTCAGAGTAAGTAAAATGTTTTCCCCTGGCAATTATGCACTTACTATCCTAAAATGAAAGGTCTAGTTATTTTCTTTTCATGAGAGAAATGATAAAGATATTTAAAGTGCAAATTCAAAACTGTGTTTTGTCACATTTATAAAATGGCACATTTTTCAATATAGACATTTAATTCAATTGGATCCAGCTATTTAAACATTTCCTTATTTCATTTCTGAGAGGACAAAAATATAAAAATTTCTAGTTATACAGCACTTTATGTTCTCAATCACCTCTCACATGTATCCTCACTTCCGGGAAAGGCTGTGACCAATTTTATAATTTGAAAATCTTTCCTATTATTTCTATATTTATAAAAAAGTATATATCTTAAAATATTCCAAATAGATGCATCCCACAAATGTACAATTCTATTTGTCTACATATTTTAGTGTTACTTAAATATCAAGAGTTAAAATGTTAATTTAGTAATGATAAATATAAAAGTAAAATGAGTAATTTTAAATATTTAACAGCAATTATGTGACCACGTTAAATGCAAAATTATGAAATATCACGTTTATGAACAAACAGTAAGTTTAAATACATAATTAATAAAAAACTGTAATTCCTCTTGGTTTGCTGATATGTTGCAATTTAAAAAGATTCGGTGGTTAAGTATATAAGAAACCAAACTAATGCAATGATAATATGAAAATAAAAACTTAATCTATTCTTTTCTATGAAAATTAAACCTCATTACTAATAAATAATGAACTGAACAGTTATTTAGCTTTCACATTATTAATTACAACACACTGGTCACACATAAACTAATAGCTCATTTGTAAACTAAATTTTATAAGTCACAATAAAAGTTTTATTGAAAGAAACATAGTTTAGGATAACTGTCAAGAGCATAAACTCTGGAGTCAGATTTACTGGTTTAAATCCAGATCTTGCCTTTACTATACGGCATCTGGGGTGAGTTACTATCCTTAGTGTCTCAATTTTCTCATCTATGAAAGTGGAGTAATAGTATCTACCTCATAGGGGGTTGTGAAAATTAAATGAAATGGTATATGGAAGTATTCAGGAGAGTGTCTGGCACACAGTATGCTCTATACAAGAATTGAGTACTATCATTGGCGTTATTAAAGCATCACTGAAATTCCTTTTCCCTCTAGTTTCCTAAAAAAAATTAAATGCACTATGGAAACTCAATATTTATTTTAATTTAATTATTATGTTTAATAATTCATATATTTTTATATTATACCTCTTCAAAGTTTAAGGATAAAATGGAAAGATACTCTATCACAGATCATAACCTCATTATAATAGCCAAATGACACCATCCTACCTATACAAATATGCCCTAGTATAGTGCAGCAAGGAATAAGTGGAGTAAATGTTATTTATTCCAAAAATTTCCAAGGGGAGAAGCAAATCTTATTGAGAAAATTACTAATTCTGGCTTGCATATAATAAATTTGAAGTGCTCATAATTACTTAATGGACATACCAAGAGGTGGTCAGAAGTACAGAACCAAAGTAAGGAAATTTACCCTCAATTCTTCAATCTTTCCTTTTGTACTACCATGCAATTTTTCATATCCTATTACAATTATTAACAATTACTGAACTCCACAACCCTTCTCTATTGCTAGACTATCTCAAAGGCATTTAAGTCATTCCAGGACTCAATAAATGATTATTTTAAAAAATGTATAACTATATGAGGAGTAAATTTTACTTTATTAGAAAAATTTTTTAAAATGTCTTCAATCTGTTGTCTTTAAATAAGAAAGAAATTTTCATTTGGAAGAATTCTTAGAAAATGTAATATGCTGGACCTCCCTGGTGGTACAGAGGGGTTGAGTGCCGCACTGTGAAGCATCTGCGGCACAGCAGCACGAGTTCAATCACCGGCCAGAGAGGGGACCCACATGGCGCAGCAGACCTCTCCTGCCTTGCCTGCTGTTCCCCTCAGCAGTGTATTTCAGTCCACCTGCCTGTTCTGCTCCCCACTCTGTCTCTGGTGAGTCCTCTCACCTCCTGCGCCTCTGGCCTGTACCCCTGCTCTTTCATGCATAAATTAAAAAAAAAAAAATCTTTAAAAAAAAAAGAGAAAGAAAGAAAATGTAATATGCAAACAAAATCTTTTTTAGAATTTGGTCACTTGAGAATTACTAAATGCTCCCAAGTAAAGAAACCTTTCCTCATCACCATACCTATAAATCTGAAAAAGTACAATATAACAATGGGAAAATATAAATGAGTAAAATAAGAAAAAGAAAGCCCAATGAAGACTCTTAGAGTAAACGTAAACTGAAACTGAAGAAGTCTGTTAAAATATCTGCAAGTAGACTGCAAATATTTACTTTGTTATTTACAAGGTACTTAAATCAGTAACTTAAAAATGAAAACTCTCTGGACCCTTCTAGTACAATTCATTCAAAGTGTGGTGCTGTGAAAAGGAACATATAGCTAGTGTGCTCAGTTAAATGAACTAAATAAGAGGAAGCTGCTGTCACAGCAATTGTTCATCTGCTAATTTTTTAATTTGAAATTTATAGAATCACTTCCTAAAGAATACTTCACTGGTAGTATTTACCACCCAAATTTAAAGTATAGCAAATTCTATCAAGGTTCTAGTAGGGTAGATTGGCTTCCAGTTCTATATTTAATTAACAGACCATGACAATTTCACAACTAGATACCTTTCAGTGAAACCATTTCCTACAAATACAACAATGATGTTACTTATTTAGATGGCAGGAAACCAAGAGAAAAACTCCTTAGTGGCAATAGGTCTGGAAGACAGTGCCACCAAAGGACTGAAATGCACCAATACAGTTTAGAGAACTATGAAACTTTAGGGAGGAAGAAAGAGGGATTCACAGACTGAAATTCCTACAACACAAAATAAAACACAGAAACTCACTTTCTCATTTGAAATCACATAAGCAAGGATCAAAGATATATTGAATCTAATTCTCTCTAACCAAAAGCCCAAACCTTATAAACCAACAGAAAAATTGGCAAATTAAAAAGGATTCCCCCAATTTTGACCCTTTTTCCTATGGAACAATTGTTCTATGTAGCAATATATAAGGGAAATAAATAACTTCAGACTATAAGTAATAAATGTAACCTTTAGGAGTGGCATCTGTATGAGTTTTGAAAGAAGAGTAAAATACATTTCTTCCAAAGTTGGAGCCAACAATAACTTTTGCATTCTGTATTCAACGTAAGCACATTAGTTGGGAAGATGTTTACAAAGGTATTTTATAAAAAGTGCTGAATTTAGCTTTTATTTTTTTTCTCAGTTTACTTAAGTGGCCTGCTACCCATCAAATGCAATATAAAATGCTCTCCTAAGTATAAAAGACAAAATGCCACTTTCCTCTTTAGAGAGCTATTATTACCATTGATCAGAGGTCATCTAACTTTTTCTACAACATGAAAACAAATATTTCCTGTACTTCCATGTAGTCTTTTCAGCTTTATTAGTCATCTGATCTGTCACAAATACTCAACTCTATTGTATAACATGAAAGCAAAGGCAGATAACAGATAAATGAATGAGTGTAGCAGTGGTCCAATAAAACCTCATTTTCAAAAACAGGTAGCCAAGTCTATGGGACCCATGGCTGTCATCAGCTGACCTCTACTACAGAAAAAGTTGTTTTACCTACTAACGATATTGTTTAAATGTGAAATATTATGTCTGAAATAATCTTTAAATTATTTCCTTTTTTAAAAAAAATAATGAGTAGGAAGAAAGGTTAAGTAAGACTGGCAAAGCACACTTATTGTTAAGCCAGATAGTGGATGCATGGGGTTGGTTGTATTCACTACAACTTTGTAAGTCAAAATTTTGAAAAGTAAAAACTTAATATACAAATGAATGAATAAGCTCTATAGAAAAATGAATATCCTCACCTTATAACCTTCTATAGCACACTTAATTTGTTTAGACATAACTAGCATAATATAAGAGATTCTTAACATAAAGCCACTGAAAAATAATGAAAAAATACACAAAAGTATGTGTAAGGATAAACCCTTTTCAAAATTTTCCACACAGCTCCTAAACTCATATATTTATTCATATATCTAACAAAACATGTTACTACCAATTTTTGGTTTTAGAATTATTTTATAGGATATATATTGTTTGACAAGTTTATAATTGATTAAACAAATTAACAATTTTTATTTTATTCTCAATAAATACTAGATATAATCAACATAATCTACTGTTTAAAATCTTCAATAACTGAATGTAAAAGATCCTGAAACCAAAATGTTTGAGGAACTATGACCTAAATGTTTTCAATGTTTATTAAAGTATTAAGTGTATGTTCATTTTTCCTTTGAACAAAAATCACAACAGAAAGTGAAATGAATCCCTTATGACATCTATATATAGCCATAAGAGGATACATAAGCCTTCAACAGAAACATCATTTTAAAAAGGTCTGATAAGTCATGTATAATATTCTATAGGAAAAGAAGTCTCTATGTATTATCCCCTTATGCAGATATTTACCTGTGAATCAATAAAGCAAAATGAGTATGTGCAAGTAGACATAACTAATAAATGTTACCCCATCTATTTAAAATAAGAGTCTCATTCAAACAAAAAACAAAAAAATCAAGTTGAAAAGAGTCTTAGGAAAGCAAATCTTAATGATTACACAATTTCTCAAAATGGTTTTTAAATGTCCTAAATTTTTTCTTACCATTCTGAAATTCAGTGATTTCAAATATTATAAAAACTAAAAACCAGACTCAGAATTTTTATGACATTTGAGAAGTTAACTCAGTGAAAACAATTCCACTACCCAAGAATATAGGCAATCTCAAAATTTTCTGAATCTAAAACTAAAATAGTAATAATTCTTAACAGATTTGGGCAGATAATTAGAGCAAAAATGTTTACAAGATGGTTCATTATATTGTTCACAAAGATAAATCAATTCTTATTTTTTAAACATACCAATATGTGTAACCAATTTTGCCTCTTCTGCAGAGGCTACTGAAAATATTATCAACTATTTCATTTTTACTAGATAAGCACAAATTTCCAAGTTAAGTCATGTAAGTTGTTATTTCTACAGTCTTTCATCATTAGTAGTAAGCAAGATGCAGAGACATACTTACATCATACTCTGTAATTCTGCTGCAAAACTTATAGACTTCCCTGTACTTCTTCCACTACTTGACGTGGCAGTAGACATAGGGCTGGCTGCAGTATTATTCATCTAGATAAAAAAGTGAAATAAAGTTTACAAAATGTATTTAACTATAATTAAATGCATGGGAAAGAAAAGCAATTATAAATTACTTCAAGAAAGTACAAAAAATTTTTAAATTTCTGATTTTATGTAATTTGATTTGTTCATAAAGAAAACACCAAAAATGAAAAAAGCGGCTTAGTCATGCATAATACCAAAAAAGTACTCAGATAAATAATCCAGTCCATGTTTTATAATAAAGAAAGAGACATAATTACAAAGTATTTTTATAGAGCACAGGGCTTTTCAGAATGTGTTCCGATAGTCCTAAGGTTCACTGGCAATAATTTGCGGAAAGCCAAACTGTCCTTGGGAGCAAATACCTTCAAGTCCATTTAGAAAATCAGACCAAATTTGATGTTTCTCAAATGGGATTTCATCTTTAAGAAAGAATCCCACAGGTATAAGATACAAAATTAGAAAAGTACAGCATAACTGAATTTCCATTTGACAAAGTCAATCTCTAGAGCAGAAGTAAACAGTGATTTTACAATCTATGATTAAGTAACTCAATTTAAAATGTTTCCCTAAAAAAGTAAGCTGATGTACAGTAAGAAAACAATATACCAATTTAACATATGCCATGTTATTTAATGCATACGGCAGTCCCATAAACAATTAGTAAAAATAATATTAAAATAATGAAAGTAGATAAAAGCCTCAACTATTATATAGTAAGTGCTCAATAAATATTAGCCATTACTTTATGTTTATATAAACTTTACAATACTATAATTTTTTTTTGAAACGGAATAGTCTGCAAAGTCTAGAGAGGAACTAACAAATTTAGAATATGATAAATTATAGCAATACTGAGAACTTATTAAGTATATTAAGCTAGTTAAGACTCAGATTTCCTAAGCTTAAAACCCAATTCCATTATTTTTCTAGAAACTTTGGGAAGATTACTTAACTTCCTTGTACTTTAGTTTCCTCATCTGTAAAATGGGGATAATAATTCCACCTTCTTAGGGCTGTTGTGAAAATTAAAGAACTAATTATGTGCAAAGCATCAGACCATCTAAGCACAGAGTTAACACATTATTAATATTATCTGTTATTATAAACAGGCCTTAAAAGTTCTTCCTTTTGTGATCTTCTTTAAAAAGTTTTATGACAAATTTAGATTACCCCTTTTTCACAGTCAAAAAAGCTTAACAAACTTGAATATTTTCACTAGAAGGCCTCAATGTAATTGAACAAATACTAAGTTTCCTTGTAAGTTTTATTTTCACCATTGTCATCACTAGTAAACCTAGTTACTAAGTGATATCACTTAACACTAGTAACCCTAGTTCAAAATCTCAATCTTGGGACCTCCCTGGTGGCACAAGGGGTTAAGGCAAAGCACCATGAAGCTATCCACAGTCACTGCAGCACAAGTTCAATCCCCAGTCAGGGGAGGGGACCCTCATGGCGCAGCAGACCTGTCCTGTCTCACCTGCTGATTCCCTCAGCAGTATATTTCAGTAGATATGCCTGTTCAGCTCCCCTCTCTGTCGTGGGTGAATTCTCTTATCCCACTGCACCTCTTGCTGTATCCCAGTTCTTATATGCATAAATAAATAAATCTTCCCAAAAAATCTCTATCATTCTCTGACTATTTTTATTTACCCTGTAATCCATAAGAAGCCAAATAAATAATTCATTGTTTATGCAACATTTTCCCCATCATGTTCTACTGACATGGCCCTTTAGGAGCTTTACTTATAGCTTCTCTCTTTCCATCTCAATTTATTCTCCACATTGCTTCTAAATTATTCTCCTTAAGCATCTCTCTAATCTGACTACTCCTGTGGGTAATGGAGGCTAAAATTATAAAAGAAACCTGAACCAAGGTCATTCACCTAGAGTTGAAATGAAAAGCTAGGTCACATGTAAAAAGGCTGAAAAAAAATAATACTACAAACAACTTCCTCAGATAGTTCATAGATTGAAACTTTTGAGAAGAAAATAGGACAAAGATGATAACAAGCAGCACAATAAAAAAAATGGTGAGAGCTGGAAGATCCCAATATCCCTCCATAGCAGATAAGCCCTGTCTAGTCTGAGGTCTGAACCTTAGGAGAAGACCAAAACCACTAGACAAAATGCAAAAGCAGAGAAAAAGATGGAAAAGAAAACTGCTCCACCAAAAATGAGCTTGAAAACCAAAATTCTAAAACACACAAAAATACTAATGCTATGAAAGACTATCACTTTTTTAAGCCTAATTGTGTCCTATTTTTTTCGTAAATAATTTTCAAATAAGTTACTTTATGCCTATAATTGGAAAAGAACTATTATCTCTGAAACTCAGATTTTTTAAAAAAATCACTTCATCAGTCCAGGACTGCAGAAAACAGACACGAAACCAAAACTTCCACAGTTTTACAGAACCAGGATATAATAATACAGGAGCTTGGACTACTCAAGAAACTTAGAAGAATGTTTCCCTATTATCCCTATAGAAAACTAACAGTGATTTAATATCCTGGAGAAAAACTCAAAGATTATATATTAACGCCAGCCTCCAAGAGTCAAGATTTCAGGTGCCTCACTCCAAGTTTGAAGAAATGCCTCTTTGCAATTATCATATAACCAGATGTCCTGAGAGCAACTCCCCTTTTTCATTTTGCAAATCCAATCACCACACTTTAAAGCACTCTGAAGAAGAGACATTTCAGAAAGTAAATTCATATTAAAACCACAGTTTTCTTTGGTTGTCCCCCACTGCAAATGCTTCACCTCAAGACTATTTACTGGAAAGAGGTAAAAGGTCCAAATTCTACATTATTATAACCACGATCATCCTTTCAGTCAAGTTATTTAGTTTTTAAATCAAACAGGTTAGTAACATTTTTCTTGACATGATGAGCCAACAGCTCATTAGAATCTTTAAAATAATTATTTCCCATACCAAATTTTGCTTGATGATTTAGATAATTAACTTCTTTAGACATTAACTTCTTACACATCAAAGTCCGATCATTCCAATGCTTTATTTCCTTTCTCCCAGACATTTTTTAAAAGTCAGTTAAAAGCAGAAGCACTCAAGTCAATTTTCTCTAATAAATACAGTTAACATGGAACTGAAAACCTACTGTAATCTTCTCAATGGGTTAATGTCCTACAGTTGTTTTAGCTTTCAATTGAAATGCAGCTGTTTGCCATATTTTACAAAATGAATTCAGATGTGCAGATGGAGACCTAGATTATTTCAACATGCCACAGTTTAAATGTGAACCCAATGAGTAAGTTCATTTCTGATTAATACTATTTAAACCAGATCATTAAGCCAATAGCCAATACTATGTCACACCTGTAAAATCCCATTCCAGAGAAGAAAATTTAACATTTTTTTATTTAAAACAATAGAATTTGAGAATACACCCTTTCCTTGGAAAATACTGCAACAACACAATAAATTTTAATTGCAGTAAAGTTATACAACACAAATGTGAATTAAACAAGAATGTAATGAATATATTATTAAATTTCTCTACAGAGCTCAATTTTGGTAACTAAATGACCAAAGAAGAAATACCATGAGCATTTATTTTAAAGACCTCAGCAAGTTAAAAACCTCATATTTCTTAAAGCATCCTCAAAAAAACACTGAACTCTGCTATGAAATCCATTGGTCCATCTATTTATTAAAAGACAGTGGAATGATCTATAATTTCTTCTACTAATCACTGCTAAGAAAAATTAATTCAGCAAGCCTATATACTGATTCTGAGCATCTGCAGTCTCAACTCTAATCATTCATGACCTGAACATCCCACATAACATAAAACTGTCATAATCAGAACATTTCATTTTCATAAACTCCAAAGGCAGGAAGCAATTATGGTTACACTGCATTCTAGTTTTACTATGATCTAAATATCTCTTGTTGTGGAAAATAATGCCACTGATCAATCACTGAACATGCAAAAAATCAGAAACAAAAAATGCAAAATTTTGAAACTTCTATACTTGGTGTTTTAATAACAAATTATTTTTACTATATGTATATATGTATCATCTCAAGCAGACTTTGAAGGTATAAAACTGAAAGGCCCATTCAATTGCCTTCTAAAACATGAATAGGGACTCCCTGATGGGATTAAAGACACAGCACTATCAAGCTATCACCAGTCACTGTGTCATGAGTCAGATCCCAGCCAGGGAGCTAACCCACCTGGCTCAGCAGGCTTTTCTTGTCTCCCCTGCTGCTCCCCTCAGCAGTGTATTTCAGTAGATCTGCCTGTTCTGCTCCCCATTCTGTCTTTGGTGAGTACTCTCACTAGCCCCAGCACCACTGGCCTACATCCCAGTTCTTGTATTCGTAAATAAATATTTTTTAAAAATAAAACAAAACATGAATAATTAAAAAATGACTCATGTAATTTATAACTACATTTACATCAATAACTGTTTTTCTGAAGCTACTGTTTTCAATTATAAAATTCATTTACATGAAACGAGTCACAACACTTCTCAAAGTAGTGTACGTGAAGTGACTATTTCCTCATCTTCAAACTGGTAACTGCTTAAGTACAGAGATGCTTTTATCTGTAATTCTGGCACTTAATACACAGCCTGACATAGCTGTATGTTAAATATTAGATGAACAAAAGACTGAGTGGTATATCAATGATTATAAAGAGAAGACACATCCTATTCTTTTATCACTTTATAGTATACTAAAGTTAATAAACATAACCACTGGAATCAGTTGACAGATAACACAAAATATATGATACTACAGGAGTATCAGACCCAGTCAGTAACTTGGAGGAAATTGCACTGACATTTAAAATTTGTTACAATCTGAAAATACATCATATTTAACTGCAGTTAAAAATATACATAGATAACAAATTAAAAATATATCACTGGATTACTATTAAATAAGTATAGAAGTTAATATATTTTGAAAATTATAAGTAACAATAATCTAAAGAAACATCCTGGGGTCTAAGCAACTGAATAGTGGTACTAAGATGCGTTAAGATTGGAAAGGAAAAAGAAACCGCTTAGTTTGAGCCAAGTTAAGTCTGAGACAAGAATTAGACATTCAAGTAAAATCAAAATCTTAAAGCAGTTCTGTGACATAGGTTGTAAGGCAGAAAAATGAAATATAATTTAGTCATGGTCAAATATATTAAATATAAAAATGTCACGATCATAGAGTTTTTAAGAAGGTTAGTCGATACAGAACCTGGTAATAAAAAGTATTTTCTCTAACTCAGTTTCTCCATCTGTCAAGAGTAATTTCTGCCTATCTCAGAGAGATATTATGAAGATGACAATGGGTACCACATAATAGGCACTCCAAAAACATATCTGAATTTAAAAAAAATAATAAAGCCTTTGGAAGACTATGAAAATTTGCTATAGACAGATATTAACTATTTGTATACCCTAAATTGTGAACATGGACAATTTCTTTTTTAACCCAGCTAGAGGAGCCCAGTAACAAACTACTCAGAGAAACATTAAATTCTATTATTTCATTTTCCTGTAGTCTCAGATTAACACAGATTTCATTGCACTTGCTTTCACAGCCAGTACTCTAACAAAAATTTTGCAAAAAGAACATTTATTCTTTGCAAAAATGGTCCATAAAGACAATTCAATCTGTCTACCATATCTTTCTCAAATACCTAACAACCAAACCCCAAAGAAATAGCAATCTTTTTCAATATTAAAACACGAGTCTTCTTACATAAAATATTATATAATTCAGTAATTTAATGGTTATTTTTTCAAATATGCAAAGTTTTAGAATCAATTAGTCTAATTAGAGGTAAGTGTATTTGACACAGATGTGAAAAAAGGTCTCTAAAATATCAAGAGTCTTTTTTAGTCCATATCACATTTTAGAAATATTAAGCCTTTTAAGTTCATATTATATATAAACAATTCACTTAAATATCTGATGTGGTTAAAAACAGTTCATGTAACTAAAAAGAAAGATGGAAGATTTACTGTAGGCATATTAAAAATAGAGGAATTTATATATACATTTCAGCACTTATAAGAGATCTTTCACCTGTATTAGCTCACATTTTTTCACAATCATTCTACAAGGCAAGTATTTACTTACCAATAAAGAAGCTAACTGGGTGTAACAAAAAAAAAAAGTCTTTGATCCAGGTAGCTGAAATATTTTGCTCATCTACTTACATATTTTAATAAAAATTCCCTAATATCCTCCCATTTTAGTGCTTTTGTTTTTCTCATTTGGAAATTTTTTTTTTTAATACTTTAAAATACAACAGCTCTATCCCCAATAGTCCAGGGATAAAAGTCAAGGCTATCAAGGTATCACTAGCCACTGCAACAAGAGTTTGAACCCTAGCCAGGGAAATAGCCCACATGGCACAGCAGACCTCTCCTGTCACACCCACTGCTCCCCTCAGCAATAAAATCTTTTTTAAAAATTGAAAATAAAAATAATATACAGCAGATCCTTGAACAATGTTGTTTGGTTATAACATTGTTAAGAGAAAAAACAAATCTGGAGAACATTCTCATTATTCAAGGACCTATTTTCCTTAAATGTCATTTAACTAAAAGCTGCAATTTCCAAGAACCTATTGCGGATGTTACATTAGGACTTGCTATAACATGGAATTACTGAAAAGTTATACAAGTAGTTGTTAGCAGACTTATGTTGTCATTAAGTTATCTTACGAACTAATGACTTTAGAAGTTAAATTCAGAAAATATTTGCTTTAAAAGTAAATCTTGGGATGATGGATAAGCAACAATTACAGGCAAAAGTGTACCTATGCAAATTGGAGGGAGGGGGGACCAAAAACATCTGAAAATCACTAATTTCATCCAAATCCCTCATTTTTCAGGTGAGGAAACTGAAGTCCAGAGGGGTTTCTTGAACTGCCCAAGGACACAGCTATTTAGTGATACAGCTGGGATTAATACTGAGGTCCCCTGACTCCTGGTCCAGAGTTCTTTCTACTATACCACAAAGACCATACAAATAAAAGTTGATGATAATTAACTTAAATATCTCCACAATGTGTCACAGTGAACTTTGTTGTAAACATCTGCCTATGCAAAAACTCACAATGTAGCAGTAAAGAGCTGGGCTCTGGAGTTCAAATACAGGCTCTAACACCTACCGTGTGACCTTGGGCAAGTCACATCACCTCCCAGAGTCAGTTCCCTCCCTTTAAAATGGAGATTAAGAATACTCCATTCATAGGTCATAAGACACTGTATATAGAGCAATTAGGACCATACCTGATATAGGATTCAGCAATAAAACCTCTTTAATATTTAAAATATCAAAAGTATACTTAAGATTTTAAAATTACATATTTGTATAGTATTTCACAATTCATTAGTGTATTCTCACAAATTATTTCAATTTACTGCCCGGTAAACTTAATGAACATATTGCTATATATACCAGATGGCACACTATTTTCATATCTATTATTTTAACCTTCAATATCCATTAACTGTCAGTCAGATATGAGATACAGTAATACAATGCAAAAAAATCTAGATCTTTTCCAGAAAGTAAGAGCTTCATCGATATCACCTATTAAGTAGGAATGACATGGCTGAGCAAATGAGATACTAACTGAAAGCACCAAATGTCTGAAAAAATGTTAGTTCTCCCTTAGAAGTTGTATGGAGTCTTATGTATAGGGATTATACTGTTGTATAGAGATTAATCAAATCAATAAAGTAACACTACTTACTATGACTTACAGTAGTATTTGTCAAAAACAATTACCTTGGGTAATAACACTTAATACACTCTTAAGTTTCACAAACTAAAATAGGCAATTTTGGCAGACTTAGGGTCAGTCAGTGTTTACTGGAAGTGTGAGGTGTACAAGCTGAGATAAAGGCAATTAAGTATTAAAACGTTTGCAAAATAAGACAACAGTTAAGTGTTGCTTTAACAATGTATGTTTATTTTCCTCTGAAGCCTCCAAAAATTCTGTGAGGAGGTGAGATCAAGTTAGATAGTAAAGTTGATCCTTAAACATCAGTTTGAATTACACAGGTCCACTGATACATAAATTTTTCTGTCCTGGGGTTCTGCAGTCATGGATTCAATCAACCATAGATGTTGGTTGAATGGACCTGTAAGTACAGAACTTGTGGACTGGGAGGAACAACAAGGATTATTTTGGAGGGTGGTGCCTCTAGCCCCCACACTGTTCAAGGTGAAGTGCAACTCCATTTTACTAATAAGGAAACTGAGGCTCAGAAAAGTTGAATACCTTAACACTTAAAAATTTTAAAAAAGATGGCAGAAAATGGCTAACTCTAGGTTTTTTAATTAGTTTTAAGTGTTCCTTCTACCTATACCAAATTGCATCTCAGAACATTAATCTCTTTTCCAGATCTATTATTCAATAAATTTAAGTATATAGCAGCTAATATTTATTGAATCCTTCCTATGAGCTGTGCTGCAGCCAACACATCACATTTAACCCTCAGAGGACTCAAACCAAGTGTGTTTTGACACTCAATAAAATATTTTATGTACTACTGTATAAATTTAATACAATAATGCATTTGGCCAACTTATTTTTATTATTTAAGAGAACTATATGAAAAATTCTTCTTTTCCATTCTAATAAGCAGATTTCTGAATTTTACCATTCAACTTCACCATAAAGTAAACCAGGTGTTATTTTCAACAAGAATCCGTATTCTAAAGACTGACACAGCCTAACTTTCCTTGCAGTCTCCTGCATCAACAGATCATTTTCTATAAGGTAATGAAAATCAAGCTGCCTAAGATTTCTATATAACTATATACAAAAGGAAAAAGCAAATTTTTGAATCATGAGTGCTTTAAAAGACTAGGTCAATTAGTGACCTTATTCCAGACAGCTCATCTATTCTTAAAGAATATAAGCGATAATTTTATCACTGCTTTAAAGCAAATGCATTTCTGAGACTGCAATATGGTTAATCTTCCTAATATATTTTTCACTAAAAAAAATACACGACCATAATACATATTCCCAACCAAGGCATTTTGATAGTGAAACAGTTTCTATTATTAACTATGGTGGAAGAAGCAAGTTCTAAACTATAATTGTTCCAGGAAAAGTAGAATATACCGTCAGTAAGTAAGAGCAACCCATTTTGATAATTGTATTATGAACCAGATCTGTACATCCTTATTTCATAAGATTTACCTTTTTGGTCCATACCTCACAATTATCTTCAGCCTTAGGATGGAGCGCACCATTTTACAGATACCAGGCCAGAATTCCAGGATGCTATCTACAAGTAAGGGGTTTTTTTAAGGTTTTATTTTCAAATCTAATTTTCTTGAAAGTGAAAAATATCTGTTTCAAGTAATATAATCTTGTGTGAAAGATCACCAAATTTTCTTCAAAAATTATAAATACCAATAGCCTGAAAACTACTTCCAAAATGACCCAATGCTGAACAGTTACCACTATATTCAAATTGCTTCATTATAACAAAGATATTTTTAAGGCACCACAATTTCAATTGGATAAAGCTTCAGGTATGAGTTAAAAACTTTTCACTGAAAATTAATCAAAGTGATAAAAGATAATGGAAACCCAAGATCACAACACAGTACAATAGTGATTAAAGGAAACTCCAATTAGTACTGTTATGGCTCTCCAAGTTAATCTGGCATTAGCTGTACAACCCAGAAGTCAAAAGAATGCTTTAATTTGTCAAGCTGTAAATAACTACTAACAGACCCATGCTTTGAACTGTACTATTTGAATGAAAGGCATTATTTGAATATAATTATGATCCCCTAAGGCAAAAAAAAAAAAGAAAAAATTCCAAGAGCTGCCTTCTGTGACTTAAAACTCAAGTCAGAAGACAGGATCTCAAAGTCTAGATTCTAGAATCATGCTGCCCAAAAGACAGTCACCAACCACATGTAGCTATTTATATTTATCTTAGTTAAATGAAATTAAAAATAAAGTTCCTCAGTTTCACTAAGTATATTTCAAGTGCTCGAGAGCCACTAGTGCCTAGTAGATATCATAATAGGTCAGCACAGATTGAAGAACATTCCACCATGGCATGAAGTTCTAACACTGAAACTCTAGATCGATCGATCTAGACTTAGGATGCTCTAGATTTTGGCTCAGTATTCCCAGAGACAAGAAATTTGCAAAACAAAACACAATGAAGGACATTTCCATTACTGTTAAGTTACTATCAGGAAATTGTTCCTCCCATTTAGTCAAATCCAGCCACTCTGGAACACTCCAAAAGTTCTGTCCTCAATTTGCAGAGGTAACTGAACGCCACTTCCAGAGAAGACTTACAACCTAAGTCCTCTCTTCCCAGGTAAATACTAAAAATTTTTTTCTAACTGAATAGTTCGTAAGAATTAGCCTCAAGGACATAAACCAGTTTGTTATGCACATGAACATTAACAGCCTATGTCCAGGATCAACTGTGTCACGTGTTACACTCCTGAGTGCCTAGACATTCAATTTCACTTATCAGGTCAAGTCTCTTGATTTTTAATTTAGAAAATACAGCAATCAATGCAACTCTCTTAAAACACGGGAGACCAGAATTAATTAGTTAGCATGTACTAAGCAGTGCCTGACACTGCTCTAAGCATTTAACGTAAAATCTCGTGTAAGCCTCTCAATTCGAATCTATTACTGTCCCCATTTTACAGACCGGAACATCAAGACAAAGATACAAATAACTTCCCAAGGTGTCACAGATCTTTGCCTTTTGCTGGGTGCTACACTCCTATTAACGCTACCTAACTCTTTCTAACGCTGCATAAGCAACAATTTCCTTCTTTAGGATTCTTCCCTCCGAAACCCTAGTAAAGGACAGAAGGCGCCTCTTAACATTCCCCAGCAACGCTCGCTCCAGCAGCTGCCCAGCTCCCCTAGCCCCACGCCCACCCGCCGACTGGGAGGAGTCAGGCGCCAACTCCACGCTCAGCCGGAAAGCCAGGGCGCCGCGCTGGGCCAACGCCACACACGACCGAGCTCCTACCGGCCTCCAGTAATTGGCAAATGCCAATTACACCCCCGCAGCGTCCCCGGGCAGGGGTCAGGGCCGGGCCGCGCTGGGGCCCAGAGAAGCGGGGCTCGCCGGACGGAGTGCCTCGGCTTTCCCAGACTTCTCCCCCGCCCGCCCCCGCACCGCCCCCCACACCCCCTACAACCTCTGCTTTAAGAACACTTGTAGGCACGGCTGCGCGTCCCGCGTGGAGAATGTAGGGGTAGAGACGGTGCGGTTTCTGCTGCGGCGGCCCAGGACACGCTTGGAAAGGGGCGGGGAGGGGGCTTGAGCGTGTAGAAAGGGAAACGGTGGCTCGTCTAGGGCGGGGGAAGGGGGGGGGCGCAAGATGGCGTGAGCCTGAATCCGTGGGGCGGAGGTGGCGGAGACGGAGGAGTGAGCGCAACTGACGCCCCCACCACTAGCGGCGCGGGTGCGGGCGCATGCGCGCTGGGCCAGGTGGCCCGCGATCTCGTTTCCCAGCAAGCCACTTCCGCCACGCTCGCCGGGGCGGGGCGTCTTGTGGTGCACGCGCGTCCACTTTCTTTCCGACCGTCGTGTGTGGCCATCGGCCCCTTAGGCACGCGGCTGGCTTTAGGATCGTGGGTTGCTGGGAGAAAAGTAGAGATGGAGCGAATCCCAAGCGTGTTCAAGGCCGAGATTAATTTAAGATTGGAGCAGGGAAGGTTACTGCAAGTTTGTTTTCAACTTAGGAACTGACATTGGCCAGTGTAAGTTTCTTCTGAGCAATTGGGGTGTACCTGCTCGTCGCGGAATTGTGCTTTTAGAATGATTAAGGGAAACATCAGAAAGAACCGCTCCCACATTGGTTCTGTGCGAGACCAAGAATGTGGAGTTCTTTCTGAATGTGGAACCCCCAGCTCCACCCATCACAACTATCCACCCTTCCCTTATAGTGGGAGGCGATGGTCAACGACGATTTTTCGTTTTCCCCAACTCTTTTTGCCACATTCAGGCACCCGCATTTTTCGATTGAAACCATTTTCTATTTCAATAATTTTTTTTTTAAATCTATGATCCCACATTAAAATTTTCCCTTAGAATTTTGGCCTATTTGCCCTTATTTTAAAATCTCACACCCACAATTGAACTGTATATCCTCCCCACACGTTTGATTAACACTAATCCAGTTCTTTGAGTAATGCAAGTCATCAAGACAATGATTTCAGCTACGCATAAACTAGTAAAGTATGGTTACCAATATTTTTAACATTCTTTTCACCTGCTTCAAGGAACTCCCTTATGCCCATGCCCTGTGACATCAAATATAAACCAACTAATAGGGGCTTCAACTACTAACCATGAGACGTTTTATAGCATTACTGCTTCAGTTATTTTCTTGGCTGTATTTGTGTTCCAAACTAATTATTTCCACCTATTTGCTTATATTAATATTATTTAGTAATTTATCATTTCCTCTGTGTTGTACTTGAGTCTTATGTTAATTTGTATTTAGTTCTCTTTAATCTCCTAACATTTCAATATTTGCCAGATACTTAAACTTCCAAAGGAATAAATTATTTTTGAAATGTAAAAGCTCATCATAATCTGTAAATCATGACTTAATTCAATCTATGGAAACAGAGAATTGTCATAACTTCTTATAAAAGAAGATATTTATGCAATAGTAGAAAAGTTCTTTCAATATATTATCAAGAAAATAGGAGAAAAGAGAAGTAATAGTACATCTAAAGAATTATAACTCAATCATTTCAATTAAAATTATGTCCATTAATGTTGCAAGGGAATTTTACCTGCACTATAGGGAGGCCAGATTTAACCTGGTTTTTTAGAAAAGAAACCTCGTGGTTTTATTCTCAGGCTATGGTAGCTAACTTATAACTTACATCAGAAGTTAATGAAAGTGAGTCATGGAGAAAAGAAACTAAGTTAAAGAGCTTGTCTAGGAAACTTAAACTTTCACTTTTAAGAAACTGTGAATTGTGCTTCTAGCAGAGGTCTTAACTTTGAAGTCACAGAAGCTATTTTAGTAACAGTGCCTCCTGAAATCTATTATCCATTTTTAAGTTTTTAATTTAGTCGTAATTTTATTTGTAGGTTGAGAGTGCTGCTGTAGACAGGATCAAAACTATTTTCCATTAGATTATTACAAAAGATCCTAAACTATCAATGCTAGTTAGGGTTTCTTAATTATAACAAAGCTAACACAAAGAAGCTATTGATGATGCTACCTCTCAGAAAACTACGTGATACCAAAGCTGGTGGAGAAAACACATCAGGAGAGACCAAGTGAATTCATTATACCACAAAAATGTGTCCATCCCTTAAACAAAGCCATTAAAGCTAAATGGCACATTGTTCCTGTAGACATTTACATTCCTCTGGCATAATAATCTTCATATAGACTCACTGGGGCAAAGATAAAATGCACATGTCTAAGTAAAAATGACTCTTGTCATCCTTAAAAAAAAAAACAGGTGATAAAAGAAACTCATTCTCTAAGTAGCAGAAGCTACACTATTATGGTACCATCTCTGTAATTAAGTGGTTACTTCTCATGTGAATGCCACAGGGACAATTCATTTCAAGTGATCTACAAGTTGTTACTCTTATGATCTATGAAGTCTTTTTTTGTGTGTAGAAGAACTGGGTTGTAGGCCAGAGGTGTAGGAGGTGAGAGGACTCATCAGAGACAGTAGGGAGCAAAACAGACAGATTTACTGAAAAACACTGCTAAGGGAAGCAGCAGGTGAGACAAGAGAGGTCTGCTGTACCATGTGGGTCACCTCCCTGGCTGGAGATTGAACTCAGGCCACAGGGATGACAGCACTGAGACTTAACACTAGGTAGGAGGCCCCTATGAAGTCTTTTTTTAATATATACACCAATTATTTTATCCTTTGCTTATATTTGTCTTAGATTTTTTTTTAAAGATTTATTTATTTATGCATACAAGAACTGGGGTACAGGCCAGAGGTGTGGGGGGTGAGAGGATTCACCAGACAGAGCAGGGAGCAGAACAGGCAGATCAACGGAAGTACACTGCTGAGGGCAGCAGCGGGCACAGCAGAGCGGTCTGCCGCACCGTGTGGGTCCCCTCCCTGGCCCGCAGCAGGGATCGAACTTGTGCTGCAGTGGCTGTGATTTGCTTCATAGTGCGTTGCTTAACCCACTGTGCCACCAGGGAGGCCCTGTCTTAGATTTCTAAACCTTAAGTAATCACTATGGAAACAAGTAGAATTATATTGTTTAGAATCACATATTTTATTAATTATTGCTGTATTCAGTTAATTACCTGATAGTGAGAACTTTATTTCCACTGTAATCTCACAGGAACTTTGCTTTATTTTTATAACAAGTTGTTCTAAACAAAATGATTACTCAACTCTGTGGTACCTAGGTGAATCCCTTAACATGGGCCTCAGTTTTCATAGCTGTATAATGATATCATAAGTTGAAATGAGCTGAAACCTTGTAAGCCTAAAATTCTGTGCTGCTTTAAAAATAATACTGACCTAACGATGAGGATGGGGTTGAATGTTGTGCATAGTAATTTAGCATTCATATTTGTGCTAATTAAAATTACATAAATATTCATGGTTTTGCTTTAGAGTTGGATGATTGATATTAGACTTTTCACAAGAAAGACAAACATGAAAAAACATACACTAATCAAATCAGTTGATTCACTGGAGGGGAATGCACTTAACTAGTCACAAAATTATGCAAGATCTAATCAAATTTGTTTCTAGTACCTTCCAATTACATTCATATATTTCAAAGGAAAGGAAAAATAAGTGATAAGAAATGTTCAGAATTGCAGTACTGCCCAGTTTGTAGAACTATAATCATGATCTGTCCTCTTATGAACCTTCCCTTTTAGTTTTATCACACTGGGATATGTTAAAATAAGTTCTTAACTATTGAGGACAAAATGATCATATTTTTGAGACTCAGAATTGGAAGAGAATCAGAGAATCAGTATTGGGGCCTCCCTGGTGGCACAATGGGTTAAGCAATACACTGTGAAGCAGAAGGGAGTTGGATCCCTGCCTCTGGCCAGGGAGGTGACCCACATGGCACAGTAGACCTCTCCTGCCTCCCCAGATGCTCCCTTCAGCAGTATATTTCAGTTGATCTGCCTGTTCTGTTCACACTCTGTCTCTGGTGACTTCTCTCATCCCCACCCCCCCAACACACACACCTCTGGCCTGTATCCCAGTTCTTGTATGCATAAATAAATAAATAAATCTTTTTCTAAAATCAGGGATTTAAAGAGTCACTAAATTCACTAAACAAATGGAAACAACCATTCCTATTTTATGGTATAGGGATTATATCTGATATAGTAAATACATCTTATAATAGAAACAAACAACTTATACTTTCTCCCCTTAAAGATAAATTCTATTCATTAAGCATAAGTGATAGGCATTATTTATCTCATTCATTCAACAAATATTTATTGTGGGCTTATCATGTGCCTGACTATTCCAGGAACTGTTGATACAGCACTGAGCAAAACAGACAAAGATCTATACCATCATCAAACACATGTCCTAGGAGGAGTAGGGGTTAGATAATAAACAAAATAAATATCTGAATTAAATAACATAAGGGCATGAGTGTTGGGGGGTGGGGGGACACAGGGATTATACAACAGGGAAGGAATATGAAATGAGGAAGAGCACAGGAAGAATGGAGAGTTGTAATTTTTCAATTAGGCAAGCAAGGTAGGCCTTACTGAGAAAGTGACATTTAAATGATGACTTGAAGAAAGTAAGAAGAAAGCTAAGGGAGTACGGAGGTAGCCGAAGAAACTGCTGACAGTGAGAACAACCAATGCCAAGACCTTGAAGTGGGAGTAGTCTCGCAGAGACAGATAAGAGGACGTGTTAGCAAAAGATAAGTAACACAAAGAAAATAACAACACGTGAGGTCAGAGAGTTACTAGGAGGCTGAGAAGTAGAAGACCTGTGTGCCTGAGACAGGGAAGCTACAGTAGTAAAGTGGCATGATGTGATTTAAACTATCCATTGATTACTCTGACTACTGGGTTGAAAATAATCTGTAAAGTAATAGTCTTATTGAATGAACCCAGGCAAGAAATTATGATATCTTGTAGTAAGATTGTTTTAGTAGGAACATTGTTAGATTCCAGAAAGATTCTGAAAATCGATTTAATTTGCTGACAGATTAAATTTGGCATCCTAGAGTAAGAGAGGAACCAGTAGTGATTCTAAAGTATCCTGAAAAACTGTAAATATGAATTTGCCATGAACTGAGGTGGAAAAGACTAGGAAAAGAATATGCTGAAATTAGAATTCAGTGTTTTAAGTATAAATAATTAAATGCAATGTTTGCATTTATATGTATATATATATATTTTGCCTATCTAAGTTCATTCTTAGGGAAACAAATGCTTGTAACTTTTATAATAGTTTCATTAATTTCTGATCCTCCCCCTCTTGTACAGGACCATCGAGATCTGTCTAACATCTCAAGGAATATTTATTTTTCTATGAAGAAAACATTGGGAAAGCTAAACATTCCTTTTTTAAAAAAGAAATTTAAAAAAGCTTCCTTTTCACTTATCAATACATGAAAGTGAATCATTTAAGACAAATGTACAAAAACAACCAGTTCCCCAAAATACTGCCATTGAAATATTTGGATGTGAAACTGGACTAACTGTCCATTCTCTCTTATGAATATGCATTTCTTTTTTCTATTACAGCTGAAAAAGGACTGTGCCTAATGCAAGCTGCTACTCCTAGTTTAAGTTCTAAAGCTGGATATAGTAAACCTGTTTTGACTATACCATCAAATTTAACCAAGTCATCTATTTTTACTTTTAATAGATGCAGCATAGCTATATTGTCTATTTCTAAAATATATTTAAAACAAAGTCATTAACTCAGTCAAGGATGGTGCTGTATATGTATATGTATATGTGTATGTATATGTGTCTTAGTATAATTTATTAGCCATAGTACCCAGGACAAAATACCCAACCTCTCTGAAATTAAATATCCTACACTATAAAATAAGAATACCTATGTGGTAGGGTTGCTACTAGAATTTAAAAGAAAAGTTCCTGACATATTTAAAATATTCAGTAGTTTAGAGTTATTGTTTTCTGGTTATTAATTGGCCATGAGTAGTTTTTATGATGTTTATATTTTGATACATTAGAGATGAGAATAAATTAAACACAATATCCTATCTCAAATATTAGGGCTTCACTTTCTCTGAATTCAGTAAATCTATAACAATATAATAATTATTCTTTTAACAAACATTTATTGAGGGAGCTATAAGTATATCAGACATTGGTAGGCCTTACGTATATAATGATGAATAACACCAAGTTTCTACCTCTAATAAAAACTTCTTACTAATAAATTTAGAAGTGACAAAAGTATATAAACAAAAGCAAAGACACTGCCATAATATGTATGCCAGATGTTAGCTAAGACCTTGACTTTTAAGCCCTAGGTTAAGATTGGCTTGAACCAATCTCATTTTGCAAGTCCAACCCCATCCAAAAATATCTTCATATTTCTGAAGTTAATGTTTCCAGTCTCCTCTTGCTTTGAACTTCTACTTATGCTAAATTAGTGGAGCTCATGGATGAGCTGTCAATTGCCCTTATTCCACAACCATCCATTCAGATGTGGAACATAACTCTGTTCCTAGATTTCATTCAAAAGCATTTTCACAAAGCTCTGTGTGTGGACAGCAGATTTTACTCAAGTTTTGAGATGATGAAAGGGGGTTTACATCACAGAAACACAACTTAAAAGAAAATGCCTATTCTTAAAAGCCTTCCTGTCACACGCATGTTGCTCAACAATGGCTTCCTTTCTTTTCTACTCTATCTTTCTTTGCTCTTCCCCATCTACAAATTCCTATTTATTTCTAATGCTAAGTAGTTTGATTTTTTCTTTTTTTTTTCCCATTTCTTAAATTCCAGAAGCCCCAGTCTTTGAAGGCTTACTGGCAGGCCCAGAGCTATTAGTATATTTTCTTAAATAATTTGGAGATGGTAACTTTTAATCAGAGCTATACTATAAATCAGGTCACAATGATTGTGAGCAGGTTGTAGACTTGCCATAAGGTAGGTAGGTAATAGTCGCTTGAGGGCACTTAATGTTGCCTGAGTCAGAAAAGATGTCAAGGAAGGCAGCCCCTCTGAGCCACAGTTGTCTCATCCACAAATGTGGAATGATGCGAACTTCAATGTCTGATTTTGAGAATCACATAGGCTATGAAGTGACTGGTACATAATAAACACTTAATAAGTAATGTTTTTTATAAGTGTCACTATTACCAAGAAGATTCAAAAACTGTCTCTTAAAGTGAATAGCAGTTGAACACAATGTAATATAATTCAGGCAAAGGGAGCAGCGTGACCAAAGCCACAGTGTGTAGAGAGACTGACTCATCAGCATGATGATGAGGTTGTAGGAAAGGAAGCCAGCAGGGGCCAGATTAAAGGCAGTCTACTGCATTATGTTAAGGGATTTAAAGTTGATCTAATAAAAAAATGGGTAGCTTTGGAAGTATGGAATTTTTTTAATGTTATGATTTCATTAAATTGGCCTGTTAATAAGTTGTCAGTAATATGCAAGAATGACCAGAAGGGTGAAAGGTAGAAAGGAGTTAACGCTCCATGAAAGAGACAGCATGGGCTAGAACTACATCAAGTGGAATAGGAGATGATACAAAATGACAGGTAGGATAAGTACTGAGGATTTATAGGACTTTATGCTGGTACAATATGAGGATGAATGTAAGGTAAAGAGGGAACTCGAGGATGATTCCAAGGCTTTTTAATTTATTAAGTGATAGGTCACACCTGTTAAGTTTAAGGTGATTGTACAAAATTCCAGGTGGCTATAATCCCAAGGCCATATGGACTATTCAACAGAGTGGTGGAGATAGAAACTAGAATGCATAAAGCTCAAGAGAGCAGATGTGCTCTTGGATTTGGGAACCAACAGTATAGAGTATAGAGCATATGACACACATCACTTATAAATGGAATTTAACCCGTCCCTAGATTTGGCCTATATACATTCTCACAAGGATTTGTGTGGGCACAGCTAAGCCAAGCAAGACAAGGAAATGCCCACGGGAGCATGCATGAAACAAAAAGAAGTGAGTCAAAGTTGGATCCTAGACAGCCACATTCATTGGGAGAAAAAAAGAAGAACCTATGAAAAACACTTAGATGGAAATAGTGGGAGCAGAGAAATCAAGGGAGCAGAGAGCTTCAAAGAAAGAGATTAGCGATCATAAAATGAGAACTAGAGTTAAATGAACTTAGCCAGATCAAAGTGATTTTTAGCAAAGCAGCTTCCAAAAAGTGGTAGTAACAGTACTCAAATTATGCTCCTGCTCTGGTTTCATTCTATCTAACTGAATAACAGTGGTCACTTCTAAATTCATGGTGATGAATTGGTTAAATGACTTGAAATAGTAAAAGTAAATAAGAAAATTGAGGTCAAGTGTGTTAATTCTTACCAAGAACAGCATGTGAAGAAGAGAGTGGCTATAAAAATATTCAAGGTCACAGGATAGATTTTTTAGATCAAGAGACTTGAGCTTATAACAAGTTTTGGAGAAGATGCAGGAAAAGAGGGAAAGGTTGAACATGTGATAGAGAGAGCCAATGACAAAACTCTTAGAACACAATGATGGAATTAGATCCTGTAAAGGATTAGAAGGTTTTTAATTAAGAGTCTAAGAAGTAGGGTGAACCATAAGATGGAAAAGGGGCAAAATGAGGAAAAAAAGGAAAAAGTACTTAAGGCAATTCATATAAAATATCTTCAGTTTTCCCTGAAACATGGGAAAACAAAGATGCTGAAAAAGTGAAGAGTACAGTTAAAATGAAGAGGTATTCCAGTTTTGTTGAAGCACAGTGAGCAATGGGAAAAAGATAACCAGGGGCTTGTTAAACTGAAGACAGTCCAGACTATAGAGCAGTGGTTTTGTGGTTGTAACATCTATACATGGTTAGAAATGCACATTTGGGCCCAAGTCCACACCTATAGAATCAGAAACTCTGGAGGTGGAATTCAGCAATCTGTTTTATTAGTCCTACAGGTGAGTTTGAGATTCCCTATTGTTTGAGAACAACTTGCACTAGAACATCTACAAAAACTTGTTACTTCCCACAACCAGCAACAAAATGTTAAAGCACAATTATGCTACTACTACAACATTGTAGTAGTCATATTTAGTAATATTTCCTATGTTGTAATAATTTATTCTCAGTAATTCCTTAAGAATTAAAAATCTCTGCTGACTTCTTTAGAAAGGTATTATACAAGCTTTTAAAATCTGAGCAAAAAGTGTCCTTCTCAGTTTTACAAAGCAAATACTGTAAAAAAGAAAAAAAAAAGTTTTGCCTCTCAACTCAATTTCTGTATTTATAATAGAGAAATGTCAACTTTTCCTCTGCATCATAGTATCCAGAACTTACTGTGTATTGATAGTAACGGTACTCAAATTATGCTCCTGCTCTGGTTTCATTCTTTTCTAACTGAATAACAGTGGTCACTTCTAAATTCATGGCAAGAAAATATAGGAATTTAATTTTATTAACTTCAAGTTATTCTCTCATTATTTTTTCTTAAACTTTTGGCCCTTGTGGCTCCCTATCTTGCAACAAGTGCTAGTATATTTCAAAATAAGTGAACAAATACTGCAAATGTTAATGAAACTTGAAGTTATCTAGTCATACTTAGTACTTGAGTGTGTCTCTCACTGAACCCATGTTAATGACTGCAATTTTTATATGATAAACCAATAGTAGAGTCATTTTCTACTACCATTGTCCTAATAGTGTTGCCATTGTTGAATTATTTGGAACTTAACATAGAACTACTTTCAGAATGTAGGGGATTCTTTTGAATTCTTTAAGTAATGGAAAAGCTAGCAGTTGCTATCCAGAAGAATCTTAATGAGTTATTTTACAACCAAATATGTAAGGGTTGATGAAGCTGATTTATTCAGATATGTCTTGCTTTAAGAACGGCCTAATATGTGCAAATTCATATTTACAATCCAGAGGTGCACCTATAGGATGAGCATGAAGTATTCCCCAACTACTTATAATTAACTATAGCTTTAGATGGAACTACCCTCTAAAAAGCTAATTTGTTCAATAAACAAATAATGGCCATTATGAAGGAATACAGACCCAGAAATACAAGCCAGAAAGTCTTAATTATAACCTGATTAAAATAGCATGTAAATAATTAGGATTATTCAGTCACAAAGCATAGAAAAGGCAGAATCAGAACAACTCACATAGCATGTTAATATTGTGAGGATGGGGTGGGGGAGAATGAATGGTATAGACCAGTAGAGTTCTAATAATTACTCCAGAATTCAAATTATGTAAATCACCTGATCTGATTCTATTGTGACCAGCAATTGTTAAGAAATTTGACTTCCATGAAATTGCCCCAATAATAGGTAATGAGGTTAAAAAGGTTCATTCCATCAAACACTTGTATTTCCTCACTGTTAATCAATAATTCAGTGTTGTCTTTCATGCTGGGTCTCTTATGAGTTAGTGAGTCAGCTCTGGAACAGTGATAATGTTGCCTAGGGAGGGTTGGAGAGCGAAACCCCAAACTCCAATTCTACTGTGAGAAGCTCAGACAGCCCTTCTTGGCAGCAAACCAACCTGGAAACCTGCCTTTCTTCTGAACAACTACAGGAAACAGATAAATTAGCATGTGCTTATTCACTTCATAAAAGGATCATTTGCTCTATGAAAAGATTTTAAAACATAGGGACCTTTTAGTGGATGAAAAATTGAGAAATGAGTTCCGAGTTATGTCAAATTCCTTTACATTAACATAACTCAACTTGAAGTCAAGGGGACTATAAATATGAATATAGTAAACAGATTAATCAATTGAGAAGTTTAGCCAATAAAGGAGGAAGGAAAGAAGAAATGGAAAGAAATGGGAAAAGAGAACACCTTTTTAAATTATATTACTTTATACTGAAGTATATGACTTGGAATCTGGGTGGTGGGGCTTGGGGTGCCTAATGGTGGTTATAGTGTGATCACATCATCTGAAGTTGTGTGAACCTATGCATGCCTCTGGGAAGAGTTTTCTTCTTGTCTCCCACCTCCTTATGCAAAGGACACTAGATCAGGAAACAATTAGAAGGAGCCAATAGTAATAAAGATATGAAAGTCCATAGAACAGGGGTGAGTGGGAATCCCGGCTCCCTACAAAGATTGGGTTTGTGGGGCAAGGGTGTGCATCTTTTCTGTGGAAAACCTCAAAATAACTCTGAAATATAACATTTAGATACTGCTTTTAAACACATTATTTCATTATTATAGAATGGCTTTAGATTCTTCCTTTTGATTAGGCACTGTTAATTTTTTCTTTACCAAATACGAGTTGTGCGCCTCATAATTAAAAGTAGACAAAAGAGATAATTGCTGTCTGAGGGCAACTTAGAGTTTAACATGAGAACGGACTGTAAACAAATCATAGTAGGTCTTGTAAACAGAGAACATTCTATGGAATCATAGAAGGAATGAGTTTCACTTTTAAAAAAATTTCAATAAAACTTCAAAACTATTTAGTCCATTTGATTGGTGACTTAGCGCTTCACCAGGTTCCAATTCTAACCTGTAGGTATCTGGTATATATTAGGTGTGACTCTTGCTTCCAATCAGTTAAACCAATATGCACTGCCTTTGCTTGTACAGTATAATGCCCAATATGATATGCTCCTAAGGAATTAAGAATTATGTATAAGATATATTCCCTGTTCAAAAGAAAATAAGTCCGCTTGGAAAGATAAAGTCAATAGCACATTTAAATTTTTGCTAATTATACTTACATATATTTTCCTTTACAATTTAGATACTCTAATCTCTTTTATAGTCTGTAATTTCAATATGCTATACTTTATGGAGCTTTATATTGGTGTTCGCTGAGCTCCCTGAACTGTACTTTGATGTTTGCATTAATTTTGATCAATAATTCTTGGCCACTGTACTTCAAATATTTATTTTGTTCCTTTCTTTTTTCTAGCATTCCCATCACAATTATGTTATCACTTTTTAAATTGTCCCACACTTCTTGGATATTCAGTGTTAAGTTTTTCATTCCTTTTAGTCTTTATTAGTTTTGGAAAATTTCTGTTGACTTATTTTCTAGTTGACTGCTTTTTTTCTTTGTATCATTTCCACTGTCAAGCCCATGAAAGTTTCATCACCATTTCCATTACAAAGGTGCATCATTTCTGGTATTTCTCTTATTCTTTCTTAGTATTTCCACCTGCCTGCTTACATTATCTCTTCTTGGGTTGTAGTCCACTTTCTCCATTAGGGCCCTTAACTTATTAATCATAGTTATTTCAGATTCTCAATCTGATTCTAATTCCAGAAATTCTGCCATATCTATACATTGGGTAAAAATAATTGCGGTAGATAGGCATTTCATGTGGTTTTATTTTTATCTGCTTAGGAGTCAGGCTGTGTTATCTGTTGCTATAGCCATAGTTTCAGAGACTAAAATTTCCTCTAATGTCTTGTTTTCTTTTTTCTCCCCTAAAGACACTTAAGTAGGATCTGAGGTTTGCTAGTCTTTTAGCTGTAGTCATTATACAGAAGGCTGATTGACAGTGGTGGCAAAGTATTGGGTTGATGAAAGTGTTCTACTCTTATTATTAGGTTTCCATTTTTTCAGTGAGCTTATGTCTCTGGGCCATGACCTTCACAAGTGCTTCTATCTTTCTCTCCCACCCCCACTTCCTTTTCTCCTCTCTTTTCCTCTTTTTCCTCATCCTATTCCTACTTTCCTTCTCCTCTCTGTCTCCTCATTTCTCTCTTTCACCATCAAAAGAAGTTAAAGAAGCAGAGAGGAAGAGGCAGAGAGGGAGAACAGAAATAGGGAGAGAGGTGGGAAGGAACAGAAAGAAAGAGGGAGGAAGTAAGAAAGGGAGGAAGGGAGGGAGGCGAGGAGGGAGGGAGAAAAGAAGGAAGGACTAGAAATCAAGGAACATGAAAAATCTCCAAAGGTGAATAGGCACAGAAGTTGATATAAAAGAATATATGAGAGAGGTGTGAACTCAAATTTAGTGGAATCAGGAAGTCAAAACTAGAGGTAGCCACAAGACTTATAGTCAGAAAGCTGAAGGAGGGTGGGTGGGAGGGAGGAAGGAAGAAAGGAAGGAAATGGAAATAATAGAGTGGTATGGGGGTTGTGGAGAAAAGAGAGGAGAACCAATGGTAGTGGGGGGTTAAGTAGTTCTAGGCAAGGTTTTCTTTCCTCTCTTTTTAGCCTCCTCCTCCCCACCACAGGTTTACCTTTGGTGTGAGAATATCTCTAGTTCTTGTAACAGAGTGATCCACTTGTCAACTGGCACTTGTCTGGCCCTTAAATGATCTATTGACTGGATTAGAAGGGCTTCAGTCTCCACTCCCACCTTGGGCAAAATCTGATGCTTTCCCCAAGACTCCTCCAACTTTCTGACTATGAGTCTTGTGGCTACCTCTAATTTTGACTTCCTGATTCCACTAAATTTGAGTTCACACCTCTCTCTTATATATTCTTTTATATCAACTTCTGCGCCTGTTCACCTTTGGAGATTTTTCATGTTCTTTGATTTCTAGTCCTTAAAAACACCATTATCTCAATAACTTTTTAAAGTGTAGTGGCATTTGCTGAAGGTAAAAAGAAATGAAGAATTACAGTGCAGCAACACAAACAGTATTGAATACAATATATCCCTGTTTCAAAAATCTTGCAGCTGTACTAATGCCTGCAATTTACTTCGAAATTCACTTTTTTTTAAAAAGAAAGATGAATTGCTAGAGAGACTGAGGGATGAATAGATGTATAGATTTATAATAAAGCAAGTGTAATAAAACATTAATGTAGAACCTAAGCAGTAAGAAAACGGGTGTTTTCTGTAAGAATTCTTTCAACTATGTTGTTTGCCTGAATTTTTTCATAATAAACTATTGGAAAAACAAAATCAAGAACAAAAAATCCCTTCAGTCTCTCTGCCAAGACATTCAGCCATCCACCCTATTCTTTCTTTTTACATTCTGGATTGTCTCTGCAAAGGGGAAACCCTGCCAAGATTTCTGTTCACTTCTTTTTTTTTTTTTTTTTTAAAGATTTATTTTATTTATGCATACAAGCACTGGGGTACAGGCCAGAGGTGTGGGGGTGGTGAGAGGATTCACCACAGAGAACAGGGAGCAGAACAGGCAGATCAACAGAGGTACACTGCTGAGGGGAGCAGCGGGCACAGCAGGAGAGGTCTGCTACGCCATGTGGGTCCCCACGCTGGCCGGCAGCAGGGATTGAACTCATGCTGCAGTGGCTGCGTTTTGCTTCATAGTGCGTTGCTTAACCCAGTGCGCCACCAGGGAGGCCCGATTTCTGTTCACTTCTAATGGAAAGCAGTGTAGCTTAATTTGTTGTATTATCTCCTACCAATCCTATCTTTAGTGTCTTCTCACCCAAGCTGCTTAAGATCTTCTCCCAAAAGCCCTCTTAAGAATTCTTTAAGAGTAAGAATCATCTTAGACATATTTACATACTCTTTAATGAAGTTCACAGTGTCTCATTCATGAGGGATCCTGAATATGGATATAAGTGGGGGATAAAAAGCCAAACAAATGTGGTTAAGTCCCAGCTCCCTCTCTAGCTGGTTGACCCTGGACTATCACTTTAACTTTCTCTGAGTCCATTTCCATTTGTCCTAATCTGAAAAAAAGTTCTGATTTTTAAAAAATGTCTACCTCACAGGATTGCAATGATAATTAAATTGGATAATGTGAGCTTTTACAACTATAACCAGTAATTGAACAATTGGATAATGAAAAGAGGGCAAAACCTGTTTATGTGATTGACTGTTGGGGGTCCCTGCCTTTCTGACTAATGAGCAACAGGCATTCAAAAGCCTGTACATTTTCATTCTGTGGAAATTCAAACCCTTCCAACAGCCTTCCTTCTCCCACTCCTAGTTCCAAACTTAATGCAACATTCTTACATGAGCTACTGTCCCTACAGCTCAAGTATGGCTCCTTTCTGCACGCCCAATTGACACCATCATCAAAATTCATGCAGCTTTGGCAATTCAGACAGTGATTATGTGGTCACCCAAATTATATTATCTTCGGCTTTGGGTACTAGTGACTTGGGTCCTAGTTTTTATTCCGGAGCATCAAGAAATGCCCCAGTCTATGATAGTATTGCACTGTGAATATTCTTCTTCCTCTCCACAAATTAACTTCCCACTCAAGAGTTTCTTTACCAGCTTACTTGAAAACAATTTAATAATCCCTCATGCTCTTTTAACTTACCTTCTTCCTTAGCTGAGGCTCATTCATTCTCTCAGGGAATTTTACAAACAATTGTTCCATTAGCAACTGGCAACTTTTGCAAATTGCCTCATAGAGAGCTTAGAGTTGCAAAAACCATATACCCAGCTGAATTATAAAAGATCAGTCAATATCATGATGTCTTCCAGAGCAAGTAATTTGAAACCAATATTTACACAGAAGAATACAAAAGATTTTAAAGAACCCTGAAGTGATTTCATCCAAATTTGGTTAAATAAATATTTTATATATTTTTCAATGAATATTACAGAAAGTTGTATAGACCTTCTTGTAAGGTGCCAAGAGGGAATAATCAATTATATAAGACATTTAAAAAAAAAATCTTAGATATAACAATTAATAATTTACTATTATTTAATATTTTTTTAATAAAAGCACAAATGTAGATTTAAAAAAATACCTTCATCACTATGTCTGCAAAATATTTTGGCAGACAATCGAGTTTTAAAAAGTAACACAGGGTTAAATAAAACCTGCTTCATTTCTAAATAAATAAATAAAATGAAAAGTAACATATATTCACAGGACATTTTTCTCTTTAGGATTGTGAAACAGTTGCAAGGATATAATCACAACAATCTTAACTAAGAATCTAAGGTCATTGAATTCTATGTGCCATTAACACAAAATAGATTTAAGGGTTACTTTTATTTTTCTTTAGCAGTGGGTAGTGGGTTTAAGCTGTCTTCTTTTATACGTAATCATTTTGATTTTCCTTTGGATCGATAGAGATGTGTTTAATTTAGCTGACCATTATGAGGATTTAGTCTATTCAAGGAACTAGAACTTCTCTGCTGCATTTTATTACTCCTCCTTCATTTTCCCATATTCAATGCTATGTGTAAGGCATTGTTCTAGATGAGGTTTAGCAGTAAACAAAATAGACAAATTCCCATGAATATGATATTCTAATATATGTGTGAGTTGGAGAAAAGGGGGAGACAGATAAATAAGCCAAAAAAAGTTAAATATAAACCAAATAATGAACTATTAGAGAAATTGAGAAAAATAACACAGGGGAATTAAGGGAACCAGTTAAATTTCAGGGAAAGAATTGCTATTTCAGATTATAATCTGGGAAGACCTCATTGAGAAGTTCACATATGAAAAGATGAGGAATTGAACTAGGTAGATCTCTTGGGGTTAAGTGTCCTGGGCACAAGGAACAGCTAGTGCAAAGAACCCACCTTCTTGAAATTCTCCAACTCAAAGATTTCTCCATTTCTTACTCCTGCCTCTCTTTTACTCTCTCTATTGGGTCCATCGGTGATGATTCTCCTCCTCCCCAGTAGAGAAAAACCTGTGTGGAACTGCTTATTGCTCCTCTTCTGCTGGTAGCTCATCTATTCTTTCAGGAAGTGTTATTGTAAACAAGCATTATTTTATTCTTCATGTTACCCATGCAATTGACACCACTTTTAATTTTCAGATCATCTGTCAACAACATATGAGACATCACCGTAAAGAACAACCTGATTGATTACTAGTATTTTAATGAAAAAAGGATGTGAAATTCATATTTTAGCCAGATGAAGATTCTCTGCATTCCAGAACCAGGACATTGCATTTTGAAAGATTAGATTTCAGTGCTCTCTTCATTAATACATTTCTGGAAAGGCAGTGATAGGGACATAAGATTAAGCAGGGTGATGAATTATAAGAACTACTAAATTAAAAAAATATATATTTGAACAACTCATCTGGTTCATCCTCCTGTCTCTTAGCAGATCAATGTTAAAAGTGATCCAGGTTACTGGAGAAATTTCCGTTGAGAAAGTTTCAGTATTTTCTCTTTGAAGTCTGATTTAGTGGACTGTACTGATTTCAAAATACATTAACTCACTTAAATTGCACTTTTTGTTCATGTTCTTACTCCTGTTTAGAATGTTTTCCTCTCCACCCATTAAATTCTGCAGTGATTTAGTAACCTATCAGTTCTCCATAAAAACTTTATTTGTCCATGGAGGCCACTGCTACTTTTTCCACCTCTAAACTAGTATCTGTAACATTCATTTGGCAATTATATGTGAGCTATCATTGCTCCGGTGCAACTGCAAATCTGATTATTCAATATTTCGTGACTATTAATTTTGTTTCACCACTTAAATATTATCACTACCACAAGGGCAGAAACTGAAACTTAAACAATTTTTTTTTTGTATACAAGAAGCACTTGATTAATATATTCAATTTTGCACTAGAGCTGACTATCTCAGCTTGCCAGAGCCAATTCTGTATGTCTCTTTTTCAAGCCAGTCTTTGGTGACATCATGTTGGTAGCTTAAAGTCAAATGTGACAGGAACATTTACACCCTAGAAAATGGCAGAGGCTACAAATCAGTAGCATCAGTAAATGGCTTTACCATTTACTAGTTGTGTGACATTTGGTGAGATAGTACTCTGCCTTTAAATTTCCTCATCTGGGCCTCCCTGGTGGCCGCAGCTGGTTGAGTGCTGCACTGTGAAGCAGCTGCTGCACAGCAGTGCAAGTTCCTTCCCCAGCCAGGGAGGGGAACCACATGGCACACAGCACACTTCTCTGGACTCACTCCTGTTCCCCTCAGCGGTATATTTCGGTCGATCTGCCTGTTCTGCTCTGGTGGATCGTCTCACTCCCCAGGACTCTGGCCTGTACCCCAGCTCTTATATGCATTAAAAAAAATAAATTTCTTCATCTGAAAATGAAGATACTCATTACTTCATAAAGTTTTCTGAGGGGCAGTGGCATGATACATGTAAACTAGTTAGAAATATCCTTTGTACACTTTGTACAGAGTATTAAATATAGTCCATAGCTTAATTTTAACTAAATCATCCTTCTTCCTATCATATAAATTATTAATAGTTCTATGAAGCTCTCAGGGAAGTCTATGATATGACTATACTCATGACATTTCCCTACAACTCTTCCACTGTACAGAGGATTACACATCTTCTGTTGCCTCAATGAATCTTCCTTACCTATCTTGATGTTTAGGGAACCTGGCAGTAAGATAAAAATTTCACTCTTTAGACACTACAGTTGATAGGGTCATTGATAGAAGAACTGGGGCTAAAGTAGTAGCTGCATATGCTGGCATCCTGGCTTAGTAGAAGTTGGCCTCCACTTTCCACAAAGTGAAAGGAAGTATAGAAGACTTAGTATTATATTTAGTTATATTGCAGGTTAAATAGAATTTTCTGAGCCAGATGGGAATCTGTCCAATATTTGTAATTTTGCTTTATGGAAAAACGTGCTCCCCAAAAAATCCTTTTGCAAATAAAATTCGTGAATACAATTCTTCTTAATTGTTGACTGTTTATACTTGAAAATTAACAGATTATTTTTTTCTTTCTTAACTGGTTCACATTGGATTTAACTGAAACCTTTTGTTCCCCTAATGTCTTGGTTCAACCAACAGAAACTTAATAGCACTTAAAGATACTAAAAATAGTGATAGACTTTTTGGACTAGTCTCCAGTCCAACCCAGCAATGGAAAATAATGTGCTTTTTAATTGTAGATTTTAGTGCTCAAAAGTTTGGTATGCAACCTTAATGTCTTTAACATTTGCTCTTATTAAATATTTAGCAGTAGCAAAATGATTTTTATACAATATTATTGAGTGCAAAGAATAAGAATTCAATCAATACATGTATACCCAACACTTCGTGACGAACCAAAATGTTATTGATACCTGTGAAGCTCATCTGGTCTTCCATCCACTTCACAGGTAACAATAAGCTAGAACTTTGGGTTCATCATTACTTTGATGTTTTAAAAATAACTTTACCAAATATTCATTTCTTCAATATATTATTTAATTATTGAACTTCATTTAAATAAAATTTATTATCTCTGTATGAATTGAATTTCATCTCATTCATTCTTCAGTAACATTTTTTCTTTTTGAAACTTTAATTGATGCATGCCATACATACAGAAAAGTGTACACATCATAAGTGTGCTCTTGAAGAATTTCTACAAGTGAATATATCCATTTAACCTTCACTGAGGTAGAGAAACAAAGCTTCAACATCCCAGAAGCCCCTTGTCAACTACTTTATAGTCGCTATAAAGTTGAGATACAATTCCATATAATACAAGTTACCCTTTTAAAATGTGCATTTTGGTTTTTAAAAAAATAATAAATCCTTGCTTGTGCAACAATCATCACTCTTCCGTTAGCAGTCACTCTTCTCCATCCAATCACTGACAACCACTTATCTGCTTTCTATCTGCATTCTGGACATTTTCTATCAATGGAAGCATACAGTATTTGGTTTCTTAGCATAATATTTCCAAATATTATGAATAATATTCCATCACTCAACTGACAGTTGAGTTGTTTTCAGATTATGGCTATCACAAAAAATGTTGATAGAAATATCTATTTTCTATAAACATGTTTTCTTTTGGGTCTAATTGCTGTGTTTTATGGTGATTTTATGTTTAACTTTTTAAGAAATTGCCAGATTGTTTTTCACAGTGGTTGCATTATTTTAGATTTCTATCAGCAGTGTATGAGAGAGTCACCTCTCCAACACTTCTTAGTGTGCATTTTTTAAAATTATGGCCACCCTACTGGGTATAAAGTGGTATCTCATTGTAGTTTTTTATTTTTAAAATAAATTTTATTGAGGTATCATTGACTTATGATATTATATAATGTTCATGTGTTCAATATTATAATTTGACAGTTGTTTACATTACATCACAATCACCACCAGAAATCTCATTTTCATCCATCACCATACAGTTGATTTTCATTTACCTAATGTCTGATGATACTAAACATCTTTTCATGTGCTTAAATGCAAAAGAAGTTCTCAGTTCTTTCTTGGAGAAATATCTATTCATATTCTTCGCATATTTTTAAATTGGGGTGCTTGCCTTATTTTTTTTAAGTTATGGATTCTTTGTATATTATATTCTAGACCCATGTCAGATAAATGATTTGCAAATATGTGTTCTTATTTTGTGAATTTCTTTTTCATTTTCCTGACAGCATTCTTTGAAGCATAAAAATTTTTTTAATTTTGACAAACTCCAATTTATCTGTTTTTCCTTTGGTTGCTTATCCTTTAAGTAGCATAGCTAAGACATCACTGCCTAAGAAAGTACTATGTCCTAAGGTTATGTTTTCTTCTAAAAGATTTCTAATTTTAACCTTCACATTTGGGCCTTTGATCCACTTTGAATTGACTTTTTATTCAATGTGAGATTGGGGTCTAACTTCATTCTTGATACACTTTTATTCTGCCGTGTATTTTAGAGAATTATTTTCCCAGCCAGGCTTCCTTACCACTGACTCCCAGGGAGCATCTGCCAATGGAGGCACTAATGGGAGACTGGAAGATAGATGGAGGGGAGAAGCCAGAGAATATCTCTCCTCACTCAGCTTCAGATAGTGCCTCCAGCAGTTGCCTTGTTGCCACATTAACTAAATAACTCTTCTCTCTGTGGTTCCCAGATCCTCAGGTTGATACTTCTACCCCCTAGCCTGCTTTCTGAATTACAGTAACAAAATCTATTCCCATTGTTCCTATATTGTTCCTGGTGTAGGAGCGCCTCTGATTATTGCTAACTGCTGAATAGCTTCCTATCTTCCCCCTAGACTTCTCAGTTCTTTCATAGCCTGTAAAAATTTTTATTAAATTCCCTCTGTTAAAAAAAGCAATATCTAGAAATGTTCATTTTTTCTTCATTGAACTTGACAGATGAAATACCTACTATTTTTCATTATCTATTTAAATAATCACTAAGGATGTCATTTCCAATGTATTATATTTACCACAGGACCTTTCCATCCCATGGTTCCATATTCACAGATTCAGTCAACCACCATGGATTGAAAATATGTGTTATGCAGTTAAGCCTTTGATGCTTGCATCTTTAATGAATGTGTACAGATTTTTCTTTTTTTAAAAAAGATTTTATTTTATTTTTATTTATGTATATAAGAGCTGGGGTTTAGAACAGAGGTGTGTGGGGTGGGGGTGCTGAGAGGACTGATCAGAAACGGAGTAGGGAACAGACAAGGCAGATCTACTGACATACACTTCTGGGGGAGCAGGGAGTGAGAGTGGAGAGGTCTACTCTGCTATATGTGGATGGGGATCCAATTCATGTTGCAGTGACTGGAGATAACTTGATAACACTGAGACTTTAACCCCCTCTGCCACCAGGGAGGCCTCAGATCTTTTTTTCTTGACACCATTCCCTAAATCATACAGTGTAGCAACTATATACATAGTATTTTCATTGCACTAGCTATTTTAAGTAATCCAGAGATTATTTAAAGTGTATGGGAGGATGTACATAGGTTATATATAAATGCTTCCCCATTTTGTATAAAGGACTTAAACATCATGGATTTGGGTATCCATGGTGAGTGTGGGAATTAATTCCAATTGCTTGTGGGTAGGAAGGGATGACTGTATTGACATTTGAAAATGAAACATATATCATTCTTTCAGATATATTCAGTCAAGTTAAATACTATGGTGACCTGAGACCACCTTCATCCATTTAAGAAAATTTTGAATAAAATCCTCATCTGTCAAAACTTTTACATTTATTATTTCCTTTCATCCCGCATCTATTCCACTTTCCCCATGCAAAGTAACTTACTATAATTTATTTTATGCTTTAAAGTCTTCAATTAGTCATACTAGCCTATTTCTTAGCAGTGAAAATAGGTACCTAAATTGAAATTGCAAATTGTTAAGGATCTTAAGTCTGTAAGTTTCTAATTGTTAAAATACTTCTGGATTGAGTTATTATAATATTATTAATGCCTGAGTATGTAACTGCTGAAAACAACATAAATACATTTAAATTCTTCCTATGTTATTATTGAACATGAAAGGTAAACTTTTGTTGGAAATCCCCATCTTAAAGAGTTGAGTTAACTGAATGCATTTGGTGTGTGTCTTGCTTTATAGAAATTCTTTGTGGCAACCAGATTTATGTATTTATGCCCTGAGGTGATGTACAGTAGGAAGGAAAGGTGCTTTGGGTGTGTGTGGGGGTATCCTTTTTTTTGTTAAGTAGGAAAAGGGAAATGTGAAACAAAAAAAAAAAATTGGAAAGTACAGGCAAGGTCCCAGGCAGATCACTTTTAGGGAAGGGTATATGTGACTGAGGATTTGGAACCTCATTTTTCAAATTATTTGTGCTCCTAGAAAGTTTTCATGTAGTGTAGGGGTACAAGTACCTAGCATTATGTGGACAATTATCTTGATGCAGAAGTAGCCTCAAAAAACACTCAAGTTAGCTATTTGTCACTGAGCAAAAAACGTATAGACCACATTAAGACTCTTAAATCATCCAATTTATTTTATTAATTGAAAACAAAGGGAGAAGCAAGACGATGGAGATAATATAGATCAATACAGTTAGGTAAAATGTAAGTAGGGTGGAAGGACCACACTGCCGAAATTCTCGAATTATACAAATTCAATCTAGTTTGGCTACTTTTCTGTTTCATCAACCTTCTCCTGATCATGTGGTTATGAGCCAGAACTGAGGTTTGCGCAAGAGTATTCTGCAGAAGGAAGGTGCCTCACCTGCTGTAGGGGTGTAGCTTGTTGATTAAATTGGTGAGCATCTACAGAGATTATTAGACAGAGGACTCATGCCAGAAGAGGTGTCATCAGTGGGACACCAATTTAGGACCTTAGAAATATTGAGCAATTGATTTAATATATATTTTTTAAAGATTTACTTTTACTTATTTATGCATATAAGAGCTGGAATGTAGGCAGAGCTGTGGGAGATGAGAGGATTCACCAGACAAAGTGGGGAGCGGAACAGGCAGATCTACTGAAATACACTGCTGAGGGAAGCAGTGGGCAAGACAGGAGAGGTCTGCTGTGCCATGTGGTCAGCTCCCTGGCTGGGAATCGAACCTGTGCTATGGTGACTGGAGATAGCTTGATAGTGCTGAGACAACCCCTGTACTGACATGGAGGTCTTCATTTAGTATATTTAGTAGGTCAAGAATATTTGATGCTCTTGGTCCATCTAGCCCTTCCAATTGATGTTAAACACACACATGCTCTATTTCCTTTATATCTAAGATAAGCTACTAGCTTTTATATTTAATTTTATTCACACACTTTATTGATTTCTCTTATTTTCTTAGCATAATGAATTTCTTTTTTTTAGATTTATTTATGCATACAAGAACTGGGGTGTAGGTCAGAGGTATGGGTGTATTTATGTGAGAGAGGATTCACCAGATACTCCATGGCTGGGGATCAAACTCATGCTGCAGTGGCTGCTGATAGCTTGATAGCACTGAGACTTTAATCCATGCCCACCAGGGAAGCCCAGCATAATGAATTTCTTAAATAAAACAAACCGTGTTACATTGGGTTAGAAGACACCCTACCCTGCCCCATTACAGCACACTTATGAGATTTTGATTCCTTGAGCACTCTGAGCACAGCTGGGTGCAGGTGTCCTTCCTTCCTTGCCTTTAAGCACAAGTCTCTCATTCTCTTACTCCAATATAACAAAAAATTTTCACCTTTTATGTATTTCATAACTAAGTAGATAATCATGAGTGGAATTTCTAAGCCATAGAGCAGATGTAGCATCAACATTACTAGATAATGCCAAACTGTTAGCCTTAGTCCTTTTGTGAAATTCATCTTCTCAATAAAATGTAAAATTCCCACTGTCCACATCCCCATCAATATTTGATAATTTTAGACAGAACTATGAAGTTTCATAGCACGAAAGTTCCTATTTCCAAGGATGGAAACTTTATGCCTAAAGAGTTTAAGTTATTTATTTATTGTTTATTTTCACAAACATTTAAAAGCACTCATTGTATATCAGAATTATGCTAAGGATAGCAACTCTTTTATTTTTTTTTAACGATTTATTTATTTATGCATATAAGAACTCGGGTGCAGGCCAGAGGTATTGGGGGCAGTGAGAGGAGTCACCAGAGATAGAGTGGGGAGCAGAAGAGGCATATCCACTGAAATACTCTGCTGGGGGAAACAGCGGGTGAGGAAGGAGAAGTCTGCTGCCCCATGTGGGTCCCCTCCCTGACTAGGAATCAAACTTCTGCTGCAGTGGCTGCAGATAGCTTCATTGTGGGATAGTGACACTTCAATGCTGAGGATAAAAAGCATGAGTAAAACTAATCCCTGTCCTCAAGGAACTTACACTCTTGGGGAGACAAATGTGAAGAGGGAATTGGAATGATGAGTGCAATAATGGAGGTAACTACAGATTCTATGGTACTGATGAAGGAAAGAGAAAAAAAAATGGTACATGTGGGTCAAGGGACTTTAGGAGATGTGTGGTTGGGGGTTTTCATAAGATATGCTAGTTTTCAAACTTGAGCTTCCCTTTTTCAACCCTGTACTGGAGGTTTTTTGATGCTAACTTGAGAAGATCAGACTGTGAAGCGGGTTAGCCTGTGGACCACTGAAGGTTAAAGCAGTGCAGTGACATGGTTGAAAGTGTATTCCAAAAAGAGAACTATGCTATAGCACAGAAGACAGAAGATGGATTGGAATTGAGTTGGGCATGAATAGAGGCAGGGAGACAAATTAGGAGTTGAGATTCAAGATGATAAAGGCTGAACTAAGACAGTGACAATGAAGTTGGAATGAAAATAGATATGAATGATATTCAGGACTAGCATTAATAGAATTAAGTGATAGAAGTGAATGTTGAGAGAAATGTTATTCTATCATTAGTTTCAAGCTTCTAAGGGGGAATATCCATTCATTTAATCAGCTCAATCAGATCAATATATACTAAGTGCACACTGTATGCTTGGTCATAGGCTGGTTGTAGTAGCTAACTTGGGCTATCATTTTATATGACTTCAGAGAACATTATTCCAAAGCATAGTTAGAAATTATTCCTGGTGGTGGGGTTCCACATTGTTTATGAATTGAATAAGCATATTTCCTACTGCTATGAAACTCACAATCTTGTGTTTTATGGTTCTACTAACCAAGATGGAAAAAATAAGAACTCTGTCCTGGGCCCTGGGAAGTTAAGTGCTGTGCTTAGTCCCCCTTTTTGCTTGAAACTGTGAATTAAGTAATTGGACATAGTGTTGACCTTGAGGAGTTTATGGTATGAATTTTCAGATGAAAGTTTCTACGAATCATTATGACATGTTGGTCTGCAGTCTGTGTCCAAGATTTTGTAGTGAGTGAGTTAAAAAGATGTTCCAGCACACTTCCTATTTTGCAGTTCTTCTCAGATGTGCTGAGAAGAAATATAGTTCACATGTGGGCCTGTTGCTCTGTTCTTGGAAGGCAGTTCAAAAGGAAGGGACTAAGTGCTTATTCCAATATAAACCTTGTGAACGTTTTTTTCTTTCAATGGCTCTAAACTGCTAACTGTCCATTTTGAGAGATTCAGAAAACTGAGCAACTTGTGTTAAAATGATCAAGGCCACCTAGATTTCTTGCATAATACAATCTCAAGAGTGAAGTGAATGAATTAAAACTAATTAATTTTTTGATTATACATGTCTAATAAAAATTACTAATGGATTGCTTAGACTTATTTTTTAAATGCATGCTTTCCCCTTCTTATAGTGACGAGTACAAAGTAACTTTCCAACTATTTATCTTCTAGTTTTGTAATATTAACACTGACAGTAAGTAGCATTCTATAGATAACTTGGCTTTGAACTGAAATGTTTTTGCCAGATCTCTGCCTAGAGAGAATTTTTATGGTTGAGTTTGTAAATTCTGGCAAAACAAAGTTGAAAATTCAAAGCTATTCAATTTTCAAGACTGTCTGTAAGATGAATTATGCTTCTTATGCCTTACTTCTAGTAATTCTCTCATTTATGCATTTTTCACAGCTCAAATTTTATTGTACGTTTGAAGAAAGGCATTTATTTTTGCATGTATCAGGAGCATCAGAGAAGCTATGATTAAATTGCTAATGGCAACATATAATCAATCATAACATCTCAACTAACTTCCATATTTCTAGTCATGGCCCACTATAATAGTACCTTTCAATGAAGGAAAACATCAGTGAAACAAGTTAAAAACAGAAAAAAAACACTATTTTCAATGAAACTACTAGATGCAACCCCACTTTTCACCATTCTTGAGTAAAAAATAACCTTTAAGTAGATCAGATAAAGATCTAGAACATTTCATTACTTTGACTTATTGTAAGATTTCTTAATTTAAAAATAATTAAAAGAATAATTTAAAAATAATTAAAAAAAATAAAACCCAATAGGATTTTAGCTTTGTTGATTAGCTACTTATGTTTAAATCTGGACTAAACGCTGAGGTCAAAATTCCAATGAAGGCTTGCTAGAGGGGTCAGGTAAGGAGTTTGATTTTTATTTTTAAGATATCTAAAAATTTTTATTTTTAAAATATTTCAGAATGTCAAAGAATCATGTCACAGTTAAGGTTCATACCTGGTCATCAAAAATTACAGAAAGTTTAAGGTTTACTTCAGAAAATGAATATATTCTCTGGGCAGAGATGTAAATCTACAAAAAAGGAACAATTTTGACAGCAGAAAGAATATTGATCAAGGAAAACTTTTTTCTTTTTTTAATGTTACACTTTTTCCACAGTCTAGTTAAACTTTCACAGTGGCATCAGTAGAGATTGCTACTTAGACAACTCTTGTGAAGATTTAATAATTGAATCGATATAATTAAACGAATCTAATCAGGGCCTCCTTGGTAGTGCAAGGTTTTAAGCACCGTACTATGAAGTATCCACAGCCACTGCAGCACCAGTTCTATTCCTAGCCAGGGAGTGACCCACATGGCACAGCAGACCTCTCTTGTCTCACCCGCTGCTCCCCTCAGCAGTGTATTTCAGTCAGTTTGCCTGTTTTGTTCCCCACTCTGTCTCACCCTCCACACTTCTGTTCTTACATGTGTGGTTGGGGGTTTTGTTCCTCATGTTCCTTCCCTTTTTTTAAAAAAAAGATTTTATTTATTTATGCATACAAGAGCTGGGGTACAAGCCAGAGTCCAGGGAGGAGAGAGGATTCACCAGAGACAGAGTGGGGAGCAGAACAGGCAGATGGACTGAAATACAGTGCTGAGGGGAGCAGAGGCGAGTCAGGAGAAGTCTGCTGCGCCTTGTGAGTCCCCTCCCAGGCCAGCAGTAGGGATTGAACTCTGCTGCAGTGGCTCCGGATTGCTTCATAGTGCGTTGCTTAACCCACTGTGCCACCAGGGAGGCCCTAAATAAATAAAATCTTAAAAAAAAATTAAATTAATCTAATCAATTTAACACCAAGACACATTTACAGAAAAGAAAGATAACAGGTTCTAAGTGATTGTAGAATGTATTTTGTTTTTGAAAAATTGAAGACAATTCCTCTAAGTGGAATTAACCAACAAAGAAAGCATGTGCCTTCTTAAAATTAAATAATAAGAAGCAATTGATCTGTATTTTTGTTTTTTTATTTTATTTTTTTTTCTGACTATTTTTTTCTTCATCTTTAAAATATTTTAAAATTTACATATACTTGCCATTAATTGTAATCCCCATGTATTCCCCATCATGATCTGTATTTCTGTTGCTAAAGTGTGACAACCAGGTAAAAACCTCTCTCTCTTGCTCTTTCATAAACATAACCACACCCACACACATACCTATACTTACTGTTTCCTTATAAAATGCTTATGCTTCTGTTATATCTGCTACTGGAATTCCAGTTAGGTACTGAAAATTATCAGATGCATTCCTTTAGGGGATAAGATGGAATTATAGCAAGTTATATTTATATTTGGTAGTATAATTTTTAAAAGAAAGGTGATGAAGTAAAGGGTCAAGAATCATTCTGTAAATTCTGTCTACTTACGGAATTAGGGCTGGACCATGAATAGGATGGGGCTAATTGAGACGCTAGCCTCAATTTTAAGAGTTTCCAAGAAAGTCATTATTTAAGGTACTATTTTATTTATTTTTATTTTTTAAAGATTTATTTATTTATGCATACAAGAACTGGGGTACAGGCTAGAGGTATGGGGGAGGGAGGTGAGAGGATTCACCAGAGACAGAGTGGGAAGCAGAACAGGCAGAGTGACTGAAATGCACTGCTGAGGGGAGCAGCGGGCAAGGCAGGAGAGGTCTGCTGCCCATGTGGGTCCCCTCCCTGGCTGGGGATAGAACCAGTGCTGCAGTGCCTGCAGATGCTTTATAGTGCAGTGCTTAACTTTAAGATACTATTTTAATGCAATTTATAAAAATAACACTTCATATCAAAAGATTCATGATAAACTATGAAATCTTCAAGTAAAGACAGGATCCTAACCCAAGATACTTTTGTCTTACTTTGGCCCTGCCCAGAGAAGCTTCCATTCAACAATCCCGTTCAGACTAAGGAGGATAATGAGCTGGAATAGTGGGATAAGGACAAAGAACTTGGCTTCTAGAAGTGATCTGAATGTTCTCCCTCTTATAAATATGGTCAAAGGAAGGGATCATGGTACCAAGGCCCTCTGTGGCCTAGCCCAATATCTTCCCCCACTACATAATAATATTCCCTTCTAGACAGGATGGTTCCACTAATGTTCTAAGAAATTTTTTTCCACTTTGATTTAAAACCTTGATGTTTTCTAAAAATACTTCAAAGACCTTTAAATCTGCTCAGAAGCAATAATTAAATAAATTTAGGAAATGATGTATTCTAGGTTCTTTACATGGAGATTCAAGATGCATGGAGTATATTAAAAGCTGGAAGAAATTGGCAATATGAAGTCTATTTTGTTTAATCCAGTGTTTTTCTAATTTTATTTTACCAAAGAGCCATAGCGTGGTCTTGTCTCTGACTTCAAGTGCAATAAGATAGCACTCCTCTAACCCACTTTCCCCCCTTTGCTTGGTGGTAGCATTCTGCTCTTCTGATCTGCAAGCAATCTATCCACTTTCCTTGAACCTAAACTTTATCAGAGAAAATGGAGCAACTTTGCAATTTTTGCATTTGATTTTATTTTTGATAAATAGAAAGTGTGGACTGTGGGGTTTCATAGAAGATGTGAAGTGGAACTCTAGAGAGGGTGAATACTGACCAATTTTATCCCAGGCATAAAATTCTCCATCCATACTTTCTTCTCTTAAAAACATGTCTTTTAAATATATACTTATTATACCTATCAGGCAGAGATAAATCATCTAGTAGTTGTGATAAAATGTTGGAAATACTCATCTTATCATGACTATGTGGAAATACCACTGAATAAGTATATCTTAGAGACCAGAATATTGAAACCCTAACATGTCAGACTGGGAACAATGAGGAAAGCACAACTTTGTAGTAATTTCATAATTCATAGAAAAGGAAAGTTTACTATAAATAATTGTTGACCATAACAAGGGATTGAAATAACAAAGAACTGGGTAGGAAGATCTAGAGACTATAGGAATAAGAGTGTCCATGGTCCTCAAGGCTGAAACAGAGCGGCCAAGCAAGAGCCCTTCTTCCACCTTCCTTCCCCTTGGCTAAGACCAAAACCTTGTTGAGATAGCACAGCTGGGGCTCCCTTGATAACAGAGGACTTGCTTTGGTGGAACTTGCTGGGAGTCTTTCCTTAAGGGTGTTGGAAAAAATGGTTCACAAAGAGGTGTCTTACCACTGCTACCAAACAGCCAGAAGGTGTGGCAGGATGCAGGGGAAAGCTGCAAGGCGATGCTAATAGCTATGCACTGCCAGTGCCTGGGGAAGAAGCTACACTTGCTGTGTGAGTGCGGGGGAACCAGGAAGCAATACCTTTCCCTCCTGCAAAGTTTCTCCAATTCTCCCTCCACCCCCCCACCCCCCACAAGATCCCCAGCATGCTCACCTACTGAAAAAACTGTCAATGTCAGCTGGGAAGGAAAAATATTTAAATGGGCCAGAACCATTTTTTCAAGCAGGCAAAAATAATTTGAACCTTAGAGGCAATAAATTGATAACTGGCACACCTTGGGGTTAAAAATAATCTGGAAGAGGGGCATCCCTGGTGGCGCAGTGGGTTGAGCACCACACTGTGAAGCATCCACTGCACAAGTTCGATCCCTGATCAGGGAGGGGACCCACATGGTGCAGCAGACCTCTCCTGCCTTGCCCGCTGCTCCCCTCAGCAGTGTATTTCAGTTGATATGCCTGTTCTGCTCCCTGCTCTGCCTCTGGTGAATCCTCTCACCTCCTGCGACTCTGGCTTGTATCCCAGCTCGTGTATGCATAAAAACAAAAAATAAAATAAAAATCTTTAATAAAAATAATCTGGAGGATAAACAATGACTTATAGAAATGGGATTGAGAAGTATGTTCCTTCCCTCTACTCCTTCCCACCCCCCACAAAAAGGGGACAATTCAGGGGAAACATTGAAGTGAAAAAAGATAAAAGAATCATTGCTTATAGAACTTGATCATGGCTAGATAGGGAGAAGAAAGTGGTCAAGTTCAGGAAAGCCTGGGGAAAAACACTGGAGGAAGTTTCTGAGAATGAAAGTCAATGGTGGGAAACACTTAGGATGGTGACCTAGAACTGACACCTCCTAGAATTGCAGCTAATAGAACCACCTCTTGCTGTTCGATTTTTTCTTCTTCTTTTTTTTTTCCCCTTACCTCTCCAGTGTGAGAAATTCAAATTTCTCACACCATAAAAATGCCGCCTTTTGTACTTTGTTAGATGCTTGGACAGTACAATTAATTTACATTTCTCACCCTAAGACAAGAGTGTGTTGAGGGAGCACATGGTTCAGGTCACCATCCCAGAGGCTAAAGTGAGGCTTTAGAACTCTTGGTAGTGGGATTAGAACTGGACAGCACCTTTCTGGATATCTTGAAGGTAATATTCAAGCACATAAGTAAAAAATGGTTAAATGGCTACAGGAAAACTTAATTTTAGGGTGCTCTTAGATGTTTCATCTAAGACCTCTGTAAACTTTTATGTATAAATATTCCACTAGTTCTCAAAGGTCATTACTACTGCCACAGGAAAGTTGCCAACACCAAAAGACCAAAGGCCTGATTTGAAAATAGTGTTTTTTCTCTGATTCTTGGGTAATAAATTAGACCCTTTTTAGAAACTACATTGGTCTCTTTAGGTTGGTATTTTAATCAAATGAATGGCACTTTACTCAGTGCCATATATTCCTAAAGCGCAATTAGACAGACAGGTGCCCCATCCATGTGGTTCTAAAAGGTCATCTGGCAAGAGTCAGCCTTTTTATGACAATGCCTCTTGTAAGCACCTAAAATTGGCCCATGGGAACACTAACTAGAACAACAAGGAAAGGTTTATGATGCTAAGCCCTCCAATACAGACACTTCATCTGTTGTTACAGCCATGCAAATTATTATAGGTCCATTGACAAAGGGAAAATTTGTCTAAGCTTAAAACAAATCAGACAGTACTCAACTATACAAGAAATTAAAATGAAAAAACATGTCAGAAAGCTTTGGCATCATTTAAGTTACTGAACGAGGTGTCTTAAAACTTTATCTAGGACTTGTGAAAGTATTGTATCCCAAAAAATTTTTGGTAAGCTCATTTGTGTTTGTAGTGTAATCATCTGTGAAATTGATGGGTAAACTTAAAGCCTTACCTATTTTATTTTCAGATTACATGAATGTTCCTTTCCTCTGTTCTCATTTATACATAGTCCCAATAGTGACAACGAAAGATGTTGCTAGAGATGTATAAGATTGTTCTTAAGGAGTTCATGGAAAACCATAAACTTATTCTTTTCTCACTGTCTTGGCACATCCAGAAGTATTCAGTGAAAACCAACTCAACTTGACTTACATTTTATTTTAAAAAAAAGTTAAAAGATACTTTTTTTTTTACTTAGAAAAAATAATCTGGACTATATACACACACTCCTTTCCAATGCCTTCTTTATCATCTACTCCTTTCTGCTGTCTCATTCTCCCCATTCAGCATCCCTTTCATTTTAGTTAGGACTCAGAATTTTTTTGTTCTGTAAAAATTTGATGTCAAATATTTCAGACTTTTTCAGGGCATACAATCATTATCATAACTATAGGATTCTGCTATTACAGGTGAAGATAGCTACAGACAATACATAAATGAACATAGTTGTGTTCCAGTAAAACTATGGGCACTGAAAACTGAATTTCATTTCATTTTCATGCATCATGAATATTATTAATCTCTATAATATCTAACTACTTCAAAATCCATTCTTAACTTATAGGTCATACAAAAATAAGCAACAGGCCAGATTTGGCCTATGAGCTAGAGTATGACAATTCCTGGTTTAGCAACAGTGTTAAACCAGGGTTGGGTACATTTCACTCAATCACAGTTCAAAGGAAAACTCCAAATGCGGTTCTGTTTATAAACGTATCTTCTACAACAAATTCAAAATGTTAGGGATCATTAATACCGTCATGATTTTCCATTGCACATTTGTAAATCTGTCCCACTTTATTAATTGGTCCATTGGAATTATTTTACCATTTTATTGTGACTTTTTTACTTTTCATCCAGATAGTTGACAGATGAAAGGTGAAAAAAGAACTATACAAAAAAATACATATAAAATAATGTGTAGGGGTTAGAAGACGAAACGTGAGTGAAGGAAACGTGGATTCTGTGCCCAGTTTGAGGAATTCATTTGGTTGACTAGATAAATTACTTGATCCTTTCACATTTCATTTTGTCTAGAAAGTTAGGATTGCCAGGTATCATCACCAGTATATATTAACCAACCAATATGTATTAAATGCTAAAGGACATGGAGGGGAAACTATGCAGAAAAAGGTATATATTTTTAATGCCATAGAAGACAACAGAAAAGGCAGATACTTTTAAAAAGGAATCTAGTGGGTTGTTCTGAGCATTTGGGGCTAGGAAAAAAAAAAAAAACCAAAAAACTAAACCCGAGTGAGGTCATACAAACTATAGCATAAAATACACAAACACATATTTTCATGATTTTTCTATGTGCCTACTATTTCCAGGAGAGGTTCGGTTAGGGGGTCTGTAAAAATGTTTTCTTCCTTTAAATATAATACTTTGAGCCAAGATAACATCAGTTCCAGGCTCAGTCACTTTCAGTTGAAAGTGTGAATGTTTAGCAAGAGGATATTTTTGAAAGACTGAAAATCGGCTCTGCCAGATACCTGAAACGTTGTTAGGGTATTCAGTGGAAAATTTCATTTCCACATTATAAATAACTGTAGGATATTTAAAGAGATCCAAGACTAGTAACTTCCAAGAGCTGCTTATATTAGTTTCATTGAAATGTGAAATGGAGGGGAGGATGCCCAGAGAAGGCCATTAAAGCTGAATTACCGGATATGGTTAATTAAAATAAATAATTCACCATTGATTAAATCACCTTTAACCTCCCCACACCCTGAGTCAAGGCACCCAACCATTTAGGCGTGTATATTTTGCTATCACCAAGTAAGAGCAAAACAGAGATGGAGAAAGAAAAAGTCCCAAGATAATTACTTAAGTTTTAACTGCCATAATTAAAAAAAAAAAAAAAGCCGTCTTGTTGCCCGTATTTGAAATATTGACTGTTACTCAGCCTCTTCAAATTTTCTGGAAGTTCCCTGTTCCGTGACCTTTCCTTCTGGAGGACAACCCCAGAAATGGCAGCATGTCACCTACGGTGGTAGTTACTTAATTTCTGTCTCATTTTGGTCATAGAACTAATCCACTTCCTGTAACTTCTCCCTTCTTTGCAGCCCCCCCCCCCCCACTTTTAAAAACAAAGCAAATCAGAGATTTTTGTTAGACAGAGGTACAGAGCCAGAGCGCACAAACAAAACTACCCCGCTTAAAGGCAAAAAAAAAAAAAAAAAAGGTGGGGTGGGTGGGGTGGGGGTGGGTGGTTGGGGGTAGGCCACGATTGTGCTTGAACATTGTGCTTGAACGTGTATTTATGAATGTCAGTATGTGGATGTGCCAGAGTGTGTGTCCGAGTGCTGGCGAATGAGTTTATCAGGCAGGACCTAATGGTTGCAGCCTCTCTTTTTGGAAGGCAAAGCCTGGTTTCCCTTCGCGGGTAGGCAGCCGGTGGCTGGGGAAGTGTCGACCCGGTGCCCGGGGTTAGAGCTCTCCCCTGTGACCGAAAAGATAATTAAAAATCACAAGCGCAGGAGACAGCTCAGCTCCTCGCTGCACAGAGTTCGCGTAGATCAGTGGGTTCTCACACCCTGGCGGCGCTTGGGCCCAGAAGCCCGGAGGCCCCGAGGCGAGAAGTAGGGAGGGGGTGTCCAGCGGGTGCTACTGACTGCTTCCCGGCGTCGCGGTGGGAAGGCCGAGGAGGCGGCAGCAGCAGGGGCGCGGCGAGGACACCCGCCTCTGTGGGCGAATTTGGGAGAGAGGAAATTGGTAATGGGAAAGACTGATGAGGGAGGCTTGGAGTTATGGAGAAATAGTAGCTGAAAACAGCAACAATAACAACAAAAACCCAACCCCAAAGACGAAGGACAGAGCAGTGGCCCCAGAACCCCGTTCGCACCCCCACCACTGCGCACACCTAGGCACCTCTCCTCTTCCCTTCCAACTCTGCACCCGGAGTTGAAAGCCGCTTTGTCATCCGCGCATCTTGGGCAGTGCTGATCCTCACTCAAGTCGTCCAACTACACCCCTCCAAGTTCATCTAGCTCCTAAAATGGACTTTTGAGTCGGTGGCAGGCGACAGGTCCTCTCCTTGACTCCTGCCCCCCCCCCGCTCCCCGCTAAGTCATTCCAGGCACCTTCAAAGGCGTAGACCCCCACGCCCGCTCAGCAGTGGAAGCCCTGCTTTAAAAACCGAGAGGGAGGGTCGTGGCAGGTCGCTACCAGAGGAGGGGCGTTTGCGCTGAGCAGTAAAAAACGCCAGTTAATGGGTACGTGAATTGTTTTAAATAAAATGGGGGGTGGGGTGGGTGAGTGATGACTCAACTATCTTTCTTAAAACTCCAAGGGGAGGCCTTCTAATTTTTCATTTATTTTAAAAATCGCCTATTAGTGTCAGCTACCCAGTCAGGAATCTGAATCTTTGGCAACTGATGAATCATTTGCAAACACGTTTTCGAGTTTTGGAAGGTTTAAAGAATTTGACAGCAAGTAAGGAACGTTAGCAGTACACAACGCGGAGGGGAAGCGTTCCAGTGGCCCCTTCTTAGGGGTGCAATGGCCTCAAGCGGATTTCCCGGCTTCTGCGGGCGCCGCACATTGTTTTATTTGTTTTGAAGGCTCGCAGTTTGAGGCTGGTCGGAGACACCCACGTGCTTCTGACTCTCATCAGCGTAATGATCGCCTTCGCCAGAGTCGTGTCTATATAAACCACAAAAACCTAATCATTAGAAATCCCAGCCTCCAAAAACCACATTTTAGGTAAAACTGCCGCTTTTTTTCCGCGCTCCTTCATCCTCTCAACCACAACTTTTTGGGGGATCCAAAGTCGCTTTTTAAAAAAGCCCATATTGGGAAATAAATACATAAATAAATAGCCATTGAAACATTTTGAGTATTTTACTTTGTATTTTTATTTTTTTGCTCAGGGAGTGGTGGGGGAAGAAAGTTAAAACATTAGATTTGGTTTCAGATGCAGAATCTGTAATAAAACGTTGAAATTCATGGAAAACTGCTAGTTTTTTTTCCCAGCAAGGATTTTTGAAACGTATTTTAATCAAACCGACAGTTTTCTAGTCTTAAAAAAAAAACCCAAAACCCCAGACTCACTCTTGTTCTCCAAGAACGACGTTTGATATAGGAGAAAAGTGTTCAGTCACCCAACTGAGTTTCTAAAAAGTATTTTGACAAGTGCTCCCGCCATTTTTTGTGTCACTTAGGACAAAAAACACCCAAACCCTGCAAAATCTTTTTTCCCCAGGAGCCTCTTTGCAGAGGTGGGGGGGGTGGGGCAGGGTGGGGGAAGGGTGAAGAGTGCTGAGAAGTCAGCACAGACACTCAAGGATTTTCCTTCCTCCTCTCCTGAAGTTACAACGAAAAATAACGAGTCAGATCAGCCCGCGGCTCTCTGGCGTCTCAGCCTTAACTTCGACCTACTAAAAGGGGGCTCCTTGTCCTGGGGCGAGAGGGGGAGAAGCAAGAGGACAGGGCCGCCTCTCTAGGCTTCGGAAGCTGCGCTCGGCGTCCCGGGCTCCTTCTCTTGGCCGGCGGGCGGCGGCAGCGGCTGCGATTCGCAGGCTGGAGATCCGTTGCCCGCGACTTACCTCCTGGCACCTCGAAGCGCGAGGGTCAGGGGAGTCTCGCAAATAGCAGGAGGGAGTGGATGCTAGGAGGAGGCTGTGAGAGGGCGAGCAGAGGGAGAGGAAGGAGCGGAGCCCGACAGCTGCAGAGGAAGGGATCTGAGCGCGCAGCCGGCGCGGGGGGAGCGGCGGCCGCCGCGGAGGAGGAGGCGGCGGCGGCGGCGGCGGCGGCAGCGGCGCGGGCGGGCAGTGGCGCGGACGCCTGCAGCCGAGTTGCTGCGCGCGGCGCGGCGCGGCGCGGCGGTGGCTGGCAGCGCGCTGCTGCGCGGGCCCCAGGGCTGGCCTGCTGAACCCACTCGGCTCCAGCGCTGGACTCGAACTGGGAGGGGGCGCCAGCGCACCCAGGACGTGGTGCCCCAAGGGACCCTACTCTAAGCTGCAAACTGAAGCCCCCAGCCATACACCTCTCCGCGTCCGTTCGTAGCTGGCACCCCGGGTGTTCCAAAGGCTTCGGCGAGGATCTGCGCCTCCAGGGTCTTCCCACCCGCCAACCCGTCTGCTCCGCAAAGCCACCTCTGGCTCCGTCAGACTCCGCCCGGCAGTCGGCTGCATCGAACTTGATTTCTCACCTCTTCAGCCCCATCACCTTCGTCCTCTTTCCCCCGTCTCGCCTCCACCCCCCCAATTTCCTCCTCCTCGCCCCTCATTTCCACCCTCCTCCCCCTCCCCCGGCCACTTCGCTAACTTGTGGCTGTTGTGATGCGTATTCCCGTAGATCCGAGCACCAGCCGGCGCTTCAGCCCCCCCTCCAGCAGCCTGCAGCCCGGCAAGATGAGCGACGTGAGCCCGGTGGTGGCTGCGCAACAGCAGCAACAGCAGCAGCAGCAACAGCAGCAGCAGCAGCAGCAGCAACAGCAGCAGCAGGAGGCGGCAGCGGCGGCAGCGGCGGCGGCAGCGGCAGCGGTGGCCGCTGTGCCCCGGTTGCGGCCGCCGCACGACAACCGCACGATGGTGGAGATCATCGCCGACCACCCGGCCGAACTCGTCCGCACCGACAGCCCCAACTTCCTGTGCTCTGTGCTGCCCTCGCACTGGCGCTGCAACAAGACCCTACCCGTGGCCTTCAAGGTAAGACGCTGCGGCCGCCCCCCGCCCCCGGCCCCGCGCCGCGGGACCTTCCCGTGGGGGTCTCCATGCCGGCAGGGGTCGGGGCCCGACCGGCTCCCAAGACCTCCTACCGAGGCAGTCCTGACCCAAGAGACCCCCAACCCTCTCTCTCTTGAGCCCTCGGCGTGTTCAGAGCGCTGAGACCTCGCGAAACTCCTCTCCCACCTGTGCCTGCAGGCACCACCCCAGCCCTCGTCCCCTTTACCCGGTCATCACCCCGCAAGCCTACCCAGCCTCAAAGCTAACCCACTCCTCTCGGACGTCTCCCCTCCTCCCCCGCCCTCCGGAGACTCCAGGTGCCCATTCCTTATGCCGCCACTCTGACTGACGCCAGCCCGTCCCCATTCCCCAGAGGCGAGGATCCCCAGCTTTCTACCCGCGGGCTCTGGCGTCCCCCTCTCCCTGCATCCGGGCGGGCCCCTCACCGCAGGCTGCCGGCGCCGCTCCTCCCTGGGATTCCGCGCGCGCTTACCCTCTCCTCTCCCAGCGGAACGTCCCGCCGCCCTCCTGGGCGCCCCCTTCTCCGACCCTCTGGAACCTCACAGCCCCGACCCCTCCCAGGCTCGGGGACCGATGTTTGTGGGTGCCACGAGGGGCGTTCAAACCCGGGGCGGGGCGCCGGGTGCCCGCTGTGGCGCGTGGGCTGCATTTCTGGTGAGGTACCAAGAGGGTCCCCGGCAAACTTGGGGACTCGTGGAGCGTTTGAGGGGTAGAGAAGCGGGGGCGTTTGTTCGGCTGGCAGACCCAGGCCAGTTCCCGTTATCGGGAGGAAGGCGGGGCTGTGGCGCGTCGCGCCGCAGGGGAGCCCCGGAGCCGGGGGGTGCAGGGTGCTGGATCCTCGATCGCGGGGAGGCGCGGGCCAGGATTAGAGGCGGGGGCTCGCGCGGCCTCTTCCAGCCGGCACCGAGCTCCTCGGCTCGCCTGGTCTGGGAGGGACGAGGGGAACCTGTGAAACGCCTTTGGTCGCCCACCTTCAAAAGTGAGGTGAAGCTTTGCGGATTTGTCTTACTACTTTTAAAGGAATTAAATCCCAAAGGTGTCTCCAGCTTCTGAAGAGTGGTGGGAGGCCAGGGCGCCCGAGCAAAGGGGAGTTACCCTTGGGATCTGGGAGCGCGCCCCGCGGCCTCCTCCACCCTCCTCGCCCGTTAGTTTGAGCGACTGCTGTCAGCAGCTGGAGTCGCAGGCAGCGGCTGAGCACGTTGAGGATGTAGGGTCGGGGGCCTCTCGTGGGCCTCCTTAACACGATCGGGATTTCCCCTGGCAGTCCTCGCCAGGGGGAGACGCGGAGCCCCAGGGGTAGTTCCTGCGCCTCAGTGATAGGGAAATAGGTTCCCTGGCTGGCTGTCTTGACTGGCGCGACTAGGTGCCGGGGATGGAGGGGGCGGTGAGCCGGACAATGACAAGGTCCCTCGGAAAGATGCTTCCGCCGGGTCTGGCCTCTGAACTCCTGAAGGTGGATCCCCTGGGTCTGGGCTCTATGGAGAGCAGAGTAAGCAAGGCCCTGGGGTAAGAAAAAAGGGAAGGAATCGTGCCAGCGCCTCCATTGTGGACCCTGGGGCCAAACTCCCACGGACCACTCTACTGGCAGCTCCCAGTGGTTCATCACCCCTCCCCACCCCCACGCACCAATTCAGATTCCGTGTGTGGGTGGGGTGAAAAGAAAGAAGAGTCCAGGTCAATTAGAGCTGGTTATCTCGCTCGGTCTTATATCAGAACAGAAATCAGACTGAATTGTTGTGGAAAGGGGATGTTGCGTTCTGGGGCAAGTTTCATTTTGTAGTTGGCTCAAGAAATGTTTTCTCTTTTTAACCGTCACATTTCTCCTTTTATAAACCACCTATTTTGTAGGTTAATGTTTTCTTCCTTCCTTTAAATATGAAAAAATCATGTATGTGTAGAAACTAAAATTTCCATGCGAGAAATCTCTTTTACAATGTTCATTGTTCAAAGGTCCAGGATTTTCTAATTAAGCTTATGTGAGAATGGAAATTTGTTTTCACCAACCTCCACTCCCCTTGCCCCCAGCAAATAAACACACAAACAAAAAACCTGGGTGAAAATAACAACTAATTCACAGTAGGTGTTTTGTCTGTACAGTGCTACAAATCAGGATATATGAAAATACAAGTGTAGGTGCCTACATTTTGAAAGATGTCATTTAGCATCTTGATATTTGATATACTATTTGTTCCGCTAGAAATATTTAAGGTATAAACTGCCTCTTACAGTTATGATGCTGAGTTAATTTTGAGCCTAAGTATTTTGGGTAGAAAGGATGTTTTTGGCATAAAGAAAGAACACCATTTAGTTTGAGCCATTCTTAGATATTCTGATTCTATTTAGGTTTTCTTACTACTACACTTAAAAAATATCTAGTTTGAAAATAAATTGCTTTCTTTGCTATTGATAATAGGTATTGTTATTTACTTTTAACCAGCAAACAAAAATCATAGGTAACACATGACCTCAATAAATTGAATATATAATATCAAATAAATAATAAATTGAGTTAACCTAAAGTTTCACTTGCCTACCTGTGTTTAACAAAATTCAAATAGCGGTGATAGTATAGATCCACCCAATATAGAATTTTTTTCTCTGCTAAAAAAGATGTATAGATACCTGGAACATCATATTTTGACAACAATATTTGTAATGTCGTAGAAACATTTTTCTTTACCTTACTTTTGAGATAAAAGCCCCCAAAGCAGCAGACTTTCCTAGTTCTTGCAACATAATCAAATACAGCCACAGTGAAGAAAGAATATGAAGAAGCCTCTATTTTAAAAGTGGTGACAGCAATTTGGCTATCATTTTGAGAGCTGTGTACAAAGAAATTAGTGTTGTTGAGTATATATTATATAGGTAAATACATTTTAAAACACAGAGAGAATGTAATTTTGAGAGGTCTGATAGTCAGTTCAATACAATAATTATTTATTGAGCTCAAATTGTATGTCTGTGACACTGATCTCTGCTCTATATTGTGAGACCAGAAATTAATTCAATAGATTGTATTTTGATGTGCTGATTTAAAATTGTGCATCAAAACGATATTGGATGATATTAAGATGTATGTAATGTATTGGTGGTACTCATCTGCCTTTGTTTTGGGAATATATGAGGATACTTCTTTTATACTCAACATATAAAATTGCACAAACAACTAGTATACTTTTAAATATGTGGCATTGCTTATTGACATTGTATTTTTAACAAAGTTCTGCAGTTTTGAAATGTTCAGTCCTCCCAGGTGTCAAGGAAATGGAAATATATATTTTTAACATTTCTTTCAGGTGTATCTCACAGCTTAAAATAGTTTAAACCCTTTCTGTCCTAGATAATTCTGGTGACATACAGCAGTTTGCAAATTCAGTTATCAGTTAATGATCAGGTAAAGCGGTGATGAGAGCATGCCAGCCCTGCATCCAGTGGCACCCATAAAGTTAGGGGTCAGTCAGCATTTCCACCATGAAGCCTGGTGTTCAGGGTTCATGACTCAGTTGCTTTAAATAGCTTCAAACTGAAAAACTATGCAGAAATTTTAAGTCCAAATGTATATTTTAAAACTAAAAGTAGTTCAAGCCTATTGCACTGCTTTAAGTTAGAGAACACTGGGCCATATATTTCCCAGTATCATATGTTTTTCTGACAGTGCTAAAGAAGGAAAACACATTTTTAGATATATAATCTATTACTCATAGTTAATTCTGTATAGTTAATGATACCTTTCAGTATTTGTCATAAGTAGGGTTTCATAATGATGAAGTAATTTCTATTTGAATATTTTTTTCAACATTACTGACCACGTTTTGTCTTCAAAAACAAGTATGCAACTAATAATATTTGACACTAGTAAATTATATTTTCCTCTCATATTTAATAATCAGATTTTGTTTGTATCTTTTTAAATTCATTATACCCAAAGAAAGGAAAACAAGTTATTAAACCTGTTAAAACATCAGTCAACCATATATACATTAGGCAAAATTATGTAAATCACAATAGAGTCCAAATAATGACATATAACTTTTTGTGTTATGCCACTAAATGTAATAAAAATTTTAGGATTTATTACATAAAACTTACTGTAAAATAATGGAAATCAGTAATTTTAGATGGAAAGTAAATCCACAAAGTTTCTTAAAGAACATTTGAAAATAGGCATGATATATCTTTCATTATTTTTTGCCCTTTGACATTGCTGTTTGTATCGTTTCAAAATTCCAGATGTCAGAGGATCTAACCATTGTTAGTTGATCTAAACCAGCTTGATACATGGTACATTCCTCAGTTAAATTGAACTAATTACCATCAAATTTCTCTTTGACATATACTTTAAAAATTATGAAATGATATTTTATATTGTAGTAGCTTTTTTCTATAATTGTTATACAATTTAAGTGGATCTTCCTAAATTTTAAAATTAACTGCAATAAACTTGTGGAATTTTCTGATAGCTCCTTTAAAGTTATTTTAAAATCATTTCCATAGGAACAAAATCTTTCCTTTTTTGCAATTACACCTTTATCTCTCATTTTACTGTAAAGCAATATTTGATCAGATTCTATCTGGAAAAATAATAATATTTCAATTTTGCTGCAAGTAAATGTGCCAGATAATACTGGTCTGTAAGAATAATAGATCAGATAAGACTAGACTGTCAATGGAAGTATCATGAGGAATTTTAACTTTCTTACAATAAGACCACAAAAACAATTTTAAGGGTCCAAGTTAATTGTCCTCTCAGAGTACAGATTTAGTTATAAGGAATCCCATACAGAATTTCAATAGCATGTCCAAAATTCAGTATCCTTTTATTTTATTTTGTACAAGCTTCGTATCATGAGATTTAAATGCTAATTATAGTGAGGTGTGCTGAATAAAGGAACTTCTATCTGTATTCCAAAATGTTCAGGGCATGAATTTACTTCCCTCTTTCCCATGAAGCATCTTGAATTTGTAGATTTACTATTTTCAAAATACCTAGAAATATAAATGTTAAGATTTCATCACAAATTATTCTTTAGCAGAACAGAACATTTGTGTTGGAATTGTATGGACACAAATTTTAATGCGTGTTTATTCCTAACTAGTAAAAGCAATTTTTGATTGTTCTCTTTGATTGTTTTCCATTGTTTGAGTTTGGTGCAGATGAAATCTGTAAAAATTTCTTGATTCTTTTGGTTTTTTTTTTAGATAAACACAGTTGAGAATTTCCAAGAGAACCATTTTAGTTCATAGATCTACTTTTTTTTTTTTAAACCTTCAAACATGTAATTACTCTTCTGATTTCTTCTGATTGATATGTAGTCAAATTCAGTACTACCCCTGCATTTTTCTTCTTCCTCAGAAAAACATTAAGCAATCTGATTTGGGAGAATGAATAGCAGAAAAAAAATAAATTTGTTCATTGAAATACAGTTCAGCTGTAACAGGAAAAGTTGTCATTATACTGTATTAGTTAGCATTTTATTTTTTTTCAGATCGGGTTTTAAGCCTCATCTAAGACCTATACAATTTGTGATTACTTACTTGTTTTGTTATTAAGTATAATACGTAAAACATGCTGATATTTAATATGGCCATTATTATGCTGCTTAAGAAAAGTAAAATGGATTTATGTATTTTACTCTTACGGATCTTTTCTTTCATATTTTTCCATATTGAATCAATTTTCCTTTTCTTCTAGCTAAAAAGAAATCCATTATGTTAAAAATATTCAGTAAAATAATAATGTCCCAGAACGCTTGAAATTTTTATAACGGGACAGCTTTTTTTACTTTCTTTCTGAAGTTTAGTCAGACTGGAGTGAACCCATCGGCAGTCATCCGTTACCCCTCAGCAATACCGAAAACCATCTCAAAACATGAAGTGAAGAATTACGTATTCAGTTGAACCTTTTAAGGATGTTTATAAGTCACAGTCTGTGTTTAGCACCCAGAAGACAAGAAACAGAAGTTTAGTCCTCGTTTTACAAAAGTACATCTCTGCAATTACACTTTATAGTCATCTAATATCTTCTGCATTTTATAGACTTAAAAAACTATTTCTAGTTTGTATTGGAAAACTGTGGTCCTGCAGATGTAGTTACTTGGGGAGGGCATAGGAGATGTAGAGGTGGGAAAAAAAGTGAGGGCCCTTGAATTTTTGTGCGTTCGTTCTCTTGTAAACAGTGTACTTTTCGTTGCCTTTATCAATATCATTACTATTAACTTCCATATTTACATTGACATAAAAAACTACTCAGCAGGTGTTAAAACACAATATGCTGAGAGTGTATAAAAGGTCAAATATTCAGATCAATATTAAGTTATTTCAGTATTTTCAAATGTTCCCATTCGGGGCATGGTGAATTCGAAAGCACATCGTCTCCTAAATTTAGCATTACCTAGACGTAGTTGCCACTTGAGGCACTAGATCAAGTATGCAGGGAGGAAGTTATGTTCACAAGGGATTTATCGTTGACCTAGGAGACTTCTCACATTGCATAGAGTAACCATATCATTGGGTGGGTGATACTCGCCTGGATTTCCTCTCCCCAGGGTCAGAAAAAGTTGGCAGAAGACTAGTTTGGAGCAAGGGCACCATGCTGACTGCTGGTTCTCTTTCAGAGTTTTAGTTGGTAGCCTGTGTGAAGCGGTGCTTTTTTCTTTCTTTCAAGAATACTTGTCAAGCACTTACTGTATGCTGGACACTGTTTTGGAAACTGGGCAACTAAGGGTGAATGAGATAGGCCCTTCTCTCTGTAGTCTCCAGTGTAATACTATCTGGAGTCCTGGCCACCCAACTTTGGGCTGGCATATTCCAAGGGGCAGGCAGATCAGTGAGTGATACATGTACATTGAAATATGGAGTGTATTCTGTGGACGTTGTTTCTGTCATTTCAGGAAAACTTGGTGATTTTAATCTGAAAACGAAAGTGCTAAAGAAAGGAATTGAGGTGAGAAGCAGGCTATGAGAAAATAATAAAGCTGGAAAAAAATTGGCAAGTTTTTCTGTTTGGCTGGTTGTTTTTCTGCTGGAGCAAGGTTGCAATGGTGAAGTGCTGGGGTAAGGCTCATAGGTGGGAGAAATTCAGCTCAATTATAGTGGTAGTGCGTTTCGTCACAGGATAGGAAGGAAATCTGTTTTAATGAGAGTATGTACAAACTGTAATGGGAACATGAAATTAAATGCTTAGGGTTGCCTTATGGAAATCTTGATAGAGGTGTTAGCAGCACTAGATGTGGACGGATGAGTGGGATATTTGCCACACTGGCAAGCATATGTGGGTGTTATTGTCAGGCACTAGCAGGAGGCACTGCTCAGTTACCAAGTGGGCATCGGGAAACTGAATGAGGAAGAGGTGGTGATGTTCTGAATATAGAATTGTGCAAGTTAGTGGAGAGAAGGAGTTATTAAAGGGCAGGGTTTTGGTAATGGGTTAAGAATAGTGTTATATAAATGACAGTGAAGCCCTGTATTGACTTTCCTTTACCAGGCTGCATGTTAATCAGAGGCACCGTTTGCAAGTTAACCAACCCTGGTTAAAAGTGTAATCCCTATCCTTGCAGCAGTGAAAATGTTTATTAGCCTCAAGAACTAATTATCCTGGGCCCTTACTTGACTAGTCAGCCATCCTCAAGTTAATTGTTGAAGATTAAGGAGGCAAATTCACCATTCCAAGACAGGATAGTAGTTTGGCTAAGGGTGTATTTTCTGTCTGTGCCACTTGTCAGTATATTGACATATTGATCATTGATCATTTTCAGTCCTTTTTTACCTAGATTTTAAGCTTTTGATGGGTTTGTATATCCCTCTGGGTCCCACTGCAGAGTGGGAAGTCAGTAAATATTCTTAGTGTGATTAAATGCTGAATCTTTAACCCTAAGTAAGGACGTGAAAAGTAGCCTTCGGGATCATATCCTATATAGTCAGCAAGGTTTCACCTAATCATTTTCTCCCATGGAGCTGACCAGACTTTCTCTTTTTTAGCCTGAGACCCCGATGAGAGCATACCTCAGGGTGTCCCGGCTGCAGACAGGCGGTGCCTTAATATGTACAGTGCAATCTGCAGATGGGACATCAGCCTTCTTTCTGTGGCATAATTCCTATGGACAACCTAACATGGGGATTTAATAAAAATGTACATGTACTCTGTGAAGAATCCAACAACAAATGAAGGAAACTTTTGCCTGCCTTTGAAATGGGTGGACCCTGAAACATTGGTCTGTTTGAAGTGGCATCTCAATCCATATGCAGATGCCTCATTCCTGTCTGCCATTATTGGACTGGAGCACCAAGTCCTGATAAGACACATCATTTTCAATGAGTGTGTATTCTCCGTTTCTAAGCTTTTCTGATGTGCCATTATTGCTGCTGTGTTTCCTGTTTTATGTAGGTGGTAGCCCTCGGAGAGGTACCAGATGGGACTGTGGTTACTGTCATGGCGGGTAACGATGAAAATTATTCTGCTGAGCTCCGAAATGCCTCTGCTGTTATGAAAAACCAAGTAGCAAGGTTCAACGATCTGAGATTTGTGGGCCGGAGTGGACGAGGTAGGTCTCTGACTTTTAATAATGGTAATGGAATAAACACGTTAGGATCCTCTGATGGACAAGTAGGATAATCTTTATACAGACCAGTACCTTCTTATACTGCATAGAATTACTGAAAGTTTTATTTAAAGGTATCCAGATGAAGTTGGGTGTTTTTCTGAGTACTCATTCCTCTTTGACTCTTAGAAGTGATATTGAGAATTCAGTGCTTTCAGGAGGACTAACTCCTGATTTTGCATATAAGTGTAGTGGGTATATACAAAGTAGAGGGGAAAAATTGAAATCTTGAATTCTCAATGATGAGGAGTTAAATAACTCAGTAAATTGAGTGGCAAAAGGGGAAAGATGACCGAATGCTTTGGATTAGTTTCCTGATCATATCAATTTTGCTCTCAGTTGTAATAAGGACGGCTAGCACAATGCTTGTCATTTATTATGCATTACCTCTATGTAAATCTGATTTGATACTCACAATTAGAATCTATTTAAAAATCATAGTATTTTACAGAAGACTTTTCATTTGACTAAGTGAATAATGTATTACTTATATTAGAATGACTATAGAGAGCTGCCTACACAGATGAATGATTGGGACTCTTTATTTCCATAGTACTTATGGGTTCTGCCATCTGGATCCATAAACAAATATTAAGACTCCTTAAAAGATCACAAAATAGAAAATATTTCCTTTTAAGGTGTCATAGCTCTTTCATAAAGTGTTTTAAAAAGCAGCCACTAAAGATACTAATATTTTGGCTTTTATTTACTTATTCTATAGAGATATTGTTAATAGTCATCCATTATAAGTCTGATGTTCATGTATTTATTTGTTGAATCTATTATTTTAAGTATTCTATAAGAAGAGAGAAAATAGACCACTAAGACCAAGGTGAAATAAATTATAGAACCCACGGAATTACTTCAACCCAGGTCTGAATTAGGAAATGAGAACTATCAATTTATAAACCATGTCTAATAATTGCTCTTTAGTTTGGATCAGATGTCAAATTATTGCCATTGTAAAAACTTGATAAGGGAAATTCAAGCAAGGCTGTTTCCGACGAATAGTTTTAGTTTACTTTCTAGGAACAGGGCCAAGAAGTTGTACTTTTTTACTTTAAAAAAAATGATGCATGCTAATGAGATACTGTCATTGAAAGGTTGTTTGAAATAAAGTGAGGTTCAGAGTCTCTGGTGGAATCAAAACTAAAGGGGTTATCTGTGCATCAGGTTTTAGTTTACTTTCATTAAAAGAAAAAAAAAGACACATCCTAATCTCACTATTGACTGATTAAGTGTGAAGTGTGTGTGTGTATATATTCATCCTTTCCCTTTGCCCCTCAACCCCCTCAGTCACACTGGTGCAGGTCCATTGTACAATTAAAGCTTCTCTTTTTTTTTTTCTGGTAAGAAGAAATATCTGAACATGAAGATTTACCTGTATGCTCTGAATTGAATCTTCTTATGTACTATTACTTTGTTTTTAACTGGAATAATGACCCTTCATTCAAAGGTTGAAGTTATACTTTATTTTACTTTACAGGTTCAAGCTAGTGTTTTCATTTATCTTGCATTTGTATTATAGAGATGCTGCATAACATTTCTCTGATCAATTTGAGTAGAAACTATGGCAAAGTGATAGTGTACTTTGTAAACCCTCAACATATTTATTTAAGAAACTTCAAAGAGAAACAAAGGGTGTGCACTGTTTTACTATATTGGCTTTCTGAGTTTTGGCTGGTTTCCCAAATAGCAATTTTTATATTTAAAAAAAAAAAAGACAGACTTAACTGCTTGCAGACTTTTCACGCATGGAAGATGAAGAAAGCTTCTTTTGATGAAGTGTAATTATGTCCAAACAGAGCTGACCCCCTCCCCCTATATTTCTTATGATCTTAACTGAAGAAAGTAGGATTTTTCCTTTGAAGCAGCCGGGACTTGGTGGAGGATCTGAAATGCTACAGTCTGCTGCCAGAGGCAGGATGGAGAAATTGGTCCAGACTTGTCTTCGAGACTTAGATTGGGGGTGAGGGGGAGCGGGTGGAGAGAGAAAGAGAAATTGATTTATCACTAATAATAGATTTTAGTATCACTACATTAACATTTTTTTTGTGAAAGGAAATGGTAATATCAAACTGAAATGAAGAGAAAAAAAGGACTGAGAACACTGATAAGAGATACCACGCTGACGAAATAAGGGTCAGTTTTTCAGTGACAGGAAACCTTTTAACCTGCCTGTGTACCTGACCTGCTTTCCAGCTTCCTCTTTGGTTTTCACAACTTCTACGGTTCTCTTCAGTGATTAAGTCTGTATCAAACATGCCTCCCCGCCCCCCAGCTATTTAAATTATCTATTTTCAGTAGCATTCAAAAATTAAAAAAAAAAAACAAAAAACCAAAGTTCCTGGAATGTTGCACTCTTTCTTTCCTCTGGTAGAAATAGAAACTCTCAGAAATAGAAAAACTGTTTCAGATCTATAAAACTGTTTCAGAGCCACTACAGGACTTTGGCATTGGTGTCATCTGATGAGCGTGACTTGAGGAAATGCTTTGGAGTAAAAGTAGAGCATCAGTGAAACGTGCATTAAGTTATGGGTGGCGTGTGGTTTTAACTTATTTTTGTTCTCCTTTATATTTTAAAGAAGTGTTTGAAATGACTTTGGTCCTTGAGTTTTCTTGGTGTGCTTCCCACTTTTGACATCGCACATGCAGCTTTTAATTTATAAGAATTTTTGTGTGCCTATAGTGTACAGGGCATGGCACAAATCCCTGGGTATAGTCGTCTCTACCTGAATGTCCCTGACAGCCCCTCAGGCTGGATTGGAATTGTCTCTTAAAGACAGTTTCTGTTATCTTAGAAAATTCATGATTTGAGGACATGGTCCAGAAATAGTTCTCAGATAAAGCCGTGGATGATATGGTTAGTTGTTTAATGACTGCTGGCTTTCGCAGAACTAGCATTTTTAAATAGGAGCCTGTGTTTTTATCACTTATGAAAAATGATAACAATGAGGGCCTCCCTGGTGGCGCAGTGGGTTAAGCAACTCACTATGAAGCAAATCGCAGGCACTGCAGCACAGGTTCGATCCCTGCTGCCGGTCAGGGAGGGGACCCATATGGCGCAGTGGACTTCTCCTGCTGTGCCCGCTGCTCCCCTCAGCAGTGTACTTCAGTTGATCTGCCTGTTCTGCTCCCTGCTCTCTGTGGTGAATCCTCTCACCCACCGACACCTCTGGCCTGTACCCCAGTGCTTGTGTGCATAAATAAATAAATCTTTAAAAAAAAAAAAAAAGATAACAATGAAACCTGGAAAAAATTTTCCTTTATATGAGGAAAAACGAATACCCACAAAATCTTTTGATTTAGGAAGTGTATCATTATTATGAGTTAAATAACCAATTACCTAGTTGGGTAGTAGTTTCTGGAGGTTTCTTGAACTTTATATTCATATTTCTTCCAAAGTGGCAATAAGAAGTAGAAGGAAACTCCTTGATTTTTGTTTTTGTTGTTAAACTACATATTCATTCCTAGGATTTGATTTCAGAAGACCATCATTTCCTTTCCCCAAACCTATCTCTTTTGAAAAAGAAGTCTTTTGAAAAAAAAAAAAAAAAAAACAAAAAAAAAAAAANGAAAAAGAAGTCTTTTGAAAAAAAAAAAAAAAAAAAACAAAAAAAAAAAAACAGTGTTGAAAACTTTTCTGCTTTGAACACTTAGGTGTTTTTTATACCATAGAGTGAATTTTATAATTGACTTTGTTCCTTCCTGAAGTGTTTTTCTACATTTAACAGAAGCACTGATGACTTTAAATATGTTAAGTGAGTTATAACAGTCTCAAATAGAAAGTCTCAGAACCAGTTTAGATAATTCATGGGCAGTACCTTTGGCAGGTTATTTAATTACTATTTAAGACATTAAGGACAACTGAGAGCTAGACACCCTGATCTGTTAGGATTGGTACTTGGATGATAGCTGTCTTCTCTAAGCACCGTGTTTGGAGCCTCTGTTAGAAATGTAATCTTGGCTCTGGGATCATGTACCAATCCAAAATGGCAAAAGTTAATATAAATTAACATTCACTTTACACTTGATTCACTCCTCCAGATCTCTCCATTGCTCACAGGGCCAGATCTGAATCCAGTGGCTTCCTATTCAATTTTTTAATCTCCATTTATGTAGATTTTCAGTTTTCTATAACTAGTATAGACTGCTGGCTGCCTTATTTGTCTGGTTAGCCTGTATGTTTGTGAAAACCAAAACCCAGCAACAACAAAAACTTTGTCTTTTTCTCTAACCAGACCATTAAATTACTTAATTTCATGTGGCATCCAATACATAGTGGATGAAATATGGTATACCTAAGATATATTAAAAATAATGTTCTCATCTACTAAGATATTACCTTAGTAGATTCTATTTACTGTTTTGATCTTACAGAGCTGATTGGGGCACATGTAGAAATACTTTACCTATTAGTTTTTTTAATGACCTCTGGAAAATTAAAATGAGAACATTTCTATCTAACATTAAATTTTAAGGTCTTGAAGACCTCTGTTTAGATCCTGATAGTTTTCACTTAATTAGTTGTGTGGGTAAATTATTAAACCTCTCTGGACTTCAGATTCCTTATTTGTGAAATGGGGGTAATAAACCCAACTGGGTAGGATTAAATGAGATAAAGTATATGAGTGACAGGCATTTACCAGGTTTCTAATTAATACACATCTTTCTCTGTTTCCTCCCCTCACCCTCCCACCCAGTCCCTGTCTTTTCTTTCCTTTCCACCCCTGACTCTTGGCCATGGAAAAGTATAGCCAAAGAGACTTAAAACTACAGATACTGAGTAACAAATGATGTGTGTCTTAAACATATTTTAGGAACTTCCATGGTTTGGGTTGAAAAGAAAACCCATTCACTAGACTTGACAGCCAAAGACCTGTTCTACATTAAGTTTTGAATATAACCTGTTCCATATTAAGCTTTGAAAAGATTGTATTAAACTTTGCATTACTACATATTGTTTAAGATTTGTGTTTTGATTTAATACCCTCAGCCTTCAAGTAAAGGGAAAAACAGTCTCTGACCAAAAAACAAAGCAAACTAAAATGAGCTTTTTAAAGGTCCGTTATAGGAGCAGGCCAAATGAATACTCTGGCCTGAGATTGCTGAATGTTTTATTGAGTCACTGTTTCACGCCCACCTTTTCCTGTCTTGTAACAGTTTGCAGTTTTGACTATCTGACATGACTAACCGTTGCAAATCTAACTGATTACAACTGTCAGTGAGCCTGTATAACAGAGTCTATCTTCTTTGGAGAAAGCAAACCTCCAAATCTGCTACCAAATTTTCCCCTGTCCTCCCTCCAACCCCCATTCATCACCTTTAGCTCATTTATTTGAAACATCAGATATAATATTTCTGTGAAGGACACCCTCTGCTAAGAGTAAAAATTTATATTTATATTGGGAGATGTCATGCACATATAGCAAAAAAACAAGTCACTGTCCGGGGAGAGAGTTATTTTAAGATTTAACAGCAAGGAGGTATGTTAGGGAAGGTGGGGGCAGGGAGGAGAAAAACTTTGTTCCAGTAATGATGAAATCATCATACCACAGGCACATTAAGGCCAGGACAGGAGACACTGGCTCCTGTTAAAATGATTCCCATAAGAACCGTCCTCTTTCATCTTCTTATTGTAGTGCAGTTAAGCAAATGAAATGCTAAAGCCATGTGAAGTAAATAACATAATCAACAGTGATTTACTATTGTTCTCTCATGGGGTCATGACCTAATCCTAAATAAAGACTTCTAAAATTGTCTGTGCTGGATGTGTTCCTGATGTTGGAGAAAACTGAAAGGAAGAGAGCCCTTCTCAAGTGGATGGGGGTTTTCATTTTCCTTACAACTATTGCTACTGGGCAGCTTTTGTGTGTGTGTGTGTGGGGGGGCGTGACGGGGTGGGGGTGGGGGGTTTGAAGCCTGCTTGTGTAGTACTGCAATGAAGATGATAATCTTATGCTCAGTGAATTAAGTAACTCCTGAAGTGGCCTCCAGAGGGTTTCTGAATTGGGCTTTTGTCTTTGTTTCATTATTTTGTTAGAGATGCTTAAATGCAATTTGGACATCAGCACTGCTACGGCTTTATCCAACACCAATACTATCTTTTAATGTTCACTATGGATTTTCCCCTTTTACATCTGCAGGCAAGAGTTTCACCTTGACCATAACTGTCTTCACAAATCCTCCCCAAGTAGCCACCTATCACAGAGCTATTAAAGTTACAGTGGATGGACCCCGGGAACCCAGAAGTAAGTACTTGATTTTTTATTAGAGATGGTAATAAGTTTGTGGAGACCCTGCAAGGAGTTTATCCCATCTGCATATATTTGTAATGAAGGACAATTAGTAGATAGAACTTCACAGTTAGTAGAAAATAAAATGACAGTTTTAATCTTTGCCACAAATTGCTAAGGCCTCCATCTCTTTGGGAAATGAGTGAACAATTATTTAGTCACAGTAACTATTTGCTAAGAAATTCTGCTCACCCACTGTACACAATAGACAGGGCAGGGTAGACCCATGAGAGCTGAAGAAGAAAACAATAAGCTGAGCGATCTTGAGCTTAGTCAAAAAGCATTGGCGTTTGTTTCCCATGGTCTAAGAATGTGTTTTAACTTTTAAACTCGCCCACTCAATTCCCTTTATAAAGAGCACACTGCTTAATTACAAAGAATTTATTTGCAAATGATAACTTGCTTGATTGTTACAACACTGTTGTTTGGTCATGTTCGAGTTAATTGTGATAGATAGAGTCAAACCAGGTTTAAGTCCACTTTGGTTTATTTTTCTGCTTGGACATCCAGAAGGTTTAACCAGCATTAATTTAAGATTGTGCACATAACTCATTTGGGCTGCATTTTCTTCCTAAGTCTAAACTGAAACAGGTTTACTCTCTCCTAGTCCTCCCTCCAAACTGATTTGAACAAACCTGGCATAGCAGTATTTAAATAAATTTAGAGAGTAAAGATTAGTTGATATATACAACATTAAAAATTCTGTGCCAATGGAAACATCTAATAGAACTCTGTCTTTGATGAATGAGTTACATTGGTGTCTTAGCCATTGTGTTGAGAGAGTTTAATTTGGTTTGTGGTGGAGGTACAGCTGGCAGAACTATTTGTTATGTAACAATGCACCTGCCTAGACAGTAAGAGTGGCATATAGCTTTTCTTCCCTAAAGGAGAGAAACGGGCTGGTACGGTTTGCCTTACTCATGTGACTTGTTTTCTAGCAGTGGGAACGTAGGATGCCTTCCGTTCCTCTTGCCCCCATCTCTCTTCACAAGGGCTGATTGCTTGCCAGCACTAAGAGCATTTCCTGCCTCAAAAACCAGTCTTTAAGGTTTTTCTGTTCTCCTTCTCTTGTGTGTATGGCTTTCTTCTTGGTTCACAAGGCTGGGTCAGTCCTGGCCTTGAGCATGTCCTACTAGGTGGCTGTCATTCACGTGTCTCTGGTTGCCTCAGGTCTCCTGCCATCAGGATGAATGGTTATGCAGAGGAGGTGAATAGAACAGAGTAGGGATGTCTCACCTGGCAGGAGCTTTGCCTGACTTTCCTGGACTGCTGTGAAGTGGGGATGATACCTGGTGATGGAAGACATCTATTATTTTTCCTAACTTTGTGTGCCTGCACAAGCAAGGGTATCCATTTTAGTAACGCATAAGGCAGGATAGTAGTTGTTTAACATTTAGTACTACTAGTTTATCTTCTAAAGATGTTTCCTGATGATCTCAGCAACTTTTTTCAGTTCCGGGAAAAACCATTATTGTGTGTGTCTGTGTCCATACACTCAAGAGCTGATGCTTAAAAGTTGATGGTTGGGAGAGGAAGCAGGAAAAGGTGGGGGCTGCCCTGTTCCAAATGATGTGACAAAAGATGACGAGACCAGTAGCTCTGGAAAAGTCACTCTCTAACACGTGAGAATAGCTTGATATCATTCCAGAGAAGTTATTGGTAGGATTAATAAGATGATAGGCTTACTGTCCTGGAAAGGCAGAGAAGTGCTCTGGAGGAAAGGGGGTTAGAGAGAGAAGAAAATGTGTGACCCTTAGTTCAGGCCTTTGGTGCTGTTAAGGGTGGGAGGGGGAGGCAGATACACATCTTGCGTGGCAGATGGCTGTCCGAGATCGACCTGAATGACATTTCCCAGGAACTGAAAATATCTGTGAAAATGTGATATCATTTCTTTGAAATCATAAGGTGACTTGCCAAACTCAATGATTGGTTATAAGGATGCGTCTCGTATCAGTGACATCTTAATCCCACAATTCTAGCCTGTTCTCAACCATCCCTGACCCGGAATGTTTGTAATTCTGTTTCGTATTATTCTTTAATTGTGAGACTCTCAGGTGTTTGATTGGTCGCATGTACACAATGTTAAACAGGATCCTCTAGAACATGGGTTGGCAAACTTTTTCTATAAAATTCCAATTAGTAAATAATTTCAGCCCTGTGGGCCATGATTTCTGTTACAAGACTTCAACTCTGCCATTGTAACTGGAAAGCAGCCTTAGTCAATACATAAATGAATACTGTGTTTCAGTAGACTTTATTTACAAAAACAGGTGGTGAGCCAGAACTGGGGCCCAGGTTAAGTTGCTGACCCTTGTTCTAGATTTTGAAGTGTCTTATTGAAGCATCGATCAACTGAAAAGGGCTTTAGAAAAAGACTTTCCTGAAGAAAGAAAAAAAGACAATATAATTATTTTAGCTTCCTCTCCCACACAATTATAATTCTATAAATAGTGGTTGTCATTTGAGCAGTATATACCTGTTTATTACCATTGTGGTTGGAAGGAGTTGATGATTTTATAATATTGATTCTTATTAATGGAATTTCACTCCTTTCTCTAAAGATCTGACTATAAGTTGAAAAGACAACTTTTGGTAGATCAAAAATGTGAAAAAATATTTTCATTCTATTTGAAAAAAGACAAGTTCTGGGTTAACTGTGTCTTTAGTCAACATAGCATAGTGTTTGAGGGTGTGGGATTTTGGTGTCAGACTGTCTAGATTGAAATTTCAGCTCTACTATTTATTTACTAGCTGTGTGGTGGTAGACCAGTTACCCAACGTCTTTATGCCTCAGTTTCCTCATTTGTTCAGGTGAGAATAATAGAACAATATCTTCCTCATCTGTTGCTGCAAGGATATTAAGTGATGTAATGTATGTAAAATCATAGCAAGGTGACTGTCATGTTGTAAGCGGTTATTAAGTGTTAGCTATTACTACATCAATTTCCTTCAGTGTCAGAAGTTTACTGTAGAGTTTCGCTTAGTATATGCTTCCAGGAAATAGATAGGATCTAGATTCTGTTCTCTAGTGTATTATTTTTCCCCCCAGATGGCTTTACTAATTTCTGCTCATTAGTAAATGACACTAATAGTGGTTATAAATTGTGCCCTGAGCAGGTATTCATGCTGCCTGGGGACAGCTGTGCATAAATTATGATAAACACAATTTGTTTGCAGCAAAGTCTTAAGAGAGGATGCTATGGCACTAGTGCCCCTGTCTGAGGCTCTGCTTATCAACACATCTGCCAAGACTTGCTTTTCACTCAAAAATCAGAAAAGTTTCATCTTTCTATGTTTTCTCTCTCTGGCAGCTGCACCGGTGCTGTCACATCACAAACAACTTCTTTTCTTAATATACACATCTGGCGTTGGCAGTTGGACTAACTTCATAAGAGCACATGATCATCACTCATTACAAGATTAAAAAGTACCCCATGGCATCATTGATGTTTTTTAACTTTGATCTTTTGCAGTTGTGATTCATCTCAGTTATAAAACTTCCCTTTAAAGGAACATAGCCGATGACTTATTAGAACCTTCATCTTAAGTAGCGTAAACATGAAAACGGTGCACATCTTTACAAAATGCCATTTATTTTCTTTGCCAGCTTATCATTTTAAGACATGACATCATACTTAAGATCCCAAATTTGTAAGTCTTGTGTTTAGGCAAGGCGTTTTGACCTTCTGTTGGCAAGTCAGCTCCGAAGAACAACTGCCTGATGTTCGCCAGCAGCAGAAGCCAGTGTAGCAGCAACAGTAATGCATGTGGATGCCTAACTATTTTAAACTTCAGTTTCTATTAGGATCCTTTGTTCTACTTATGTACTTGGTTCCAATCCCAGTCTGATTTAAAGAACCTTTACAGGAAGGTGAAAACTTGGTTAGCAATGTCATAGTCTATAGTAGTGGTTCTGAGCAAGAAGACTAATGGAAAAAGGTACTTTTTGCTGTGCAGAGAGTAGAAAAGGTACATCACCTTATCATTCATTCTCTTGTAGCTTCTTCAGTTATCTATTGCTAAATACTTAGGCATCCTACCCTCCCCCCCCACACCACAGATGACTTAAAACAACCACCAAGTTTATTATTTCTGTGGACTGGCTGTGCTCATCTGCATGGATTTTCTGCAGTCTTGCTTAGGGTTTTCTGTGTGACTGCAGTAAGATGGAGGCTGGTGCTGGCCGTCCAAGATGGCTTCCTGTCTGACGTGTCAGTGAGATGCTGGAAGATTGGCTTTGACTGGAATAGTTGGACAGTTGGGCTGTTCTCTCTCTCCTTGTAGCCCTAGAGTCTCTGTTCTGGGCCTCTCCATGTGGTCTGTTCATGAGATCTTTTCAGCACAGCCTGACTTCTTACAGGGCAGCACATAACCCTCTAAAGAACTGGAAACTAGGGGCTTCCCCGGTAGCTCAGTGGGTTAAGCAATGCTCTATGAAGCAAACCACAGCTACTGCAGCATGAGTTCGATCCTTGCCACTGGCCAGAGGGGTGACCCACATGGCACAGTAGACCTCTCCTGCCATGCCCACTGCACCCCTCAGCAATGTGTTTCAGTCGATCTGCCTGTTCTGCTCCCCACTCTGTCTCTGGTGAATCCTCTCACCCCCTGCACCTCTGGCCTATACCCCAGTTCCTGTATGCATAAATAAAATATATCATTTTTAAAAAAAAAATAACTGGAAACTTTCAGGGCTTGTTAGGACTGAACACTCAAAAATGGTGCATGCTCCTTGGTCCCCCAGTGTCACTACCCATCACCTTCCATGGGTGAGTTATTGTTGAATCAGGAGGAATAATTTTTTGAGAACTCTTTTTAATCTGGAGGACATTTAAAGTTCTCCAAGGCAGTGGCTTCATTCTGAATTGAACAAATCGAACAAATATCAGATGCTTCCACCTTGTATTAACAGTTCAGTATCAAACTGTGCCAGACCGATACTTGTGTGAGGAAAGAACGTTAGGTGTTTGAAGGCAAAGAAGTCATGAACCTGACTTGACAAGTGTGTAACAGATATAGCTTATGAATTTTCAAATGGACAGGCCCAGAGGTTTTTTACTTCTATTATCCAGTTTTGAAAATTCTCACTTGCCAGCACAGCTGATGCCTGATAACATGCGAGGGGGTTTCTAAGTCTTTGTGTGCTGTGCTCTAGGGATGTAGACTATAGTCACCTTCAAGGAGACACCAAAGTCATCTTCACTGTCAGGACACTTCTATCCGCTGCTGTAAGGCTGCAGGGACAAGCTCTGCCTTTTCTTTCTCAGTGATCTAGCTCCTTACTGAAGGCTTAGAGGACTCGGCTGCTGCTCCCCTCTGCTGCCTTCATTTGTGACTTGGGTAGTGGGTGGGCACTTAGGTGAGTGAGAGGTTGTTTGGAAGTGCGGGCACTGTTTGTATTTCTAGGGCTTGATACCCTGCTGCACTCAGCTTGGTAAGTGTAGGTCCTGCAGCTAGCCTGTCTTTTTCTGTTTGCTCAGTCTCACCTGTGCCTGATACACCAACACATGTATAATTCTTCAGAGAACATTTTATTATTTCATGTTCTTTAGGCAATTCCAATTGCCAAAATTTACTTCACCAACTTTAGGTGATCAATTTAAACAAAACAGGGTGATCCAGGCTCCCCTCATTTTCCTCGTGTTCTCTTCCGCCTAGTTGTGAGACTGTTTTTCAGCCAGTTAAAATGTGGAGAGAATGAAGGGCTTGGCCTTTTCTCTTCCTCATTCCAGATGATGTCACTGACACTTCTGATTTATCCTCCACTATTTTTCATCCCACTTGGGCGAGGAAATAGACCTTTGCTTATTCATCATTGGCGGATGCTTATTTAGAGTTTGGTTGCATGTGAAAAGGAGGAGAGGGACATATAAAATATATTCATGGGGGCTTCCCTGGTGGCACAAGGGGTTAAGCACCGCACTATGAAACACTGCGGCCACTGCAGCATGAGTTTGATTCCTGGCCAGAGAGCTGACCCACATGGTGCAGTAGACCTCTCCTGCCTCGCCCGCTGCTCCCCTCGGCAGTGTATTTCAGTAAATCTGCCTGTTCTGCTCCCCACTTTGTCTTTGGTGAATCCTCTCGCCCCCCACACCTCTGGCCTATACTCCAGTTCTTGTATGCATAAATAAATAAATCTTTAAAAAATATAGTCGTGGAGGGACAGCAGAATAATTTTTTATATGTTCTTTGATACCCCCGGACAGTTTCTGCATTATCTTAGTTGCATTCTGTGAAGACAACTTGAGAAAACCTTGATAGGCCTGTACCCTGATGCCACAGCCTGAGTCTTAGTCCTCAGTACAAAAGAGTAATGAAAAGCCTTTAACGTCTGACTTGCAGACTCTTCTATCGCTCAAGTGCACACAGAATGGACACCAGGTAATGCCTTTTGTCGATATTTACAAATCAGCAAATACAAGCACCAGTTTGCTTGCCATAAATATTAACGATTTGGTCACTAATATATAAAATCTAGTGTTGAAAATCTTTGGCCGAAGAGAATAACAACAGTGAAAAAAACCGTTCCTTTTCCCCCACTCTTGATGGAGGCTGGGGAAGGGGGGAGTCAGAAGTACTGGTGGAGGTTATGTCTGCTGGTTGGTGGAATGTGCTCTTGAGAGAAGCAGTTTTAAATCTCTTTCAGTACTTTTTTTTTTTGTTGACTGACTGTCAGGAGCTGGGAAGATGGCCAAGAAGGAAATGACACATCGAGAGGCATTTTGTGTTGTGCAACATTCTGTGGAACTGATGCAAGGATATATGGCCTGTTTACACATTCCTTCGTTAGCAGACTGCATGGCAGTAATTTAATTCAGCAGCACATGGCATGCTGCAGCAAGGAGCTATGGCCTTAACATCCTTTCATGGCAAATTATCACAGCCGTTAAAACATGCTCATGTCCCTCCTTTGTACTCTTCCCTGGCTTCTCAGTTCTGAATGTGCTTTCTCACTGTAGGAGGCTTGTGTTAACAAGGAGCTGTAGCTTTCACAATTAGAACACATTTTCCACATGCATTTATTCCAGTTGATATATTTGCTTCTGACTAAATATAGCATGGCAGGTTTTCAAGAGATATGTGTTCTAAAAACACATCCACTTGATCCAAATGTGTCAGTAGTTTGTATCTTGATGTGAGCCAGAAATCATTCATTCTTGAAATTGTCTTAAGAACTCGAGAGAGAAATTTGATGTATTTATTTATAAAAAACAATTTTTCTTTCTCAGAGAATCATCTCTGATAGATCACTGAATGACTACTTCTATGTTGTTTGTACTGTAGCATTTTCATCAACAAGGACTGGACTAGAATAGGACCTATTCTAAAATAACAGAGAAAAAATTTAGTGTGTTGCTTATCATATTCATACATGTCCCTACCTAGAATATTTATGAGATTTTTATGATGTCAACTAACGCACACCTTCGCTCTTCACATAAAATCTCAAAAGTCTTTATTTAGATAGAATCATGGAAAATGCTCATATTTTTCAGGTAACTTGTTGAAATTCAAATGATTTAGAGCTCACGTAGTGATTCAGGATCATAGGTAGCAGTTCAAGTAGGAGACTATGTTTGGGAAAGGAAGGAGTCCCCATTCTTCTCAAAATTTCTCTGTTTCTGTGGGCTGGTGGCTAAAATCTATTTGCTCATAGACAGAACTCCTCATTAAAATTTAAGAGTAAGACCTAAATGCGAACACCCCTGGAAAAGGTTATCAAGACTTAAATTCATATTAAGATAAAAATAAATAACTTGGTTTGCCTTCTTGGGAGCAGGTTTGGGGAGGTACAGGGAGCATGGCCAGGCCTGGGCCTGGAGGGTAAACAGTGAGTCGGGTGTGCAGGCAGAGCCTTTGCTGACCAGGAGCCGTTTTATTGTCAACTTCAAGCAATACGGTTTGCTTGGTCAGTCTTAGAAGTGTGGATGCCCAGGGCTTTTTGGGTCTGGTGGACTATTCATAGTGCAAGATAATTTTAGGTGTGGGTTTTGCTTTTTATATTTCTACATCTCCACCTCCCCCCCTTTTTGCAAATACTGACTTTTTATGGATTATTTCTTATCCAATTTTGTTTAGGTATGTGCTAACTTTCCTCCTGTGGTGGGTTGAAAATTTTCATTGATTTCTTTCTTTTTTTTATTTTAAGCATTTTTTTGATTGAGATAACTTTGGTTTACATTGTTGTTTGTATCTTTCTTTTCTTTTAGTAGTTAACCTTGCCATTTCTATGTGGATACTTGTCTTAATAAAATGAATCCTGATCTCTGTCCGTGTGTTGTTGGGAGCGCTTTAGCACACATTTAACTGCAATCACCCACTCTCTTCTAATGTTGTCATCTGATATTTTTATTCTTTCATACTTCCTGGATTAGTCATTATTAATGTTTAAATTGTTTACTTTATATTTACTTACATATTTATCACTTTATTTGCTCACTGTTCTTTCTTGTACCTTGGTTCTTCCTTCTGGGTTCAGTTTCCTTTTTCTTCATGTAGTTCTTTTGGTAATTCCTTCAGTGCGAGTTTGTCCGTGGTGAATCTAATATCTGAGTTTTTGTTCCAGAAAATATCAGCAGTTGTGTACACTGGCCGCCAGCATGACGTGACATGAGAGGCACCCTGCTGAAGGTGTCTGCTCTGGGCACCTAGATCCACACTAGTAGTCCTTTTGTGCTAAGATTTTCAAGTCATATTACCAGGTTGGTTGTAATACTCTTTAAGGAAATGCAACCCCAGGGTAGATACGATTTTATGGAAAACAGAGGAAGGATAATGGTTCGAAGAACCTGTCACTGTGAATCCAGGGCCAGTGGATGGAGAGGGAGTTGGGGAGAATGTTCTGACAGAGGGGGTAGAGACCAAGGAAATCTCATTTAGGGAACGGAGGTTAAGCCCCTGGTTCTACCTTTGGTGGACATTCAGTTGTTTTGGAACTTTCTATACAGACTTATGTGAAGGACCTCCATCACCTTGATCCTCAGAGGCCATTGCTCATTGAACAACCAGAGTAGCGTTTCTTAGATGCTGGTGTCTACACATACTCTGTTATATTGTGGGGACACAGGGCTCAGAATCAAAGATGCGTTTTTATATGCAAATGAATGGTTGAGTGAAGTAGAGGGGGAGGAAAATGTGTGGACTCATTTGCTTTAGAAGAGTCAGAAGACCACGACCTGCATTAGAAGTATCTCTAAGTACAGTGAAAGAGGGGTCCCGGTGTTGCTTCCATGCGCCCCTTGCTGGTGTGGTGTGGGAAATGGACAGTGGGGAAGAGGTGAGTTAACTAGAGCAGTGATACTTCTGCCTTTCCATCAACCTTTGGACTATTTATGTAACATCTATGACATGCATCTTCTCATTCTTGCCTTCTTGGCATTAAAATACATGAACTGCAAGTTGGGTAAAAACGCTGGCATGGAAGATTTAGCGTGGGTCGCGTGCTTCTTTAGGACTGGCCCTGGACAGGATTAGTAGAAAAATAAGATCCCTTCAGGGAGATAGGCTATTAAACAGTAAGTGAGAAATATAGGTGTGTAAAAAGGAAGGGTAATTACAAAGTCTGCGTCACTAATTCTAGAATGTTGGTTTCTGTTTTACCTGCTCACTGTTTACTCTGTCCTGCAAAACTAAGTTATGATGTTCTTTTTTTTTTGGACCAAGACGGCTATTTTGGAGTTTCATAACAAGGAATTCATGTTTTGGTAGTTTGTATTTAAGGTGTGTTTTTGGTTAGGGTTAGGGTAGCTAGAGGACTGGACATTCTTCTTTGAGACCTCAGTGCCATCTTAGTGACCCTAAACAAATCACAAACTTCTGTCTGGTTCAATGTCTTCGTCCTTTAAATGGAAATAGACTGGAAGACAACTTCAGAGTAACTGGGAGTAACTCCTCAGGAATGATCATAAAGTACTTGGCACACTTGAAGGGCAACTTAAATACCAAATAGTAATTAAGTAGCGCCTTTCTGCCAAGGAGTTCCAAACCCTTAGACATTACCTCACTGATCCTCTTTACATCCCTTTGAGGGATGCATTATGCATTTTACAGGTAGGTAAACTGAGGCATGGCCATATGAAAACTCATTTGCTCGTTGTCACTGTGCAAGTCAGCAGGTGATTTATGGAGGTGGGCAAGGAGCCCAGGTCTCTTCCTGTTTGGTAATTCACTAGTAAAAGTCCCTCATGCTTTGTCATGAAAACTGTAGAAGCTCTGGTGTCGGGCCCAGGGTATTCCTGGTGGATGTTGGGAAGTAGTGTTGCCTGGGAAACATCTCTGGTGATGTGTTCGCTTTGCTTTTTTGATTAATAAGCCCCAGCGTGTAAGACCGGACACACAGAAGGCACATATAATTTGTTGAATGAGTATTGAACTCATTAGGATGCAAGTTTAACAGAGCTGAAAACACTGTGAGATGAAAATAGCAAGTTGTGTAAATTAACCCTTAGTAGACTCTCCCTTCAGATACCATTGAAGGAAAGTTATCATTTGAACGGGAAGTTAATTAAGGAAAAATTGCACTAGTAGAAAAATGTAGATAAGTAAATGGTAGAAAAATGAAAAATGAATGGAAGGAATAATATACAACGTGCTTAGAATCACAGCTCCCTGAATTACCACCAGTATTTTAATACATCACCTCTCAAATAACGCTGGGACTTTTGTGAAGGCAATAGCAGTGAGGGAAGAGCATCAGGAAGGGAGTGGGAGGCTGCAAATGACATGATGATGTGGAAGCCGAGGCAGGAGAGAGAACTGGAGACCAGACTTTGCTCTGAGAGCATGAGCAAGCTGTGAGAGCTGCCAGTCCAGGGACTGTCTCACAAGCAGCAGCAGAAGCTGTCTCTGATGGACAGGGCCAGTCTTGCCTGGGTGAGCAAAGCTAGATGGCTCTGAGGAGGACCTCTTCCTCCTGTTGCTCTGCCCCACTACTGAAGATCTCTGCTTAAATAACCAACAGTCTCCATTCTTTTTTTTTTTTTTAAGATTACTAGGTGCTTTAACATATAAGCATTTCTGGCAGTGGGACATTTTTTATTCAAAAATTATTATTTTTTTTTAAAGATTTATTTATTTACGCATACAAGAGCTGGGGTACAGGCCAGAGTGGTGGGAGGTGAGAGGATTCCCCAGAGACAGAGCAGGGAGAAGAACAGGCAGACTGAGCGAAACACACCGCTGAGAGGAGCAGCGGGCAAGGCAGGAGAGGTCTGCTATGCCATGTGGGTCCCCTCCCTAGCAGGCAGTAGGGATCGAACTCGTGCTACAGTGGCTGTGGTTTGCCTCATAGTGTACTGCTTAACCCGCTGCGCCATCAGGGAGGCCCTCAAAAATTATTTTTGAATGTGTACTTTTAGCCAGGTGCTAGGCATGCAAAGCAAAGCAGACACAATCCCCTTCTTTGAGGACCTTGAAGACTGTGGGGAAGACAGATATGAAAACAGTAAATAAACATTTATCTGTAATAGCCTCTAATTGAAAATTGTGTTAAGTTCTGTAAAGGTAACTGATGTAGTAATAGAGAAAAATGGGTGACGGGACAGAAGAGGAGCTGTTCTAGAGCAGCGGGGAAGGCCTCTCTGAGATGAATGTTAGAACAGAGATTTGAAGGGTGAGGAAAAGCCAGCTCTCGATGACACATCGCAAAGTCCTGGATATGACCAGTATGAGAATCTAATATCTTTGTTTTTTTAGCTTGCTTTATTTATGCATACAAGAACTAGAGTACAGGCAGAGGTGTGAGGAAGTGGGGCAGTGAGAGGAGTCACCAGAGAGAGCAGGGAGCAGAACAAGCGGATCTACTGAAATACACTGCTAAGGGGAGCAGCGGGCAAGACAGGAGAGGTCTGCTGCACCATGTGGGTCATATCCCTGACTGGGGTTTGAACTCATGCTGCAGTGGCTATAGTGCTTCATAGTGCTGAGACTTAACACTTTGTGCCACCAGGGAGGCCCCGAAAATCTAATATCTAATTTCTGTAGAAGAGAGGCATTAGGAGTGAGTGGGTTAGGGAAAGTTGCAAGAAGAATTGACTAGAAGCACACACTTCCAAGTCATCTCTTTCATAACTCTACCCAGTGCCCACATATAATTTGAGGTGCATAGAATGGTTCTTGATGTCTATCCCCGCAAGCCCCAAGCCTCTCTTATGTGATTCTCACCACAGTTTCTGAGATTCTTTGAGTTGAGGCTTTAAGGACAGAGGACCTCATGGGATACCACATTTTGAGACACTTTGGTTAACAACTTGGTTTAAGTGAGTGGATTCAGTCAGATGAGCTGCATGTGTTTGGGTTTTGTTTTTTTTTTTTGAGAGGATTATCTAAGGGGAGGCAGTCTGAAGAGTTTGGGCGAGGAAGACCAAGTGGGAGCAGGTGAAGTGGGGTGTCTCTTTTGTGGCCTGCACTTCCTGAGAATACTGGGTCCTGAAGAGCATGCTTTTCTTAGAGAAAGCCATAGGAGCTGATTTGTACAAACACAATGCAACAAAGCAGTAGGATGCCTATTCTAGTAGATTCTCTTAGGATTGTATATAATGGACTGAAGTCTGAGGCTTTTATAAAGGACAATGAGGCAATTCCAAAGGTGAGCTGGGTTTCAAGACATAAGAGCAACATGGAAAACTTAAGAATGTTTAGTAAAGAGCATCGATGATGATTAAAGGATTGTAAAATTGAACCTATAAGGATAAGTTGAAAGACTTGGGATTATTTAGCTTCAAGAAGAGGAGACTGAAAAATGACTTAATAACAGACTTCAAAATTATGAGGAGTTTTTAAGCTGTGTATGGTGACCAGCTGTTTTGTTTCTGGTACAGTCAGAGAAAGAAGAGCTTTTAACTGAAGCATGATAGATTTGGGTTAGATTTAAAGAAGAACTTCTTGACTATAAGAATTATTAAATAGAATAGGTTCTTGAAGGCCAAGGGCTTGACTGGAGGGCTTTTCATTCAAATCCCTTCATCCTAGTGATCCCCCGTGTGGTTAGGAAGTATGACAAAGTGCCACCTTTCTGCTTTTAAAATCAAAGGCCTGATTTCTGTTTTCCATTATAATAACAAAGCTCAAAGTCACAGAAGTTTGTAGACCTAAAGGATGAATATAATTTGTATTGTTTCGATGGGCATTAATTGTGAAAAGTATATGAATAAAAAGAGGAGCATACCTGCCATGGATGAACAAATCGTTATTGATAATCAGAATAGATGCATTTTTAAGAATTTGGGTCTGCGGGTCAGACCATTTTAATGTTGGTAAAACTTGGGTTTGTTTGACTTGTAGATGCTGCGTACCAAAGGTGGGAGTTTGTGTGGTTGAGTTCTTTTTTTTCTGTTTGTTCACTATTGGGAGAAATTAAACACACTTCCAGGTGATACAAAAGTTCATGTAACTTGGAGCTTGGGAGCCACAAGGCGAAAACCACCCTCAAGGAATTCATCTTTAGAGAAGGAAGGAGAAAGGAAATGGGCAGGAATTATTTCTGAGAACAAACCTTCATGCTTTCAGAAGCTGGCAGAGCAGCGAAGAAGTTGAGCAAGGCAAACCTGAGAAAGGCTTGACTAAATATGCTTGTTCCTTTGGAGCCATAGCCAGAGGGAAGAAGGCAAGGCGTCCCGTTAACCTTTCTCGTGAAGCTAAGCGTCAGTTTTCATTTAAGAATTTATTCTTTAATCCACTCTTTTGATTATTAAATACTCATCTGAGCAACGTTTGTAATAATAAATTAGCACACCTGCAGATGGTTTGCTTTGAGCTCTCATGATAGGTCACTGATGAAACTATGAAAAACAGCACACACATATGTAGTGTTCTCAGATGAGTGCTTTTTTTGAACTAAGTGGATATAATTTTCTCTAAAGGAAAAACTAATCAAAGAGAGTAAAGAAACAGACTTTAAAACAGGTGACATGACTGGGAAGAAAGAAGACTGAGTGGGTGTGGTGCTAAGCTGAGGAAAGGAAAAATACTCACAAAACATATTTTCCTTTCTTCCCGAAATAACTTGGTTTTTTGGGTTCATTAAGCACATTTCGACCCTTGAGCCACTACTCCTTACCTTTCCAAAGCGTCATCACCCTTGGAGAGCCAGCCACAGCTCATGGTTGGGTCAGAGTCAAAACCCACTTCCTTTTACTGGCCTCCTTTCTTTCTGGTCTGTGATATTTTCTTGGTGTCTTAGGCACTTTGGGACTTCATTTAGTTCTTTTCTTGATTTCTTCTTTTGGGTCTCTCCACCCCTTGCCCTCAGGTGATTTAGCTTCCACGCCCTTCTATGGGTGCTTAACAACTACAGCTGTCTTTTCCGAAGGAAATGGGGGTTTGAAGGAAATGGGGGTTTGCGGCCCCTGCTTTCTGCTCTTGAGGCCAAGAGATTGATAGTGGAAGGGAAAATCAATTGAAAAGAGGCATTGTTTACTCCTATTATAAAAAGGAAACCTCTTCCAGAATACATTCTTATAGGTAAAAATCTCTTCCTTACACAAATGTGCAAGGGTGTTCTGTATTTTCTGTAAAACCTTTGAAAGACCGTGAACCATGGCTGGCTATATTTCCTTGAGGATGACTGCATATTGGTTTTGCTGAAGCAAGAAGACCCATCAGTACATCATCCACAAAAAATTATTTGGTTGTCTGTTCTCCCCTGAGCCCCTTTGTTTCTTGAAGATTTTATGTAAGACTTAGGACCCAGTCTCCTTTGCTTTAGAAAAGCTGAGAGAGAGAGAGTGAGTGATTTTTAGTGGTCAGGGCTTTATTGGTCAGGGTTGACACATGACTACAATAATATCTAAGGTGTTATCAAGAGAGACCAAGGTTTTTATAAACATCCTAAGATTTACTTGATTTTAGCCAAAAGGCCGATAAGCGATATATAGCCTAGGATTCAAAAGGAGCAAAGCGAATGATTTAGGTGATGTGTCAGAAAGTTCGATACTTGACCACTTTTCAGAGGATTCCTAAGTGGACTCTTGTTGGGTCGTTTGAGAACTGTACATTGGTGGCACTGATCAGAAATAACGAGAAAATTTGCTTTGGCAAATGATGCAGGAGTTTTTGGATTCTCTAGTGAACAAAGCATAAATGGTTCAAAATGTAGACTGTATGCCCATTTTATTATTGATGGAACCTATTTGTGCCCCTTTTAATGTCATAAATATTGATTCTCTATATTCTGAGACCTGCTGCAGTAGTTCTTCAGTAGAGCCAAATAACCTGAATATCCCTTTGCTATCATCCAGCTGTCTAGTAGCTGTGCTGAGGATGTGGTTTGATTGTACTTAATTTGTCACACTTTCTAACCCTGCAGTGACATCTGAATAGAAGTTTGTTAATAGAAGGGGTCTTTATGAGATATAACAGCGCCAAGCAACCATTTTTACAAAGGGTCAACCTTCCATCATCAGAGACAGCTCGGGAGAAGCCCTTAGGTGGTGTGGAGCGATCACTTCTTTATTCTCTTTTTGTTAGGAGAACTGAAATGTAAATAAAAGTTTGCAGCTGAATTGGAAAAAAATCTGACACTGATGACATGTAACTTTAGCAGCATGAGATTTGTGGCACAAACTGACCAGAGGAAGGAAATCTGATGATCTAGATAGATGCCTCTGGTTATTACCACTTTTGCTGTGTGCCTCTGTGCTAGAAATTTAACAGGATGAGTCAATATAGCTGTAAATAAAACTTTTATGGGGAAGGGAGAGATCTTAGTTGAAGGAATAGGTGGCATTTCTGGCTAATTTATAAATGTCTTCTTTCATTCTTTTCAAAATTGGATAAAATCGTACCAAAAAGTCTGTTGGAAGAAAGCTGTCTTTTTCTTTTTTTTATTTCCCTTTTTACTGCAAAGAGTGACTGAAGTTGAATCATAGCTGAGTTCTATTCCTAGTTCTAGCCCCTGCGTGCTTCGGCCAGTTCTTGGAATGGATTTTGATAGTTTTCACATCAGGAAAATGAAGCTGCACTGGTTTCTTCCACATTTAGCTCAACTATTGAAAGACGCCGAGTTTGTAAATTATTCAGAATAACTGCTTTAAAAATGTTATTATTTGTGTAATAAGATGTAAAATCCCAAGTCCTCTGTATGCTTACAAAATACCTGTAGCGATGAAGGGAAATTCTAATATTGATCCTTAGACCCTGCTGTTCACAGTGATTTTGGTAGTTAGAAGTTAATCTCAGGGAGAAAAATCTGCTTCAGTTACATGGGTAGATTCTTCTGCATTCATTAGGCAGGCATTGATAGCAAGTCCGCTGTGTGTTAGACTCTGCATACTAGATCAAATGTTTTAACTTTGAGAGTCTAATGTGAAAGAGCTACCGGCAATATTGGGAATCAAGCCAGTAGTAGTACCCATTATTATTTTAAATGTATCAGGACATAAAGGGCTTAATTTGTAGGGAAAATGAGCAGGGTCCTAGCTTTTATTTTAATAACCTATAAAACTTTATGACTCGTAACGTATTTTATGGTCACTGGCTGGTCATGCTCGCTGGTCACAGCCACCTCTTCTGACAGCTCATCCCGTCCCCCACACCTGCTCTCTGCCCTTGGAACCCCGGTCCTTCCCCTCCTGCTTGATCTCAGTCTAATCTCATTCCCACTTCCTTCACATCGACAGTCACTTAGACCCACTTCCTTGCCACCCCTTTCAGCTTCTTGCTCTGCATGTGATTCTCTTCCACTAGAGCCAGGGAACACTTTCCTGCCTTACCAGTGGGCTTCAAGAAGAAGGGTGGAGCAAGACTCATCCAGTTTAAAGTGTGTGTGCTGGTGAAATGGTGGTGGAAAATCCATGGGGACCACAATTTATGTGAAATATATATAAATAAAGAAAAATCAATAAAGTGTGTGTGAAGGGTGGGGCTGTATGAACTAGTGTTCATTAGTTCACGAGGCTCTGCTGAACAGGATGATCTATAGCCATGCACTTCTCTTTTACAAATGAGGAAACTGAGGCCTCCAGAGAGGTTGTGTTGGCCAACCCAAATCCTTTATGACAGGAAAGCCAACTATTTTCCTGACTTCAGGTCAGTACTTTTTCTGCTGCCTGATAACAGAGGCTTTGAAGGTCTTTGGATAATTCTGGGTAAAAATTATATAGAATTTAACCTGTGTCATAGGCGAGGACAAATTTAAAGGAACTTATAGCATCTCGAATATTATCTGTAGTCCTTTTGTTTGTCCTTTGTGCAGTGTGAAGGACTGGTGTACAAAGGGTAGTCTCATCTGACAATCCGCACTACAACTTGGAACTCCTCTGGGCCTTGTCTATCTTGATTAAGCTTTCTTTTCTTCTTAGAGAAATTGGAAGTATTTTTAGACCTGCTGGTCAGTATTTATTTATTTTTTTGTTGGTCTTTAATGCCACCATCTTGCGCAGATGTGCTGCCATTATAGTTAAGTACTAATGCTTTCATTTTTGATAGTTTATGTAGAAAAAAATACCGTTTTTGTGAAAATACAACATTTGCAGGGCAAAAAGCATCTATATGATATTCGGTACTGTTAATTGTTTCTTCTGACATTTTAAATGTTATGTTTGAGACTTAATTTTTTTAGAGGAGTTTTAGGTTTACAACAAGATTGAGTGACAGAGATTTTCTGCTCACTTCCTGCTCTGACACATGCACAGTCTTTCCTATTATCAACATCCCCCATCAGAGTAGTCCATTTGTTACAGCTTATTATCCCACATCAGTGTATACATAAGGCCCCAAAGTACAATGTTTATCTTAGGGTGTATTCTTGGTATTCAGTACATTCTCTGGATAAATGAAGGCATATATATACATATATGTGTGTGTGTGTGTGTGACACACTGTTATAGTAGCATACAGGGCTGAAAGTCCTCTTGTGCTCTACCTATTCATACCTCTCCATCGCCCCCCCCAGCTCTGGAAACCCCTGATCTTTTCACTGTTTTCATAGTTTGACTTTTTCTTAATGTCATGCAGTTGGAACCATATAGTATGTAACCTTTGTAGGCTGACTTATTTTATCTAGTAATGTACATTTAAGTTTCCTCTATTTCTTTTCATAATTTGATGGCTCCTATCTTTTAAAGTAGTATTTCATTGTCTACGTATACCACAGTTTATTTCTCCAACCACGATAACATTTAATTCATAAGAAAAACATTTGTTGTAAAATTTAGAAAATTTAGATAGCGTAAAGAAGAAAGCAAAAGTCAGTTGAAACTCTACACCAAAGGTAACCCTAATTAATATTTTGATGTTTTTCCTTTTAATATTTTTTCTGATGCACATGTATGTGTATATATTTCTGTGTTGTGTGTATATATATCCATACATACTTTTTATTTTATAAAGTTTTGCTCATACTTTGTAATCTGACTTTATTTTTTAGTTATTAGAAGCAATTAACTTACAATCTGATTCTTAATTTCAAAATGATAAGTCTTCTGTTTGGTAAAGGTAAACATTTTGAAAACTAGTTTATAAAAATTGGTATAATATTTTCTATTTTTGTTCCTTTGTAAGTATTACAGCCCAGGGTATGCTTTATTTCTTGATATAGTTGCCTGTAACAGACTATAACTTAAATTGAGTGGACATTCTCCTCCTTGCTTTTCCATTTGTCTCTTTCCTTTCATCTTAATTCTGTTTTATAGGTGCTCATGTCATGTACAGTATATTAAATCACTGAGCATATGCTTTGCCTGGTGCCACAATCATATTTTGAGGGTCTCTTGAGTCTCTTTTCAAACCTCTATGAGATTCCATCTCTGTATGTCATGCTTTTTATTGCCTTAACTTAGGATTTCTCACACCTGCCTTTGCAGAAGTAGTATGTACTGTATTTGTGTAGTTCATCAAGTTTTTTTTACCTCTTTTGATTTCACAATAACCCTGTGAAGTGGGCATAGATGCTGTTATTTTATTAGTGAGAAAGATGCCTTGAGAAGTTAAGGGACTTGCCCAAGGTCACACATACCTAGTGAACATTTCATTTTTAAAAATGGTTTAGTATGACTCAAAAACCACATTTAAGAAAAGGAAAAGTTATAGCCACAAATTTAGAGAAGAGTACAGAAAATATTACCACAGCAAAATAATTTCACATTATTCTAACTGGAAAAATGAATCAATTTTGTATTTTCTTTTTACAAAAAGTTTGAAGGAAGCAAGTAAAGAAAAGATAATCTAAATTAACTGATGAAGACAAAAAAAAATATATGAAGGAAAAAGGACTCTGTCTTCGGTATTGCAGCTCACTCATTAGTGAAAGGGAAAGAGTGTTTTACCTCTCCCATCAGAAAAAGGCTTCAGATTAGGGTTCGCTCAGTCACTAGCTTATAAGTTGTTATCTCCTATTATTGTCTCCATGGAGATAGGGTGTCTGGTGTGGGGCAAATAGAAGGAAGATCTAATGTCAGATAATGTTTTTTCCTGTTTCTGGTCCTAGAAAGATGATAGAATGTAGAGTCAGTATTCCTAGGAAATCTTGAGATGTAAGCCATCATTAGTTCAGTAAACCTATCTGGAAAATAAGAAACATTCTATTTGGCAGATGCTTTTTTTCTAAGCTATTATCTATCTGGAAATGTAATTTAAATTGTTTTTATTCATTGTTTATGAAAACCAAACTAGCCTTCCTTAGTATCTGACTTCTAACGTCAGGGGTCTAAGAGGAAAAGAAGCATCAGTTGTACATTGGGGAGTGTGTTCCATAGAACAAGACAGAAGAAGTAAGCCAGGGCAATTGTGAGGACTTGACTAAGGAGGGACTGTGGGGAAAAATTGGAGACTAAGCCAGCCATTATGGTAAAAAAGCTCAGTGAAAGTTTGTAGAGGTGGTTCCAAAGTACATTTCCCCCTTTAATAAGACTAGGAGGCTTGCAGGCCTAGACTTGGATGAATTGAAGAATCTCACAATATAGGGGAACTAAACAAAGGCATCGATGTAGTCTGGGGTAAGAAATAAAAATTAACAGTGTTAATTTGAATGCAGTGGAAAGTATTTGCTAAAATCTTGATGGAGCTACATAGAGTTTCTGTTTTACTTTTGTAACTTTGAAAAATCAGAAAGATATATTAGCTTCTCAAGGAATCAACTATGAACAGTTAAACATCTGTTCAGTACCAAAAATGTGTTAACTGGCAAGTACAATATGACCTGCTTTGATTTCCAGTTCTCTTTGCCATGTAAATAAATTAAGTAAAGAAAAAATAATTTCCTGATTATTTTCCCTCTTTGGTAGAAAACATTTTATTAGAAATGGGTTAATAAGAGACTGTTAATTGACTCTTCCAGTTAGCTCAATGAACCTGTCATGTTCACACATTCATTTTGTAAGTGAAACTATCAGTAGTGATCTATGGGGGGGAGAAAGGGGGGGGGAGAGAGAGAGAGAGAGAGAGAGAGAGAGAGAGAGAGAGAAGAGAGAGAAGAGAGAGGGGAGAGGGGAGAGGGGAGAGAGAGGTTTTAAAAATGATCTGGATGTGTTACTGAACCTCCTAACTCAGTGAGACCCCAGAACTGCTCCTGTGTCATTAATGGTTTTGATTTGAGACATGGATACTGTGATGTGAAGCCTTGAAGGGCACTTTCCATCCTCCCAGTACCAACTGGTCAGAGAACTGTGGCTCTTTGTCATCATCTCCAGGCATGAACCTCCTTCTTTCCCCTCTCCTAGTTGATTTCCTTTCCCCTTTTGTAAGGAACATTACTCAGATCTTATTCCTATCTTATTTCTAAAGTGGTTCCTCCTTTAGTCTAGACCTTTAGTCTTCTATCTTTACGTTGAATTGATTTCAGCTTGTGTTCTCGACATAGGGCTAAGCCTGCATTTATTTATTTGTGTATATTTTTACTCCACATAACATTTATAGCTTCCTATTTTCAATACCATAAAACTGTATTTCCACAAGGCAGGAAACATTTCAGCTGATTTTCTTTGCGAACACTATAGAATTATCTAAAATTTACTACATGTTTTATATCCTTGAAGTTCTGCTTTTCTTGCATTATTCAGATCAGTCAGACACCTACTGAACCTCCTAACTCACTGAGTTAGGGTACCTACTGTGGGCCAACAGCTATGACAGCTACATACAAATGGGAATATATGAACACAAAGTTCTGCCCGTAAGGAACTAAAATATGGTTCAGGAGATAGCACTCTAATTATGGAACAATTAGATATAAGTACCATCGTGGGCAGTACTTATTCAATTGTGTGATGCTATCACATTTCATTTCTTCAACAAGAATTTAGTGAGCCTACTATATGCCAGGCTTCCAGAAGTGGTAGGGACATAGGGACATTTGTACGCCTTTAACAAGATGTACAAATGTCCTTCATGGAGCTTGCATTCTATTGAGAGAGGCTGATAATAACCAAACAAACGATGATATGCAAATATGCAGGTAATTCTTTAAAGAAAAGTGAAATGGGGGAAAGGGGTAGAAATAATGGAGAGGAGGTGAATGCTCTTTTGTGTAGGTCAGGCAACCTTGCTCACGGAAGGGTGTTTGAGCAGACACATGAGTGAAGTTAGGGAGCTGACCATCTATAAACAGTTGGGGAAGGATCCAGGCAGCAGAGTGTTAAGAGCTTAGCCTCTATGCCAGTCACGAAGTACGTACTGCGAACCTACTATGTGCTGTTGCTGTTCTTGGCCCTCTTCAAACCTCTGTTCTAATCATGGAGTGCAATACCCTTAATGGCAGGAAATGTGTGGGAGGAAACCAAACTGTGACAAAACTAGACTTGTTTCTTTTTCTTTTTTGTTTTGCAAAGGATTATATCTTGCTGGATTTTGTATATTCTATGCCTATACTACAGTTTACTAAATGAATTTGTGATTGTTTATTAAATGATTACCAGTATTAATCTGTTGCTGCAATTTGAAAGAAAGTGATTTGTCAATATGCTTTACTAGTCTGAAAAATGTTCCCAGACAGGCGTGACTAGAATGCATGACCAAATTTTGGCTTATTGAACAGTTAAAGAACACTATCGAATTCTAGTGCCCCCAGCCACTTGTGGATGACTTGGATAGTCATACAAGTATATAATCAAAATAGAAAATATTAAGATAAAGAAAAGCATATAGAGAAACATTGATTAAAAATTAAGGAAATAAGGGTAAAGATGTCAAAAGATACAAGTTTTGCATTATAAAATTAGTAAATCATGGGATATGAGGTAAAGCTTGGTGGTTATAACTAATATACTGTGTTGCATGTTTGAAAGCTGCTAAAAAAGTAGATCTTAATGTTCTCAGCACAAGGAAAACAGTTTTTTTTTCCTGGAAATAACTGTGCTAATGCATATGAATTAGACTTACTGTGTAAACCTTGTTTTACAGTTTTAAAATGCAAAATCATTTTGTTGTATACCTGAAAGTAACATAGTGTTTTATGTCGATTATACCTCAACAAAAAAAATGCCATTTCTAACAGTTTTAGCCTTTGGAAATTGGCTTAAATCAGTTAAAGGATTTGAATCCCTGAAATGCACTATAGATTCCCTAGTTGTAGTCACTTTCCCTGTGGAAAGTGCTGGTTTGATTTTTACCAAAGAAGAGGAAAAGGGTGGCCTTGATCTAAGCTCATTTGTTCAGCATTATGCTAAGGAGGTGTGGCAGTTCTGCCATTTTCCCCCTTGACATGGTAACCTTGACATTGGTAGGTCTTCTGTCTGTCTGTGCAAGGGATGTATGAGAAGATCACAGAACATTGTTGCTGGAGTGTTAGGTGAAAATAGATACATGAATTAATGAGCTCTTGAACTGGCTAACAGCTAACTTTGGCCCTCAATAATGAAAGCTCACTAATTTGTGAACTAGAGTTTTGAATAAATTCATCAGAATGAGGACTCTGGTTTTAATGGTTTGTGTGGTGGCAATAAGTTACGATTCAAAATTTTAAAAATACTGTATTAATAATTGATGTCATTAAAATGATGGACTTGGGTTTGAGTTTTCCAACAGATGTCCAGTGTTTATGGCTAATTTCTAGCAATGGTTTTGGAGGTTGACATCAACACGTGTACAAAAGTAAACATTGCTTTTTCCGAGCAAATCATTTGAACTTGAACGAAATGTAAGCAAGTAGGCAGCAACTACAACTTTATTTTGACCTAGATGTCTGGAAAGCTTCACCAATTAGCATACTTTTAATGAGCCATAGTGTAATAGTGTCTCTGTGCTCAGGTAAGAAAAGAAACAAGCTGCTTGTGTTAACCTGGACGTGTGCTGGCTGGCCAGAGCATGAGGCTCAAGTCATCCGCATCCACACACATGTTGGCCTGGGCTGGTTCACAGAGCAGTATGTCTAAAATGAAAAAAGAGCTTGCCATAGCCGATTCTTCTTTTCACTAAATGTTGATCAATGGCTTTGAAAGGGAAGGAGTCTTTACTAACTAGTTTAGTTTCTGTGTCACTTCTTTGTCTTTCTGGTCTTGAAGCACAGGAAGTAAATGTATGCTGATATTTTGTAATGGAAATAAAGTGCATACCGTTAGTTTCCAGTATAGAAGAATTATAGAAAAGAAATATGAAAAGCAAGAGAAAAATTCTGTAATGGGAAGCAACATGGGGGACTCTAATCTTGAAATATTAAGAGTACCATTATCCTCAGGTGTTTTGGAAAGTGAATGAATCAGAGAGACATAAAATACTAAAATAACACTACGAGGAGGACTATGTGCTAACTAGACTGACATTAAAGATTTTGAGATCCAAGAAAGAGACCTTTCCTTTCTAGCTAGGAGCAAAAAAAATGTTTCCCACGGTAATTTTTATTTTATTTGATATATGGTGAGGTTTTTTTTTTTTTGTTCTGACAGTAGAATTAAAACAGATGGATTCCCTGAGTCTAAGTGTCATGGTACTAAGTGTCATAAAACTAAAAAAAGAAAATCATATACTTGATGCTCACATTTATCTAAATGCTTTAATAAAAAATACATAAATTCTTCCTCCTTTTATTTTTGCCTCTTTTCTCAGTTTACTTTTCCATGGCAAGAACAAGGCAGCACAGGTATTCTTTAGCTGGAAACTTTGTTTTGAGACAGTACAGTAAAATACCTGATTCCAGATCTTCACTTTATCCCAGAATTGAACAAATTAGTGGGAATGTTTCTATCTTTATTGGCATTTGTTCTGTCTACTTAGGACCAAGACCAAGTAGACCAAGTGTGTGGGATTCATTGTGGATTATGCTCAAAATTAGAAAAACGTTCATAACAAAGGCAACAGTTGTGGTCCTAAGTGACCATTTATAGATTCTCTATCAGGGACTGCCTTTTCACCTTAGCCTACAAGTGCTCTATTCATTACTTTTCAGGTAATAGCAAATGGTAAAGTTCTAGAATGAGTAAATGAATGAGTTAAGTGTTCTCTAAACCCAAGAAGTACCCTGAATATAAATGTGGTTTTCTTCCGTGTAGTGGACTAGGAAGATGACAGGGCAGTAATGACAAGTGTCAGTATTCTAAAGCTGTATCTACAGTGACCTTTGGGTGGCAGGGGCTGCCTCAGACTAGATCACTGTGTCCATTACTTTGCTTAGGACAGAGCTGGCAAAACCAGCTGAGACCTGTGTCTTAGCATTATCCATTACTTTCTTTCTTATGGGAAATGGAGGAATTCCCTCCTTTACAATCTGTATGTATGATTGAGCAAATACATAACCTGTTCATTTTCACATTTATCATTTTACCTTAATGAATATTCACGTATCATTCGTTGCATTAGGAGTTGTCATTTTGCTAGCTAGAGACACTTGCATCTTAGAAGAATTTAGAGTTTTATTACGTTTTCAGGACAAAGCCTCTGCTGGGTATGAATCATGTTATCTTTCATTGCACAACGGGATAATGGTAGCTGCTTAAGTATCTGGATCGTTTGTCTGTAACATCGCAGCATTGCTGCTTTCAAACAGGAGAAATCTAAGGGGAGTGACACTGATTCTTGAGTACAGATTTACTATCTTTTGTGTCATTTAAGATAAATGTTTACAAACTGGGAACAGTGATTTAGAATTTATGTGTGACTTTCTTTTGTCTCTACTAGAGTTTCTTATAATAAGTCATATGACTGGGGAGAGTAGCTTGTTTCTGAAATAAAGTCACCTTCAGGATGACACATTTGTAAGACTCATTCAAGCCATTTCTTGTGGGCATTCCATAGATACTTTTGAGAACTCCAAGTTTTTACTGTGACCCCAGAAGATCTTTCAGAATCAGTGTTTCTCAGTCCTGAGAAAAACACTCTAGCCATGTGTCTTTGATGCCTGTAAGTGGGCCCAGTGCCATCCAGTTGTGTCCACTGGCACCAGATCCCACATACCCTTCCCTCCTCACATTTCTGTGCTTGCTTCATGGGTAAGGCTTCTGAGACCAGAGGAGGGCAGTGGAATAAAGTCAGGATTGCTTTTAATCCATTATTCTGAAATATTAGTCTCTCATGGATAACAACATGAGGTTTTGGGGTTTTGCATGATGTGTTCAACAACAGATAAGTTTTATTGGTCACAAGAATTCCATTTTTATAAAAGATTCTAGTTTTAGTATCACATTTACGTTGTATGGTGAATAGAAGTACTTAATGGATGCATGGTGGTGAAAACTATTCAGTTAATAAAGAAGCAGCCTGATCTCATTGATATAGTCACTGTGTGGTTAGTTTAGAAATCTGCCTTCCTTTCTGTATATGTAACAACTGGGAAAAACACTTTCGTGTATGCCCTTAGTTCCACACATATGAAATTGCAGCAGTAACTCTAATCTTGAGGTATTAAGACCATTAATAGGGGGCCTCCCTGGTGGCGCAGTGGGTTAAACAACGCACTATGAAGCAAACCACAGCCACTGCAACATGAGTTCGATCCCTGCCGCTGGCCAGGGTGGGGACCCACATGGCGAGGCAGACCTCTCCTGACTTGCCCACTGCTCCCCTCAGCAGTGTGTTCCAGTCCATCTGCCTGTTCTGCTCCCCGCTCTGTGTCTGGTGAACCCTCTCACTGCCCTGGGCTCTGGCCTGTACCCCAGCTCTTGTATATATAAATAAAAATAAATCTTTAAAAAAAAGAATATTAATAAAAACACCTTATGCCATTACATAATATTCATGACAGCCCTATAAGGTACTGGTATCGTCTCAATTTAACTATGATGGGACAACAACAAAAAGTGAAGGAACCTGCCCAAAGTCTTCAAACCCAGTGGGTTGCAGAACTGAGGCTGGAACCCAGCAACAGTGTCTGAACATGAGCCCATCGGCCTGCAATGTTTTTCAGAATGGTGGTGCAGTGGACTCCCAGGTCCTCAAGCAGGACAGCCAGTGTAACTTCTGGCCTCTCTTTCTGGTGGGCTTGGAGGACCCTTCAAGTAATAGACTGCTTTATAATTTATAGGAGAGGCTAGACGGAGTATGCAGTTTATCTTTTCTCTTCTTTAAATCTCATGGAGAGATCAAAGTCTTATTTTCACGAAACAGATTTTTTTTATATCCTCAATCAATATAATTTGTCCATCTGAGCAGCTCATCGTAGAATCTCATAGATGTGACAGAGGCCACGGTGGTTCAGTTCCTTATGTTTGCCAGATAAGGAAACTGACAGTCTGTGCAGCATTTCGTTGTTTGCTTGACTCAGATGTACTGTCCTAAAACCTCCATTTTTTTTGCTGCTCCTTTGAGCTAATTTTTTAATTTCTCTTCTTTTTAACCACCAAACTTCTTGAAAGAGTCACTTAGACATGTCGTCTCCACTTCCTCACGCCCACTCACTCCTGGCCTCCTGCAGTCTGGCTTCCGCTTGCTGTTCTGTGATGCTGCGGCCGCCCAGAGCCTGCTAGCCTGGCCAGGGCTTGCCTGGCCGCCTCTCCCTCTCATCGTCCTCCGCCCCTCTGCAGCATGTCACCCTGCTGAAATCCTCCTGTGTCTTTCTTTGGCTTCCACCATGTCGTATTCTGATTTCTCCTGCCCATCTGGCTGCTTCTTTCTCTTTTGCTTAATCTTTTAAACTCCCACTAACCACCTACAACTGAACATCATCAAAGTTCTAAACTTGGCTTTCCTCTCCTTGTTTCTTTGCTTGCTCATTTAGGGCTCTACCACTGGAGCAGTCACCCTGATTTTATGAAAACTCCCAATTCTTTATCTTTCATCCTAACTATCTTCAGTTTCCCCATCTGCCTTATCTCTACAATGAATGCCACAAAAATCCTTTTGATCTTTGATCTTTAGATAATATGTCTCTGTAAAACTATCCCTTTCTTACTTGAACCCAGGGAACTGTAGTGATAAGGCAGGTTTACTGACTCGGTCCAGTCACCAGTCTCTTTCCCCTTAATGTTTTCTTTATATTGTGCTGCAGCTCAGCCTTCCTATGACTCAGCTTTGAACACGTCAACATGAGGGCTCCATGTTGTGGAACCACAGTGGGGCCCAAATACTACCCAGTAAATATGGGCTTTCTGGTGGCTTCTCTATGCCCACGACCACTTGGCCCCATCTTTACCTCTCTTTATCTACACATTCATCTAGTCCACTCATTCTCAAATGTATTAGCACCAACACATCCTCTTTTATGAATATTCAAGAAATCTCCTGAATAAATCCTGAAGTGAATTCCTAAGTTTTCTATATATCTGTGGCCACAATTCCCAAAAGATCACTATAATGCTATGATGGTGGTACAAGGGAAAGATAAAGCAACTTAATTTCAAACAATTGTTTTCATATTATAGTATCTAAATCCCGGGAGAAGAATATCCTAGAAAGCACAATACGTCAGACAGATGCTTAAACATATAGATACTGCACATTGAAATTGATGCAGGCAAGTAGGAGTGATTCAGATTCCAGAAGTGATGTTATCATGGTGAAGATTATCTGAAACGTTGAAAGCTCTTGGTAAAATTCCTAACAAAACAAAGTATACGCCTCCCTTGATTTCTAGGTGGTTTTATTCCTAGGAAATCCAATGTGTTAAAACTGTAGGAGAAAAAACCCACCGTTTATATTTAAGTAGAGTTAGGTTTAAAGCTCAGGTAATTATAACCAGATTTTTTTTCACATACTTGAGTGGGTTTTTCAAAGTCATGAGGGGTGTGGGAGAAGTATTTATTCTGTAGGACTGTCCTGTGCATTGCAGGACAGCTAGCAAGCACCCTCAGCCTCTGTGTCACCAGCCTGTTGTCATGTGCCCTCAATCATGGAATAGTCAAAGCCACTTCCACACATTTCTGAAACTCCTCGGAGGCTGGTACTATTTGTGTTGAGAACACTGCTCTAGCCAAACTAGTCTCTGTTCCTGAACATGCCTTACCTTTCCCCAGTTCTTTTCATGCTGTGCCTCTTGCTTTGAATGTGCTTCTTACATTTCCATATTTTGAATCTTTGCCCAACTTTCCAGCTCAAATGGTATATATCCCATTGAGCTTTCCTTCTAAAAGAGATGCCAATCTAAAATCCTGTAGTACTCTGGCTCTGATATTTTACATTTCTTATTATGTACTGCTTTGTGTCAGTTATTTATGGATTGATTTTACTTTACCTGTCTGTTTATAAGACCCTTGAGGATATGAACCTTGTTATTATGGGAGTCTATGTGTTCTCCAGTGTTTATTGCAAAGCATTTTGATCACAGTGCATGCTCAGTGAATGTTTATTGTATACGAAAATGGACGGTTTTAAGAAATATTTGAAAAAAAAAAAAAAAAGAAAGAAATATTTGGTCCGAGAAACAAAAGGAAAGATTGGTTCTCATTTTAGCATTTAAAATTACTTTAAAATAGTCTTATTTTATCTTCATCCTATAAACTTCTTATGGTACAAATTAATATCAGAAAAACACATAAAATCTATGGGTCTTTAAGTTTGGTTCATATATATGTTTATGAATGTCTGCTCTTTGCAATTATTATTGAAGATAAAACCATTCTTTATCCATAGCGAGAGTTCAGAGCAAAATGAAACCAATATTCAAACACTGTAGAGAAAATGTGGATAAATATGGCAAAAGTGCCTCTTTTTCTTTCAGTTCTGAAATATACAGATAAAATCAACTTTTGAAGTCAACCAGGATGCCTGTGCAATTTCCCTGTTTTCCCCCTTTATTCAAAAACCTCAAACCCACTGTGGGTAATTCCCTCAAGATCTACTTCTAACACATACAGTCTAAAGAGTAAGTAAGATTTCCAAGAATTGAATGCTTTCAATTTTTACTTCTTTCACTCCATTTTTGAGCATCTCTCTCCAGTGACATGAGCTAGGAAAGCCCAGTGCTCACCCCACCCACCTTTCATCTCTAAGTAAAGGAGTATGAAGCATTTGTGCAGTCTTTCCTGCCGGGCCTTCATTTTCTGTCATCTTAACTCCATCACCAACCCTCAGATTCCTAACAATATCCTTATGAAAGAAATCAGACCCCTTCGACAATGAAAAACACATTGAAGCTACTGCATAGCACCATTACCACTGGAAAAGTAGATATTATTTTTCCTGTCAATCCAACTGCAGCACTCTGGCAATGTGTATTTTGATGGTTTTGTTTTGGAGTATTAAATAATTAGTCAAGCCATAGATACTAATCAACAAAAGTATTGTTACTGTTTGGGATGAGGAGAGACTTCATAGCTCTTTGTTTTACGTAATTTTGAAGTAGGAAGTGTTAGTCTTTGAATCTAGAGATGATGTAAAATGAGCCAAGAAAATGATATGGCCAAATGACATGATTAATTTTCATTACTTTCTTTCCATATCTTGACTCACATGAATTTGAGTCTTGCCCAGACCCCATCTCAATAGGAAAAGCCCAGGTTTTGGAGAAAACCAGTCAGTTAAAAACTAGATCTTCTTGTAGTTTGAGAGACAGATGGAGTATAAAGATGTGCTCTGCCTTCAGGGATTTTGCATAGAGGCGGGAAGTTTAGAAATACCTGTCAGAGGCGATTACAAATAAGGATATGATAAATGTTAGGTGAGTGATACACACAAGAGTATTGCAGATTTCTGGGACAAGATCAGTGTGGAGCCTGATATTCAGAAAAAGTACCCTAGTTTCCCTTAGTCCAAGATGGCCCTTTGATCAGAATTGTCTTTCCTTGGATACTCATAATACTTCCCTTGGTCACTGAGCTTCTCTTGGCTCAGAATCTGTGTCTTCTGTAGCTCTCAGGCTCATCATGAAAATGCCTGATTTCCAGGCCTGCTTCCCTTTGTAATACCTCCCCAAACCTTAGAGTTCTTATATTTGTTAAGTCTCTGGCAGGTACTGTGGCTTCTGGAAAGGCAAAATATTTCCACAGAAATTAAACAGATTCGTTTTAACTCACTCCTCCCAGTAGTCTGTCCCAGGGAAGTTTTTGTAGGCTCTGTGGATTGAAGTCCCCACATTTGAGATTTAACAAAAACTTACAGAATGATAAACTGTGGTAATTAAAATTGTATAGCTATTCAATGTGGCCCATTCAAGTCAAGGATAATAGAAAACCAACCGAGGAGCTATCTTAATAAGCAAGGACGAGGAACTATCTTAATAAGCAAGGACGCTAGGGGACTAGGGTGGGCGTGAGAGTTTACTACATTTTCCTATTCTTGTTAGCAAAAGAGCCTCAGTTTTTGCATTTGATAGAGTGATTTCCACTCATTAGCGTCCCCAGATTTGTTACATCAAAACAGGTCCAGACCAGAGGAATTTCTGACTGTAAGGAGTGTGTTTGACTTTAGTACAAAGTGCTTCTGTATGGGTGATGTTTATGGATATAAACCAGAGAATTGTTCTCTTTTTAAATTCCTAAAAAGCAGGCTCTGTGTTTTGTTGCATGGTTTGTTTTTTTTTTTTTCCTCCTTCCTCTGCAAAACTCAAGCATTACCTATCTTCTTATCCCAGGCATCTTCAAAGCTATTTAAATTGAATGGAAGAACCAAGAATATGGGGTCCTGTTATTCCGTTGAGGTCAGAAGCTAGGTAGCCTCACACGGGTGTTGAGTTTTCCAGGATTATCTTTCTTTTCTCTGTTGAATTCTGACCTTTTCTTGGGAAGCACACAGTGGAGACTATTTTTCTTTATTTAATAGAGCTCTGTTCTTGTTTTATTGTTTTAGCTAGTGTAGCAGTGAAGTAAAATTTTGGTATTGCTAGAGTTTTAAGAAAATAAATCTGATAAGTGCAGGTAAGCTATTTTTTTTTTTTAATTTAAGAAAAATCTAACCCAAACCTGCTGGGTTGCATAGCTCTCATACATGGCTAGACTGCTTCCAGTTGTTTCTGTTTTTAAGAAATGTCAAGATTGTAAACTTTTTACTTACATATTCCCCTGGCTTAGCAAAAACAAAAATGCCTTCGTGTTGGGTGGCGCACCAGCTCTGTGTACAACTGCTGGAAATGAAAGTGAACGGAGAGATTTTTCGGCTCAGTCAGTGAGTAGATAAGAAAACATTAGAAACACAGAGAACACGGGAGAGACAAAATCGAAGTCAAAGGCAAAGTTTCAGTCCAATGTGTAGGATACTGGAATTACACTCCCCTCTTTCCAAAAAAGAACATCCTTAGGTTTTCTCCTGTTCTGCCAAGTACACCCTCCCTGGCTTTCGATATGTTCTACGGGCCACACACACAGGAGCAGGCTGTCTGTCATAGAACCCAGATGCCCAGCTGTGGAAGATATTCTTTCAGCAGCATCCGTCTGTTTCTTGGCACGACTGAGGCAGTCTAAAGAAAACAGTCCTGGAGCGGCCTTTGGGCCTGCCTTGTGGTTAGTACTGTGCCGGCCGGTGTCTAGTGCGGGCTCTGACCTGTGGGCCGCCTTCCTCACAGTTTCAGTCTCAGCTTCTCTCTCTCCTAAAGAATATTTGTGATTTTGGTTACATTTAGTAAATTCCTGTGGACCTCCAGAGAAACTTTACTTTTGGTTGGTGGTTCCTCTACTGATTCAAAGGGAAGAGGGTAGGTATTGGAAGGCAGAGATCCTATGGGAGGAAAAGAGGATCTTTCTGCAAGGCGCCAAGTATGCTGGCAAAATAAAAAACGGTGTCCGTGGGTTCATTTTCAAACTTGGTGATCTCTAACAGTCTGAAAGAGAGAACCAGTTCATTTCGTAGCCAACGGCCATAATAGAATTCAGATTCAGGGGCAGCCTGGTGTAGGTCAGTGTTTTCTGTTCTTGAGGGAATAGCCTAAAGGCTTAAAGGGTGGTCTTCTTTGAAAGCACTATTTAATATTGTAGTCTTTGGTTTAAGGTTTTATTTTTACAGCATTTGTGTTCGACTTTGCACCGAAGGGATTTTATTTTCCTATTCTCTAGATTATTTTAAGGTTAGCAGTTGAATGTTGCTAAAATTTACACAAGGGAGTGGTTCCCTGTTACCTACCCCAGCTCTGCCCTCCCTAGTTCTTCTACCTGCCAATTGTGTTTGAAGTAATTCCCAGCCATGCTGTTGACTTTGGGAGATGCAGAATTTCTGGTTCTTGGTGTGTGTGCGTGTGTGTGTGTATTTTTACTCTAATCTAGGACTGATAATTAGTCATTACTTATGTTAAAGTTCTGTTCATTGCTCTCCTGTTTCTTGAGCCACTTGGATAATGAACATGTGGTAGTCAAAGTGGGGGTGCTTTATGCGTGGCGACAGGTGCTAATCTTCAAGGAAATTTACCTTGCATTTCACCCATTAGGGTATGGTACATAAAAATGGCTTAATGTCTCTTTGAAGGTGTCAGTGGGCATGTGTGGACCACACAGAATGGGTTTCACTGAAAGTAATAGAGTGAAATTGTCTGCATAATTATTTTTGTTGGATTGAGAATCAGCAGCCCTCTTTGGGTTCAGGAAATAAACCTCTGTTAAAACCATATGGCACTGTTCTCAGAAGAGATGTTGTTACAGGGCCACTTTCTGAAATTTTGAGTTAGGAGTTCTTGAAAGGAGTTACATATGTCTGAGAATGAATGTCAGGTTTTCTTCTTCCAGCACAGTTGTGAACGTTTGCCTTTTTTTGTGAACGCCCCCAGGCATTTGGGGCGAGGTCCTTGGGATGAGGGCGACTGAACTGCAGCACCCCACCCTGTTGGTACTAGACACGTGGATCAAGGAGTCCTGTGTAAGAAGCAAAAAAAAAAAAAAAAGGCTCTTTCTAGTGAAACCTATGATTTGCCAACACTGACAACACACCTTACAGTCCAGCTAATTGTATTCTGTCTGCCAAGCCCCTCGATGCATATTTAGGTGGCCCTGCCCAATATCAGTGACTGGCTGTTTCCTCTGAAGTACTTGTCACAGTGCTAGTGTGCTGCAGAGTCGGCTTTGTCAGAACAAAAGGTAAAGTAGTTGGTATCGTGGCTGGACAACATTTGGGGGAGCACAACGTTAGTAAATAGAATCAGCATGACCCATAATATTTTATGCTATGTATGTATGTATGGAAGTACTTCCGTATATACTGGGATGACTGTGTATTTCCTCTTTTGCGAGGAAGTAGTCTCTCTGTTTAGTCTTTGCTGTTGAGTGGAATATAAGCAAAATTTGATAATTACTCACTTCTATTAATGAGCCTGGAATATTATCAGAATTAGTGTCATTTGTGGTAGTGCTAGGAAGTTAAAATGTCTCCTTGACTGTCAGTTTCTCTGTGAGGGACTGATACATATTAAAGACAGCTTTTCATTTCCTATCTTAGAGGAAGAAGGCTAGATACCTATAACTGAAAGGTTGAGAAGGCCTTACTATTGCTTTCTAGTTCTCAGGTGTTTTTATACTAAGAGCTGTTTTTTACTAGATAGAATGGTTGCTAGCACATTTCGGAGTCCTTCACTTATTTATTTAACGGGCACCCATTGATACTTACCACATATGCTTTTAAAAAGGATTGTGGGAGTTCAGAGATGGCGTCATCACATGTATGGGCCAGGGAGAAACCCAACTTAGTTAGGAGAGAAAGATATACCTAAGTGACTGATTGTGTGATAGACTATGTGGAAGGGGGTGAGAACATGGCAGCTGAAGTGATATGGAAGTTCAGGAGCAGTTTTACTTTTTTTTTTAAAGATTTATTTTATTTATTTATGCATACAAGATGGGGTATAGGCAGGAGGTGTGGGAGGTAGGAGGACTCACCAGGGACCGAGTGGGGAGCAGAATAGGCAGATTGTAGGGGAGCAGTCGGTGAGACAGGTGAGATCTGCTGCACCATGTGGGTCAGCGCCCTGGTGGATTGAACTAGTGCTGCAGTGGCTGGAGATAGCTTGATAGTGCTGAGACTTAATTCTTGTGCCACCAGGAAGGCCCCCCCAGGAGAAGCTTTATTTCTGTTTGTGGATTGAAGGAAAGGTTTTATTGAAGTGCAGGCATTTGAGCTGAATATTTGAATAGCAGTAGTTAAACTTATTGGCAGACATTAATGTCTATTAAATTGTGGGTGCATAGCTGGTGATTTTTCAGAAGACTGATATCAAATCTCTTCCCAAACTCCTCCGAGGTGACCCTGGCTCCCTTTGCGGGTGATTGACAGATGTTATTAAGTGGCTTAGAGCTTTGCCTTGGTTGGTTTCTTTGGCCTGAACTATCTTTGGCCTCAACTATCTCATCTGTATTAATTTGGAGCCTACTCCATATTCAGGCCTACATTTGAGTCCTACATTCTCCAGAACTTGAACAATTCTGTCATTTTTTTTTGTATTGTTTTTTAATTGTCAACCTTCTCTGCTACAGTGAATGTGATAGCATTTTGCACATCAAAACTATTTAACTGGACACACTAGATCAGACCATTGAATTCACTTTAAAAGTGCATATTTGCACATTGAAGTTGTTTCCAGATTAGTATTAAGGAATAAAAATTGATGCTATGAACTAGTACGAAAAGCTATAGACTGTAGAGTCTACTTCTGAATTAATAGAAAATAAATCCACTACAAAGTCAGGAGAGGTGATAATTGTGTTTTTTTAAGGAAGAATCTAAATTGCTATAGAATTTAATGACTTCTGCAGAAGAGTCCGGTTTTCATATTGGGAAAAGGAAACCATTTAAAATGTTTAGACCAACTTGTTGGCTCAGACTTCCTTTTCAAAGTTCTTTTATATGTTTTATAAGTCACGTTGCAGTTCTGTAGGAGTTATCACTTGTGCTATTTGCATTGGATCCCTGCCAGATCTTCATCTGTAAATACAGATTCTTCTGTCCCCATTTACTTTTTCCAGGGCTTGTTACTTTCAGATGAATAAGGGGAGTGAGACTACAGACGGGGAGGAGGGAGAAGAGGGATTGAATGGATTTTATTTTGTTTCTGCATCTCTTTTAAGCTTATTGGAATGCGAATGGTACTATAAGAAGTGTTCACTGCTCCCTGGGATTCAGGAAGGAACTTCTCTCAGAATATGTGCTGGGGAAGATGGTTCATTTTAGAGATTTTTGCTTTCGCTTTGTGTTTTCTTTTGCTCTCCCTCATCTTTGATGCTGACTCTGATCTTGACATTCCCAGGGTAATATTTAGACGAGAACACATTTCGCAGACACTCTGAGCTGGGCAAGTGACAGGTACAGAACTGCCATCTAACTTGTGAGTTGGTGCAGAAAGGGCTGATTGCCATGCAGTGGGAGGGCTTTTAGGCCAAGTGCTCCCTCACTCTTTAACATAACATGATCAAAACTGAACTCAGAAAGCATTGTGCTTTTTCATAATTACCGTTGCTGGGATTATTATCAGAGAGAGGCCCAGGAAGAAACTACCCCTGCAAGTCTGGAGATGTATTTGTGATAGTTATGGGAACTTGAAGCCTTTGGTATTGGTGAGGTCACCTGGGGATGGGCACAGAATGAGTGGAGCGGAGTTACCGTTTTTACCATTGTAGCCAAATTAACTTTGGGTCCTTGGCCTCAGAATAGAAAGAGAGGCTGCTCCCTGGCCGGGTTCCTTTAGGCCCACAGAACAGCATCAGAGCAGTATCAGGGCTGCCCCAGTGTTCACTCCACGGCTCCATGGCTCATGTCCTGCAGGAGGAGTGCTTTCTGAGGTTCCTTTTTAGATTCTTCCACTACTTTTACACCCGTTTCCTGTATGACCATGTGTACCAACAGGTGCAGACTCCTGTGACTAGTGAAGATGCAGCTCCATCCTCTTCTGAATTTGAGACTCAGAGTTCTACTTTGCTTTCTGGGCATCTCCATGTTTGCTTTCTGGTGCTTCAGAGCGATCTGTCCCGTCATACTGCATCCCCACCTCCACTCAACCCAACTTCCTACCCCAATATGGATTCCCTCCAGTTTTATTAGTTCACCCACTTGACCAAACCAAAAGGCTGAGACATCTTCTCTGCCTGACTTACATGTAAATATTGTGTCTTTCTGTCCTAGGTCTTGAATGCATTTCCTCAGGCCTATTAGCACTGTTCTAGCTCAGTTCACACTCTCAGTGTTTACCCCCTGGGCTGTAACATAAAAATAATTTCCTCACTGTTTTCATGTCTCTAATGGCATTCCCTTTAGATCTGTTTTCCTCTGTAAGCAAATGGATGCTCCTAAGCTACAAATCAGCTCACAGCATTTCCTTACTTAAAATACCTCAGTGGTTAGGGGATGAAGTTTAGACTTTGTGGCATTGCGGATAAGGCATTTCTGCTTCAGCATCTCTGCTGCCTCACACCCACATCTGTGGCTGAGTTCCAGCCATTCCAAATTGCTTCATGCTATACCTTTTTCTTTCCTTTTTTAAAAAGATCTCTCAGTTGGTACTCGTTGTTCCTTCTGATTAGAATACCCTTCCCCCCCCCCCATATTTGCTTGACTGAATTTTACTCCTCCTTTAAGTTTCCATAAAGGCCATCTCTTCTAAGAGTTGTTCTTGGAAGCTCTTGGAAGTTGGACATTTACTGTTTGGTTTCTCTTTGGTTGTTTATGTCAATTATGCTGTTTATCACATTGCTGTAAATATTTGTTTACAGTATGCCTCCCCCACTTTAGCGTACTTCATGGTCCATAATAAGTGCTTAGGAAATTTTAATTGAAAAATGAATATTATATTTGCATAGTGGTTTTTGCTTCTACTACATTTTATCCTGATGACATACCTGTGATGTAGATACTTTGATCTTCATTCAACAAAAGAGGAAGTTGAGTCATAGGAAGAAGTTGAGTCATAGAGATGATAGATTATTTGCCTTCAATTCCACAGCCAAGTTAGTAGTATAGCTGGAAATAGAGTCCAGGTTTTCCACTCCTTGAATAGTTAGGCTGAGATACAGAAACAGGATTCTTCTTTTTGGTCACACAGTGGCTCAGGGTCTTTTAACTATCCCATTAAGGTCATATATTCTTGTGTGTGTGTGTGTGTGTATCTGTGTGTGTGACTCTAAGAATTAGAAGCTGGGTAGTCTGTTATTCTACCGAGGAGAAAAGTCTATACCCGAGGAGTTCACAAGTTGCCATTAGCAACTTCTTCTAGTCATGTGTTGTCTTCTTATACTACATGGTGTTCATCAGTTCTACCGGACAGAGCTTTACAATTGAATCTCAGCACCTGTTTCTGGAACAGAAAGAATATAATTTCTGTGAACATTCTCAGCAGAAGGTCTATCAATGAGCTAGGATCCAGAAAAGAAAGAATCAAACGGTGACATTCCTTCATTAGTCATTCCACTTGTCCAGATCACAACTCTTCTTTTCTAGTGAGCATCACAGGTTCTTGAACATGTCAGGCTGGTGGATATGAACTTTGTTTCATGGGAAGGGTGTTTGGTGGCCAAAAGGGTTTTAAGGGTCATCCCTCACATGCTGGGCTTGATAGGACAGCACCCCAATTACCTGGCAAGAGACGGAACTCTCATAGTAGTGCTGCTCTTCCTTTGACTGAACTCTCCCTCTTCTCCCTCATGTATTTCTATTCCTATAGTTGTAAGTATATGGTTGTATATATATATGTGTATGTGTGTGTGTGTGTGTGTATATATATATATATATGCGACAGTCTCAAATTTTATGTATTTCACATGGGCAAAAGTAAAAATTTCACTGCCATTGTGGAATTAATAATTCAGCGTGAAGACAGAAACCAATGAAACTTAATGCTATTTTGCTTTTGAAAACAAAGGTTTGATTTTTAATCACTTGGTGTCTCAGTTGTGTTTTTCAATTGAGGTAGGAGAGATGATGATCTCTGGATAATGAACACCAACCTGCTTCCTTTGGTTTGGAAAGAATGCACTTTTCTAATCTGTTGTGCCCCGGGAAAAAAAGGGTAAAACTTGCTGTCCTCTAACTCCATTTAACACTACGTTAGAATCTCTTTTATATAACAATAACTTGATCCTACTCAAAATACTTGGCACCTTTAGTGACAGAGTGGAATGCAAGAACACTTCAGCAGATCTGAATGTGAGTAAACTCCAGTAGTCTTGGAATGAAGAGGTAAAGTTTTCAGTTCCTTATTCAGAGTTCACAGAAGATAAGAATACTGGGATTAACACAATAGACTCCCTTCATTACACATGGCTGAATAAAGCAATTATCTGTCTATCAAGACTATAGTAAATGGTGCAACAGCATTAAGGAAGAACGGATGGATGGGTGGTTAAATCCTGTTCCATGGGAAAAGGGTGTTGATACAGGAGGGAATTCTTTGCTTTTAACTTGTAAACTGTTTTATTTTGGAGTTTATATTATGTTACCCTTACAGCTTAAAGAGAATTTTTTTCCTTACACATTGTTGAAGGCATTTTTCAGTTCCTGATCCATCTGAGTTTTATTAGGGGGGGTTATTTCAAAGACATCTCCTGTTTAATCATGTTTAAACAATCTGTTTAAGACCTGTTGTATAGATGTAAACACAATAGTCCTTTAATGTAGTAAAACAGACTTCTGACAGACACAGCACATAACAGACATCCATCCATTATTACTTAAGCTGCTGTGCCTTCCCTGCCTGACCTGAGAGCGTAACCACAGAACTCAGCTGACAACATTTACTGCTGAGGAGACGCTGACATGCACCATGGTATTGTCTAGCAAGCAGAGAATTGCAGAGCGGTAGACAATTGGAGAGGCCTTAGACTAGATTAAAACTAAGTACTTAAATCTATTTTAATGGTTGTGTTTACATCTCCTTCTTCTTCATTCCTTTAAAAAAGTAATCAGGTTTCGCAAGCGTTAAGAAAACCACCTCTTCTTGCCAGCTGGACTAAATCCAGTTTAAGCAAGAAATCCCCCCCCTCCTTTTTTCTGTCTTTTTCTTTTTTCTTTCTCTATGATCTTCACTGCCATTCAGCACAGCAAGACCAGGCTGCGGGAGCTGGAGACTTTTTCCTTGGTTATTACTTTTTAACGTTTTCTTCCTGTTCCCGAAATGGGAAAGTTGGAAACGATGTTCTGCTGCTGTAGCAGCAAATGTCAAGAGAGGAGCCCTTGGCACTTTTTAATGACTTCTATGTAGTGTTTCTTTTTTGCTTAAAACACACCGGCAGTCACAGAGCACAGGCACAAACAGTCATAATGAAAGAGAAACAGAGAAGATCCCATGTTAAGGCGATTCAGCCAGGATCCAGGAGTTGCGTGACAGTCTGTAGGCTGGTTGTCAGTGGACTCTTTGAAGAATAATGCTGTCCGTGTTTGGCTGGATTATTGGCAAATAAACAGTGATGCTTTTTGTTCAACGATGGGAACTACCATTTACATCGCTTACAATGTTAACACTAAAAAAAGTCTTTACATCTCTCAGTGGGGTGGGTTATAAGTGTTAATAACACAGAGAACTGGGTGGGTGTGAACCTACTGTCGTAAAAAGAAGCAAAAGACATGTTTTCAGATCTAAAACACTCTGGTTTTACTAAGTTTTAGGAGTAAAATAGAGACAGAAAGAGATCTTTTGTTTATTTCACTGAAACTGAGGACAGTTGCAGATTCAGATGGCCCAGCGTGGCTGTGGATGCTGGCTGGTAATTCGTGGCACAAGATGTGTTATGATAAAATGGGGTCAGAGAGACCGTGTATAATATAATAAAATCTCTGAGTTGAGCTCCTCTGCTTTTTCTTATTCTGTTTTTTTCTAGGTCTCTTTTCCTCAACTTTTCTTTCTCATTTTTCCTTGTCTGGCAGCCTGATACATAAAAAAGAGGACTGAGACAGGGCAAGGGGTTGCTTTCCATTGCCACTGCCTGTGTCCGACTTCATGCAAGTCACAGTATTTTTCTGGGCATCAGTTTCTTTTCTAAATAAAAAACCTGGTCTAGTGTAACCCATATTCCCTTCTGGCCTGAAAAATTCTAATTCATGTAGTTTCACTTTGAATGGCAGAAGGGAAAAAACAGCTACCTTGGAAATGATAGACAAGGCAAAGATAGCAGGATTGACACTAGAAAGAAAGTCCTAGAGAATTTAGCGAAGATATCTAGGGTGTGGGAGAAGGGCCTCACTCAGCAAAGCCTCTTTTTTCCCTGCCTGCAAAAAGTATTTCATCTTCTCTTGTATGTTTCCATTGTGTTTTCATCTGGTCTTTAACTTTTTCTAATGCTTTTCCCCCCTCTTAACCTCCCTGAATTTCTTTTACTTGAGATTCTCAAGTGCTTTTAATTCATTATTCCAATAAGTTAAAAGGGACTCTACTGTGAATCCCTTTTATTTGAATAAATTCATTCGAATTTATTCCTTTGAGGTATGACTCTAGGACTTGTCTTTTTTATTTTTTATTTTTTAAAGATTTATTTAGTTCTGCATACAAGAACTGAGGTACAGGCCAGAGGTATGGGGGCTGAGAGGAGTCACCAGAGACAGAGTGGAGAGCAGAACAGGCAGATTGACTGAAACACACTGCTGAGGGGAGCAGAGGGTGAGACAGGAGAGATCTGCTGTGCCATGTGGGTCCCCTCCCTGGTTGGGGATCGAACTCGTGCTATAGTGGCTGTGGATAGCTTTATAGTGTGATGCTTAATTCCTTATGCTAACAGGGAGAGGACTCCTCTTGTCCTTTCTTCAAGATGCTTTATTCTTTGATAGTTATGCTTTGCTACTGCTTAAAATCTAAAATTTTTAAAGGAATTTGCATTTATATACATGTAAATTAATATTTCATAAGTCATTCTTTTGTCTGTTTATTGAAAGATCTGGAATTCTTTAAGCTTTAGAAGTCTAAATTTTGAAAGAGGCTCTTCTTCAATTATCTTTTTCATGTTTCTAATTGCATCTAAAAATGACTACATATGCGTTTGGGAGGGTGAACTTTTTAGTTGCTGATCTAAACTGGCGCCTTTTATTATTAAAAGAAAGCAAATTTAGCTTAATTTTTTTCCCTATAAACTGGAGTTCCTAGAATATTTCTATGGAGTCTATGGCTTAACTATGTAATTATGTCTCTTGAGTAGATTATGTTTTTCTTCCCATAATTATGTTTTTACCCGAGAGACTGGAAGATTTCAGACTACTCTGGGTGAAATTGTTCTTCCTCCCTTCTTCCTTGATAGACTCTGAATTATACATGCCTGACTCTGTTCAAGAGCTGTAAGAGAGCTCTTGAAGATATGTGGTAGTGATTATGCATGTTCTTTTCCTTTAGAAATTGGTTTATGTGTTAAGAAGAGCCCTTAGAGAAAAGCTCTGTTAGTTCATTTTTGAAATGCCATCAGAGAAGAATCTCCTGGAAGGAGATTTGTTTATGCTCTGTGGTCCTCTGTCTGAAACCACACACTAGCATTGCTTTGGGGCTGTCTCCTCTCCCCGGCCGTCCTGTGTGAGCTCAGGGCCCTTTGCACACGTCACAGTGTATGGCTGTTAGTTTCCAGTGGCTCAGCTCGGCTAGAGGCCTTAAACATGAGGACAGTTTCTTAGTCTATTTCATTATTCTAGTCCAGAAATAGTTCTTGACCTGAACCAGACAGTGTACTCTTAGGAAAAAAGATGACTCAGCAGCCTTTCCCAGCAAAGATGATAGAATCATCAGTTTCACTGTGGGAAATGTTTCCCAATAACTAGCATTACCCCCCCCCCCCTCCTTGCTCTCTGTCTTTTACTGCACAAAAGGAGTGATAATTCTAAATTTATCCATGTTCTTGTCTGTTAATTCAGCAGCATTTGTTATGTGTCCACTCTCTACCTGGGCTCTAAGGACTGGTCATAAAGCATGTTACCCATCCTTCATAGTCAAATTCAGGAGAATTAAAATAGAGTCTGAAAATTGGTATAAGTATTTTATATCAACTGGAGTAAGTCAATGCTCACTGAATTCCTATACACTTAAGTGTATCCACATGTGGTAGACAAAAAAATAGGTGGAACTGCTTTCAGCTTGATGAGATAGAAACAAGGGCCCTAGAGACAGAAAAGACCAGAACAGTTGGATGACCAAGTTGGGACTGGGAAAGGACTTGGCTAAATGGAGGTGATGGGGCCAGGGTGTTCTGAGTGCAGGAGACAGCTTGGGCAAAGACAGCCTCTGGGAAGAGCTGTGTGAGTTTAGCCCAGGCTGGGCGCGATACTGCTGTAGCCATCAGAGATGAGAGTGACAAGTATGACTGCATTTTCCATGTCCTTGTTGGCTGAATTCAGGGACCCTTATTCCTATTTAATTGATAGGTTTTGAGACGGTAACTAACATGAATGTTACAATTCAGGGGCTGAAAGGAATTTGGAAACTAACCCTTTATTTTGGTAGGTCAAGAGAACACCATAAAATTACTTCCTGTGATCATGCAACTCATTGATGCCCCTTTAAATATATCAGACTGTTACTCTGGTATGTTAGCCACAGGGTGAGGTTAGCACTTGTTCTCATGGGAATGGAAAGCAGAGCCCCGCTCCTGTAGAAACTATAGGAGTGAACTTAATTGGATGAGAGGGTCCAGACAGGGCAGGTGGCAAAGATGTCCCACCTAAGCTGGATTTTGAGCCTGGGAGACTAGAAAATAGTGATATTAATGGAAACAAGGAAATCAGAGGAAAAACTGATCAGAATTATTCACAGTGGTGGTAGTGGGGGCATGGATCAGGGAGAAGCAAAAAGGCTTACAGGAAATATTACAAACATTACAAGAGCACAGGTCTTTGATTTCTAGATTTTAACATCCACCAGTGAAATATAGTCTTCTGAATGTAAACAGAGAAGTTTCACTTTCTCAACATCATTTGCATTTTTACACAGCTGAAGGAATGCAGAAAATAGGGGTTTTTAATCTAGAGCTATCATCATTTTAAAGTATTTGCATTGGAATTTTGCTTGGCTTACCTAAGAACTCACTTGAGTCTGTGCAGTCTTCCCTGGTATAGTGCTTTTACTAGAAATCAGCTACACTGAATTCCCTTAAGATATCCTAAGGCTCATCCTTAGTAGTAGAATCCCAAATGATTTCATCTGGAGTTGAGTTATGACTTTGAAATTAGTTAACCTGTTCCATAGCCCTCTGCTCCCTGCAAGCACTCTGTGATGTATCCCTTTTAGGGTGTAACGATTAGAACTGAAGGTATCATTTTGTTCTTCAGAACTGTGGAATAGCAGTTCTGTTGATGTGTACCTCATTACTCTGGAAAAAAAAAATGGCAATGCTGATGCAAGTTCTCTCTTTTCTTCCTTTCAACGCCAAGCACCACAACCTTCTTAAATGGTTATCTTGTGAGACTTGGCCCTACGATATGGACCAGATTGCTCACACAGCTGCTCCTTCCTTCTAGGGAAGCCTGACTGTGTGGCTAAGGAAGCTCATGGGCCGCTAGAGTGCCATTTTATTGGCCAGAAGATGAGAAGATCTGTCTCAAAAGGGAGGATTTTTCCACATGTATCGTATAGTTTAAAAGAATTAATGGGTACTGATAAAACTAGAGGTATCAAGTGACTTGAAGAATACAGTATCTCTTTTTACATTAATATCATGTACGTGTAACACCGTCATATCTCACAAAATATTCATTATCATGTTTCTGTTATTTGTCCTGTGGCTGACTTTCCTCCTTCTTTTTGTGATTATCAAAATTCTACTCAACCTCTAACGGTCTCATCAGTGAGACGACTATCATTTTAATCAAAATTAACTGTTCCCTGTTTTTCCTGCAGCACCTCATTACTTTTAAGGTTTTATTTATTATGACAATATTGCAAATATACATCAAAAGTTAAATTTAATGAGTTCCCATATACCTGTGACCTGTATTTGCTTCATCTGATATTTTGCTATATTTTCAAGCAAATACCCATGGTGATTAACCCAACATACATTAGTTGCCACTTTTTAAAAGTAAGGACGTATTTTGACATGATCACAAAAAATTCTAGTTTCTTAATATTTTGAACTAGTCTGTATTCATATTTCCTCAGTTGAGTCTCAAACTGTAGCATTTTAACGATGATCCTCATCACAGTCTTTTTCATTTGTATTTAATTGCTCCTCTTCCTTCCCCACTAGACTGTGAACTGCTTGGGGGCAAAGACATCTTACTGCTTATGTTCCCTTATAGACGCTCTGTTTGAAGATCTGCCTTTTGACTTTTTAAAAAAGTTGTATCTTCTTCATACCCAGGATACAGTGGCTACCCACTAAAAGAAGTGATGTTTAAAACTGACTCAAAATACTACTGTAAGAACTTGAGATGAGCACGCCATGTCTTAGTGATCAGCAAAATGACCGCTCTTTTATCCCACAAGGGTAGACAGCTGTGACGTGGTAGATCTTGGTGGAGGGTGCACTTGCAGGGGTGTTGGGGTCCGGTAGGGGAAATGCCCTAATGAAGTGCTATATCACATGACCACAGTTCAGCGTGTAAGGTTCTGGCTGCGACCCATAAAGTTTTTCAAAGCTGTTAAGCAGTTCTCAGTCAACTTTAATGAAAACAGGCAAAATGGATCACATCACTGAGGCAAGTTCATTTTTGTAGTTTACATGCCAGTGTCAGAGTCTTCAAATACCAGTTTCAGATGCGTGATTTTTTTAGCAGAAGTTCTAAATGGCAACACTACTTTCACTGTGGTGAGTTGCTCGTGAACTAAATGAACTAGGTGGGGAAGAATGGGACAGTTAGCTAGGCCAGTGCTGAAGGAGCTTACAGCTCCTCATGCATCTTTGTGTGAAGGTTGTGTGAATGCTGTGACCTTTTGCTCATGCATTGTGCTGCTGAACAGAAGTCAAGCTTAACCAAGACACGCTCAGATTTTTGGAATACACCTGTTCTGAAAACTACTTTTTTTCCCCCCCATTTAATAATCACTTTTGGTCAGGGTTTCCCCTGAATGACATGTTGTACTGTTATAATCTAAAAAATTTTTGTTGGCAATTGGACTTGAGTTCTAATTCTACAACTAACTGGGACTTTGGGCAGAGACTTCCTCTCTCAGGGATGCAGCATCCTCTAAAAGAAACACATTGCTCTAAAATTTAGAATCTGGGGTCTCCCCGAGTGGCATAAGGAGTTAAGTACCACACTATAAAGCTATCTGCAGCCACTGGAACAAGAGTTGGATCCTGACCAGGGAGCTGACCCACATGGCGCAGCAGACCTCTCCTGTCTCGCCCACTGCTCCCCTCAGCAGTGTATTTTAGCCAACCCGCCTGTTCTGTTCCCCTCTTTGTCCCTGGTGAATCCTCTCATCCCCCATACCTCTGGCCTGCACCCCAGCCCGTGTATGCATAAATAAATAAATCTTCAAAAAATTTTTAAAAATTTAGAATCTAAATGATTTCTATCATCCTTTTTAGTTCTCTGGCTCTAGAGTCACTTGCATCAATACTTAAGAATTATAGTGAAAGAAATTGGTTTTAGTGTTTTTTTTTTTTTTTTTTTCCAGAAAGAAAAAAAGGCTTTTACTTAAATGAATGTCCTTCAGGGAAATTTATTTGGAAGTCCCAGTAAAGGCTTGTCTGAAAGGAGGCTTTGGCCACAGATTCACTAGATTGTCAAATAAGATGAGACTAGTGTTTTTTTGAAAGGTAGTGTTGCATTGTGATAGCCTTTGCTGGAAAATTTTCTCTCCACCAAGGCACTTATTTAAACGAGGAAAACATTCATTTATTTGTTGTATAAATATTTATTGAGCATCTACTGTATGGCAGGCACTGAACTAGGTTGTGAGAATATAGTTGTAAATAAAACAGAGCACGTATTCTCATAGAACTTAAGTCTAACAGGGGAGACAAACACATAATTACAGATTGTGGTGACAGTTGTAAAGGAAATAAACAGAGGGAATGCTCAGGAGGAAGGGAATCTGCTCTCAGTATAAGGCAGGCAAAACCTTTCCTAGGAAGTGATGTTCACTCTTAGACCCAAGGGGTGGGAAGGGCAGATTATACAAAGTGGCTGTTGGAGGGGTGCTTTCAAACATAGGAAGAGGTCCTATGATGGGAAACTAAAAAGAAACAATGACAGAGGACCAGAGAGAAGATGGAGCCCAGCCAAGGTTTGTGCCGGTGGAAATGAGAAACCTGAATAAACTCGGATATACGTTCAAGATGAAACTGATAAGATGTGGAAATGGATTGAATATAGGGAGTATGGAATAAGGAGAAATTAAAGAAAATAGCTAGATTTTTGACTTAAGCAACTGGGGGACTGGTACCATCTCCTGAAATGGAGGAAGGAGTAGGGTATTTTTTTTAAAGTGTAATAATTCTGTCATGAACATGTCATATTTAAGAATCCATTGAGATATCTCAGGGGAGATTTCAAATAGGCAGTGAAATACTGGGACTCAGGAAGGAGGTCAGGGCTTACCCCCGAAATGAGGAAGTCACTGGGGTGAAGGGTGGCATCGATGCCATGGGACTGTGAGGTCATCTTGGGCAGTGGTTCCCAACCTCAGCTGCACATGGGGTCATGGGCTGAGCTTTAAAAAATAACTCTCTCCAGGATCCACTTCCAGAGAATCTGATAAAATTAAGCTTATATGGGGACTGGACATTTGTGTTTTTTAAAGCTCCCTGGAAGATTTTCCTATCTGTCTTGGGTGGAAGAGCCATTACTCAGGGGGAAAGGCACAGCTAGAGAAGAAAATCCCAGGACTCCACTTTGCTGAAGTCTTAAATTCAATGCAACAGTCTTTCCTTCTTTTTTCTTTTCTAAGTCATATTTTACTACGGAAGTAGTTTATATATGCTCTATGATTTATAACATTATATAGGTTTCAGGTGTAGGTCTGATAAAAGCAACATCTGTATGTACTATATTGTATTTACCACAGAAGTCTAGTTTCCACTTATTACCATGTAGTTCAAGAATCTTCCATTCCTTATATTTTCCTACTGCTTGGCGGGGGTGGGGAGGTATGCTGATTGACCCTTTGGATGAGGGTTTTCTCTCCCTGCACCATAGCAGTGTACCCTGTCCTTGATTTAAGTCAGTGTTCCCTCTGTGTTTGATGTTCTCTATTTCTGAAGGGATTGCTTAGGTGCTGAGCATTGAAGTACGTTTTTCTGCCTATCGTTCAAATGTTACCCTGATGTGGTTTAGTGGTAGCAAGTATTTGTCATGGTTGAAAGATGAAGAACCTGTTCGGCTTTTGTTCGTCATTGTACTGTAAGAATTTTGTTGTGGTTGTCGTGGTGGCGATGAAGGGGCAGACATCTACAAGGAAAAATGCGGATGTGTTTTGTATATACACATCCACAGTTAGCAGGTTCCCTGAATTACTCTAGGGTATCTGGAGATACTGGGCAGCTTGTTTTTGAAGATACTTCCCAAAAGGTCATCGAGTCTCTTGAAATTTCACCTGCTCTTAGGTGTCACACACTTATCAGTGCTACTTGAGGCCCTCTACTTTAGCCCACAACCTTCTAGTACTCCTCTGAAGTACTGGGCGAAGAGAAAAGAGTGTTCTCACACTTCTTCTGAGCTCCCATCTCATACAGGCTCTGTGAAAACCTAATGAAAAGGCTGTAGAAGCAGCGGCAAAGCTTATTAAATTTTCTTGTGACCCATGGCCCACATAAAGTCCTAGTGTATAAAGGAACCACGCAAGATCATGTAGTCCTCCCCTCAACCCTCAGGGAATATGCCATTCCAAAAATATGGCCTATTAAAAAAATAACTTCCAGGGACAATTCCATAAGCTTTCTTGTTAATGTTTACAGCTGAATAAACGCGACACTAATACTTTTTTTTTGGATGTGGAACAGAATTCATGGATCTAACTGTGACAAGTACTCCATAATTCCCTAATTAAAGAAACTGGTTAGACTCAGCAAGATGTATTGATGGAAGTTTGTTTAGGGTAATGGGTGAGCTATTAACTTTCTAATTGAATCCTTACTGCTGCTTCTGCTTGCAGAAGAACTGGCAGTAGCACCTTACAAAGCCCATTTCTTAGGTCTCTTACTCTTTGGATCTATCTGGGGGTGTTTTCAGCCCTACAGAGCAGCTGGGAGAAGAAGGGAAGAGAAAGCTAGAATGCCAACATTGAGAATGATGAGGGGGAAGCTTAGTGACCTGAGCTAACATCCTAGTCCAGGGGAAGCTAGTCAGTGGCTGAGGGCCACAGGCTGGTTGTTTCACCTCAGCAGGCCTTACTCACTTCATCTGTGAACACCTTCCTTGCTGAGGTTAGGAGCTGTTTTGTGTAACCTTTAGAGGTCCTTTAGAGTTCTGAAATCTATTTGTAATCTGAATAAAGTCATAAGTGGTTGGGAAAACAACCATCAACAGTGAGTTTCCTTAGCTTTTCCTGATCATTTTTCTCCTAGCGTTAGTCCCTCTGTTAGAGCAGATGCCCAAAAAAAAAAACTTGCACTGGCAGGAAATAGGGTGGTGGGTGCATTTCAGTTAATGGGCCTAGTTGAAACATGCTTGGCTTTGGAGACAGCTACACTCATATTACCAAGCCTTGGCTTCCTGTCTGTTTTCTTTGGGCTGGGTAGGCAATGAAAAAGGAGACAGGAAAATACATTTTGGGGCAAATAAAATAAGGAATTTGTCTTATGAAGACAACTTATAGTTGGGAATTCTAATGTTCAGCTTAACCCTATCCTGGTCCATTCCTCTTGCCCTGCACTATGGGGAAGATAAGGTGTTCTTGCTATTGATAGAATGTACCTCCCCATTCTGGAAGGCTTTCTGATGATTTTCCTTCAAGATTTTTTTGTTTTCTTTTATGGATAATAATCCTGATTTCCTGAATTTTTTCTTTGAAGAGCACATTCTTATTCCAGTCATCTCAGTGGCTCTTCTTTGACTCACTTCAGTTCTTTAACATCTTAAGAAAATGTTGAGACAGAGTCCTAGGACCTTAGCATTACAAAATGAAGAAGAAGCCAACAATATATTTCTGTTTTCACATTAGCCATCCCTGTATTTATTTTATGGATTTACACATAACCAGCATTACAGAGACTGAGATGTTTCCTTGTTATTCTTGCATTGGGACAACACTATGTTCTTTGCTAAAAATGATTTGATTTATTTGAAAAATGTCTTTAGTACCTTGGTCATGTTTTAATTTGCATATTTCTTTAATATCTAGAATTTCCTTAGATTTTACACTTGAATAGAAAAGAGACAAAGGTTTTTTGTTTTGTTTTGTTTTAAATAATGGGTTCTCACATTCACATGGTAACCCAAAGGGTATTTTCCAGTTTCTCTTACAAAACCACAGTGCTAAATTTAAAATAAGAAAGCCTTCTCTCTGATAGTCTATCGTATGTTTTCAGTCTCTGGCATATCACAAAATAATCAGATTCTTTGCCTGTATTATCATTTCTCCCCCCTCTTAAGGAATTGTAGGTTTAAGTTATTTTTCAAAGAAGAGTTTCTGTAAGGTATAGTTATAACATAAAGAAAGACAAAATTCCCCATGGTCATCCTGGGAATATTCCTTCAACAAGTATGTTTGTCTCTGTTTCTGCCCCAACTTTGGGACAAATGCAGTTTCACGGGAGGGTTTCTCCTTTATGAAAGAAGTAAACACCTCCCAGGACACATTCCTGTTTCCCATCTTCACCAAGGAGGCTAGAGGAAACTTCTAGAGACTTCCTCTTTTGCACTAGCGTCTGGCCTCTCTGTTAGAGTTTAACTCTGCGTCAGCCTTGGGGTCCCTCAACTCCGCATTTATAGAGCAGAACTAAGAACACACGCCACCAGATGATTGTAAAGCAATATGAATGGAAGGCACTATGTAGACACCTCATTATAAATATCAGTATTGATAATTCCTTGGCATAAATCCCCAGTATGTATGTTCACATATCTATTTAGCATGGTCAATTGTTCAGCTAATTAATATGCTTTTATTTTATGATTTGCTGTTTCCAGGGCACAGACAGAAGCTTGATGACTCTAAACCTAGTTTGTTCTCTGACCGCCTCAGTGATTTAGGGCGCATTCCTCATCCCAGTATGAGAGTAGGTGTCCCGCCTCAGAACCCACGGCCCTCCCTGAACTCTGCACCAAGTCCTTTTAATCCACAAGGACAGAGTCAGATTACAGGTAAGACAGACTCATAGGTTTCACTTGCACAGATTCTGGCAGCTGGGGGTGAGGGGCTACCAGATGAGATGTGTTCACTTCAAAACTCCTGGAGCTGTGAATGGCTTAATATTAAAGACTCAAGACTTGAAGATACCGACCTTCATTTTTATAAACAAAAAAACAAGTTCCATATTTATTAACTCGGGGATAAAAGTTGGGGGATGCTCCTACTTGCGCTGTGCTCTGCAGGTCTGTCAGTCTGCACACTGGTGGAAGCGTAGGAGCTCAGCCCTCTGGGAGAATGTTTGTTTTACGTTTCTCTATTTTGTCCAGGTGGTGCAGAGGATAACAGCACACCCTCACTATTAGAAAATTAGTGCTACCCTTTCAGACTGGGGCTTAAATTTCTTACATGTATAACTATTTCATTAAGTTTGCTTGAAAATTGTCCAGGGCTATCAGGAAGCCTTGATTGGTGGTTGTAAGGCCAGGTCAATGGGCGACTCTTTGGGTACACAGAATTCACTTCTGATTCACATTTAGCTCAGTGGAACATTTCTCTTTACGCATTCTCCCAAGCTGCTTACTTTACCTCTCTTAAAAATTAACAGCAGCATTGCGTTACACACTAATCATTCATGTTTGATGCATTAAGACTCTCAACTCTTTTCTTCCTGTCCCACTTGTGCAAAAACAGATCTCATTCTAGGACTAGTCTGATTGCTTTAGGTAACAGTGACAAGATAATGTGTTAATCATCATAGATCTTTAATATGCAAGGATTGAGAGCTGAAAGGAACTATACACGTTATCCAGTTGTTTTTGTTGGCAAAGGCGGACTAGAATACAGGGAGAATAACTCAAACCAAAATCTAAAATAAACTCTCAACATGAATTTTTTCTAATGGTTAGTTTTTTGTCTATAGTGGTTAGGTTTTGAGTGTCCTTAATGGTTTGTAAACACAATTGTTTATAAACTGAATAACCTCCCGCTTCTTCTCTTCCCAAATTAATAATACTCTTTCTGGATATTAAAGTAGATTTCTGTGGGTTTATATTTATTAAAAGTCTGACTATATGCCTGAATATGTGTCTTTAAAAGTAATACAGAAGTATAAAATAAAATTTATTAAACACTGAAGAGAACCAGCTATATGTAGCAGGAAGAACTTTAGATCTCCATGAAGAACAGCCAAGTGTTATCAAAGGTTAGTGTGTTCACTAGACATGTGTCCTTGATATAAATGCAAGGTTGAAATTCATGCTAATTTATGATTTGTTTTTTTAAAAATATTTTATTATTAAATTATGCATATAAGAGCTGGGGTACAGGCCAGAGTCCAGGGAGGTGAGAGGATTCACCACAGACAGAGCCGGGAACAGAACAGGCAGACTGACTGAAACACACTGCTGAGGGGAGCAGTGGGCACAGCAGGAGAGGTCTGCCTCGCCATGTGGGTCCCCTCCCTGGCCGGCAGCAGGGATCAACCTTGTGCTGGCAGGGATCGAACTCGTGCTGCAGTGGCTGCGGTTTGCTTCACAGTGCGTTGCTTAACCCACTGAGCCACCAGGGAGGCCCCTAACTTATGATTTGAAGGTTGTAGTCATAAGTGCCATTGCATTTAAAGTAGTGGAATTTAGATCATTGACAAGGTCCATAATAGCTTTTCTTTGGTCTTTATAGTCATCTTTATCCTCTTTCTCCCTCTGTGTGTGTGTAGAAACATTAACATATATAATATAAAAGTGTTTATATATTATTTGTAAGGGACTTATGATGGCTAGTAAAAAATACATAAAAACATGTTCTATGGTTTGGCAACATGTTCTAACATTTAGGTCTTTAAATGTTTGATTTTTATATTCTAATCCTTAAATGTTTGCTAATTATATTTTGTTAGTGACTAATGCTTTTAAGATAGCCTTGGAACCTGTGTTTGTTAGATTCACTTAAGAAGATGCTTTTCTCAAGTCTTAAATCTAAAGATGACACCATAAAATAGAACCAGAGGATGTTTTTACCATCTGGAGGTACCTTAGATATTAATCCAAAGGCGGATAAAAGTTGTGAAGAGGATCTACATTTTGACAGCACCCCCAACCTGAAAGTGCATATAGAAAGTGAGGTTTTGAGGACTTGTGGGGAACATTGATGTCAGAAGAGCAGTTGAGGAGTGTAACCACCTATACAGACTTAGCTCTCTCCATCCCTCCATATTTGGAGGCTCAGCTTAAAGTTAGCAGCAAAACAGAACTAGGGTTTTTGACTGCTAAGTCAGGCAGTATGTTTTTCTTGTACAATATTAGTGATGCTATTTTATCACGATCATTTAAAAATAATTTTAAATTTTCACTGAAACAGAATATAACTCAAAATGAAAATATAAAATGTTTTTCTAAGTACTGATGACTTTCTGGAATTTTCATTTAGTATATTAGCTCTGCATTTGAAATTCTTGTACTAGTAGAATTTATTGATATCATTCTTTTTATTTTATTTTTTTGCATAGAAGAACTGGGGTGTAGGCCAGAGATGAGGGTGGAAGAGGCTTTACCAGAGACAGAGTGGAGAGCAGAACAGGAAGATCTACTGAAATATACTGTTGAGGGGAGCAGTGGGCAAGATGGAAGATGTCTTCTGTGCCATGTGGGTCAGCTCCCTGAATGGAGATCAAATTCAGGCCATAGCAGTGATTGTGCGACACTTAACCCTGTGCAACTAGGGAGGCCCCAGCCTTTTCATTTTAAAAAGATCCACAAAATATTAGATCCAATAACTTTTCTCAAACTTTTTAAATTGTCTAATTCTCTCTCTCTACTTCTTTCTCTATTTCTCTTTTGCACCTACCCACATACACACACACACACACACTCACTCATACACACACCCCACCTCTGCCCACTCCTGGCCACATGTCCATTCTCTAACTGCTCCCATGTTGTACTGAGAGAGTACAAGTATTTGCCCATAACCAAGGTCATGGAAAATGCGAGAACACTCATAGTAGCAGCAGCTTCAAAGTGAGTTGAATAGATTTGATTTCTTCCTTTTGGGGATTAATTTCACTCCCAAGTGTGATTTAGGGTTTCTGCATTTACAAAATTAGGTTTTAGGTCATATAAGGGAGAGAAGAAAAGTTGTGTCCTTGAGTGAAGATCTAATAGAAGCAATAGTTGTCCTTCCCAACCTGACATCGCCACATCCTTTGGCTCAGACTGCAGTATTTTTATTCTTGGGGTGCACACTCTTCTCTCTCTATCCCTTACTCAGGCTATTCTACCAATGGTCATCTCTTCTGACAGGGTCTATCCATGTTCTCAGAACACTATGCTCTCTTCTTTTGGAAGCTGAAGGAACCTTCATCTTGAGGCTGACCATCCACTCTCCTAGCTTTAGTTGAGATTGTCTTATTTACTAGCTTCTGTGTATTTTCTTTTTTTCTACTCTGCTTAATTGTAAATTCTTGGAGGGACTGGTTATAGGGATTTATTTTCTTCTGTACCTAGCACAGTGGTAGCATTTCATTAATACCGAATGAATGACTATTTAGATGAGAAGAAATCTACACAAAATGGTAAGAATGTCAATCATGATAGCATTTCATTTTTTTCTTCTAATTTCCCAGGGTGCCATTGTTCTCTGGAGAGAAACATTAATGACAGAGATTGCATTTCAGTACAACACTTAACATCATTTAACCATTTGGTGCTGTTCCTGCTTAAAATATACATAATTGCAAACTAAATTTAAATTCTATTGATAAGTCTCACCTAGTTCTAATGAATTTTGCATCTCCTTTGCAACATGCCACGTCTATGACTTAGTTCCTGTAATATTTTTGGCTCAAGATGTTTTTAACAGAACAGACCTTACTACCTTTCATGGGCTTGGCTCTCTTGCTATCTCAAGCTCTTACCCAAAGTCATAGATAATGATCATAGTCTCTAGTCACCACTACATCTCCTCACTCGTCAACATAAAAGTTGAGTCAGATTCTCAGAAGAGTGAAATGAAATTAGTAATTCTCAATAGAGGAAGTCCTGAGCATTTAGTGTTGCATGTGAGTGTCTGCTAGTGTGTCTCAATTCCCAGGGGAGAGGTCCCAGCCATCTGATGGACTGGCTGTTGAGCACCGATCTGAGAGTCCCTGGGTTGCCGTCTTTAATGGCTGTTGTTCTACCTCAGTACCCAGGGCCTCCCCACAGCTTCCTGAGGAAGTTGCTTCCTCTGTACCTTTTTTTAATCTTTTAGACATCTGGTGCTTGTCTCTGAGTGCCAGGAAACACCTCGTCTGAGACAGATACCCTCTTATCTTGATTCAGAGTGGAGTGGAATATGGATACCACATTGGGAGACACTGTTCAATATAATCACTGTTTTAAACTTAATGTCCTCTGGGTGGGTGAACTGTACCTTAAAAAAATGCTAACTCAGTCCTTGGATTGGGTGTATTGGGACATTCCTCTGAATTTCAGGTGGGCATCCTATTATTCATTCATTCATTCAGAAATATTTATTGTGGCACCATCGTCCAGGTAGTAATGTAAAGCAACAAGATAGACATGGTTCCTGCTTATAAAGAGCTTACATTTTCATGATCGATATAGCTGAATAGCCATACATGCGAGATTATTTCAGATAGTAAAAAATGCATTGAGAAAATGAAATACGTTAATGTGACAGCAATCTAGGGAGTGATCATTTTGGTTGGAAAGTTAGGAAAAGGCTGTCTGAAGGTCTTTGTAGGTTGGTAAGGAACAGCATTTCAGAGGGTGGGAAACTCAGGCACGCTGTCAGGAAGCTGTGAATGTGACATGCTCATTTCACAGGTCGTGGTACAGCAAGGAAAGAAAGGCAGACAGGGGCATAGCTGTGGAGAGTCCTGAAGACCCTGGAAAGGTGCTTGGCTTTTGTCCCCACTGCAGGATGTTTAACAAGAGCATGCCATTATGTAGTTCCCATTTTTTTTGCAAATCACTTTGGATACTGTGAAGAAAATCACTCTGGATACTATGAAGAATAGATAAGGAGACAGTGGTAGAAGAAGGGTATTATTTGGAAGCTGTTGCAGTAGCCCAGGAGAGAATTAAGGATGGTGGTAGAATTTTTCTTTTTTTCCTTCAAACCTTAGAAAGATGATGGCACCTCTGCCAGGTCTATCCTGACAACTTCCTCAAACTTGGTCTAAGGCCCCCATACTACTATTCCATGTGAGGACAGTTATTTGTTTCCATATTTGTCTCCTTCACCAAACTTTGAACTTGCAAGTATTTTATTTCCTAATGTATCCCAGTTGTCTTACATAGTGCCGACTGCGTGGTGGCTTTGGTTTGGTGATGAATGAATGGGTCATTGATGTCTTCAGGAAGAGTAACCCATTGTTTTCTTCGCCCTCATGTTTTTCTTGTACCTATTTGATTGAATACTACTAGCTACCATTTATTGAACCTGTATTGTGTGCCAGGCATTGTTCTAATGAGGTTAACACATCCACTCCTCACAATACCTCTGTGAGATTGGTGATATTATTATGAGGCATGAGAGAAAGACAGAGAAGCACAAGAACTCCTACAAGGTCCTCCTTGCAACTAGTAAGTAGTAAATACAGGAATTAAAGCCAGAACTCCATGTGTTCTTCACCACCACCCATACTGGGAGGTTGAAATTGACTTTGACCTTCATGGTTTCCTCCTGTTTAGTTTTAGTATCTATAAACTTTCATTTATGCAGCTCTCTACACTTACACAAAATCGTTTTCATAAAGTTTTGATGAAGGGTGAAAATAATTCTAAAAATTACATCCTTTGCAGGTGGAAGAGATAGATTCTTCAAGAATAGAATGCTGAAGTCCTCTTCAGCTATTGCCATTGACTGAATTCCATTCTTAGCTCATCATCACCCTCCTCCCCATCAAGTTGGGCATAGTGCTGATAAGCAAAGTGACATGTGTCCAAAGAGCAGAGTTCAGGTTCAGCCTGTGTTTGGTTTCCACAAATAAAGCCTTGTGAAGAGTTGGGGTCAATGTGTCCTAGAAGACTAACTTTATATTCTTCTCTCTATTGAATGTTATTTTGGATCCTTAACAATATTTTCATAAAAGGGATTCATTAGGAGTAACCAAATTGCACTTTAAAATCCAATACAGTTGTTTTAATGATTAAATTACAATGATGTGAGCATGTATTCAAGGAACATATTGAAAAGCCACTTGCCAGACGTCATGTAGAATAACAATAATCTTATCAGCAGTTACTTCGACTGGATTGAAATAGTTTCCACCCAACTTCAGTTTGATTCTGGATTCCCTTGGCAAAAAGCTCTGCTTTTAAATCGAAGTGGATTTCAGCCAGTTAGCCACTAGGGCTTGGGCTGTGTATATGTTTGGCTGTTTTAGGCCTCAGTCCACTGTGCTTGCACTTAAATATTTTAGTATAATCCTTTGAGAAATAAGAAAGCACAGCTGAGTCGTAGTGTGTGTCTCAAGTTACCATGCTATTGAAGTGCCTAATGACCACATGGCTCTTCAATGTGAAACAAGTTGGGAGGTGAAGTGGGTGTGGAGCAGGGTGGTGGTTTCTGGAAGTGTGTGGGAGCTTGACCTCATGAGTGACTGACTTGTTAGCGGGCAGGGTGAGAGATCACAGGTGTCATCAGTGGAAGAACAGTAGGGTGGAGAACAGGGGTGATGTGGGATCTTTTGCTTTACCACATAGACTGTGCTTCATCTTATCTGTAAGCATCTTGTGTCTTTTGGAACTATCTATCACACCTCTCAAAGACAGATTGTTGGAAGTTCTTTTCTTCTACTATGGTGCTGCTGTGTTTTAACTTCTGAAGTTACTGGAGAGTCTAGGCCTGTCTTCTTAAGGAGATCGTTTGAACAGGTAAATTGACTGTTGCCATGCACACTGTGAGCAGGAAATCTCTTTAGAGGACATTGCTGATGACAATTCTTATTTAAAAAGATGACACAAATCCTGCGTGTAAAACTCAGTTTCACATCTTTCCAGCTCTTGACAGCTACCTTACAAAGAAGAGCAGAGTTCAGGTCCACCTTATGCTTGGCTTTGACAAATAAGGACCCTGTGAAGGGAGAGGGCTTAACATGTCATGTTGTTGCTCAGACTCCCAGTAGCACCCATGGAATAGCTTCTTAGTGACCTCTGGACTACTGTCAGTTGGATGCTCTGGATTTATAATGCTTTTATGAAAAAAGAGAGGGGCGATGTTCCAAGAAAAATAAATGTCTTGGTTTCAACACTTGTCTTTGTAATTTCCTCCCATCTGAAATGGAAGATGCAGAATTATTATATAATTGTGATAAGAAGAATCCATCTCCTACTTAATACTTCACTTTATCATTCTCTAAGATGCTTCCATTTCTAGCCTGTCTCTAGAGGAAGTCTTTTTTTATTTTCTTCCATTCGATTCCAAACTGCCAGCTTTCTCTATCTAGTTCTGTATTTACTTTGTATATATGTGTATACATACAAATGCATACTTTTGCCCTTACCCTTCTTATCTTTTGCAATGGACTGTGGGCAAAATGATCACAATAGGAGTCTTAACTTTCAATGGAATATTCAACTTCCTGGGCTAACACAGAAGAGGTGCAAGTCAGGTATACGCCTTAATGTAATGGATACATTGGTGGTCTATATTAAGTTTTAATCATGGATGGGCACCTAGAATATCAAGTAGAGAATGGCGTATATTGTTCTATGCACTATTAACAGCAGCAACAGCATATTGTCAGTTTAAAAGTATTTTCATTCCATTTTAATACATGCAGAAGTATTCCAGGAATAAAATTACATGGCACCACTCCCAGTTAAGACCATCAGATTCTTTCTAGGGCTTTATTTGTTTTGACAAGGACTTCCTTTTTAACTGTTTAAAAACAATTGTTTTAAAATAGTCTTTAAAAGATAGATTTAACAGAAGAGTCAGTATTATCAACTTTTTCTAGTGAGTAAGAAAATATACCTGGGGATTTCTGAAACTCTTAAAGCTGAAACTTAGAAATAAGTGTCCCAAGAAGGTGAACTCTGACAGGGTGGTTTAGGCAGGGAGAAAAGAGAAGGGAAAAGGAAAATGGGTTGTGGAGGATAGTAAATGTTTGGAGCTGTTAACCAAAATGAATACTGGAAAAAGAAAATGACTTTGGATGAGCATTACTGAGGACCTAGCTAAAGACAGAAATAATCAGAAGAGTCCATCAACACAATTACATGATTATCTCCTGTGGATTGCAATTTGTGAATAGGAGTCAACCCTGGATTGACAATATGTAACAACGTGGATTGTTAGAGAATGACAACTTTAGGACTTACTTGGTGCAAGTTAAGGAAGAAGGAAGATGTTGAACAAGTTACCAATGGGGGGAATGTCCTGGAGGTTGATAGGTTATGCTAAAGATGATAAAACTTCTGAAGAGGAGCTGACTCATCTGTGACATTGGAGAATGAGCAGCATCCAACTTCAAAGGTTGGAAAGATCTGGGGAAATCCAGGTTTCAATTCATGTGGAAAGTAGGAGTGTCCTAGGAAGATGGGTGGATGGAAGCTCTTGGTTGTTCCTTCAACTGTTTTTTACAAGGTCCTGCACTTTTCTGTCTTCTTCAATTCTTGATTCAGACACTGGCTTGAGAAAACACAACCCCCTTGCTATCTGACCAGGGTGGTAGGACTCTACTGTTGTGTTAACTTTTTGTCATCTCATCACACTGTGACTTGCAATCCATGAAAAGCTCTGCTCTTAAGACAGGCTTCCCCCATCTTGTCTTGCAGTTGCCAGATGCTGCCTGTACTTGTGCTCTGTCAACATCTTTATATCATTTTCACTGCCTTTTCCCCTCCTGTAGGGTTATTTATAGTTCTTCTTCCAGCATGTTGACTACCCCTTACAACTTTGTTGCAACTTGGAAAGGTTCGGTCTAATTCTTCAAGACTTTGGTGAAGATGGTAGACTTAGCACTATGATGCCCTTGAGTAGCCACCTCATACCTCTTTCAAAGCTAACCATGATCCATATGAACCACTTTTTGGTTGCCTTTTAACTAGCTACAAATCACATTAGAGAAAAGGCATAGCTATTGCTGGGGTCAAGATATATGTTACAGATGAACTGTCCATCTGCTTACTGCTCTAGGAAACAAGTTTTTATAACTAAGCCATTCTGTTTTCTGATTGTCACTGTGGGGCCCAGGGATGTAAAGTTTATTGTTCAAAGGCTTTAAAAGTGACTTTTAAGTGTTTTTAATGAACTGCAAATGAGTCAACACAGGCAAAGACTCAAAAAAAAAAAAAAACACAAGTTGAAATTTAGATTTTATCAATAGCAAGGCCATTTCCAGAATACAATAAGTGGAGTAGGGGAATGTAAAACTACTGTATGTAGTAAACCCTTAATGTCGTTATCTTGAAATAATTTAAATTACTGTCATATAGAAAAGTAATCTGAGAGAATGAAACTAAGATTTAATAGTGAGTCGGGGTTAAAGGTACATAAATTTTACTTAACATAGTGAGATCTTGTTTTGTCATTCAAGAAGTCCTTTGCCCTCTAGTTACCACAAATTCTTGCAATATTGTCAGTTGGGGCGGACACTTGAATTCATTTAAAGCAGTTGCATTCCCTTGTCTTCTTACCTGTCTTGGACCTTAATTTCCTTAATAAGTATGTTTGTTCTGCTCCTTCTACTTGAAGATGATGCTGCTTGATAGGAAGATTAAATCAAAAGAGTGTTGGGTAATTTTCCTTTCTAACTGTCATCAGTAAAAATTATGCCCATGGCTCTCAAACTTCGGTGTGTATTAGCATCACCTGGGGAGCTCATTAGAAGTACAGATGCTCATGCTTTACCCCTGAACCTGAGTGTACGAGGTGGAGCTGCCCAAAGCACAGCAGTGGGCCTAAGACCCGTCATGCCAGGATCGCCAGGCTCACCTAGTCAGTCAGGCAATCCTGATCCAGCCTGCGTCATTGCAAAACCTCATCCCTGTGGTCTGCTGCTGTGTGCCTGGTAGCCAGATACTTCCAGATGCTTCCTGGTTTCCTGCGTGCAGCTCCTGGATTTTGTTTTTGTGTCCATTTCAGCTACCTTTTCCCTATACATCCTTCCCTGTGTGCTGAGTCCTAGACAAGACTTTTGTCTTGTTTCTATTATGATGCTGTCAGAGAGAGATTAAAAAAAATGCATATCTGATTAGGTCACCCTATACTTAAAAACACCTCAGTGACCTTCTATGCTCTTAGGATAAGGACCAAGACCTCCAGCTTGCATGGTCCAGCAGGTTCTGCTTAGCTTGACTCCTCCCTGCCTACTCCTCACTCATCTCACAATATTTTGAACCTTTTGCCAAAAAGCCAATCAGATTGGCTTTTTCAACTTCTCCAAAACAAAACAAACAAAAAAACAACAACCATACAACCTCTGTCCCAAGAACTTGATACATACTATTTGCTTGGCTTCAAGCCCTCTTTGCTCCACCTACTTGTCCTTGTATTCTGCTTGCCACTCAGTTCTTGACTTAATCGTGGCCTCATTAGAGAACCCTTCCCCGACCCCCAGGCAAGGCTGTAGTCACCCACTGTAATTCTTGTGTTGCCAAGGCCATCTTGTTAGTACTTATGACAATTACATAATTAGTTGATTAAATGGCAGTTTCCCCAATGAAACTGTAAACTTTGTGAGGGGAGGAACTAGGTGTGTCTCTCTGCATCATCGATCTCCCTAGAGCCTAGTACCAGAGTAGGGACTCACTAAATATTTTTGAAGGTGTGGATGGATAAATGACTGGGTAATAATTCTTAGAAGCACATATACCATCATCTGTCTGACAGCAGGCAAGGTCATGATGCCTTGCGACCTCCATGATGCCTTGGTACCCAGATTGCTGTGTCTGACCCCTGGATGTTATCAGCTTGATTTGAACCTGAATCTACTATACTCACTTCAGTGCTGTATTTGAACTAACAGTCATTTCCCCTCACCAGCACAGCCCAGTTTATCTCAAGTCCTTATCCTGACTGTAACTTTCTGTCGCCTCTACTGGCTGTACCACTGAGGTCCAGGATAGGCCAAAGTCGAGGCCAGGTTAGGTGTGACATGCGGTATGGCCTCTTGTTTCTTTGATCAGGTTTTTCTTTTGAGTAACAAGACCCTCCTTTTCTGTAAGTCAGTTCTAAGTCCCATCGAACCAAAATCTATTTAAAAACAACTTCTCATTTCCTTGTCTTAAATCAACCTTCTTCTGGTTTTTCTTTGAACATTTTCCTATGGGATATGACATTTTAAACTCTGTGTATAACTTCTCAGTTTCTTCCCTGCTATCATCTGCTAAGATTTACTAAATCCCTCTTCTCCTGTTGTTTGTATCATAACATAACCTGTTGTCATGCCTGCTTCATCCTAGTAGCATCCAGTTTTATACAAACAGCTTACTCCGTTTTTCTCAAATTTCATTCTAAAGTGCTATGAATCACTTGGGTTGGCCTTCTGCCAAGTGATGCTGGTAGCCAATGTGGACAGACTGAGGAAGACCCTGCTGGGGACCAGAAGGGACCTCAGTCCTGCTTTTGGGGTTCTCTCTGTTGACATGGCCCCACATTTTGAAAGGAGGCATCCTCTTAGCTATCGAAATTAGCTCAGTTAGACGTCAGTACTTTCTGTTGCAGAGATTGTCTCCAGAAAAGGACTGAGGATGAAGAGCCCACTTTAATGAGTAGGTAGAACATGTATCTTATGGCTGGAAAGTCTTGGCTATAACCTGTCCGTTCTCAGCTTCTAGACAAAGGCTGCAAGGTAAACTACTGATGTGTGACTGCAGTTACTATCAAAAGTTCTAGTGCAGGCCTCTTCCTAGACTTGGAGGAAGCTGTTTGTTTTAAGACTGTTTCCTAGTAAGATAAGAGAACCGAAGTGAGTAGGAAAGCTCATTCTAAAAAAGCTGTGTCATTAGAAGATGTCTTTGAGGAGACAGAATTTAGTAGTTAGTGTAAATTGTTTTGAAATGGGAATTAATGTGTGTCTGAATGTGAGTGTATTTGTATTATGAATGACAGTAAGATAACAGAAATTGTTTAGGATAGGAAATTGTAAATCTGCTTCTGTTAAGATTATTGACTTTCCTTGACCCTGATAGCCATCAAGAGGCATAGTGTTGAACCAGCGGACTCTCCATACACTTTCTTTGAATGTCTAGTTTCTCAAGAAATATTTGCTCTTTGCACAGCCTGATAGGAATACTGATGGTGGGGGGCAACAGGTGGGATGATAAGGGGTGGGAATGTGGGGCTCTTTAATTGTACCCTCCTTCCCTGATAAGCAGGTGCTTGCTGTAGACACACTGAGCTTTGGCAGAAATCACTGCTGTCGTGTCACATTACACAGACGCCTGCTGGCAGCACAAACAGGAAGAAGCCTTTTGTGTGCTGGTTCAGGCTTTGCCCTGTTGACTTGTTTCCTCCCATCTCTGCATGAAGCTCAGCACCATGTCTGTGGCGTGCCTTGTTGCGAATGATTCTTAGGAAAGCAGACTGTTCTTCACACTACACATGTTTAATCAGAGTGTTTACAGAAGGAGGCCTGCTAATAGCAACCACCGGGTTTGCACGCACACCTTTCATTGGGCTCTTCTAAAGCCCTCTGCCCACTCTGCTCCCCACTACGCCAACCTGCTCATTAAGAAAAGATGGGTGTGTGTTTTCTTACAGTCAGTTCATTTTCCCGGATGTCTTATTTTTCTGACCACCTACCCTCCTCTCTTATGATGACCCCAAGTGTTTAGAGTTCATTTATGCAGACATGAAATTTGACTTCTCTGTCCTTTGAAAGGATGGATGCTCAGAGAGTCTTTCTTTTCCCTCATCCCAGTTATTAACCATCAGAAGCTATGGTTTTCTATCTGCAAATTTAAATAGGTGCTTATTTCATACATTTTTGCCCAATGTAAAGATAAGACATGTGGGACATGTGGGCCGTTTCTCCCACTTGGCATTTAGAGCATCCCTTGGGCATGTTGCCTTCTGTGCTTTTACATTTAGGGGGTTTATAGAATGAAAGCAGATGTAACCAGTTTCCAAATAACCTAAGCTGAACCACTCTAGAGGGAGAACTTCCAAAGTGGGCTCTGAAATGGGTTCTTTTCTATGTTGAGAGGTTTTTTAAAAATACAACTACATGCTTTGAACATTTTTGAATTGTTATTTTGTATCTGTTCTTACTGTTCAGCTGCTTGTAAACTTTTTCAAGGCAAGAAATGTCTTGTTTTTCCTTTACTGCCTTACTGCCACATAGCATACAGAAACTGTTCATCACCATGCAAATTGACAATGGCTGATTCACCAGCACAGCACTCCTCCCCACCGCACCCCCCCCCCGCCCCCCGCAAAAAAAAGGCTTGGTAGGGTGGTATTAATGACTATTTTCACTTTGTAGATGAGAAAGGGAGACCTAGATAAGAACTTTGTCCTTGACTTAGGTTGGGAGAGAAACTACAGAGTGTATGCAACCTTAAGGACCTGTGGTGTCTTCTTAAAATACAAGCCGTGTGGAGGGACACATGGAGTTTGTGTCGCGCTTGTTCACATGCTAGATGGCCTCAGCTGGAATGACTGCTGAAGGGCCTCCTGTCAAACTCTGAATAGCTGGATTTGGTCTACTAAGTCTGGTCTACTAATATGCTTTTTACTTACGTTATCTCATCTAATTTTATAAGCAAAAATGATAGGAAACCACAGTTTCATCTGGAACTGTGCACTTTCAGATCTGAAGCGTTCAATAACTAGGCAGACCAGAGTGCCTGGTTGTAGTTCTCCGTGTGATTTCACAGTTAGAACTGGGTTAGAATACGGTTGGACTGGGTTGGGACTGGGTTAGAACACAGTTAGAACTGGTTTCATCTCTGTTTTCTCCAGGAGGTCTGCTCTGTCCTGCGTCCTCTTCTGCTCACTTTCCTCTTCCATTTGATGATTTTGATTAATCACATCCAGCTTTTGAGTGTAGCAGGCACTTGATATAGGAAAAACCTGATTTTCTCTCTCAAGTTTATGTCACAGGTCAAATTTGTTCACAATGTTCCTCTAAAATCCTTTTTTTGTAGGTAATAGGAGAGAAGCTTAGGGAGAAATAGTGAAGGAATTATATTTCAGGCTTCCCAAGCACTAAAGACTGTACACATTACAAAAAAACAAACAGAAAAAAACAAAAACCAACAACCAAAGAAAGGATTTGTTTCTGATTGTCACACCTCCATAAAAACATATGCTAATCAGTTGACTTTCTACAATACAATAATAAAAAATGGATACTTTTCCTGAAGATTCCCATATAAAAATAATGAATTATAGTGTTTATTTTTTTATTAATATAAATTTTTTTAAATTTACATATACTTGCCATCAATTGTAATCCCCATGTATTCTGAATTATAGTGTTTAAAATGCCATAGAAATACTTAAAGCACAACAGAAGTTTTTATGTCTTCTGAACACTTTGTGAAGTAGAATTGTTGCCTTCTGAAAAATGTGTGGGACTCATGGTCATTGCACGTCACTCAGGACATAATCTCAGGACTGTGATGGGCATCTTTATCCTCGACACAGAAGTAAAAGATACACTTACTTATGTTGGAATAGTAGGACAAGGTACATCTCTTTATAGACACTGAAACACAACCACTCAGTGTAACTGTGGGTGAGGTGGTATGAAGGAATGAGTTATACCTCTGGGTGATCTGAGGTTGAAATGGAGACAGCATCTTGTTTTTTAATTGTTAATGAGTAGTTTTGTCTCAGAGCTAGGCCTTGCAGTCTTCCCTGTTGGTAACCTTGGGATTGACTGGCGATGCCTAAAAAACATGTGTCACCTGCTCTGACTCATCCCAGTTAAGAGTGAATCTCAGAAGTCTCGGGTTTCTTCAGGAAGTTAGTTCAGAAATCTTTTATGAGATCAGGTTAAGGTGACTTCTTTTTTCAACTGTAAGCATTAATTGTCCACAACAAAGAAAACATGCTATAATCATATTTATGATAGGATTATATTTTCTTGGTGATTGAGTATTTAGGAAGTCAAGATGTTTTAAAGCCATTTTTTAACCACTGAAATTGTACAATGTTAGAAAACGCACTGAAAAGATTAGGATTTCTTAACAGGAAGAAACTAACTAGGAAGGAACATGTTTAAGGTTCAATGGGAGTAGAGTGTTGTCACAACTAATGCAGATACATTCCCTAAATTGTGAACTTAAAAACTGTGGAAACTTTTCTAAAAGTTGTCCTGTGCTAGAATAAGAGGTTCAGGCTAGAAACATAAATATCAACGAAGAGTCAGTATAGACAAAGGTTTTTTTAACTGTGGCAAACATTCGCTGACCTCTGTATCACATTATCTCATTTAATCTGCAGAACAGCTTTATGAGGAGCGTCTTCATATTTATCCCCATTATACAGATTAGGAAACATGAAGTTTACACAGGCATCGGTTATGTCATACAGGCATAGGTTTGTAAAAACATCTCACAGGCCAGAAATGTTGGTGGCAGGACAGGTATGGCTCATTCACAGGGTGCTAGAGAAGAGCTGGGTCTTTGGAGACCATTACTTTTTAAGATTGCTCTGCCTTTTTAAAATGACTTTACTCGATCTGGGGAACCCCATGTGGCAGTTCTTGTGTTTTATTTTTCTTTAGTTTCTCTCCTTAAGTAGGTCAGTATCCTAGAGTCTTAGGATGCTGACCTTGAAAGAAACTGGCCGATTGCAGCTGTCCTCTGACTGAAAAAACAAAAAATTCTTTTCCCCTTTGTTTAGGGACAGTGCACTAGTTTTGCACTAAAAGCAAAACTCTTCTTTATAGATTGTTCTAGTATATATTCTGACAGTCAGGAAGTTTATGTAAAAACTAAAACCTCACTTATAGAACTTCTTTTATAGCCTAAGGGGAAGTTAGAGATTGACTAGTTACCATGTCATTGTAAAATTCCATTTGTCGCTGAAGCACTGAGGCGGGGCGGGGGGTGGGGGGTGTCCTACGTTGTTGTTTATTGAACACCTACAATGTGAACACATACTAAATGGTGCTGAGGCTGATCTTGGAAATTGTCAAGAAGAATGTTAGACAACCTACCCATCTTTGATAGTTTGATTCAGGTTTTCAATTTTTTGGACCAGTGATGATATGCTACTCACTGGATATTATTTACTTTGTAAACTTTGTGAGATAGTATCATCACCCCCATTTCACAGAGGAGGAAATTAAAGTTGAGCATCATTAAGAACCACACATCATGCCACATAGCAGGGTCTTCAGTGAGCTTTTAAAGAATAATAATAGTTTTAATATAGAACTTCACAGTTAGCAAATTGTTTTTACTCATCTAATTCTGTAAGCAAAAATGACAGTGGTTATTACTTTACTCATTGTACAGATAGCAATACCCACTTCTGTTTATTATATACTTACTGTGGAGCTAAGAGTGCCATAAAACTTATCAGATAAAGCCTAGCTCATGTCACGTTCACAACTCTAATTAAAGTATTATCGTTCCCATTTTACTGGCAAACTCTTGAGGCCCCCAAAGCTTAAGTAACAGCTCAGCACTGTGGGGAGCTCTGAGTCAAGTCTGGGCTTGTCAGCCCAGCCAGCAGCATGACCACTTTGTAATATTCTCTTTGTGTGTTGTGCAGCCTCATTTTCCAGCTGAGGAAGCTAAGGTTCCGAGAGTGAGCTGACACACTGAGGTCATCCAGCTCGTAAATGGCAGAGCTGGGACTCTAGCTCAGGTCCTCTTGTTAGACAGCCCTCCTGAGTGGACTGCTTCCCTGCACAAGAACTGCAAGGCTGCCTCTTAGATCCAAGATAAATTCCCTCACTCCTCTGTGATATAGTTCAACTGTAATACTGTGAGTCACTCTTTTACATTGCTTTGTTTTTTTCCCCACATGTAGGCAGAGAGTCTTATAATAAGAATATATTGGTACCAATAATATAATACTAAGAATAATATAGTAGTAACTTGTTACAGTCGAGGGACAGGCATGCAAATTAAACTACTCGCTCAGATACTCATCTGTGAAGTTAGATCAGAGTTCACATCCGAATTTGAGTCCTGTGCGTCCAGCTCATTTAACTATACGTTTCTTTGTGTGTATTGAAAATGTTGTTTGAGAAAAGGCCTTGCCTTTATGATTGCTTTCCAGTGCTGTAAGGAATGCATCTTTATCCATCTGAAGATCATTTACTATTTCTCTGAATAGTGAATTATATTAATGGGGCAAAATAAGGAAGTTTGTCTATACCAGATATTTAACAAGGACCACTCACTCAGATTTGAAATGTTGCCAATTTGTACAGTCTCTGCCTGGGACATTTTCAAGCATAGAAGTTGATTACTTTAACGATCATGTATCTTTCAGAATTCTGAAGAAAAAGTTTATGCTAACTATTTATATAGTACTGTATTTTCATTCAAATTGCAAACTCAGGTAAATGTTCCTTAAAATTGAGTTTGATGATTTTTTTCTATGTATCTACTGATATAGTAAGCATCAGATAAATACACAGATGTATTTAATTATTTTGACTCAAGAAGGTATGTCCTATTTAGACAGCCTTTAAATAGTTTCTGAATTGAACAAATAAACAAGAAATAACTGAAACCAAATTGCTTTGACTGTATAGAAAAACTGAGTCTTTAAGAGAGGAATCATGGCAGAAAAATCTTCTTATGTTCATTTTTATTTTTAGAGCTAAATATGGATTGATGGTTCAAGTACATGAATAATTTTTGAAAATTAAGCTTTTCATGTTTTCATCTTCAGAGATTGATAACTGATAAACCCATTCCAAATATTTGCATTCCAGTTCAGCTATATGTTTTAACCATGGAGTGATCATTTGTCACCAAGAGTTCTCTTTATTTTTTATTTTTTTTTCCTTACAGACATTATATTTTATAATTTTGTGGGGGCAACAATTGTCCAAGCAAATAACCATATTTAAATTCAGTGAAAAAGAATAAATATTAAAAGTGAAAATTTTCCCATTCCATTCATTTTGTCATAATAGAAAGATAAAGAGACAATGAAGTTTATCTTGTCCAAAACATTAACAAGTTCTCTTTAAAGACAAAAATGAAAACTTATTGAGTGCTTTCTGTGCTAGTCCTCTCTTCATAGTTTTATCATATAACTCTCACCTTCCTGTGATTCAGATATTACTACCTCCTTTTACAGATGAGGAAACAGGTTTAGCTCTGCTGTGTACTTAAATTAACCCAAGATCACACAGCTAGAAAGTTGAAGTGTCAGAATTGGAACCTAATGCTGGAGATTTCAAATTCCACTGGTATTTGAACTTACAGAGCGGGCTTATGAAAAACTTGATGTGTCAGATTTTTAAAAAATTATCAAAAAACTTTTAAAATTAGCATAAAATATCGGTTAAGTTTGCTTATGATTCTGTTTGGTTAGCCCTCAAGTAAGATTAAAACAGTTGAAAAGCACATTTTTTCCATCCTGGAAACACAGCAAATTTACTTTTTTTTCCTTACGTAGACTGAAACTCTTGACAAATCTGCTTGACTTTGAGTTTATGCCTCCAAGAAACTCCACAGAGATATATCAGAAGATACTGTTAATACTCGGCAATTAGCCCTAACCTGTTGACTCCTCATTATTTTTATTATTACAGCACTGCAGGCAATACCAGGTCATGTTCCAAATAAGTGACATCTTTTAAAATAGAGTCCAGGAGGTTGAAGACATTGCCCTCTTTTGTCTTGGGGTCATTTTCTTAGTTTTGGAAACTCACATGCTTAACATTGAAACAGGCTGTTAATGAAGCTTTTTAGTTCTCAATGTAGTTAACTTTGAAATTAATTTTTTCCCCTAAAGGTTATTTTCTGGGTTAGTTTTGGCATGATGATGATATAAGCAGCTCCCTTTCTTCCTGTTCTTGTGTGCTGTCCCCTTTTTTTCTCATCTCTCTCCCTAGCCTGCAAACCTCTTTCTAGAAAGAGCTCATTTATTGACCTGAGACAGAAAGTGAACCATGCTGAAGTCATGTCCCTTAAAAGCCAAAATGCACGTCTGAAAAAAAGGCAGTTCTTGTGTTCTTTAATTGAGTCAATTGTTCAAAAAAGTATTTTCTCACTTTAAAAAATTCCAATATTAGAAAATACAGAAAATAAATAAAACGTAACTCAACGTTGTGAAGATAACTGAAACAGACCGTTTTCTAGATGACTATCAGACTTTCCAAATAGAAATATTTATGTGAGCGAGAGACATGTAGTTCTTCTGCATCATCCATTTTGTTGCTTTCATTTCGACTCAAAGTCTAGAAAGCTTTGTGTTGTATAGAGCCCGAAAGGGGTGGGGTTGTGAGAATTAACAGCCCTCGTGCATCCTCAGTTTTTTTCTCCCTCTTTTCTGTGTTCTAAATTTTGGGTTGCATGTTTCCAGGCCATAGCAGCATGTTTACTAAAGATTTTTGTTCTTTTTCTCAGACCCCAGGCAGACACAGTCTTCCCCACCGTGGTCCTATGACCAGTCTTACCCCTCCTACCTGAGCCAGATGACATCCCCGTCCATCCACTCTACCACCCCGCTGTCCTCCACACGGGGCACCGGGCTTCCTGCCATAACCGACGTGCCCAGGCGCATTTCAGGTAAAGACCATACTTCAACTGAACACCCACTCCCATGCAGGGGGGGTGCTGGGGGTGCAGGATGGACTAAGGCTGTCTCATCGTGGCTCACTGGAACTCCGTTAGAGGCACGTGGGCAATGGGCACACCAGGTCTTCTGAATTATGGGGTTTGTCAAATTCTTGAACATTCTAAGTCCAGAGACTGAAAATCCAGCAGAGATGGCATAATTTCAATCCTTAATGCCACCTAGATTTAGTCCTGGTGAACTTTATCCCTTTGGGTGGGCACTGTCTCATAATGAGGGCCTTCTCCTGAGGGTCTTATGCCAGGCCTTCCTCTGCTTGCGTTCCTTTCTTTTCCTAACATCTGCTTCTAAAGCAAATTACAGACTCATGGCCCAGTCGTCCGTCAATAGGCTTCGAAATCCCAGGAGTTCAAACTAGTCATTTTAAGTGAGCGCACCTACAGACTTAAGATCCTTATCAGAAACTCGGCATTTAAAGTGCATTGAGGCCTGTGAGACTTTTACAAGGCCTTGTGTGGCCTCCTGAGGGGCCAGCTCACAGCAGGGCAGCCTTCTTGTGAATCATCTAGTGCACTACACATGTGGCAGCCCCAGAGCTCACTCCTCTGTTCCAAAGGCCTCACAAAATCTGTGGCTCCTAGTAGAAGTGTGTGTGGTAAACCACCAGGCTGCCCCTTTCTGTCATGGGAACTCAGCATGGAGAACAAGAAATGTCCATGAAATCTTCAGATGGACAAGTAGAGAAAAGCTAAAGGCTCTTGGTCAGCCATATGGGTCCTGTGAGTAAGAAAAAAAAAATCTCAGTGCAGCTCCATCATGTAGACTCAGGCACTGCCCCATAGATGAAGTGGACGATTGAGGCAAACCCAGGCGGTTCCCGGTCAGACACTCTTCTCAGCGTTCGGGCCCCATGCACCTGTTTGACTCCTGGCCAGGTTAATGCCTTTCTTTCTTTTTCTTTGTGTTTCTGTCTCTGTTTCTCTCCCTGTCTCATTTTCTGCAAAGCTCGAAGCCGTTACTCACTCCGCTGAGTTGCATCACTGACAAGCTGAAGTTCCACCAGCAGGCTTGCAGGTTTTGATTAGTTCAGACTCCTTTATTTCTTTCAACTTGGGAGGAGGGAAGGCTTTGTTTCTCAAGAAAATAGCAGGAAAGGGCTCTCTGGTCCTAGTGCCTTCACATTTTCTGCAGCAGATGGACTCCCATAGGGGTGAGTAGGGAAAGGAGGGGGGGAGAGGGAGAATTGCAAAATTCTTTGACAAACCATGTTACTTTTCATTATGACTGCTATCAGTAATTCTATGAATCACATGGTATTTATTGGGGAATTGTGCAAACCATAGAATTTTACTTATCATTTCCCTTGACTGGAATTATTACCTCCTTTAGGCAAACCTCAGTTAAAGATGCAGGAAAGAATGAGTAAAGAGCAGGGGTTAATGATGTGGGCGTGGGTGGTGTTGAGTTAGTTCTGGTCTTTCCTTCTGTATTTTGTACTGAGTCTGTTTTGTTTTACATAGGGCCAAAATAATACTTTGCCAGGATAGATCTGTGCGAACTTGCTTCTGTTTAGGGTCCTTTGGGGCTTCCATTTGTCCAAACCTCTGTGGCTGAAGCAGATTTTATTATTTGTCCTTTGGCAGTACCTACAGGAAAAAACCTCAAGGGTTGATTATAGCTTTTGAGACACTTATTATCTCCAGCATTTTCTACGGAGGTGTATTTGTATATGAATTCAGTGGGAAAGCCACTGAAATCAGCTCTTAAATGGTACATAGATGGAAAATCATTAACACTTATCATGATATGTGTAACTATAGAACAGACAGAATATTTTAGCCTATTTATTGACGATGACTCACAGAGGAGATAGTCAGTGCAGAAACTGGCTAATTGTCCAGCAGTATATTGATCTGAGGCCAACAGTAAGAAGGAGCCTCTGCTTTAAACTTGTTTAACACTGAGTTTAGTCTAGTTTTTTCCTCCTGCCTCAAACAGTTCTATGAGTTGTTACTGGCAAAGTAACGTGGTGCCAGGGTGGGAGGTTCTGTATAAACATTGAAGTGAACAGAACAGAAAATCCATCTTGTCATCATGTAAGGAAACAGGAAGAAAGAACTAGATGTGGACTGTCAGGGAACTGGAGGAACCCTGATTTACCTGACCCTGTGCCTGTGCTCGGTGGGGTGTGGGGCCCTGCTCGCACCCCAGAGTGCTATCTGGAGGACGAGAGGCCTGCTGGAGACAGCAGCATGTTTATTTGCCTATGGTCTGGTCAGACCTAGGGCTCTCTTTAGAGAGGTGCTGGTCCCATAGGTTCCGAGTGCCAATTGCCTTGTGTCTGTCCTTACTATCCCTCTCAATATCTAAAGCCACTTCTGAGGCGCAGGACATAGGGGCACCCTACAAAGTGAGACTTAATCACGATGGTCTTTGTTTGTGCTTCAGTAACTAAAACCCTTTGGACTGAGTCCATGCTTATGTCTCTAGTTCTCATTGGGCTCTGCGCCAAATGATGCCATCCTCTGAAACATGGACAGCTAAAATAGTAACCGTCATCTCCACTTCCAAGTAGTTTTCTGGTCACTTTTTGAGATGTTTTTTGTGTGGAAAATCAGTTTTCATCTCCCTGTCTAAAGGGGTACACAAAATATTCCCTTAGGGTCTTGGAAGAGAAAGAATAAAATTTCTCGCTTGCACAATAGGGTTAACTGTTCAGGCCCAAGTTTGAATCCCAGCTTATATATATATCAGGCAAGTTTCTTACTTCTCTGAAACTTAGTTTTATTACTCACCAAATAGAGATACAAGATCTATCGTTTAGGATCACTGTGAAGATTATATGAGATACTTCATGTAAAGTGCTCAGAGCAGACTTGCCCTATAACATATGCTAAATAGATTGTTACTCATCTTATGAAGCTAAATTTTTTTTGGTAAAAATTTGTATATATAATTTGAATTAAGCCGGCAAGCCCTGGCTTAAAGGAGTCAAGTAAATAAAAATCTAAACTTTCAAAGTGGATTATTTGCTTTACAAAATGATTACCACCAACATATTTAGAATAAAAAACCCTTCATATATTTAAATAACATTCATATGACATTTATAAGACATTTAACACGATGCTTAGTGTATAGAAGTCCTCAGCAAATGTTTGTTATTATTATTAGTCTATAGATTTATATGAATATAAAGCTAAAAGCAATTGGGAGCCACTCCAATAAGCCAAAAAATTGAAAATATTCAATTATAGTGTTGGAAAGTAGAAAATGTTAAATTATATATAACTAGGTTTGATAATGTTCTTTTCCGAGGGTTCATAGGAACAGAAGCACCCGAATGACCCTTTAGAAGGAGCTGTTCCTAAAAACATTCCCATGACATCCTTAAAAGCCACTCAAGGAAAAACCATGGTTTCGTCTCTTTCAAGACCTTCAGATAATCCAACTTCCTTGTTTTGGTATCCTTTTCTCAGAGTAATATTTCAAGTCTGACTACAAATGCCAGAACTTAATGAATTACAATAATGACAATGATAGTACATTGTTTAGTCCCTATAGTCTCCCTTACATCCTTTATGGAAGAAGGGTGCAGAGAAAAATAAAACAAAATGATAAATATATGTAGCCCACAATCCCTATTGTGCTTCAGAGAAAACTACAGAAGCAGATGTCTTGATGTTCCTAAGTGCCACACGAACACTCAGGAAGTGTCCTCAACTTGGAGTAGTTTTAAATACTCTAAGAAGAAAAGGAGCAGCTTATGACTGAACAACCTATTATTGTTGTACAATGAATAGGGTCCACTTTACTGTAATGAGCTTAATTCATATTCAACTGAATTATAAAAATTAAGCACTGTTTTAAGAAGCCAGTCTCATGATGGTACCGTATAGAAGAGACCCTGGAGGGGTTGATACCCCTCTCCTACTCTATTTATGATATACTGGGCCTTATCACATAGTAATCTGTATTTAAATAGCATCCCATGGATCTGGAGGGGATTATGCTCAGCAAAGTAAGTCAGAAGGCAAAAGAAAAATACCAGATGGTTCTTCCCTTAGGAGGAACATAAGGGAACCAAAGGAGGATCAAGGAAAGGAATAAGAACAATA